>JACGCM010000146.1:0-600000 GCA_014058105.1 Kingdonia uniflora
AAGATCTTTGCTTTATTATCTGAATTCCCTGTATATAGTTCAGCCATATGTGCCAAAAGTTTATGATTGAGGGTTTTACTGTTGAAGCGAAGATGAGGGATGTAGTTAATTACAGGATGGGAATGTCATAGAAAACAGCCATATGTGCCAAAAGTTTACCACAACATGTTAATAAACGTGGTGATAATATGGAATTGACACAAACATCTAGCTTCTGAATTCCTCCTTATTTTCTTTAGTGTGCAGTGTTTCACACCAACATGGGGATGATATTTATTTTTCATATTAAGACAAGTCTTCATTTGCGTATACTTCTTTGCTTTTCTCTTGCCAGTTTTGACATATTTTTGTCAGTTTTACAGGAAGCTTATGAAGATTTAAGCATTTTCCTTCTTGCCCAATATAATGGCAAAGATGATCAAACCCGCTCCTGCTGCAAATGAAGTAAGCTGTAATTTATCCCATACCAATGCATCTTTTTCTTTTTTTTCTTTTTAGAATTTTAACTTATATAGATGGATATAGTGGATGCCATGTACTAGAAGTTCATTGCATGCTACTGTAGTAATACTCATATATTAGTAGAGAGATTGGGACCTGCCTTATAGTTGAACACAAACGCTTATATCATATGTGAACTTGTAGGTTTCTACTTTCTATAGGAAAGCTCATTAGAATTAGGAGTTTATGTTTCTATTTTTCTTAGTTATGTTATGGTTCATCTACAATTCTTAGATCTTAAACTACTAATATAACTACATTTCTTAGTTCTGTAATGGCTTCAAAGGGTTTTTTTTTCTCATCAATACAAAGCTGATGTAAGACTCCATACCTTTTTAGCTTATGTTTCCTACATAAAGTAGATGTATCTTTAGCTTGTTACCATGGTTTTACTGACATTTAAAATAAATAATATTTATATATATCCCTGGTTAGTGATTTCAATGTGCAGTGTTTTTGTGTTGAAAATTATTTACTTACACATAAGTTTCTTTATTTTTTCTTGTAATTTTAAAACTTCTAAGTCATCTTATTTAGTAGGTTGCAAGGTTATTCAATTAAGCTGCTCAAATTTCACCAGATGATGCTGATGTTCACATAGTACTTGGTGTTCTTTACTACTTATCCAGAGAGTATGATAAAGCTATAGGGTCCTTTCAGACTGCGTTGAAACTCAAGCCACGGGATTACTCTCTCAGGAGTAAACTTGGTACAACACAAGCTAATAGCGTTCAAAGTGCAGTTTTTCGGCTTACCAACAGGTAGTAATTTGGAACAATTGTAATTTAGAACAATTTCAGCTTACCACAGGATTACTCTCTATTCTTTTTTTTCTCTTATACATATGTTCTTTTAGCATATGGAATAATTGTATTTGAATCTTTTAATGTTTAATAGAATGAGGGATTTATTTTGAATATCTATTTTTTATCCATGTATCATTAGCATGTATGAAATGTATTGTTGGAGGATTGGGAGTACTTTACAGGTTCAGGAGTGCAGTATTGCAGTATTTTTAGTTTTTTTTTTAAAAAAAAAAAATTTCCACCGACTTTATCGGTGGCAAAATGGGAATTTTTTTTTCCACAGATTTACTCTGTATCAATATAAATTTGATAACTACAGACAAACTCCATGGCAAAAAAATTACCACGGATTTACTCCGTAGCAAAATAAATTAAATAACCACAGACAAACTCTGTGGCAAAAAATTGCCACGGATTAACTCCGTAGCAATTTAAATTAAATAACCACAAGCAAAGTCCGTGGAAAAAAAATTGTCACGCACCATTTGCTACAGACCTCCACTACAGACTTTATCCGTGGCAAAATGACTATTACCACAGATTAGGTCCGTGGTAATTTAGTAAAATTGGTGTAGTGCACTATTACTTAAACACAAAAGTGTAACCCCATGAAACCAAATGAACACCCCTTCTCACCCTCACTTAAAGCCCTAACTTAAAGCCCTAATTTTCCCGCCTACTCTCAAATTGGGTAATTTCAGCAATTCACTTAAGTTGATTTGAAGATTGAGATTCACAGCAATCTGTATGTGACACTTTTCAACTTAATTAAGATTACCATTTGATTTCTTTATATTTAAGAGTCCTTTTTATGGTAATCTTTTGTTCCATTAATCGTTTTTGTAATGGCCAAATCCCGTGAGCTGAAAATGGTCAGAATTAGTCCTTACACCAATGTACATGTGGCAAATATCTAATAAGTAAGAAATGCACAGGTGTGTTTAGCGTGGAAAACTTATGAATAGGTAAAAAAACCACGACCTCGTGTTAAAGGTTTTTGTAATGGTGAGGTTTATTACTTAAGGCTAATGATATCATATTACAAGTTATTTCTAGATTTAGAAATGATTGATCTTGCGAATAAGAATTTTAGAGTTTTGAGAATCTTAGAAAATATCTCTTTCTTGGTGATTTTTTCTCCCTTTTTTTGGTCCTTGTCTCTTATGGAACTTTTTCTTTATATAAGTCTCTTCCGTAGCTCTTCTTCGGGCTAAAGCACATTCTCCGAACAATGTGGTTAATGGCTATTTGAATGAGTAACTGCTGAGTTCGTGTAAGACATGTAGTTTTGAATTGTTCAAGTTTTTAGTTTGAGCCCGACTCACGTTTCTTACAGTTCGTAGAGTACATGGTGTTGTTGACAAGAAGTCGTGTGGAGAATACGTGAGTCTGACATAAAGGTAATTCGAACTAGCGATAGCTTGATTTTAGGTGAGATCGAGGGATAGGTCCCTACAATCACCGCTCATAACCGAAGTCACGAATGGCTTTGGTTGAGAAAGGATTTGGATATATGCACTACACCAATTTTAACAAAATGTCACGGATTTGGTCTGTGGTAAAACACTATTTGCCACGGACTAAAGCTGTGGTGGGGTCTGTAGCAAAATGGGTGTGGCAATAATTTTGCCATGGATCAAATCTGTGGTTTATCATATACTTTACTACAGAGTTTATCCGTGGTAATTATTTTGCCATTGATCAAATCTGTGGTTTTATCATATACTTTACTACAAAGTTTATCTGTGGCAATTATTTTGCCACGGACTTTGACCGTGCTCGAGGTCTATAGCAAAATGGGTGTGGCAATTATTTTGCCACGGATCAAATCTATGGTTTTATCATATACTTTACAACGGAGTTTATCTGTGGCAAAATAATTGCCACAGATTAAATCTATGGTTTCATCATATGTTTTACTACGAGTTTATCCGTGGCAATTATTTTGCCACAGACATATTCGGTAGTATTGTACGGTATGTGTTACTAATTTTGTCCGTGGTTAATAATATTGCCACGGATTTAGCCTGAGTTTAATATTTTGAAATTTGCCACAGTTGTTTAATTTTCCACAGCCTAAGTTTATGGCAATTTACTTTTTTTTGTTTTGTTTTATTTTTTTAAATCAACAAAAACCTGTAATATTTTGATGCACCTGTCATTTTCTCTCATGAACAAATGTATATAAACAAAAAAGACGATTCATAATAACTAGTTTCATTTATAAATATTAACAAACAAAAATCCATGTACATTGTCCATATATATATACCAATTCAAAAGGAAGGAAACTATACACATCTTCCCTATACCAATTCAAAAGGAAACTATACACATCTTCCCTATAATGAATCAAAAGGAAACTATGAACATACAAAAAGGAACAAAAAAATAGAGATGATAGTGGCTTCTAAAGCAAAATGATTAAGAGAACGGTGTTCAAAACATAAGCACGAAAGTAGTACCGGATCCAAGAATAGGAAGCGTCTTCAAATCCATTATAAGCATCCACAAAAGTAAGGAATAACAAATCCAAGAATTGGAGGCATCTTCAATCCAATATAAGCATCCACAAAAGTAAGGAATAACCAAGAATAGGAAGCATCTTCAATTCCTTATGAGCATCTAAAAAGTAAGGAATCCAACGACGGGAAGCACCTACAAGAAAATTAAAATAACAAATAAATATAATTTTTTTTCCAATAAATTGGGGAAGTAAGAACTTTACCAACATGTTCAGGAAAAATAAATTAAAGGAAGGAAGATAATAAATAACACTGCAATGATTATGTGCATGACAATGTCTTCTCGACTATATCTATATGTTAGTTGCAGAAAATACTCTTCTTTGCGCTAGAAATAGACTGCCCTATCGGTATGGAAAGTTACAATATAGATTGTGGTGCACCTTAGACCTCTGCAACACGATGAGCTTTGTCATTTATGCTTTCACTACTTCCTTCCCATAGTTCCTTTAGGTCTGCCCTGAACCATGAGAGAACAACTACAGGTCCTAATGCTGAAGGCACCAGATAAAGAAGTGCTGGTTGTGGTGAGTGAGTCAAAATTCTAGCTGCTAAAGTAGCTACCAGTCCAATGGCATATCCCCAAACAGCAAACCATATGTATTTTTTACCTCTCATGGGTAGAACATCTAAATGACTTGTTAAATCCCTACTTTTTCGGTGATCGAAACATAACACCAGGGCTAAAAGCATGCCAGGAATAGCCATATCACCTAGACCAAGCATCATGAAATCTGAGACTTGGCTTCCAGGAACTATTCCCCCCAACAAATTCCTAGGGAATACAATCTTTATTGGCAGCTCAAGCTTCTTTGTTATCAACTGCAGTCCTGGCAAACTCAAACTAATCGCCACCGTGTGAACAGGATTAGATGCTAGTATGGATAGCAGTGGGAAGATAATATGGGCTAAGCATAACGAAATTCAAACTGTGAACATCAGGAGTGTGGGAGTGGATTTTGAGGCTATAGATGGAGAACGACTGCCTTTGGCTGTAAAAGAGTTGGGAAGCTGTGATCTTTATCCACAAAGCTTGAGGCATAATCCTAACGGGAGGTTTGTCATTATTTGTGGAGATGGCGAATACATCATATATACAGCTTTAGCTTGGAGGAGCCGGTCTTTTGTTCAGCTTTAGAATTTGTGTGGTCATCAGATGGTGAATATGTTGTGAGAGAAAGTACCTCGAGGATTAAATTATTTAGCAAAAGTTTCCAGGAAAAGAAAAGCATACGACCAACATTTTCTGTGGAACGTATTTTTTGAGGAACAGTATTTGCGATGTGCTCAAATGATTTTATTTGCTTTTACGATTGGGCGGAATGCAGGTTAATTCGCCGCATTGATGTTAATGTTAAACATCTTTATTGGGCTGATAGTGGAGATTTAGTGGCGATTGCAGTGATACATCCTTCTACATCCTAAAGTATAATAGAGACATTGTATCATCTTTTTTGGATAGTGGAATCCCGGCAGATGAGCAGGGTGTTGAAGATGCTTTTGAGCTTCTTCATGAAACAAATGAGCGGGTCCGGACTGAACTGTGGGTTGGGGATTGTTTCATCTACAATAACTCTTCATGGCGTCTGAACTATTGTGTTGGTGGTGAGGTGACCACCATGTTTCACTTGGATCGACCAATGTACTTGTTGGGATATCTCGCCGGTCAAAGTCGTGTGTATCTTATTGACAAGGAGTTTAATGTTATTGGGTACACCATACTCCTCAGCTTGATCGAGTACAAAACCCTTGTTAAAACTTCGATAATTCTTGACAAAAGGGGTTTTCCTAGTATTAGGAGATAGGAACTATGGTAGGACTGTTTTTTTGGTGGTAGCTGTTTTATTCCTTTTCTGACTGTTTCTGCCTTTCAGAAATGGATTGTGTTCTGCCTGTATGGTTAGTGCAAGCCAAAAGTTTCTGCCTTTCAGAAATGGATTGTGTGGAGATGGAATGTGATTAGAGACTGGGAAGCAATGGTATTAGGACATGTTATGTTCATGGGATGAAGCTGTATTCAATTCCACAAAAAAGATTCCTTTTTTTTCTGAACAACTCTGATGGAGCTGCTTTCAGTAGGTGTTCAGCACTTAGGTAGCAGGTTTGCATCATGGGGGAAGTTAAGTGCAATGGTATTTCAGTACATATTCTGATCAACTCTGATGGATCTGATTCAGTAGTGTGGAGCTGGGTTTTAGTCACTCAGACAACAGGTTTGTCATGGGCTGAAGCTGTTTTTGAGTTTTGGACGGTGAACAGACAGCAGGTTTTTCATGGGCTGATAACTATGAGAAGATGGGTTGAAGCTGTTTTTGAGTTTTGGGCAGTGAACACAGCAGGTTTGTCATGGGCTGAAGCTATTTTTGAGTTTTGGGCAGTGAACAGACCTATTTGCAGTAGCATGCCTGTTTGTTTCTTTATGATCCTTGATCATATGGGGCTGGTAACTATGAGAAGATTGTTTCTTATATTGGTATTTTGAGTTCATATGATGATTTGTTCTATTATGAACATATGGGGCCAGGCTTTAGTCCTCCTCCATTTATGTAACTTTTTTTTTCCATTATCAATAAAATCCAATTTTTTGTTTAAAAAAAAAAAAAGCAGTTGGGAGAATTAGCTATGTCCACTGGAAAGTTAGATTTAGCTGGGGAGTGCTTACAGAATGCGATGGACTTGAGTGGCTTGCTAGTTCTCTATTCTTCTCTTGGAGATGCTGAAGGAATAAAGAAACTTGCATATCTTGCAAAAGAACAAGGGAAGAACAATGTTGCTTTTCTTTGTCTTTTCATGCTGGGTAATTTGGAGGAATGTCTCCAGCTGTTGGTAGATAGCAATCGGATACCTGAAGCTGCGTTGATGGCGAGGTCCTATTCTCCTAGCAAGGTTTCGATATAGTGGCAATTTGGAAAAAAGAGTTCGATGACTGGCAGGTTTCTCTTGCTGTTGAGTCTGCTACTACAGAGCAAAGGGGTATTTAACCTCCTGCTTTGGAGTACTTGAGATATGCCAATAAATCAAAACTGAACCTTGTGGAGGCTTTTAAAAGCTTGCCAGTTGACGAAGAGGAGGGGACGCCTCTCGAAAATGGATAATCAAATCACGAGGCTATGGAGGTGGGGAATGAAGAAGATGGTGTTGACGAGGCTATCGAGGTGGATGTTGATTTTGCAGATGGTGCAGTCCTTGTTAGCGGTAACGAGGATGACGAAGAGTGGGGTACGAATAATGAAGGAACTCCGCCAGCCTAAAGCAATTGGTTGGGCAAGTGTAAAAAATCCAAATTTTGTTTTGTGCTTGCGCCACGTCACTAGGTCCCATCAAGATTGCCAGTTCCAGCTGCTATAAAATACCTTCAGGTTGTTCTTGGAAGGCCAGAAATGAAAAGCGAAACAAGAGGGACTGGTTTTCTAGTCGGCGGCTTTGGGGTGATCACAGAGCTCCTTAATTTAGATGTTGTCAGGATAGCATAATATACCGAGATTAGTTATACAGTTTATCCAGTGTACCCATCTTATTTTTTTCTTGTTTACCATCTTTATATTGTATAGATATATTTCATTATTATGGGGGTTATGAATAGAGGAGTATCCCATTCTTAAAAAAATGGTTGAGGAGAGAGAAGATTCTCTCTCTAAACAAATAAATAAATGTCAAACCCATTGTACTTTACTTGATAAATTGATAACGAAAATAATTTCAAAAAATGTAAAAGGGGTTAGGAAGGATAATCACCTAATAGCCGAAATGTAAAAGAATTCTCGGGTACTTGATCTTCGTGCCAATTAAAAGCTCGTCAAAGAAAACCCCACGTTGACCAAAGACCGGGAAACCTTGCTCAAAAATTATATCAACAATAACCTCATATTCCGCCTCCTCGCTTTCCTGGTAACCAGAAATTACTAACGCCCTCTCAGAGGCCACAATATTCTCGTGCAAGTCCAAAAAATGAGCAATTGCCTCTTCTCGCAAAAGAGGTGAAAACATCTAACAATGAAAAACATGTGGTACTGATATTAGTAAAAAAAACAAAACAATTTAAGAGAAAACTACATAATTAATCCATACCCGTGATCTATCAACATTAACAGTAGGTGTCGCAGCACGTTCAAATGATCTAAGAGATGTTACCATGTCCCTCAAACTATCAAGCTTAGTATCATTTTCAGCCTTGTATTGTGAAAACCGGTTCTCCAAATCAATATAAGATTCATAACCTTCCATAATTTGTGCCCTCAAAAGC
The DNA here is from genome assembly GCA_014058105.1 of Kingdonia uniflora. Classification (NCBI taxonomy): domain Eukaryota; kingdom Viridiplantae; phylum Streptophyta; class Magnoliopsida; order Ranunculales; family Circaeasteraceae; genus Kingdonia; species Kingdonia uniflora. Next base: position 8,076 of record JACGCM010000146.1, read on the forward strand.
TCGGTGCTCTGTATAAACTTTTTGGTCACATCTGGACCCATAAAATTCACACACCCTTTTTTCACTTTACCAAATACTTGAGCTAAAGGATCATTGTCAACATCAAGATATTTAGATTGCGGATTCTTTGCGATAATCTCTTTTACTGCAATCTACAAATAACAAATAATACTAAATTATAGTAAAGCAATCAATTAAATCTATATGAATGGTTTATAAATAGCAACAAAGATAGTAATATAGGGAGGTATTTATTAAGTATTAAATCCACGTTAAAACTTTAAAGTTTTATTGGTTCTTTGTTTTAGCTAAGTTCAATTGTTTACTAGTAGCATTTTTGCAACCAAGTATCCAGCAATAGACCAAGTTTGGAACTTACGAGCTTTCACTGTACGCAAGTCAACTATCATTCCACAGTTCAAGCTTTGAATCAAAAGGCTTCGTATGCGCTTACTCTCGTGCTAAGTCTCATACGTGCACGCTCCTATTTCTTCCTCTGGGTGTGCGCTCCTATAGTCTTAGTTTTTAGGTCTCGTACGTGTGTGCTTCTAGTGAAACGAAGCTCTAAAATACCAGGTCTTTTATGAATAACAAGTCCTATTTAGCTCGTTTTAAAATCGTCTCAAAAAAATACATTACACGCAAAAAGTGAGTAAATTTGCGTACGTCGACGAAAGAAAAGGATCCTAAAGTTTTTTTTTTATATAATCTTAGTCCTCTTAAGCGTAGCGGAAGTAGGCTCGGGCGAGACTGCGTGTTGCCCGAAGCTCATGTTTAAGAAAAGGTATGCAGTAGCAGTAATGCTGCTTAAGAAAGGTAGTGGTAATGCCGGGAGCAGGGTGCTTGAACGTCTAGCTAAAGGTAAAGGTTGAAATCTCGCTTGGTGTTTTACCTCGGAATAGTTAGGAACTTCCATTGCATACCGGATCCTGCCCCTGCCCTAGGTAGAATCAACCCTTAGGACCTGCTTTCTTTCCTACGCTGTACGCGCTATTACTGTTTTAAAGATGGTCTGGCTTTCTTCTTATATATCTTAAACAAGTTGACTACCCCCCATTTTCTTGTGTCCCCTATTCGCTTCTAACTACTCTTTTGTTCGCTAGTATTGGGTCATCGAAAGAATAAAGAAGTCGGCTACACGGTATAGACGCGAAGAAGCAAACAAGCGAAGGAAATAAGCTATTATCGTTAAGCGTTGGTCATCAAATTCGACTTTCTTGCGTTAACCCATGTGCAGCACTTGAACTCTTTTCGTTATAGCAGCCTCTAAGAAAGGAGAAGTTTTCGCTCCTTGTCTAGAACGAAGAAAAACTGAGCTTCTGTTTTGGCTAGCTCGAAGCAAATAAGGACTATATAAGACAAAGATTACTATTGAAGTTGATGAAAGATACAACATTGATATAGGGGTGGATTATAATTGGGTGCTGAGCAAGTGCCCTCATTGTAAGGATTTTGGGCATTGTGATTTTCAATGCCCTGATATTGAAAGAGAACAGACTGGATACAAGAAAGTTGAACCCAGGAATAGTACTAAGGATTGGAGAAACTATAGTAGGAAGCAGCATGGAGTGAAGATTGAGAACAAGAATGGCAAGGACGCTGATACTATTGGAAGACAGCGTCCTCAGGGTTTATAGTAGGAAGCAACACACTCAGGGTGAAGCTCCTAGCAAGGTAACAGATAAGAATACTGATATTATAGAGATCATCAAGCTTCAAAATGAAAAGGAGTGCGAGAAGGATGCAGTTGCGATACAGCCTTTGCATGAAGGAAAATTTAAGCTGTCTAAGAGTGCCTTGAGAAGGCAAAAGAGAAAGCAAGTGAGAGAAGAAAGAGAGATCAGGGAAGTTGAGATTAGAGAACCCCCATCTAGAGAAAAATATTTGCACAATGAACAAACCCCAAAATGAGTTAATCAGTATAAGCAGGTTCCTGCTTGAGGGATGAAAATCACAAGGGTTTCAATGTGTAGTACAATTGCTTGCTATAAAAGGGTTGGGGGGTACAACAACAGCATCATCCCTTTAGCAAAAACTTGTGAAGCATTCCAGACGTAGCTTAGCTTCATCATTCTTCAACTCCCCAATCCAACCCACATACCCAATCAAACAAAACAACAAAACCCAACATAGAAATACATAATCAAAGTTTATTCTTCAGTTTCCATTAATCAAATCTCACCAAACCTATGAGGTGAATTGGGATTTTCTTAACTAAATAGAATCTAATTTAATGAATATTCTTTGCTTTTCTATGATAAGAGATAAGACAAATTATGTGATTAAAATGAAAATCCAAATGTAGCTCTAGTGTGCAAATAATCTTACCACTTTTTCCGCTACTAGAGCTGTGGGGAAGGTCCCGTCACTGCGAGTATGGCCAACTAAGAAGGAATCTGATCTTGTAATAGTTGGATCCACTTCCATCTATCAATAACATATAGAAGACCACTCAAATTCACCATCGATTATAAATAAATAGATAAAGTCAAAACTATAATAAAAGTTAACCATTTCATTAGCTACTCTGAATGCCCCCTTTCTTCCAGTCGTATGAGGGGTTACCATCTTTGACCTATTTATCTTGTTTGTTTCCCGACTAGCTTTAACTTCTTCTGTAAAAGTAAGGTCGACAAATCGAACCCAATTTTCAGGTCTAGTCTTTTTTGGGTAGTTTTTCTTCCTTGCTTCATCTGTATCTCACTCATCGTACTTTTTCTTAAGTGTTTTCTTTCCATTTCTCCACAAGTTATTAGCTGATCTCATAATTTTTCTTTTTTCCGCTTCAGGAAGTACATATTCTTCCTGCAATTAGTATAAAGTATAATCATTAACAAAATAACGACATTGATTCAATACACAAAGAATAACATCACAAATTTTCACTTACACATATTATCTGCCAAATGGTATTTTTGAATCTATCAGGAACAGCGGGCCAATCTGGATAATATGGGGGGATATGTTCTCTCACTAAATTGCCCAAACGAGACATAAATTTGGTTGAATTCTTTCCAACAATATGCCCTAGCAACGATAACTTCAGAGGTATCTTATTTTTGATGAATCTATAGAGAAAATCAAGTATTAAGAAGGCAAAATTTTGGAAGTCTTATAACTTCATGATTTAAGGTAGAAATAAAGAAGAGTAACATCGTACTAAGCATCATTAGGTTATATCTACATTCTAAGATCTTTATAACCCTAAATAGCAAATAAAATGTTATAGAATTACCTCCACCTGATGTAGTGGAATGCTCAACATGCGATCCCCCAACCGGTATAGGCAAAGGTTCCGAAGGGTTTGGCAAGGATGGCGTCGATTGTGATGGTGATATCATTCTAAAACCAAACAAAAGTAGATAAGAAATTAATACCACAAATAAAATTTTTGTACAATACCAAAAAGCAAGCTAGAATTAGTAAACAGTTATATGAGAGAATAAATATTGTGTGTGTGTGGGGGGGGGGGGAATGAAATACAATATAAAAAAGTAGATAAAAAAAACTACAAAACAAAAAAAAACCATTCCATGTGTTGGATATATAACAAGTTTGCCAAATTGACGAAAGATAAAGTTCACATTTTAAATACAACTATGATATAAATAGAACTTTCTACATCCACGATCCTTCAGTAATTTCTTCATCTTCATCTACGTTCTCATTTATTAATCCCATCATTGAAGAAGTAAAAGGATTTCCTGTCTCAAAAACCAATGGTTCTTCATACGCGTCAATGTCCTTATCCAATCTTTTTGGAGCATCAATTACTACAAACCAATCAGTCCTTGTTGGATCTTGACAATATAAGACTTACAAATCTTGAGATGCGAGATAATATGGCTCATCGTCGACCTTTGAATTTCTCTTTAACTTTTGTAAGTTCACAAAAGTTAAATTTGCTTCAGCGTCAAATACACATCCATTAACTTTATCTTCAACCCGCACCCAATCACAATAGAATACTGTTTGGGGAAAATCATAATAATCTAGTTCAATAATTTCCTTTGCAACCCCATAGTATATGGTTTCTGCTACGCGTGGATTTTGATCTCTTGCACTAGCAACAAAATTGGTCATCGCTTTTATCTTAACCCCACTATTTTGTGTTGTCTTGCAAGATTCAGAGTCCGCTGTACAAAACACAAATTCATTTACGCGATAGGCTTTATATGATGTCACTTTAAAGCTCAGCCCATCGACTAATCATTTCAGTGTAGACATTTCTGAGTTCTCAAACTATGAAAGAATAGATAAATCCAAGATTAGTTTGTTTGAGATTAATAATTATCATAAAATGCATTAAGTCAAATCATTACCAAATTGGATGGGAATATTGTGCAAATGAACCAACATAAGTTTGCCTCAAATGTTATTGAGATATTCAGAAAAGGGGCATCCAGCTTTCTTCAATTTGTTCTAACAATTTTCATGATGAGGATTCTGCTCATCATTGTCTCCTTAGCTGCCCCTTCGCAGCAAAGATATGGCAGTAGCAAACTGATGTTCAAAAGAGCACCCAAAGAAGGCATAGAAGCTTGCTTCTTTAATTCTACCACACTTAGCGTACATATCAACCAATGCATTGCTTAACACGAGATCATCCCTAAACTTATCAAACTTGATCACACAACTCTGTATTTGTAAACCCTCTTTAATGGCAAATAAGGTTGCACATGCACTAACTACACTAGCAAGTGTAACTTCATCTGGCATGACCCCAAAATCTATCATTCTCATATATAATCCTAATGCCTCGGCCGCTTGACCATTTTGCTCATAACATGTAATTAAACTATTTCATGAAACTATATTTATATCAGTCATCCTATTGAATACAGCTCGCGCCTCAAATACGCTCCCACATTTCGAATACATATCAATAAGAGCATAACCCATGTAAACATCAAAACAATAAGGGGACTTCGAGCAATAGATGAGAAGTTCGGGAATAGGAAGAAAACCTAGTCCGTAGTAGCGAAGAGTCGATCTAACTAAGAATGCACAAAAGAGTAGCTTAGCAAAAGCCCACGGGTTTCCTATAGGTCTGTAGTTCCTAGGAAGTGAGCTTGGAGTGGTTAGGAATGAATAGAGACGAGATGATGGAAGTCATCCTTCCTTCGTATGAGAGCACAAGTAGTTAGGACAGACTGACCCTTGGCCTTCGGAACCGGGAATGAAGCCAATGAAACCAATGAAACCATAGAAGAGAAAAACTTAACTGATCATTTCAGACGAATGAGATACGTAAGGATCCTTGACGCTGTGAGAGAGGCTCGCCTACGGCTCTCGAGGTGCTACTCCTACGGCTCTCGAGGTGCTACTCCTACAGTGACTTAGTAACCCGACCCGATTGTTGGCTTCGTTGCTTAGGACCCGGTGCGTCCTGGCCCCAGATGCAAGGCTTCCCCAATTGTTTTTAGGTTATCATCCCACCACTCTTAAATTGGCCAGGTGAATGGGTGATTCTTGAACGGCTTGGCCGCTACGCGATTGTCAGTGTCTCGCCTAGATTAAAAGGAAAAAGCATAGTTTGGCGAAGTAATGCAATATAGAAGGATGCCGTAGGTGAGCTTTAAAAGGAGGGTGATGGAGTTAATAAGGAGTTAGGAGATAAGACAAGCAGATTGAGTAGCCTAAGCAAGGGGTTAGAGTTAAGACCGCAAGGTGGGTTACCCTTTTAAAGAGTGGGTTAGTCAAGGTATTTTAAAAGGAAATCAACTCGGAAGGTAGTTTAGCGCGATGGTTTTAAAGTGGGTACTTTAGCCAAGGATCCTAGGCGGTAGTTAGAACTGCAAGAAAGACAGGTTTCTTTGGCTAAACTAAAAAATGAGCTATTAAAAATAAGAAGTCGTGCTTTCTAAACTTTAAAGACAAACACAAGTAATGTCTATAGTCAGAAGTTCTTTCCTTGAAATCAAGAGAGTCACCAAGCGCCGACGAGGTCTATAGTGAAAAGGTTTTTTTTAGAGGTGGTGTTATGATAGTGAAATCTTGCAATGGCGTATGGGGCAGGCGATGGTTTTGCTGAGATTTCATACTAGGTGTAGAGAGCGTCATCAAGGTTGGAAAGAGCGTGAGCTCACCTCCATAGGCTATAGTTAGCACCGAGCGGTCAAAAGCACCAGGCTGTCAATCTCTTGATCTTTCTCTACGTAGGTTCTAACGTATTCCTGCCTCTCCCCTATTTCGCTCTTTTTGTTGTTGGCTTTCTTCTCTTTTTTAAACTCAGTCAAGAACAAGATAACCAACACTTTTTTTTAGCCATGCCGAAAGAAGGATCCTTGCAGAACTTTTTAGAAGAGACTAACCCGCCCCTAAAAAATATATATAACAGCTAACTCCACTAGGCACAAAGCCAGAAACCCACCTCTCTTCTTGCTTTTTTAAAAGGACTGAAGCCGCCCTGGTCAACGCTTTTTTGGGTCGGATCATTTTCTAACTACAGCGAAGCCTAAGTATTTTTTTTATTTTTATTTTTTTTAATATCATGTGGCACATATAGATATTTGATAATCGTACAAAGTTGTTGTCCTTTGCATTTACATTAATATTGCACGGACGATAAACCGTCCGTGCAAGTCCTTTACAAACGACTGATTAGCGTATGATGATTAAAGATCGTGTAGAGCTCTTTGTTTGGATTTCACCATACATCTCTTAAATAAAAAACCTTCAGTTTTGGTTCTATTAGAGTTTTAGCTAGAGATTCCAACGGCACCTTTGCGGCTCTGAAGCAATTTGACTACCTGGCTAGCGCTTCATGTTCAATTGTCCATAGCTATAAGCAGACATAATCTCTTGTCTGAATGTTCTACTCCAACTCTTTCACTGCTGGTGATAGTTGATGATGATATCTCTAGACCTTTTCTCTTTTTATCTAGAAAAGCATTCAAGAAATTGCTTCCAAAAGTATTGGCATGTGCATAAAGATATCGATATGGTGGACCGGAGATGGGGGTGTGCATGATCTTCTTCTTTCTTGAGCCAACCTCAAACAGTTGTTGTCACACTCAACTACAGCTCACTCCACCTCTACTTTGCTCCATTTCAATCTTGATGTTTAACTAACTCAACATCATTATCAAAATTAGTCCACCTTTTAGGTTACTTTCAGAAGAAGAAAAAGCTTGAGCAACCTTTCGCACCAATCAGACTCGGAAATCCCAGATCCAGATTCGGAAATGACCCCAAGAGTGAAACATGTCTACTTGCACACCAACTTATATAATAAATGAAGAACTCCCGTAAATGCGCAAAAATATTGGTTCTCCAATACACAACCTTTATATGCTCACTTTTTCTTTCAATTCCTGTAAGCTGAAGTTGGGGTGCAGTGTCTATATGATTTGAGTTTTAGAGATTTTTATCAGACTACTCTTTTCAACTATGATATGAATAAGTTTTACCATACTACTTACTCGACAAGCTCTACACAGTCAGTCAAAGAACCATTTTGAGTTCTTTCTCCATCCACCTGGTTGAAAGAAACGTGCGGGACTCAATATCAACACATTGGAAGAATTTCACACGCATGCAATAATAAAATCCACTTGACTACCATTTTCTCCACATGTAGCTAAGGTATCCCCACTTCCAATCCAACCCTGAAAACTTCCAACTTCTATTAAGTCCTCATACCCAAAAGGAAAATTTTTCTCAAGTTCAGTTTCAATTGCATTTTAGCCAATCTACTTTAACATGTGGCACCTACATCCAGAACACAACGAACGAATTGCAACAGATGTAGTCGGGGCTATGGAAGCAGGAATCTAAGGTAAAGCACATCAGAGTTAAATATATCATAGTCACCGTGGTAAGATCCTTGAAAACCCACCATTTCAGAACTTCTAAACCTGTAAACCTTCATTAAAGCATTTAGAAATCTCCCAGTCATATATACACCCATCCTCTCAAAAGGAATTCTAGTTAATTTGGTGAATAACTTCTTCTTCATTGTCCTCATAAACCCATTTTTATGTTGAATTTCTCTGACTATATTCCATTATTGTTAAATCAGGAGAAATCGGCAATTTCAGGTGAAATCTCTGTAATTCGCCATCACATAGCTAGATAAAAAAACTCGCGTCTCGAACCATGGATTTGAATACCCATTTTGAAGTCCACTAATCCCGCACAAGAGCTAAGTGCACTAGCGTAAGAATACTCATTAAGTACAAAATTCTCCCTATGCATCTCAACAAAGAACCCCAAAACTTCTTCAAAGCAATCACATTGAGCAAACCCAGACACCATTGAGTTCCATGAACATTGATCAGGCTTAGGCATACACCTAAATAATCTACTCACCTCATCAAGAGACCCCAACTTAGTAAACCCACTAATAATCGAGTTTCACGTGAAAGTGTTCCTCTCAGGCATTCTATCAAACACTTTTTGAGAATCTTGAATACAGTCACATTTTGCGTAAACATCAATTAACCTATCTGGATGAATGTTTCAGAACTAAACCTTGTTTTGATGATGCGGGCATGAACCCACTTCATGTCGTGAAGAGATTTTGATTTGAGGCATGATTGCAAGAGTGGTGAGGGTTGTCGAATTAGGTATTTCTTGTGCAAGGATTTATTAGTGTTTATAATCGTAGAAGGCTTAAGAGAAAGCTTCCCATTTGCACATAACTTATTCTCAAATCTAATTATATCATAAAAATAGTTCAATCACATCAGAATTAGCAAATCTATGAAGGAATTAGAGTTTGAACTTGGAAAACTTACCCATCATTGAGCAGAACTGAGAGCAATAAATCAACAAATCCAAGGGCATCAACTGAAATTGACTAACCCATTATTGAGATCAGCAAATTTGAAGAATACTCGAGTTAATTTTTGGTTTTAGGTTTCTGATCGTCGAATTTTGATTTTTGGAAAAGTTTGAGAGTTGTTCTCTGTAACTAACTCCAGCAACACTCCAAGAGAAACCAAAATATTGAAAAACTACGCGGGAGAACCAAAACCAAAATTAGAATTGAACCAAAAAAAATGAGGGAAAGCTTAAAAAAATAAATACCACAGACAAACTCTGTCTCATATAAACTACAACAATTATCCGCGGCCAAAGAAAAAAAAGACTGACAATTTTCCTATTTTGGTGTCATGATGGGTATGCGTGCTTTGAATATTAAAAGAAGTAATGATGTTGTTGACTGTATGGAAAACTTCGTGTTAAAAGGGGGATGGAGGTGTATTTAATGCTGAGGGGAATATTGATGTATGTGATAGCTAGGGTTTGAAGGGTTTCATCGGTATTGAATGATGACGCTTGGTAAAACATTCTTGCACAATAAATATAGGGTTATATAAAGAGTACCTGTACCGAGGATTGTGACAAAGTACGCTTGATCAGTTACAAATTTTTTTTGCCATTTTTGAAGATGGTGAAGACTCGTAGAATGGTCCTTGAGGAGTGAATCGCTTCAGAAATACAGAGGTTGAAGTTGAATTTTTTTTTGGATTAATCCTTGGAGGATCCTATTCCATCTCTTGTTTCTCCGACGTATAGAGGTCTGTCAGATAATGAAGTGGCTGAAGCTGAAGTAGAGTTTAACTGTAGATAGAGGTTTTACCACATTATCTTGACAGACGAGCAACGTCAGGTTTGTCTTCGCACCCTTGCAGAAGACAAGGATGGGGGCACAGACGTAGGGATAGGCGTAATTTCATTGTAGTTGTGCTAATTTCTTGTGTCGCAATGGAATCTAAGGTCGAGCCCTCTTCATCTTTACCAACTCTGCGGAGGTGGTGGTTTTAGAGGAGGAGGTGATGGTAGTGGAGGAAGAAGATGAAAAGTGGAAGTCTGCTTCTGTATTTCTATCACCTTTTGATGCTAAGAAGACCTTTTATTTGAAGGATTGGTTTAAGCACTGAGATTTTTGCTTCCATAGTTTACATTTGAAGTTTGCCTATACTTCAACCAAACTCATGAGAGTGAGCATACTCGTTGTTTCAAATTTCTACTTTGTATCAGAGTGAAAAATCACTGAAGCAAGATGAACTGAAAGATTTGATGTGTCGGAGTGCCTGAATGACCTGTTAGTTGTAAAAATACTAAGAAAATTATTATCTATAAAGTACCTGAAGTTGAGTACTTGGCAGACTTGGTATTTGTAAAGTACCTTAGGTTGAGTACTTGAAAGACTTGTTATCTGTAAAAATACTTGTAATATATTTTGAGATGAATAAAATTTGTTAACAAATTTTGTACTGATATAGAATAACTCTCAAAATTGAGCTGTCTGATCTGAAGAATGTATAAAATGTATGAGTGCAGAATGTATAAACATTTGCAAATATTCAAAATATTCTAAATTTTAACTATGAAAATATGTGTCAAGAGGTCAACATTATTCTGTTTGCGAGTTGGAAATATGGGAAAGACAAATTTGTAGGAATTTGTAGAATGAAGATTTGATATCACATAGTAATATTGACCTGAAAGAATAAGTTTGACCTGAAAAGATGCAGAATGATTGAGCTCGAGGGGAAGAGATAAGTTCAAATAATTTTTCTTAAAATTCTGGGGTTTTTGTTACGAGATAAAAGAATATAAACACTTTTTGAGGGGAATCGGTAGTAAAAAATATATACAATAAGGGTAGAATGATCACTGAATTTGGGGGATGAGATAAGAATGGTGCGCACTCAATCATAGAGAATCTGTAATGCCACTGAAGGACGATTGACAATTAAGATCGCTGAAGTGCAGGATAAATTTTTTGAATTATTGGGTTATGATGTTAAGCTGCCAGTAAGGGAGTATCAGCTCGAAGGACAAGATTCAAGAAGTAAGGAACTTAAGTATGCTTATTTTTTCTTTGGGGGATTTTTTCGTGAACTAGTGAGGGATCCTACAGATCGAGGAGAGTTGGTGGGATTGATTGCTGAGGTGGAGATTGAATTTGAAGATACGAGGATCGCTTTAGGTTTAATGGTTGGGTGTGGTGTTCCAGGTCATCAAGGCTGCTTTAGATGTAATTATATGTGAGGTAAATGAATGTAAAAATAAGTGTGATAGAGTACAACGGTATTGAGTTTAAATAATTTTGAAAGAAATTATTGTTGAATAGATCCTCTACTTTGGTAAATGTTGCTTGTGACTGTTGTGTAAAAATGAATTTGAAAATATTTAAAACTACGTTATGGGATTTTTGGAAATGACGTCAGTACTACTATAAGAGTAGAATAATAGGCACGTACAAAAAAAGTAGGGAGCTTATGAATTTGTCTTTTGTGGAAAAGTTAGGAAAACTCGATTACGTGTAAGAGTGAGTCATAATGAGCGTGGTGAGGTCAGAAGGAGATTTGGAAAAAAAAAGTTAAAAATATAAGGAAAAGGGCAATTATGGGAAGGTATTTTTGCCGAAAAGGTGTAAGACGTCAACATGGATAGTATAAGGGACACCTTAGTTCCAAAACCGAGGACGGTTTGTGCAAGGCGCAATAACTGCTAGCAGTTAGAGAGAAAAAATATAAATACTGCTTCATCTTCATCAATCAAACGTTTTTCAACTTCTGAGAACTTGAAGAGCAGTGAGATAGGAAGGAAGAAGAGAGGAAAAAAGAGCACAAATACTTGTGAAGATTCAAGCGAAAGGGATCATCAGTCGAAACATGAGAGAGTTGTTGAATCAGAGTCGCAAAGGTTATTATACAGCAGCGTAGTGAGGGAAGGATACAACGCTGCCTCAGATTCTCATTTTGATATAGAAGGTTAGTAGATATATGTGATCTGTGAATGTGATTTTGAAGATCAATTCTTGAAGATTTTTGTTGCTAGGAAAAAGTGATAAATTAATATTTATAGTAATATATAAACCATTTGTTATGAAAGATATTTGAATGTGGTTGACGTATATAAAAAAATAACAATAGATACTTAGACCTTTGTGTAGGTCGATCTTGAGGAAAGTTGTCTAGGATAAAAATCCTTTCCTGTAGTAGATATGAGAAATTCCCATGTAAGTGAGGCATCGACCTCTGGTCGGCCGACTAAGTCTGAGATTGGAGCATCTAGAAGTGAGGAAGAAGTAGGTGTTGATCAATTTCTAGATTTTCCTGGAAGATTGGTGTCCTATTCTCCTCGCTCGAATGCATTCAAAAAGTTTTGAAAAGCCAAGGCTTCTGTAGGAGGTAGGTGGGGAAATTGTATTGAATATTCTGGTAGGCAATTTAGAGGTTGCATTGTAGCAACGGGAAAAAAATATTTTTATCTATTGGCCAATTTGGTGATGGAGAAAAGGGATAGAGGTATAGAGGAATCGATATCTATAGATTATTATGATTGGAATGTTCAAAATGAACTTTCTTACCTGTCTTAGTTGGAGTACGGGTTGAGTTTTTTATATTACATGTGGGAGGTGATAAGTGCTTGTGAAGCTTTGAATATATGGTGGGAAGGAGAGGGTAGAAAGGGGAGGATATCCTCTGAGGATGTGCTGCAGTTTTACGGTGTAAAATTTTTTAGTACAAGTGGAGGGGTATATTTCTGTGCAAAAGCAACTCGACCTAGCTACTTCGATCTGAACTCAACGGGTCGACCTTGGAATGATAATGTCATATGGGTGAAAGGTGAGACTACCTTCAGAGAGATGATGAAGAATCCATGGAACTTCTGTTTAGAACTGTAAAACAACGTAAGTATAATAATGTATAATGTATGAGATTAACAGTTGAATTTATATTATATTCGCTGATGTTGATGTCTTGTGTATGACAGGTACTAGGTCGTAAGTGAGAGGAAAGAGTCATTGCTGGATAAAGTTGCTCAAGAAGAGACTAAGCTCGAGGCTGTATTAGAAGATCTTGGCATCAGTAGGAAGAAGCGTGTTAACAGCCGAGTTGAAAAGGTTTTGAAATCCCAATCGACAAGGCTAATGACGAATGCCGAAATCAGCAAGATGAAGGGGATTGATGGGGAAAGGCAAGTAAACTCGCATAAGGCCCCTAAAGAGGATTTTACAGGTCTACCTGAGTCCATTATGTCAAACAAATTAGCTTAAACGTTCCTCAAGAGGCAAATGCTGAAGTGACCTGCAGCTTCTTGGGCCACAAAAACTGCTGAGGTGGTAGAAAAGGCAAAAAAGAGATGGGCTGAGCCTTCTGAAGATTCTGGAGGGAAGATTATAGAAGATCGCGACCTGATGTAGAGGACGAATAGAAAGAGGTGGAGGAAAAGGCTAGGCTGGCAGTTCTCCATGGGGAGGAGGGGATGCGCAAAATGATAGATTTATAGGCTCGAATAAGTTCAATTTTGCATTATGATTCGGGCTAATCAATAAGGTCGATTTTGCTTAATTTTTACAGGTTGCTCGGCTGATGAAGGGGATATGCCTTGGAGTCGAAGAGGAGAGAGCTACACTGAAGAGGAAGCAGGTCAAGCTTGAAAAGAACGTAGCTCAATTGAAGTCAGATTTGAGCAAGGAGGGGAAATGGCCGGAGGCCCTGAAGACTTCCCAAATAGTAAAGATCAACAAACTATGGGCTGAGGTGAGGGTAGATTTTGATGAGGCGGTAGATGAGCGTGAGAGGCTCGGGTGGCATCTTGTGTCCAAGGGATACTTTGAAGACGAAGTGGAGGCCATTAGGGCTGACACCTATGTGGCGGAGGGGGAGGTTGAAGATGATGTTATTGGGGTTGTTGATAGGTTGGATGGTATGTCTCCTCAGATGGTGAGAGACAACCAAGAGGATGACGACGTACGCCCAGAGGTGGAAACTGAGAAGGTAGGAGAGTGTGATGGCACTGCTATTGCAGGGATGTTATGGAATGTTGTAAACTGCTTGGATACATTTTGGATAGAATTTTGTAGGCTAAGTTGCTTTTATAAACATTGTTGTTGGGACTTAAGGACATACGCCTCAGAATAAAAGATTTAGAGGTTGAGCTTACTTAGGAGAGGGAAACCTTAGAGTCCTTGCTATCTTCGCAAGCGGAGCTACAGGTTAGAATGGAACAAGAAATATTTGATTTGTATGCTTCATTAATATAGAAGGACAAATTAATAGATAGAGTGTATAGACGGACCAAATATTTGTTATCTGTTTAGGTGCAAACGGCCCTGGAATGGTGCGTATAAAAGATGCTAGCTTTTTGCAAGCAAACATATAGATAATGTGTACCTTAAACATGGAAGTATTTGTATGGAGCATTCATCCGAGATTGTACTTCGACCTTAAGTCCAGAAGTAGCTTTATACTGTAGATGTCAAAAAATAGATATATTGTTAGAAGTGATCATATGTAGTAATTGAGTGTTCTGAATCAAACTTAATATAGTATAACGGCTATGTGCAGGTGAAATTAGAGTCAGCTCAGTTACGCGAAGATGAAGCTTGCCAATGTAACCAAGAATTTGTAGAGGAGTTCGATAAGATGAGAGAGGCGAATGACGATAGAGAATATCAACATGTGAAGGTGCACTTCAAGTTTGTTGAGGCAACATAGACTGTTGTCGACCTGACTCCGCAGATCGAGGAGAAGGATGCTGAAATTAAGAAAGGGTAAAAAGAACTCGAGGAGTTAAAAGAACATGCCGCGAAACTCAAAAGCGAGAATGATGTATTGACGGTAAAGAGCAGGAAGACCGACATGGCCCTTTACCATATGCATGCTCTAGAAAGATTGGAGGAAGGTTTGAATCAGTTGATGGCTGGCTTAAGAAAGGACTTAGCCAGGAAAATGGATGATCAGGAGAAAATTCGATCTGACTCTATGAATAGTAAAAGCGAACTTGGAAGATTAAAGAAGAAATTAGCTGATAAAGATAACGAGATAAAGGGAGCTCGAGACGATTTATCTGTGTCTGAAGTTGCAGCCAAACAATTGACTGTAGTTTTCTCTGTAAAAGATATGGAGTTCAGGATGGTACAACGCAAGTATAATAAGTTGAATGGGAGAGTGGCTCAATTGAAACTGATCTGGCGCAGGCCAATTCGTATGTCAAAAGCATCGAGACTAGCGAGCTCTTAAAGAAGAATAAAAATGATGCTAGAGTTTCTCTTGTGCAAGGTGATGTTGTTAGTCTGTCAGCTCGAATAAGAGAGTTGGAGGGGGACGTTGCTTGAATTCAAGGGCATGTGGATAAAGGAGTTAAACAGTTACGAGAGTGTCAAATAAAGCTAGACTTTGCTCTTGTTAGGGAGAAAAGGCTAGAGCGTTTTATCCAAGGGAAGGAGATTTTTATAAAGTATAAAGAGGATTTGTTAAAGAAAATTCCAGATGTGGAAGAACTGAACAAAGAGATCGAGGTACTTCATGCTCAGGTGGTTGATTTGGAGGCGATTAATCGAGCTGAGTCAGCTAAAGCTGCTAAAAAATCTGAAAAGAACATTGCTTTAACAGATCGAATAGAGAGAAAAATGGCGAGGCGTGAAGCACGGTACAAGAGGTTAGAAGATCTCCTTCAGAGGTCAAGGACGGTGTTTTCTCACTCAGTTGTAACTCAAGCCCGACATTCAGAATTTCTAAAGTTGGTGATTACTTATTTTGTAGAAGAGATAAAAGGAATTAAGTTAGAGATAGATACCTTGTTCGACTGTATGCCAGAAAATAGATGTTTCTCTAAGGTTGATAAAGATCGAGAAGATTGCGCGAGCTCCATGGGAACGGATTTGGACCCTCGGTCTGCTGAATTGATAGAGGAGGGCAGGATTATTGTGGTTGCTCAAGCTTGAGAATTTATGGGTAGTCGACCTCCTGTTGTAGGGGTAAGCGAAGCTGATATCCCTACAGCAGAACAGACTCCATTTTAGTGGTTGTATATAACCTGAAAAGAAATAATATGTGACACAGACATGTTGAGAGATGAAAGCTAGCTTTACCTTTACTTTATCTTATGTCTGGTTTAGCTCTTCGATTAAAAACTAGTATCACCTTTGTTTTAACTCAGAGTTAATTAGAGTCAGTCAAACCAGGTGTAACCTGAATTTAACTGGTAGAATATTGCAGACATATTGAAAGAGATGAAAGCTAGTATTACCTTTACTTTATCTTATGTCTGGTAGAGTCCATTGATTTAAAACAAGTTCTACCTTATTCTAACCGCAGGAGATTTAGTAGAGTCAGCCAAACCAAGTGTATTCTTGATTTAACTGGTATGATGTCGCAAACATATTGAAAGAGATGAAAGCTAGTATTACCTTTATTTTATCTTATGTTTGGTAGAGTCTGTTGATTGAAAAAAAGTTCTGCCTTGTTCAAGCCGCATGAGATTTAGTAGAGTCAGCCAAACCAAGTGTATTCTTGATTTAACTGGTATGATGTCGTAGACATATTGAAAGAGATGAAAGCTAGCATTACCTTTGCTTTATCTTATATCTGGTAGAGTCCATTGATTAAAAACAAGTTCTACCTTGTTCTAACCGCAAGAGATTTAGTAGAGTCAGCCAAACCAGGTATATTCTTGATTTAACATGAATGATGACGATTGAAAGCTAATATTATCTAAGCTTTAATCTATGAATTGTCTATAAAGTAGAGAGGTTTATGGAGAAAACATGTGAGTTTTATTGAATCTTGAGAAAGGATGTACATTGGATGGAGATGGAAATCTCACTTCAGGAATGAAAAAGCGAGAAACTGAAATAGAGTAGTTAAAGTAGCCTACTCGCAGCCTTCAACAGTCGAAGCTCACTTTACAGCCTACTCGAATGTATCAAAGCCTACTCAATCCCTAAAATAGACTTTCCAGAAACCCCCTGAAGACAAGGCTTCGACACCAGACAAAGCCTCGAGGACGGAATAATGCACCTCAACAGATACCCTTCGACCATATCTGCACGTGATCGAAATATGACGGGATAGGTAGCCAGCTCACCAGACAAGCTGGCGTAATAATTAGCCTTTACAGCTACAATAACAGACCAACCACTGTACCACAGGGCATAAGTACAGAAACACATCCGACAGTTGTCACAGGGACAACACAGATATGACCGGCGCCCATACTCTGCCGAGATTTCCTGACATAAATCTTGTTAACCTGACCCTCACTTGGTGACTCAGCTTCCTATGATTCTATAAATAGAGGAGAGGGGAAACCAAGTAGGAGTTAGAAAAATCATCTCCAGCCCCTTATACTTTACCTTTGACCTCACTGTATAACCCTGTATTCGAACCCTTGAATTACTCATTAGTAATATAATCATTCTTAAAAAGTCTCATCAGAGGTCGTAGAGTGTCACATTCAGGCCTCTACGTAAGTATTTATCTTGAGTTTGTTCTTACTTTAGACTGTTTGCTTGTATTCCTTTGATAAAAGATTGATTCCACGTTGTAAGAGCCAACTTCCCCTCTAAAAGAAGTTAGGCCCCTACAATTGGCGTCGTCTGTGCTTCCCACCCCACCATTCTTTTTTTCCATTTTTCCCCCCTTTATTTTCAACATCAACTGCTTCTCTTCAATGGCACCCACACGCCGTTCCAACTCAACCCAGGCAGGCAACTCCATTGACGGAGTAGCTGCCCAAATAGCCTTATTATTCCAACAAGTCTCCCAAACAGAGGAGCTCCACCAAGCCCAACTAAACCAGGAGCGTGAAAGCCACCATTTGGCGCTAGAAACTTAACGGAATTGCCGCTTGGATGATGAAAATAGACAGAATAGAGAAATCGATGAACTGCGCAACACCGTCCGAGAGCTACAGAGATTACAGCCTCTGGAAGCTGCTCGCCCATCCCAAGCACCAGACTCATCGCGCGTATCTGCCTGCGTCCGTCTAGGACCCTCACCAAACCTCGAGATACCCTTAGTTCAAATCGCTGCCGAAGGCACCCCCCGTATTATTCCCCCAACCGGCTCTATCCACCTTGGGATTCACCCTACAGAAGACTCTTCTGACTCCACCCTCCGTTCCTCCCGACATCCTAGGCGTCGTCCCACTCGAGAGCGACTTGGGGAACGCAGTGCTGAATATATACCACATGTTCGACCTCACAACCTTCGAATTCCCCAATCTCCCCCTCATCCTGTATATATTATACAGTAGGACTTCGACCACAAAATACAACCAGTCATCCGCGTCAATGAGCGCCCAGCCACCAACTCTTGAAGCTGCCTCAATAACCCAATTTGCCCCAAACTTTTGGCTATCGAAATACCCTCCAACTTTCGCACTCCCAAACTCAGCAAATACCGTAATACAGACCCTAAATCCCACATTCTCGAATTCTAAAATGCTCTGAGCCTCTACTCCACGGCTGACTACCTGTTATGTCACCTTTTTCTTACCAGCCTTACTGACAGCCCCCTTCAATGGTACCACAACCTCCCAAATGGTTCGATATGAAGCTTCGAGCAACTATCAAAGCTTTTATCGCCCAGTTTGCCATCAACAAGGACAGAGAGGTCACAGTTGACACTCTATTCAATTTCAAAAAATCCAGCAATGAGACCCTCGAAGTCCTCATAAGGAGATTCCTCGATGAATCCCATAAAATAGAGAATTTCGACTATGCGAATGTTATTCTGGCATATTCGAATGCTCTGCCCGATCACAGTCGAGTAAACGAGCACCTAGTCCTCCACAAACCTCAAACACTCGAAGAGAAGCTCACGAAGGTCAATAGTTATATCGATCTTGAGCGCCCTCAAGACTCCCGCATACAGAGCCATCCTTCGTACACCACCAACTTCAATAAACCATGACAATACCCCCATTATACTCCTACACCCCAGATCGCTCCCGTCTCATAGGAGACTGAGAGCCGCAAACGCCCAAGCTTTGATAACAGTGTCAAAGGTCGCAGGAAGCGACCCAAGCCTATTTTGCCTACACTAACTGCCCCCCTCAGTATCTTTCTACCACACATACAGGTAGACCCAATTTGGCATCTCCGTTTACCAATCGAAGTCAGACCAGGCGAGTCTTATTGTGCCAATCACAAAAGCAATTGTCACCATACCAATAAATGTTTCGCCCTTCAGCGCTCTCTGGAACTCATCTTCAGAGCAGGACATTTGCACCAGTATATTGTTGATCTTCCAAACTACCTCGATGGGTCTTACCTCAAGCCTCTATCCGCCCCTACTGCTGACCCAGCCGAAGTACACATTTACATAATCAATTTTATCAAAGTCAACAGCATAGACAAGAGCAAACGAAAGCACATCGAAGAATGTTACAAGCTCACCTATCAGGAGAAATTCCCTACCCTCTTGCCAGAATCAAGCCATCGCCCTCATCTCAAAAGTATTTCTTTCATCGATTGTGATACTTCACACGTTTGTTTCCCCCAGTCCGATCCATTAGTCATCATGATTAAGATTGAGAACCTTGCCCTCCATATAATACTCATAGATACAGGGAGCACCACGGATGTCCTCTTTCTCCAAATAATTCAAGCCATGAAGAAAACAGATCTCATGTTGGTCGTGTCAGTCTACCCGTCACCACCAGCCCCATTACCCTTCAAACCAGCTTCCTTGTTATCGACAAGAAGTCTGAATACCTCGATATACTCGGACGCAATTGGCTTCACGCAATGCGAGCCATACCTTCAACCTACCCTCAAACCCTTCGTTTCAGCACTCACAAAGGTACTTAGAATCTGAAAGGATCTCAACGCCTTGCCCACTCGCCTCGGACGCGACCAGGCCCGAAAACTTATCAGCCTCGGATTGCAATCACTGTATCTTTTTATCCCTTCGACTTTGACAGATACCACCTCACCCATCGAACCCACTATTTATATCGAACTCGACGGTCCTGGTCGAGGTACATTCATTGAAACTTTTCTCAATGACTCAGAATGCCTCAAACTTTTAGAGTTCCTTCGAGCAAATAAAGATATCTTTGTCTGGACATTTCAGGAGATGCCTGGTGTCGACCCCAGCCTGGCATGCCATCGCCTCGATCTCATCCCCTATACCTCAGCAGTAAAACAAAAGAATCGTAACTTGACACCACAACTTCGAGAAGCAGTGAACCTTGAAGTAGACAAGCCCATAGCCGCAGGTTTTATCAGAGAAGTGAAGTACGCGGACTGGATATCAAACATTGTGGCAGTTCCTAAGAAAAATGGAAAGATCAGAATCGGCGTCGACTTAACAGACCTCAACAAGCACACACCAAAAGACAGTTTCCCCCTCCTGACTATTTTAGCACTCCTCGATGCCACTGCTGGACACGAGCGCCTATCCATGATGGATACAGTTTTGGGTTACAATCAGGTACCCCTCCTCCCTGAAGATTAACTTAAAACTTCTTTTATAACTGAACAAGGCCTTTACTATTTTAATGTTATGCCCTTCAACCTTAAAAATGTGGGAGCCACCTACCAACGCCTTGTTACAACCATGCTTAAATTTTTGCTTGGCAAGTCTGTCAAAGTCAACATCGACGACATGTTATGCAAAAGCCTTCAGAAAAATACCCATATCCAAGACCTAACAGAAATCTTCTCAATACTTCGCACGTATAACATGAAACTCAACCCAGACAAGTGCCAATTTGGCGTGTCATCTAGAAAATTCTTGGGTTACCTTATCAGTAAATAAGGCATAGAGATTGACCCCACCCACATTCGAGACCTCATAGACATGCCTTCTCCCCAAACCAAAAAAGATATCCAAAAAGTCAATCATTTCATTTCTAAATCCTCAGATCGGTGTGCTTGGCTCTTTTCCCTTTTACGCGAACAGGGTGTCTACAAACCCAAAAAGAAAAATAATCCCGAGATCAACTAGACACCTGAGTGTGAACAAGACTTTCTCAAGCTCAATACATATCTTGGCCATCCACCCATTATCAGCACCCCTATCGAAGGTGAAGCACTCTCTTTATACCTCACTGCCACATAAACATCTATCAGTTCAGTGCTCATTCAACTTGATTCCAACATCAAAAAACTTACATACTTCATCAACAAAACTCTAACCCCCGCAGAAACTCGATATTCAAAACTTGAGCATTGCTCCTGATACTTGCTTATTCAGCCCGCAAGCTCTAACCATGTTTTCAAGCACACCCCATCCGTGTTATCACAAGTTATCCCCTTCGCAAAATACTCAGTAAAAAAGAAAAATCTAGACGAGTGCAACAATGGTTTGTATACCTTGGCGAACACGACATTACCTTCGAGAAGCAGATATCCCAGAAAGGACAAACAGTAGCAAATTTTCTACCTGACTTCCCGGTCGAAGATCTCGATTGGGAAGAACACGAAGATGACTTATCAGAAGACCAACCAGAAATAACAGATTCCTGTGACCCCCTCAATGGCTGGCGATTATTCACAGATGGATCCGCAGGATCTAATGGCTCTGGAATTGGTATTGTCTTTGTAACACCCACTAATGACCGCAATGAGAAAGTTGTCAAACTTACCTTCGAATGTTTCAATAACGAAGCAGAGTATGAGGCCTTGATCCACGGCCTCGACCTCGCACTCGACCTTGGCATTCTAAAACTTGCCATCTTTACAGATTCCTAACTTGTTCAGGGACATTACACAGGAGAAAATCAAGCTAACAGTTGCATGGCTGACTACGCTCTCTTTGTGCGACAGCGCATGGACCAGTTTCCTGAAAAATCCACAATCACTTATTACCCTCGAGGAGAAAATAGACATGCAGATGCCCTCGCCTACATGGCAGCTATGCTCGGGCAATCAGAATCTTAGACACTCCATATCAAAGTACTCAAACGCCCAAGTATCGACCAGATGGAAGTCAATGCCATCAATACTGAAGGCGAGAGTCACGATCCAGACGATTGGCAAACACCGTTCCTCCATTACCTCAACAATGCTACCCTCCCAAGTAATCCCAAAGCCAAACGATCGCTATTAGAAAATTGCCGCAGATACACTGTTCGTAAAAATAAATTACATTGCAAATCCCCAAATGCCATCCCCCTTCGATGCATATCCCAAGCCGAAGCATCTACAATTTTAGCCGAACTTCATGAAGGATCCTGCGATGCTCATACTGCTGGTCATTCTATGACCCTTCGAGCTGTCACCCAAGGATTATTTTGGCTAGATATGAGAAAACAAGCTTCAGAATATGCAAAACACTGTGACAAATGCCAGCGTCACGCTCATAACATCTATTACCCCTCTCAAGACCTCCATTTCAGTCAAGTTTCCTGGCCATTCAAAAGATGGGCCATCGATCTTATCGGTCCCTTCCCGAAAGCCTCAGACAGCAGAGAAAATATCCTTGTTGCAACCGATTACTTCACCAAATGAGTCGAAGTTGTACCTCTATGCCGAACCAAAGAAGAAGAAGTTATCAAATTTTTATGGGAAAACATCATCACTCGCTTCGGGTTCCCTCATATGATTCGAGAGGACAATGGTCCCCAATTCATTGGCAGTAAAGTTAGAAACTTCCTTAGAAAGCATTTCATTATTCTCTCACCCTCCATGCTTTACTATCCCCTGGGCAACAATTAATTCGAAGCAATCAATAAAACCATCGTCAACGGTCTTAAGAAGAGAGTTGATGCAAAAAAAGGACGATGGGTTCAAGAGTTACAACACGTCATCTGGGCCTATAGAACAACCCCAAGAAAATCTACAGGATGCACCCCCTTCTTCCTAACATATGGTACCGAAGCTGTACTCCCTACACAATTCGAAGTACCTTTACGAGACCCTAACCTCCCAGACGAAGATAATGAGTTTAATCTCGCATGTAACATGTTATGGATCGATGAAACCAGAGGCCGAGATATCGCCAACCTTGGCCGCTACCACACATCACTTTAGAAATCCTACAACAAGAGAGTTTGACCACGGAGTTTCAACATTGGAGATCTTGCACTTTGATGTGTCAATCAATCTTTGAAACCTCGGAATGCCAGCAAGTTAGCAGAATCTTGGGAAGGCCCTTATGTCCTATACGATAAAGCAGACAAGGGTTCTTACTACTTAATCTTAGAAGATGAATAGCCTTTACCGAACCACTGGAACACAATGCAGCTGGTCTTCTATAACAAGCTACATCTCCAACCATGTACAACTGATGTAATCCAGAACAATCAATAAACAAATTTTATCCACCCATAATTCGTCTCTTTTTTCTTATTGAATTTCCTGGTTTATCTTTGGTATCATGTCAACCTTTGACCCGACTGATACTTGGGGGTAACCTCGAGATTTCTCAAGCTCCTAATTTTGAGCATACTCGAGGGGCAAGGATAGTCGAAAGACCGGACCCTCGGGGATGAATTTTGGGCAAACAGATATGCTTCGTTGTGGCTAAGGCCTTCAAAATCAAATCGATTTCCTAGTTTCTTCTAAGTATCACGCCAACCATTCGACCCAACAGATATTTGGGAGGGACCCTAAAATTCTCAAGTCTCCAATTTCGAGCAAATTCGAGGGGCAAGGATAGTCGAAAGATCGGACCCTCGGGGATGCATTGGGGGCAAACAGATATGCTTCGGTCAGGCTCTGAAACCGCTAAAGTCCAGTCGATTTCATGGTTTACCCTGGGTAACATGTCCACCCTTGCCCCGACTGATACTTGGGGGCGACCTTAAAATTCTCAAGTTTCCAACATTCGATCAAACTCGAGGGGCACGAATGGTCGACAGACCAGACCCTCGGGAATATATTGTAGGTAAACACATATTGCTTCGCTGTGGCTTAGGCCTTCGAAGTCAAGTAAATTTTTCGGTTTCCTCTCAGTATCACGACCCCTCGGCCCGACTGATACACGGAGGCGACCTAGAAAATTTTCAAAATTCCAACATTGCTGTGGACATGTTACCCAGGGTAAACCATACAGGGATCGATCTAAATATCTTTGACAGTCGTCAGGATTCGATCACACTACAGTTATTCAAACAGCAACAGTATATGCAAGTACTATCTAAAATTCTATCAAGTACAGAGAACATTCAACGTATTACCCATCAGAGAAACAGTTGCAGTACAATTCAAAGATCAATTATCAACAGTTTAATGAAAGCAAAATCAACAGAATACGCATCAATATTTCAACAATTCAAGGTCAGAGCAAGATAGCACAATCAAGCAGAAAATCATACATCAAATCAGAAGTTCAGAATCAGTATGTTCAGAATGAGTGTGTGCAGAATTCACTTTGGAAAATACGCATCAATATGTTCGGCATCAACTTCAGAAGTTCAACAGTTATCAATAGCTCAAAAACTTACCGAGTTCAGAGACCAACAAAAAACAACATAGTTCAAAAAATTACAGCTCAACATCATATCAGCAAAGGAAAACATGAACCCCAACTCCTAATACCTCATATTGGCGCGGTTACGTCTTCTCGCTCTAAAGACCCCCCAACACCAATACCCTCAGCGGCCTCATTCGAACCTTCGACAACTAAACCATCAACAGTTCCACCACTGGGCGCTCCAATAAGAGAAGTCTCTACACCACCTCCAGTACTTCGAGCACTGGCGTTGTTTGCTTCAATCCCCTTTGCGATCTCAGCAGATATTGGAAATTCCTTGGCAACTCTTCCCCTCCCATTTCTTTTTGACCCTTCGAAACACCTTCGCTTCTTTTTCTCTTCGACGACTTCGGCATAACGGGTACGCTTCGAAGCAGGGAATCTGCCTTCTTCCTCCTTTACCTCTTGATTCTAAGACTGCCAAACACAAAATTTACCCAGTCCTCACTAGCTTTGAGCAAAGAATCAATATAATTTACCGGATTGTTCCACGCCAAACTCTTCGGACCTGCAGAACAAAACAAGAAAACAATTATCACCTATTCCAGATATACATCAACAATAACCCTTTAACAATAAACTTACTTTCATTATATACCCTATGATGTAATTTATAAGGATCATCCTTCTCTACATTCTCGTAGTTGCCCCTTACTATCAATAAATCATTATTCTACCCTCGACCTGTCGAACACAGATCAAAGAACCAAGGCTTCTCTGGGTGACATTGGTTGTGATAGGTCCCCGGGTTCTGACTTGCATTCTTTGAGTAAAAGATAATAATATCAAACCACTTAATCAAACCTCAACCCTCACTAGTCAATTTTACATTCATCCCTTCTATAACCCTCATCATCTCATAAAAAATTTCGTTCATTTGCGCCGGGGACACCCCCCAAAAATTCAAAACTTCTTTAACCAGCCTTCACAACCAAATCTGGCCTCTATAGGCCATTATCCCTTCCCCAGGGTCTAATTTGAAGGTCAACCCTGCCCTCGCCACACTCAGATACACCCCCACCTTCAACAGTTCTAATTTGGCGGCAAACCGATCTAACCTAATCCTATATTTAGCCAAAACGACACCTTCAACCCTATCCGACTCAGTCGAATCCCCGTTATCGTCACTCTACACCCTATCTCCCTCTCCACCACCAGAGGCCCTACATCACCCATCTCCCCATATACTGTTACCTCCTCCTCACTATCCTCGGTCACTATCGTCATCCGACGTCTCGTAATCGGAACCTCCTCAGCCGGCAGAACTATAGATAATGGGGCCTCGGTTATCACATCTAACATTTCTAAATCGCTACCCTTATCCATTAGGGCTCGATCAGAAATACTAGCTTCGAATTCTTTGATCTCTTAATCTATTAGTCTCTTTCTCGAAGCTTAATGGCTATGCATTTTAGCCTACAGAAGAAGAGGCACATAATTAGATCAATAAATTTGACAAATTCCGCGTCCATAACCCCTATCCCATCTACTCCTTCCAGAAATATATCAAAACTTCGATCTTAAACCCTATACTTTCTCCAAAACACCCAAAATCTCAGAATCAGATTTACCAAGTCCCCTTATCTTCGAAGATAACCTCTCAACCCTAACCCAGAATGTCCTACTCACACAGGCAGAGGGGAAAACAAATTAAAAGTGGCAGAGATCAAACGACTTACCTATGTTAGAAGCATTATCCTTGAAATAGCAAGATCAACACAACAAATGCAGCAACCACTCCCAAGTTCCAAATGGCATACGTTCTCTTCTCCTCACACTCTATGATTTTATCAGTTAACCGTATAGTAATTACTCTCCTCACACTTATATATCTTTCGAAAAACCAAAACCGCCACGATTTACTAACCATTATTATTACCACAACCCCACTACCATGGCTTTTCGACTACAATGTGCTTTGACCAATTTACCCCTTGTATCTTCCACGTGCGAATAGCACACTCACCTCAAAATGCCTGTAAAAGTTGAAGCTTCCCAAGCCCCTTTTACCAATACTCGAAGCTAAACAATCAAATCCAAACAATCACATCATAACCTTCCCCGTAATATGAGTAAAACATCATGATTACTTTTTGGCACACTGCCCCAGGCGCACGTACCAGTCTGACAGACCAGCTGTCTGGGCAATCAGAATGGCCAGTCAAATCAAGCATAACCTTCAACACACTCCCCAAACTCGAGTACTCGACCATTCTACATTTCGAAGAATCCTCATCAGATAGCCTCAAATTCACTTATCTAATATATCGACCTTCGACATATAACACATCCCTTAATTCAAAACCTCATGCCACCCTTATTTTAGCGGAATACCTTTTCTTCTTTCCTTAGAATGATAACTTCGACCCTTCGACTTAGTACAATCATACATTTCAACCATTCAAAAATTCTTGCTTACAGATAATGTTTTTAGCTTTGACAAAATATATCTTTCACTTTGACAA
This sequence comes from Kingdonia uniflora, assembly GCA_014058105.1. Classification (NCBI taxonomy): domain Eukaryota; kingdom Viridiplantae; phylum Streptophyta; class Magnoliopsida; order Ranunculales; family Circaeasteraceae; genus Kingdonia; species Kingdonia uniflora. The sequence continues at coordinate 34,717 of JACGCM010000146.1, forward strand.
ATTCAGTTTTATCTTCGAATAACACAAATAATATACTTCGACAGTTGTACTATCAATTCAATGGCTCAAGATACTATGTCCAGAATTCAGATTATATTACTACTACTTACAGTTCGACAAAGCAAGTTATTCTAAGAAACCATTTTCATTCAGAAAGACAGAAAACATTACAAGTCTCATACAAAGAAAATAGAAAAAAAAATAGAGTAAAGGAGAGCTACAACAAGACAACATAAGACTGAGGACCCTATTTATTAGCGGCATGCTCCTCTTCAACCACGATCGTTGCATCTTCATCCTCCTGGTCCACTATATCCTCAGCAAAGCCTTCGAGAAGAGACAGCCGATGGCCAGGTAATAGCCCAATCATCTGTATTATACCCCACCAGTATGCGAAGGGCATGCCAAGGATTGGTGCCCTGGGTTCCACCTCAAAAAGATATGACATTTCAGCATCAATAACCTCCTCAATAACGAACCTCTGTTGAAGACCCAATAAGGCTTCTTAGATTCTCCTAACTCTCACTGCCGCTTGATCTTCTTAAAGGGGTACGTTTTCAGCCATGTTGATCAAAGAAAATTAAAGAGAAAGATGAGGAGAATGTTTCAAGAAAGATGAAGAAATCCCCTCCACCTTATTCCCTTTTATACCTGCAAACCCACTACAACATTCCCTCTTCCCTAGCAGAATTAATGGCGACCTTCAATTTCCCACCTCAAAAAGTCAACAAACAACCTTTCCAACTCCCTAAACGTAAACGATTCATCTGTACCTACATTCAAACCTCATTCCCGAGGACTTCTACTTGAGCATACCTCCAACATCGAGCATTCGACCATTACAACCCTCGATTATCACAACCACAGCTCATCGTACCTTCAACCGTAATAACCTTCAATCATCATTACCATCGATCATATCACTATACCTCGATGCCACTAACAACTCAAAGACATGAATGTGTTAAACGCACCTATAAGAGTACTCGTCTGCATTCGCCTACATTTTCAACGAGACATAGTAAAACAAGTTTTCAACAGATAACATTTCCATTCCAATATCCAATCGAACATACAGATTACATTCCTACTACCACCCCCAAGAAAAAAGCCCCACAAAAAAAAACATACAGAGATACAAATGTTCACCTCATCAACCAGTAGCCCTACTCCCAGAAGGTCCAGTACCGCTTGATATGCTCTGTTCCTCTTCCTCCTCTTCTGCACAAGCAAGACACTCTGCAAACGCTGACAGAAAGAGATAACGTTTTTCTGCAGTAGTAAAATCATACATCAGACGGCCCTAAAGATAGGCGTATGGCACCCCATTGATGAATTCTTTAGCCTCTACCTCTACCAGTTTGGGCATATCCCAGTCCAGATCATAATGCCAAAAGAATTTTATATGAAGCTCACCAGTCTTCCGCCCTACACGACGGTCCAGGGCGAATCCCATCCTCTTTTGATATCGGGTATTGAGCGTAGTATCAATGAAGATTTCAAGGTCTGTAGCACAAAAAGAGAAGAATGAGAAGAAGAAAGTTACTCCATATCGCCACACAATACCCCATACTTATAGCCTTCACTACATTTATTACCCTATAACCACCTATACCTCTTAATTACCCTCTTTTATTATTTACCTCAAAACTAGCAGTCAAACTGCTCAGATTCTAAGACCAAACAGTTTTCTCAGCGAACATCTTTCCACCTGGCTTCGAGACCCTCGCTGAGAGGGGGCGAATGTAGTAGCCTACTCGCAGCCTTCGACAGTCGAAGCCCACTTCGCAGCCTACTCGAATGTATCAAAGCCTACTCAATCCCTAAAACAGACTTTCCAAAGACCCCCTGAAGACAAGGCTTTGACACCAGACAAAGCCTCAAGGATGGAATAAAACACCATTGCAGATACCCTTCAACCATATCTGCACGTGATCGAAATACCACTAGACAGTTAGCCAGCACACCAGACAAGCTGGCGTAATGATTGGTCTTTACAGCTACAGTAACAGGCTGACCACTGTACCACAGAGCTAAAGTACATAAACACATCCGATAGCTGTCACAGGGATGGTATAGACATGACCGGCGCCCATACTCTGCCAAGATTTTCTGACAGTAATCATGTAAACCTGACCCACACTTGGTGGCTCAGCTTCCTATGATTTTATAAATAGAGGAGAGAGAAAACCAAGTAGGGGTTAGAAAAATCATCTCCAGCCCCTTACACTTTACCTTCGACCTCACTGTATAACCCTGTATTTGAACCCTCAAATTACTCATCAGTAATATAATCTTTCTTAAAAATCCTCATCAGAGGTCGTAGAGTGTCACATTCGGGCATCTAGGCAAGTATTTGCCTCTAGTTTGTTCTTACTTCAGACTGTTTGCTTGTATTCCTTTGATAGAAGATTGATTCCACGTTGTAAGAGCCAACTTCTCCTTTAAAAGAAGTTGGGCCTCCACAGTAGTGAGGGACCTAATAGTAATATCGCTTCAGTCGCCTAGTATTCCAAGAACTCGAGATGTGGACACCCTCTTCTGTCATGAAGTAATATGATCCCAGGCCTAAGAGACCTGTGATAAGGAATAGACCCTCCCAATTATCTGCTAGTTTCTCAGCATGAGGCTCTTTGCGGTGTTGAGGTATTTCTCTGTGGACGAGATCATTGATTGGGAAAGTACGGCTTCTAATTTATTTGTTGTATGAACTGGCCAGCATATGGTGATATCTACCTAGGTTAGCGATGGCGCGTTCCTGGGTTTCATCGATCCAATTGAGGTTGCAAGTTAATTCAAACTCATTTTCCTTGGCAATTAGCTCCTGATCTTTGACTGGGCAATGGTATTCAGAGGGAATGACGGCCTTAGTGCCATAGGCTAGGAGGAATGGAGTGCAGCCTGTTGACTGACGTAGAGTGGTACGGTATGCCCATAAGATATGAGGAAGCTCTCAAACCAAATTTCCTTTTTTCTAAGAATGTAGCCATTTTTTGAGTCTATCCACGATGGTTTTGTTGGTAATTTTGGCTTGGCCATTGCCTTAAGGGTAGTAGGGGTTGGATGTTGAGCAAATGATATTGTGTTGGTTGAGGAAAGCTATATATTTTTCTCCAACAAATTAGGGCCCATTATCGATACGAATTAGGTGGAGGCACCCAAACTGAGTGATAATGTGTTTCAAGATAAAATAGATGACCTCTTCTTCACTGGTTCGACAAAGTGGAATTACTTCTACCCATTTTGTAAAATAATTAGAAGCTACGAGGAGGTGGCGGCAGTTACCTGGAGAATTAAGAAATTCGCGGACAAGATCGAGTGCCCATCTTTTAAATGGTCAAAACACCTTACTTGCATGGAGTTCAAGCGCAGGGGCGCATATTATTTTTCCATGTCGCTGATATGTGTCACATTTGCATGAGTACTCTTCTGTTGTCGTGTGCATGCCGGGCTAGACTACTTCTTTTGTAATGGCTTTGTTTGCCAGTGATCGACCTACGGTATAGGAGCCACAAGTACCTTCGTGTAGATTACAGAGCATCTCATATGCTTTCTGTTTAGAGAGGCACTTGAGGTAAGGCCCCGTGACTTAACGGCGGTAAAATGTACCGTTTTGAATGGTGTAGCACTTCGAGTTGTTTAACAGCTGTTGGCGCTCCATCAAATCTACTGGAAGTGGTCCTTCACATCTGTTATTAATACAAAGATAAACTCTCCCTTTATGGCCCCCAGTGTTGATCGTCCATACAAAAATATGATCAATACAGGAGATTGAAATGACTTCCATCTGGAGATATTAATCTTTTTTGCCTAAGACCCCGGCTAGATATGCCAAGGAATGAGCATGTCTGTTTTTGCCTCGAAGAAGATTATTGAGAGTTGCTTGTGTAAACATGCTCATCCTATCTGCAACGAGGGCCACATATTTGATCATCTTGCCATTCTTCTTGTATTGCTCAGAGTAATGGTAGACGATGAGTAGTAAATCTGTGTAAACTTAGAGTTCGGGGACGCCGAGCTCAAAAGCGAGATCGAGTCCATGAATAAGAGCTTTGTATTCGGTGACATTATTGGGGGCCTCAAAATTCAGGCGGATTGATTTCTCAATTCTATCGTCGAAAGGGGTAATCAATACGATTCCAATTTCTGACCCTGCGGGTCCTACTGATCCATCTGTAAGAAGTCTTCACCCCTTTCTTGTAATCAATTCAGCTCATTCGTCAAATACTTTGGGTGGCAGATCGTTTATGACTTCCTCAGAAAGATCAAGATCGTGCCCTCCCACTCGGGATCTTCTACTGGAAAATCTGCGAGGAAATCGTCAATGGCCTGCCCTTTTCTGAATAACATTGTTTGAACTTGATATCATGTTCTCCCAAACTGACTGACCATTGTTACAGTCTTCTTGATTTTTCTTTCTTGGATAGAACTTCCCGAAGTGGGTAGTTCGCCATGACTTTTACTGAATGAACTTAGAAGTAGTGCTTGAGTTTATGTGAAATATAAACAAGAGTAAGAAGAAGTTTCTCAATTTTAGAATACCTCGTTTCACTTAGAATGAGGGTTTTGCTGATGAAGTAGACCGGTTTCTTGATTTTCCCTTCAAGTTGAATGAGAACCGAGCTAAGTGAAGTATTTCTGACTGCTAGGTAGGTAATCAGTTCCTCATTATCTATCTGGGTGCTCATGATGGGAGACTTTCCCAAATAGGTTTTGAGATCCTGAAAAGCAACCTCGCACTCCGATTTCCATTGAACCTCTACATTTTATTGAACTTTTCCTCGTTTGGTACAACCACAGAGTAATAAGAACATCCAACGACAACGGTCTGAAGATTTTGAAACAAAATGGTTTATAGCGGCAATTTTGTCAGCAAGTTTCTAAACGTCTCTCATTGAATTTAGAGATGGCATATCGAGGATAACCCAAATATGATCTGGCTCAGCCTCAATCCCCTTCTTGCTGATGAGGTGGCCTAGAAATTGACCTGAATGTACTATGAATTTATACTTATCAGGATTAAGATGTATCCTGTAAGATCGAAGGATGTTGAACATTGTGTTGAGATCTGAAATGTAATTGATAGACTGTATGCTCTTGCACAAGAGATCGTCAATGTAGACTTCCGTTATTTTCCTAAGATGTGCTTTGAACATAGTAGTCATCAATCGTTGATAAGTTGTACCGGCATTTTTGAGTCCGAAGGGAATGACTTTGTTGTAATGAAATCCTCTTTCGGTGATGAAAGTAGTCTTTTCATGATCTTCATCCAAGAGTGGAATCTGATTGTATCCTAAACCAGCGTCCATCATAAATAAGAGTTCATGACTTGCTGTAGAATCTAGGATCTGATGAATGTTGGGAAGAGGGAAACCGTCTTTTAGAGTGTGTTTGTTAAGATCGGTGAAATCTACACAAACATGGAATTTTCCATTCTTCTTTGGGATAGCGACAATATTGGATATCCAATCCGAATACTTGGCTTCTCAAATGAATCCTACTTTGATCAATTTCTTGATCTCCATGTTAACTTTATCTCAAAGTTGTGGTGATAGGCGTCGCTATTTCTATTTGACTGTGGTGGTATTGATGTTGATTGCCAATTTTTGACATGCCTTGGCCGGATCTACCCCAGGTATTTCTTCGAAAGGCCATGCAAAAACGTCTCGATTTAGTCGTAAGAACTGAAGAAGAGCATCTTTTTTGTGTTGAACCAGCTTAATACCGATTAAAGTACCTTTGATAGGTCCATCAATATTAATGTATTCGGTGGGCTCCTCCCTGGAAGGCTAATCATCGGGGTGATCAGCTTTCTTCAATTGCAATGCAGCATATTTGTCTGAGGTATATAGAATAGCACAGACGGTATTTTTGCAAGCCCGAGAAAGCTTTTGACTACCCATGATCTCGTAGATACCACCATTGTGTTTGAAGCAGAGTGTTTATGATAGGTGGAAGTGATTGCTTCCATCATTGATGATGAAAATCATCTCTCTTCTTGTAACCCTAACCCTAGCCGTTCCTTGCTAGGGTTTCTTCTCTATCTTATCTTTGAAATTAAATATTATATTTAATTCCCCTCCTTTGTGGCTGCTTCATTCTTCTTTTGATTTCATTTTTCTCTTCTTTTTACCATATATCTCCACCTTGCTTCTCCCTTTCGATGGCTTCGAGCTCCTCTTTGAGCAATCATACATTCCCTCCAACCCTCACCCCCATTCAGCCTCACTCCCTGCCGGCTGGTTCTTCCACACCTTCGATGTTACCCCCTGGGCAAGTCGACTCCATTTTGGCTGCCATTACACAACCTTCCTTCGCTAATATTGCCTCAAAAGTGGTAAAACTTGCGCTTGAAAAGTTCAAACCAGACACTCGGATATCCTCGAAAGATGGGATGCCAGTGATATCGTTTTCACCCTTGGATCTGACCAAAGTAGCAGCTGCTTTCAACACAACACTCATTATGAGTTTTCCGGCCATAAAACCTCAATTTGATGTCATTGAAAAGAACATCATTTCCAATTGGAGTCTCCTCGAAGTTCCTAAGGTTGCAGTGCTTGATTTCATGCACATTATGGTGCGAATGACATCTAAAAAAGATGCCAGAAAAGCGCTCTCTAGAAAGTCGAGGCAAATCAAAAGTTTCTTCTTCAAGTCGGCTCGCTGGACGATTGATTTTGATCCAAAGAAAGACTCGTTGTTTGCTCCGGTTTGGGTTCAGTTCCCAGGTCTTAAGCTCCATCTTCAGAACAATGGGATAGTCAAGGAGGTAGCTGGTCTCATTGGTAAATACCTTATCACAGATACTGTAATACTAAGCCTGAGGGTTTGTGTCGAGGTTAATCTCACGAAAGAACTTCCAACGAAAGTGAGGCTAGCTCTCACAAAATCCTTTATCTTGGAACAATCAGTGATATATGAAAGGCTGCCTATGTTCTGTTTGCATTGCTTCCTGCAAGGCCATAACAAATCAAATTGCACGAAGACCAATCCAATTGTTCTAACAGACAAGAGGGACGTGTTTCAAAAGGGCAAAACATCCATGGGAAGATCAGTGCCTGCTAACGGTGGGAACTTCAACATACCAAAACAAATAGTAAATGGCAGTACCACAAAACTGAACAGTGGCGTACCTGAGTTGAGCGTTACTGATAGCAATAATGAGCCACTCTCCAAAAGGGAACAACGGCTAAATACAGTGTTACTGTAACCACAAACTACCACTACACAAACTACGACCGACAGTACACATGCTATAGAGAAGGTGCAAAAGCTAAAAACATCGACGAATAACACCACTGAAGGCAGTCCAAATGAAATAATTACAGCAGTTATAGTAGCAACCAAGCTCACGAATGTGGATGTTGACAGCTTTGTGTCTGACGGCGAGCTTGTAGCAGCCTACGGCAGTGAGTTTGAACGTAGTTTTCATTCTGATATATATGGGACAATTGGCAAGGATTGGATTCCGATGAAGAAAGTAAGATCAAGGCAGCAGCGGATGCCTTTCAACGTGGTCATAAGGAGCAAGAGTGCTCGACAACCCCTAAACTAGTTCTATGGTTGAAAGACCGCTACTCGTTTGGAATTGCAGGGGTATTGGCAACGCCAAGAAAATAAATCATCTCAAAAAGCGCATACATCAATACAAAATTTTGATTGTGGTACTGTTAGAACCTTTTTTAGATGTCTAGCATATTGGTAGCATATGTAGTCAAATAAAGTGCAATTCTTTTCTGTCCAATCACATCACGACCAGAACGGCAAAATTTGTATTTTTAGAAACAAGATTATGATGTGACTTTTATATCTTCTACAAATCATTATATACACTGCAAGATAGCACTAAACAACAACTAGAGTACACTAGTAACTCCAATTTATGCTAAATGCACAAGCACAGAATGACGATCGCTATGGGATAACATCTGTTTGTTTGCCCAGACCATTACAACACCTTGGTGTGTATTAGGGGGCTTTAACACTATCCGGTACGAATCTTAAAGACTAGGTGGTCAGAGAATATGCCACAGAGAGGTAACAGAATTTGAAAAGATGATACAAGCTGCGGGGTTAATGGATACTGAGTTTTCAGGTTTAGCGTATACGTGGTGCAACAATCATCAGGGCAGATCACGACAGTGGGCAAGACAGGATAGAACACTCGTCAATGTTGCGTTCATAACTAAATTTCCAGTACATAAAATTTACCATCTTACACGGGTTTGTTCAGATCATGCACCTCTTTTACTATCATTTACGAGCAATAATTATCAAGGCCCATGACAGTTCAGATTTCTAAAAATGTGGACGACCCACCCTACGTTCATCAAGCTCATCGAAGATACTTAGCCATCGGGTGTGTTTGGAAACTGCCTCTCTTCTTTTGCGTACAAACTGAAATTGGTAAAGACAGCATTGCGGGAATGGAATGCAACAATTTTTGGAAATGTCGCACAAAACATCAAGCTGCTTGAAGACAAAATTATAGAGCTGGACTTCCGATTACAATGGGGTTGGGACAAATAGGTTAGCACGGACCTTAGCAATGTGCAGAGAGAACATGCTGATATGTTACACAATGAGGAGACCTTTTGGAGGGAACAGTCCAGAGTGAAATGGATTTAAGCTGGGGACGCAAATACTCAATTTTTTCACACTGTCACTCAGATCAGCCGTAAAAAAATCTTTTCTTTCAAATTTTACAATGCCTGATGGCAACCACATGTAAGATACTGGGATGATCCACGAAGTAGCTATTGCATACTACAAGGAAGTGTTCACTGCATCCCCAACTCAAACCGACCAAGAACTACTCAACTGCATTCAACCTGTTATTACAGAAGACGAGAGCAACTGTATTACGGCCACACCAACAGTGGAAGAGTTAAAAGGTGGTGCTTTCAGTATACCTATTGACAGCGCTCCCGAAAGTGATGGTTTCTCCACTAGATTCTACACTTCATGTTGGGATATCATCAAAGAAGACTTACATGGAGCAGCTAAAGAATTTTTCAATGGAGCACCGCTTTCCCGATTCTATACCTCCACCTTCCTGACCCATATCCAAAAATTTGAGACACCTACAACATTGGGAGATTTTCGGCCAATCAGTTTATGTTCAGTGGTCTATAAGATTTTCTCTAAAATTATTGCTACTAGATTGAGTTCACTACTGTACAAGATAATCTCAAGTAATCAGGGAGCATATATACAAGGCAAGGACATCAGCAATACTATCACCCACGCCCAAGAAATGGTGGGGGACTTACATAGAAAACCCCGGGGTAATAACGTTATGATAAAGGTGGATATGACCAAGGCGTATGACCGGCTGGACTGGAGATTCCTCAGGATGGTTCATGGTAAATTTGGCTCTAAGAGTACCTGCCTAAACCTATTTTCACAATGTTTTGAGACCCTATAGTTTTCGGTGGTGTTACAAGGAGTATTCAAAGGTTTTTTCAAGTCGACTAGAGGCTTACGGCAAGGAGACCCCCTCTCACCTTTACTGTTTATCAATGCAAAAGAAGCACTCTCTAAGGGGCTAACGAGATGTTTAGAAGATGGGAAAATTGGATACTTTCAATCATCTAGGGGCTGTTTGTCGATCACACATCTGCTGTACGCGGATGACTTTCTTGTATTTCTTAATGGAAGTCAATCCTGACTCTGAGGGCTGCTGAAGTTAATGAAAAGATATGAAACATTCTCTAGGAAATTGGTCAATAATGCGAAAAGTGGTGTCTATATGCGTCATAATACGACAGAAGCTCGGAAGCAACTCATATAAACTAAGAGTGGTTTTCAGCACAATCTCTTTCCTATGATATATTTGGGGGCGCCTATCACCTATGGCAAGGTTCAGTATTCTCATTTTTAGACACTCCTCACGAAAATACAACAACAAATTGATGGATGGCAAGGTAAGCTCCTATCTCAGGGGGGGCAAATTCATTCTGATTAACCATGTTTTGAATTCCCTTCCTATACACCTCCTCGCATGCATCAACGTCCCAAAATTGGTTCTTTAAAAAATGGAGAACATGTTCTCCAATTTCTTCTGGGGAAAGTTTGAGGGTAAAAACAAACGACACTGGGTATCATGGGACGACATATGTCAACCAAAAGCAGAAGGCGGACTCGGCATCTAAAAACTAGACGACATCAAACATAGTTTCCAACTCAAAAAATGTAGGAATGTGCTATATACCGACACTTTATGGACTCGCTTTCAGAAAAGAAAATCCACAATACAAGACGACTTCTCTCAGCGTCGATCAAACACCTTTTCTCTGTGGAAAAGTATCCGCAACTTGATAACGACAGTTCAAGCCAATACAGTTTGGAGTTTAGGAATAGCTAATTACAACTTCTGGCTAGACGACTGAACAGGGGAGGGCAACCTTGCTGATCTACTAAACACCAACTGTACACAAAATATCATGGTAAAGGACATTATCGTGAACGAAATGAACTAGAACTGGCACTGACTACAACAAGAACTGCCTGCACATTGGAAGACCACACTCGCCAACAAGTTTTTTCTCAATAAAGGCCCTGACAAGATGTTATGGGGACCTTCTGAAAGTGGCAATTTCACTGTGAAATCAGCGTGGCAATTCTGGAGAGAGACTGCAGAAGTACAACACCGGATGGACTGGATTTGGTTTAAAATTCTTCCCACAAAAATTCAGGTTTTCAGCTGGAAAATATGGAAGAATGTCATCACGGTAGATGCTTTTATTCAACACCATATACCATTTGCATCCAGATGCAGCTGTTGCTGCTCGGGTAACATTGAAACATTGCACCATTTACTTGTAAACGAAGAAGTAGCACAACAACTGTGGCAGTTTTTTGCGATAGCATATGGCGTTCGCAACGTTCAAGCTGAAAATTTTTGGGCAAGACAAGGGGTTTGGTTATTGGCATCAAACAAGAGTACACAAATGGGCATTATTAAGGGAGTACTTCCGACCATAATAAGTTGGAAATATGGAATGCAAGATGCAAACATCAATTCGATGGTGTACCCATGAATGCACAATCAATTATGAACAAAACTTGCAAATGGCTGCAAGAACTCATGATCAAAACTTCAATAACTCATGGCTGTAACTTCAGAAATACGTTGTCTCTCCAAGTACTCCGAGTACACAAGCTTCAAATCATACATAAAGCAAGCATATGGGTCAAATGGCAAGCAGCATCTCCAGGGTAGTTTAAACTGAACACCGATGGATCCTCTTTGCAAAATGGTCTTTCTGGGGCTGGAGGTATCATTCATGACTCACAAGGAAGGATGAAACTCGGTTATAGTGTGGCACTAGGAAACGGCACAAACATGACTGCTGAACTATATGGGCTCATGCATGGCCTCTGTCTTTGCAAAGAAAATGACTGGTTTTCACTTGTGCTAGAGATGGATGCCGAGGTCATAGTTAACTGGTTCAAACATACAAGTCTATGCCCTGCCAAGTTTCAAGCCATCTAGAAGATGGTCCTCCAACTCAGCCAGGAACTACAAATCACCATGGTACATACGTACAGATAAGGAAATGGGTCCGCTGATGGTCACTCCAAATTGGGAAGTGTACAACAAAACATCTTCTTCTAGTCTTCTACCACTCTGCCTTGACATATAACAGCCTCCAATTTTCTCGAGAAATTAGGGGTTGCTACAATTAGACACTGATGCATTTGTAATTTTTGGAGGTCAGGCTTTAATCCCCCCTCTTGTTGTTTTTTCTCTACATAAATAAATTAAAAAAACCTATTTGCACAAAAAAAAAGTGATTGCCTTCCATGTTCTGAATCCAGCAACGGCCCATAATCCCGAGATAACGAAACTTGGCATTGATCACATAAAAGATGACGTCGATTGTGGCTGGCTCCATTGTAATAGGCAAGATGATCTTGCTTACTCTCTCTTCTTTAGAACCATTGAATCCATTGATATCGGTGTCGCTTTGAATGACTTGATCGGCCAATCCCATTTGGTCGATAGTGCTCTGAAAGAGGATCTCGATACCGCTTCCAGTATCGATCATCATTGTGTGCATGACAACTTCTTCATCTTGAGCATTATGACTAACACATCATGATGTGGGAATTTGACATGGCTAGTATCGCAATCATCGAATGATATCCCAAGCCGGTAATTGCTTGACTCAGGTAGAAGTTTGGCTTCTTTATCTTGAGGTATGAGATCGAAGTATTCTGACAGTCTTCTTCGCATGAATCTGTTACAGTTGGTGATTTGATGGATCTTGATCATGTTTTTGTGGGGCATATGGTAAAGATGCTTCTCCTCAGCTTGATCTTCGACCTGGACAACTTTAAGCTGCTTCTTGTAGCTGTCATCTTTGTATGATTCTAGGTCAACAATATATTTGAGCATCCACCTAGCAACCTATGTAAAGCATAGCAATTGTCAGTAGAATGATTATTTACCTTATGGTGTATGCATTACGGTCGGCTTTCAATTAGTTCCAATGGTTGGGAGAGATGGTAGAGCTTATCCTTTATGAGGATTAGAAAAATTGTAAAGATTCAAACGTTCATCTTCGGGAGGACCGGTTTGACTTGTGAGCCGCCTTTGCGAGGGTTGTCGGTGTTTCCCTTGGCGTGCTTTTGGTCACACTGATCCTCCTTTTATTCAGTGTTTCGATCTGATGGACATTTCGTGGAAAGGATGGATTTAGTAGATTTATGCCTTTTGGAATTTATCCTTTCCAGGTCGACATAACTATTGACCTTGGTAATCACATCCTCCAAGGTCGTAGGTTTGTTGAGGATGAGGTACTCTTTGGCTTTGCAGTCGATCTGGAGCGCGTTGGTGAAAGCAATAATAGTTGTCTTCTGATCGAGATTGTCCACTTTACACGCGAGCTCCAAGAACTTCTTAGCAAATGCCTCAAGCTTCTCTCCGGGCGATTGTATAAGACTAATAAGAAAATATAAATTTTCCTCTTTGTCTCTGTTGTGAGCATACGTCTTGATGAATTGCTTCTGCAGTTGGTTAAATGAATATATGGAGTCTTCAGGCAAAGATTAGAACTATCAGAGTGGTTCTTCCTGCAGACTTGTGGCGAACAGATGGCAGAGGATGTGGTTGAGATTGGAATACAACCCTAATAAGTCGCGGTATTGTTGAATGTGCTCCTTTGGATCAGTACCCTTGTATTTGCAAATTTTTGGAATATGGAAACCTTTTGGAATATTCATATCGAATAGTTCTTTAGAAATTGGACTTCCTTGTAACTTGGTAAGGTCATCGGTCATGCCCAGAACCTGGGCTTCGATCAGCTCCATAATACATTGGTCCATATGCTTTTGTGTGACACAGTGACGGATCGGTTGAGCGGCTTGACGAGGAGGTCGTAAATTATGAGTACCGGTACTTTCACTCAAACGATCTCGTGCTGGAACTCGAGGGTGAGGTCTTTGTTTCTCTTCCAGACGTCTGGAGCATCGGTGACCTCGGCTGAGCTCGAACTAAACGTCTCCCACTAAATGAATGGAAGGATGAGGTTCATTCCGAATATGTCTGGAAATAGCTTTGTTGGTGGCCCCTTGAGACCCCAATCTTTCCCACGCAGAAACCCTAGAAGCTTCTGGCACCTGATCTTGATTTCATGTTGGGGGGGCCTACAAGGCAGTTTGCATTATTGTCATTTGATCTTCATGTCGTTTGAGTGTTGCTAAGCGAGCTTGTCTTTCGGCATCGAACTCCTTCTCGCAGAGCTCTCGGTCGTGAGTTAACTGTCTTTCGAGCTTGTTGTGTTTCTTAGTTTTAGTATTGAGATTCGCTCGTAGCTCTGTAAGCTATTTCATCTTAACTGAGAGATCGAGTTGGGTTCCGGTAGTTGGTTGCCTGGATGTGACCATGATTAAAATGTTGTAGTAGATTGATTGAATGCCTCAGGATATCGTGGAAAGAGTTTCTTTCCCATAGACGGTGCCAAATTTAATGGCCTAATCCTGTGAGCTTAAAATGGTCTGGAATTAGTCCTTAAACAAATGTACCTATAGCAAAAATCTAATAAACAAGAAATGACACAGGTGTTTACTATGGAAAACCTATGAATAGGTAGAAAAACTATAACCTCGTATTAAAGGTTTTTGTAATGGTGACATTTATTGCTTGAGGCTGATGATATCTTATTACAAGTTATTTCTAGATTTATAAATAATTGATCTTGTGAATAAGAATTTTAGAGTTTTGAGAATCTTAGAAAATATTTCTTTCTTTATGATTTCTTCTCCCTTTTTCTTGTCCATGTCTCTTCTGGAACTTTTTCTTTATATAGGCCTCTTTCGTAGCTCTTCTTCGTGCTGAAGCACGTTCTCTGAACGATGTGGTTATTGGTTGTTTGACTGAGTAACTGCTAAGCTCGTGAAAAATAGGTGGCTTTGACTTGTTCAAGTTTTTCAGTTTGAGTTCGACTCACATTTCTTAACAGTTCATGAAGTACGTGGTGTTGCTGACTAGAGATGTCGTGTGGAGAATGCATGAGTCTGACATCGAGGTAATTCGAACTAGCGACAACTCGATTTTAAGTGAGACCGAGGGATAGGTCCCTACAGTTTTTATTGATGATGATATGTTATTTAACTTAAAATATAAATGGTGTAGTAGCTATAGTGTTCCTAATACCCTCTTAAAAAACATCGATCTACCTCAAAATTTGTATTAGAATGACTGAGTTGCATGGCAATGCATCTATACTGACCCAATAGGATAGGCTATAAACTTTAGGAATTTTTTGTATAAAAACATTAGGATGATCGAACTAAGTTTCTTACTCTCGAAGCACTGATTTGTAATAGAAGAAAATTGTAGTATGCTGCTCTAATCATAGTCTGAATGTTATTTAGTCTTCCAATGCATTACCCATATTTGGGAAAGATAAATAAGACCATCTCAAATAGTTGGGTACTAGAGACTAGATCTTAAGTACTCAGGCGAGTACAAACCCAAGGGTAAGGGTTCATGCAGCATTTTTTTTTCATACCAGTTCATCTTTTATATTATTCTCTTACTTTTGGGTTAGAGGTACTAGATTTTCCATCTAAAACGTCACTTCTCAATGTTTTATCTTCCAATTCACGAGTACACATATTAATAGGTCGTATAGGTATTATTGGTTATGCCCAATTGTTATACCAAGTTAAGATTGGTGGGACCTAGAATTACTCTCTATTAGGGTTTGAGGGTATAATGGGAAAACTACTCAAACCCTATCAGGTTAAAAGAGAGGAAATACCACTTGGAGGCTGCAACACAGAAAACCATCCCATTGAGGTCTGCAGCCAATCCAAGGGAAGTCTCCACTCAAGAACATGGTTTTTTAGATAGTAGGAAAAGAGATTAGAAGAATCATATTCATATTCGATTATTGATCATAGTTCTTGTATTGCATTTTCTACAATTGGTATCAGTCGCTAGGATATAAAATACTATGATTAATTTATTTACGGTGAGAGAAAGCAACAAATTGGTAATTGTCAGTGGTGTTTTGTTTTTGTTTTTATGGTAATGGTACCGAGTCATCTCTCTCTCCTTCTATTTTTTCTTAATCAAACCCATCTTAGGGTTAGTTGAAAGAGGTTCACTAAAACACAAATCTTCTCCAACTGCAATTCTCCACGACACCTCAAAACCTAGTGTGATTCCTTTATAGATTTAAGCAAACTTTGTTCTCAGATACAAGAATTTCGAGTCTGATTTGCACAAAATTTTGTGTAAAAAGTGATCCAGTATTCACCCATCAAAATTCAGATTGAGAGGTTGTCTATCGATGTTCTTCCAAAGAGGAATCTCTCCTTTCTTCAGATTTTGTTCACAGTTCCTCAAACCTACTATTGCATCATCAATGTATAAGATTTTTGTCTTGGTGGTGAGTCTCTATTTGGCTGAGTCTCTAAAGAATGGATTATTGTTACCATTATATTATTGTAGATGACAAAATTGTGATGCTTGTAACTCGAATGCATCCACCAAGGCATAAATTTTAAGCTTTTATGTTGAATTCTAGTTTAGGTTTTATGGACAATTTTTGTTTACTCTGTTTTGGAGCTACATTATTTAATCTGAATTTGGTGTTAATTTGGTGAATGGAGATTGGGGCAATCCAATTTCTTTTAGGGTTCTAAAGTGGTGATTGGGTTTGTGATGTTTGAGGTGTGACGAATTCACGGCGTTGGTTTGTGATTGTTAGGTTATATATTGATATGCTTATGGCTTTTTTGGAGGAATTGTTGAGGATCAATATATTGGGTGGAAGATTCTAGTCATGGCATGTTATAGGGCCGGTATGTCTCTTCTTTGTACCTCTTGCTACGTCGAAGGGCTTACGTAGTTTGAGTGAATGCCCAGTTAATCCAATCTAGTTTCCCATTCGTGAGCAGCACCTTTAGCCTGTCATGAGTAGGTCTAACCGCTGGACTTGTATCCTCTTTCTTTTCGGTGAGTTTTGTACTCCACTGAGGTCTCTTTATCCTTTCTTGTCTACTGACTGCCATACTGGCAGATGGATACGCCTTCATTCTTTTAAACTAGTAACTACGGGGGACTAGAAAATACCCATGAGTTTTGACAATTGCAGGTGGCCTTTGGTTTGGAATTCGTGGTTCTAGATTGGGGAGGGAACTGTATTGTGGTCTCTCCAGTACCGATAAATTATTACTATTGTTGTTTACAACAAATACATCCTCGATAAGAAGATGTACAATTGGTTATTCCCAATTTTTCTAACTATGATTTCACATGTCCTTCTGATGCGCTCTCGTTATATTGTTACTAAGAAGTTTAAATCATTTCATTTTAGATTTATGGTTACTATGTTGGGCAGTTAGATATTATCTTGAGTTAATGAATATTGTTATATTTAATACAATAAATCAATAGTGAGTAATTTAAGCTATTGGGGCTAAGTTTCGTAGGAGGTGAAACTATCACTTACATCGAGATGTTAATCCTTGTCTAGGGGTTTATGCAAGTATATAAGACAATAATAAACAATATCACTAAACTAACACACTTGCGTGAAGTCCTAGAATGGTTTTCTCCAAGACCTCTAGTGAGTATTTTAATGGTTGATAATATATATCGAGTTTGGATGAAAAATCGAATAAAAGTCGGTTACAGGGTAGTCGAAGGTAATCTTGAAGGGTTGATGGGCGAGATTTTCTATCACCTTCATAGTGCCTCCTCCCTCCTATTTATAGGAGATAGAAAAGGGGTGAGTCGCCATGGGAGGTCAAATTTTATGTATATCCTTTGGGGATAACTGTTCTGTACTCAGAATCGGTTCTGATACTATAGTTGTCAGGCAACTCGTTTCACTATTATGTTTGGTGAGCTAGCTGTCAGACATGCCTGCCTTTGACCATGTATTGCCATGGTCAAAGTCTTTCTAGTACTGATACTAAATTCTGGTGTTGACCGTCTGTCTTCAACTTCGATTATATCCTTGAGTGTTCGATTAGTCTTGAAAAGCTTTGTGGACTTAGTTAATATCTTGTTGGGCTTCGAGTCTCTAAATAGGCTTCGATGCATCCTTCAAGTATTTGACTGGTGCTAGAAGGCTGCGAGTAGACTACAACATTTGCCCCCTCTCAGCAGGGGCCTCAGAAATTAGTGTAGATGGCGCGTGCTGAGAAAAACTGTTAGGCATAGGAAGCTAAAGAGTTGATTGGTTGAGTGTAGGCAGTTACGAGGAAAGTAATTAAGGAGAGTAATTAAGGTCAGTGTTGATTAAGGGGGTAATAAATGCCCTTAATCATGGTATAAATAGGGGTTGTTAGGGGGGGATTTTAAACATTATTTAACTTTTCTCTTGAGCAAGCAGACCATGGAAACTAAACCAAACACTCATTACTAGAATAGAATGGAAGCAAGGGAACGCCGTATTGAAGAGAAGACGAGGGTTGTGAGGGAGAAATTCTTTAGAGATCAAGGTTTGGACGTAGTGCTGCCTGACTTGGTAGAGCTAGAGCCAGAGGAGGCTATTTGTGGGCATCTATACAAGCATTGGTAGAGGATGATGCAATGGCTGGGTCCGAACATTAGTAATCGATACTTCTTGTTGAAAAGCCTAGCAGAAGACCAGGTGGATACGGAAGATGCAGTCGAAGCAGAGGTGGGGATTTGTAGGAACTGCCCCGTGTGTAAATAGGGGGGTCTTCAGGATTAGGGGTAGGTATGTAGAAGGTTTTGGTTGTTATTACTGGTGTTATTATTTTATTATTTTATTGTGTCTCTCTCTTTTGTATTTGGTGATGTATGCCCGAGGGCTTTCGAATTAAACAATGTTTTACCGAAGTGTGATAATATAACTGTGATAAGTACTGTAGATGAAGATAATGTAGGTGCAGTTCTAACTATTGAACTTTGAACTTGAGTAATGAAAATGAATAAAAATGGTAAGGAAATTTAATTCTATTGTATAACGAAAAGTATTGAACAAAGGTTCGAGAACTTATGTATAAGTACGATGGGTTGTGGTAGGATGTAAACGATGGTTCAAAAACGAATGTCCAAGATGGCTTGAAAACATATGTGGTCGAAGGATATGACTATAGTAGAATAGATAAGAAGGCTCGAAAATGAAGGCAATGGATTCTTCGACTGTAAAATCTGACCGTCAAAATGGTAGAACTGTCAGAGGTGGTACTATTTATAGGGCAGTGTGCCACTACAGGTCATCATGATGTTTCCTCAGGTACAGGGAAGAGGTGAATGTGACAGGTGGGCTTAGTTGATAACTTCGGGCAGTGTGTCAGAAGTTTCGAGAGGACTAAAAGAGTATTTATCTGTTGCAAGTGTGTGACACACACGTGGGAGCATGATAAGGCAATATTAGTAAAATACCTCAAAACCAAAAATAATGGGAGAGTGGAGGAGTGGTAATGATGGTGAGTGGGGGAAATTGAGGCAGTTTTGTTTTTTTACGAGGTATTTAAAGAGGTAAGAGAGAGAGAGTCATTGTTCCTAAACAATTATAGAGATAGAAAGGAGGAAAAATAGTAGATATATACCATTATTATAGTTTGAAGTTGTTTGGAGAGGAGGAAAGGAACACGCCATTGTCACTGATAAATTTGATATTCTCAAACAGGTATGCTTCTGATAACTTGATAAAGATAGACCATTTAATATTGTTGTTGCTTCTCCATGTGCTCATTGTCAGTGCGGCTAGATTTTTGGCTGTAACTGCGTGATTGAGGAAGGGGTTAACACATATGGCTGGAAGTCCAGCCAAGTGGAAAATTGGGAGGAGCGAGAGGGTAGGTGGGGTAGCAATCGAACATTCGACTGTAGGTTCGTCAATTTGGTGAGGGTAGGTAATATTATGATATGGAACCTTGATACTGGAATAAATCGAGCTAATGTCGCTCCTCTTCTTATGTAGGGTATAATGCGTACCCATCAAGCTTTGAGGATGAGGCTGGTAGATGAGGAGGAGGAAGTAAATGAACCCAAGTATATCTGGTCGAGGTCGAAGGGGAGAGAGTAGTGAAGCGGAAATATTAGATATTGCAACAGATACCCCGTCAGCCATAGTAGTACCAGAAGTCAGAGCGGGCAAGGCGTTAAGATCCTTTCAGGTTCCACGTGCCGCAAGGGGTAGTGAAACGAAGTGTTTGGTAGTAGGTAGAAGGTATGGCTTTCATGGCATAGAGCCAGTCACGCCCTATAATGCCCAGGTATTCAGATTTCTTGTAGATGATGAAAAAGCTGGTTTGGAAGGTGACTAGACTGGTAGTGACAGGGAGGCTAAGGTGTCCAATGGTAACTTCGGTAGCGTCGTTAAAGCTCATGAGTTCGACGTTGGCAAGCGTGATGAGGTCAGTTTTATGCATAGCACGAACAGTCTGAAGGAAGTGTACGTCTGCTACACTGCCCGTATTAATGAGCATGGTATGGAAGACGAGGTGTTTGACCTTAATCATAATGACCAAGGGGCCAAAGTAGGGGAAGCAAACATGAGAAGTATCACAATCGATGAAGGATATACCTTCGGGTTGAGGGAGCTGACTAGATTCTGGTTGAAGGATGGGTGACATCTCCTTATAGGTAAGCTTACAGCATTCTTTGACACGTTTACGCTTGCTTATAGTATGGCCACTGTCGATGTTGTTGACATTGATGAGATAGAGATAGAGATGGAAAATGTGCACTTCAGCTGGGTTGGTAGTTGGAGCGGGTTGGGGCTTGAGATACGACCCATCGAGGTAACTGGGGAGATCGGAGACATATCGATGTAGACGACCTGCTTTAAGAATCATCTTCAGCGATCATTGCAGAGCATAACATTTATTTGTAGGATGGCAGCTGCACTTGTGATTTTGGCAGTAAGGCTCATCTTTTCTTACCTCGATGGGGAAGGGAGTATACCAAATAGGGTCGGCCTGTATTTGTGTGAGAAGGGTACTGATGGGGGCAGTGAGTTTCGGTAAGACCGACATGGGTTATTTTTACGGATTTCTGAAAGAGTAGCATCGGAGTGAGGGCGTTTGTGGCTCTTAGTCTCCTATGTGATGGGAACAACCATGGGTGCAGACGATGGTCGAGGTTTGCTGTGGTT
Organism: Kingdonia uniflora; assembly: GCA_014058105.1. Taxonomy (NCBI): domain Eukaryota; kingdom Viridiplantae; phylum Streptophyta; class Magnoliopsida; order Ranunculales; family Circaeasteraceae; genus Kingdonia; species Kingdonia uniflora. The sequence continues at coordinate 55,314 of JACGCM010000146.1, forward strand.
GGTGGTCGAGGCTTGCTCCTGGCGATTGGATTCACGGAGGTGTTCGTGGTCGATGCATCCGTTAACCTTGGATAGCATCTCCTCGAGGGTTCATGGTTTACGAAGCATGATGTACTCCTTAACACGACTGTGACCTGGTAGAGAATTAGAGTATGCAAGGACGACGTTCGCACAGTCGAAGTTTTTGACTTTGCGCGACTCATCAAGAAACCGCTTAGTGAAAGCTTCAAGCATTTCATTGGGGGATTTACGGAAGTTGAAGAGAGTGCCAACTCGGACCTCACAGTCTTTGTTAAAGGAAAACTGGGTAATAAAATGAGTTAATAATTGTTCGAAACTTTGGATAGAGCCATTAGGTTGGCTGTGGTACCATTTGAGAGGGCATCGGTAAAACTGGTGGGAAACATGTGACATAAAATATGGTCGGCTGTGGAATACATACTTAAAACATTTTGGAACTTGAGGACATGAGATTGAGGGTCAGTATTATGGTATTTTATTATTGTAGGGGTATAGAAATTTAGAGATACTTTGACCGCGAGGAGTTTGAGGCAGATGGGGTTGTTTAACTTACTTCATGAGTTTGGTGTGGGACTTGCACTGACACGAATAGTGGCACGAATTTTTTGATCGAGTTCCTACTGTGTAAGATAGGAAGGATGAGGAGGAGATCTCTGGTGTCGAGGATGGTGAGGCCACAGGTATGGGGCATGTTCAGTACTTCGCTCGCTAAGGCGTTCCCGAGTAGGACGCCGTGAGGGGTGGCGAGAAGTACGAAGTGTAGAATTAGAGGAGTCTTCCGTAACGGGGACACCAAGATGGATTGAGCCGGTGGGTATGGCGATGGGAACACCCTCGACGCCAAGATGGACCGAGAGGAACTTCGATTTAGGGGTGGGGCCCAAGCCGGTCGCGGGCTAAAATACGCAAGGGGGAGGGTAATCGAGATCGTTGAGGAGCGTATTGGGTGTGACTTGTTGTAGCTAGCAAACTATATGGCGTAGTTCAACCAGAGCATGGTGTTGCCGATCATAGTCATCTAAACGGCGCTGCCATTCAGCCTCGAGTTCTTGGCGGCGTTCTTCACGCTCAATGCATAACTGATTGTTATAGAACTCCTCAGCCTTAAAAAATTATTGACTAATTAGAGAAAGTTGAGCGGCTACTCCGTCGACAGAGTTTTCAACGATAGCGGAGGTGGAGCGTAGGGTGGGGGCCATGGAATATGGATAGGAAAGAAAGGAAAGAAAGGGAAAAGAAGGAATGAAGTAGGGTGGGAGTAGCACAGACGACACCAAATATAAGGGCCAAATTTTGTATGAGGGGAAACTAGCTCTTACACCGAAATGTTAATCTTCGGCTAGGGGTATATGCAAGTTTATAAGACAATAATAAGCGATATCACTGAAAAAACACACTTACGTGGAGTCCTAGAATAGTTTTCTCCACGACCTCTAGCGAGGATTTTAATGGTTGATGATATATATCGAGTTTAGATAACATATAGAATAGAAGTCGGTTATAGGGTAGTCAAAGGAAATCTTGAAGGGTTGAGGGGCAAGATTTTCTAACCACTTCATGGTGCCTCATCCTTCCTATTTATAGGAGATAGAAAGGGGGCGAGTTACCATGGGAAGTCATATTACATGTATATCCTTTGGGGACAATTGTTATGTACTCGGAGTCGGTTCTGACACTGTAGTTGTCAAGCGGCTTGTTTCACTGTTCTGTCTGGTGAGCTGGCTGTCAGACGTGTCTACCTTCGACCATGTATTAACTTGGTTGAAGTCTATCTGGTACTGATACTGAATTCTGGTGTTGACCGTCTATTTTCAGCTTTGATTATGTCCTCGAGTGTTTGATTAGTCTTGAAAGGCTTTGTGGTCTTAGTTACTGCCTTGTTGAACTTCGAGTCTCTAGGCAGGCTTCGATGCATCCTTCGAGTATTTGACTGGTGTTGGAAGGCTGTGAGTAGGCAACTACATAAGCTGTAAATCATTCATGATATATGGTTTTAATGCCCAAAGGAGGGATTAAGTGAGATCAAGTAGCCGTTAGGAAGGCAGGATATAAAATGGGTAAATACACCCAAAGAAGTTTTATCCATGGAGATTAACGTTTCTTCTAATTTTGAGATTTTCTTGAAAAAGTCTCATTAAGACTATTTTGCACAAATTAAACTTGAAGCAATTAGACCGCCCAAATGGGCCTAAGAAATTTTTAATTAATTAGTAGGTCAAGATAAGCTACACGGTATAGGGAGATAAAGTATCTCGAGTCAAACTGTAAGTGGCCAATCTTGTCTTGAGTGTGAGTGATCACCAACTAGGGGGTAATGTATGTCAAATAACCCCCCAAATGAGGGATTCGATAATACATCGTTATACCCACAGAATATAAAGTCAATACCTTAAATATTATATACACTCCGACTCAACCATCCAAACCCCAGGTCGGATCGAGATTAAAGACATCAAGTTATAGATCTTTTACAAATCAAGTTAAACGTGTATACAAATTTTACACGTTCTAATATAAATCTTTGGTTCATGCAGCTAGATATGGACCCTATTATCCAGAACCAACTGGCTAATATTGAGACCTTGACAGACTCTAACTACTCCAACTGGAACCTCAAAATCCAGATTTCCCAAGGTTACCATGATTTCAATTTTATTCTCACTAAAGCCAAGCTCGCAGATCTCACGGATATCTCTTCAGATGCTGAGAAAGTGGCCCATCCTAAATGGGTCAAAGCCAATAAAATAGCAAATCTCGTCATTCGTTCTTCCATCGATCCTATTATGCGGGGTGGTATCGCTGAGAAAGGTACCACACATGAACTGTTAGATTTCATTAAGAAATAGTTTGAGAGTTCCGTTAAGGGAAGGCAGTACAGTAACTTATCTCAGCTTTTATCGCTAAAGTACAATAACTTATCTCCAAGCTAGTAACTTATCTCAGCTTTTATCGCTAAAGTATGACGGCAGTGGAAATGTGCTCTCACACATTCTTATGATCTCCAGGTTAGTTCTAACCTTGAAAGAACTCGCTCTCACCATTGATGATACGTTGATGGTTCACTTAACAGTTTGGTCTCTTCCAAAAAGTTTTCAGATGTTCCAAGTTCACTTCCAAAATCTGAAGAAGACTTGGGAAATCAATGAGTTGATTGCAGCATTGGTTTCTAAGGAAGAACGACAGAAAAAAGGTAAAATAGAATTGGGTCATCTGACTACTTCTATGACAAAGTTGTCCATCAATTACCAAGGGAAAAAGAAGTTCAAGAATCAAGGTTCTGAAAATAAGAAAACTTTTAAGTCTTGTCCAGAACAGAGTTTTTGTTCAGGAAATGGAAATAGGAAGCAGAATGCGACTCTGTTGGCAACTACTTTATCAGCTATAGAGTGATTCTTTTGCAAAATAAAAGGCCATGTGAAGCAAGACTGCCATTCTTACAAAAACTGGCTAACTAAGAAAGGATGGGTTCATCATCAGGTGGTCGGCAAGGCCTGAGGATGCTTGACGCTTTTTATTGAGTTTGTTGGCATTTTTTACATAGTTTTAGACACGGGTGTTACTTTAGATTTGACATGCACATTTTATATTCCATCAATGAGACGATCTCTAGTTTTAATTTCTTGGTTGTACTCTTTTTGTAATTTATTAATTTTATTTTATGGGTTATATCGTCTATCTCTTGATCATTCATTTAAGCTTTACTATTATGTTTATCTACTAAGACTAGTACTTATTCTACTTCTAAACGTTCTAGTGTTCTGAGCAATCTTTGATATTATGGCACAAACAACTATGACATATTTCTAGGAAGAGGTTAGCGATTAAGGTTATCCAGTCAGATCGAGGAGGTGAGTATGATGGTAAGATTGATCAAGACGGCCAACATTAGGGACCATTTTATTAGTATTTACTAGATCATGGCATTGCAGCCCAGTACACTACTTCTGGATAATATTTGGACTGGGAGAAATCCTAGTCTTAATCACTTGTGTGCTTGAGATTGTCCTGCAGAGGTAAAATTGTTTAATCAGAATATCGAAAAGTTAGATTTAAGGACTGTAAGTTGTTTCTTCCTTGGTTTTGCAGAGATATTGAAAGGTTTTAGGTTTTCTTATCCTTCTCTACCCATGAAGATTGTTGAGTGTCCTCAAGCTCATTTCATAAAAGAGGGAGATCACTTTACCAGTACTATTCACATAGAGGTTATCCTTGAAGGGGGTTCTGAAACTCAGAGTCCAACTGCTATTCTGATCAGTATTGTTATGCTTCCGCGTTTATCTGATATTGAAACTGTGACAAGTACGATTTCAGACCCATCTATTATTTTTAGACCCTGCTCCAGACCTCGTTATAGTACCAGTTCTCCCTTAGATTTGACAATAACCCGTTCCTGTCCATTTTCCTACCGTTCTACCTCCTGCTTCTACTCGAAGATCTTCTAGAGAGAGGCGTTCAGCTATTTCTTCTGATTATCATCTTTATTCAGTTGAAGGGAATTTATTTGATTTCGAGGATCCAATATATTTTCATACCGCTATGGCTAGTAGTTTTACTTATCAGTAGCGTAATTCCATGACAGAGAGGACGAAAGCCTTCTTATCTCAACATTTTGATATGAAGGATATGGAACAGGACCATCAAGATTGAGTCAAACAGGACCAGAGGGATACTTGGCATATCTCAAAGTGTGTATATCGATAAAGTTTTAAAGAGGTATGGCATGCAGGGTTGCAAAGCAGGTGAAGTCCCTGTTGTCAAGAGAGATATCTTTAGGAAGACGATGCTACACGAAATAGTTTCTTCATAAATTGCTAAGGAGTGTGCTTTAGTAGTTGGTCGCCTCATTTATTGCATGATATGTATGAGACCCGACATCAATTTTGTTGTTGGGCTATTAGGAAGGTATCAATAAAACCCTTCTATTATTCAGTGACAGGCAGCCAAGAAGGTTCTTCGCTATTTAAAGAGGACAAAGATTACAGATTGGTTTATAGGAGATCAGATGAGCTTATGGCTATGGAATACTTTGACTCAGATTTTGCAGGAGTCTATTTAAGGATCATTTTTTTACGTAAGAGTAGTTATTGGTTTATTTTATTTACTATTACTGCATTAGGATTCTTTATCCATGTGGGAGTTATTCCCGATTATTATTTTGGTCGACACTCAGATTTGATTTTGATTATTTAGGTGCTATTATATTTGGATCCGTTATAATATGTGTACATATTAATTTTCAATTATGCAATTGCAATAGATACGAGTGATTTCATCTCATGATGGTTGTCTAACTATCAAGTGCCTATAGGGAATACTGAAAGGTTTCTCCAGTTTGCTTGGGCTGGATATGGGTAGGCTCCACATCCTTTGAACTTCATTTCAGTATGAGCGATGATCTTCGCATAATAGTTTGTCCAAGTATTAAAATGACATGTGTCTGGTAAACACATGTTGCAGGACACTAATAGAAATGTACCAGCACATCATTAAGGTGTACATTTGTCATTCACAGGCTAAAATTCACCAGTAAAGAAATTATACTTGAAAGCTATTAAGGTTGCTAGACCGATGTCCACGCTATGAATTAAGCATGTGCACAAAGGCCTGACAAAAATTTGTCCGTGAACCATGTTAGCTATCTTTGCAGTCGTAGAGTGACAGTCAAGTTCGATGTAACATTGCCTTTGACAAATTATCATGTGTGGTTTTAAAAAACAAAGGATGGTCATCCGCTTTTCATAAAAAACTATGAATCGGGCTAAAAATATTTTTCTTAAAATCAATTTAACACTTGGTGGGAGATTGTTGGATTTTCCATCTAAACCGGCACTACTTAATGTTTTATATAACGGTTCACGAACACACATGTTAATAGGTCGTATAGGTGTTATTGCTTGTGCCCAATTGTTACACCAAGTTAAGGGTGGTAGAGCCTAATATTACTCTTTATTAGGGTTTGAGGGTATAATGAGAATACTACTCAAACTTTATCAAGTTAAATAGAGAGGAAGTCCCTCTTGGAGGCTACAACACAGAAAACCATCTTATTGGGGTCTGCAGCCAATCTAAGGGAAAACTCTACTCAATAACAGGAGTTTTTCAGAGATCAGGAAAAAAGGATAGTATAATCATATTCATATTCGATTATTGATCACAGTTATTGTATTGTATTTCCTACAATAGGTGGGAAGAGAAGATGAGGAGAAGCAGTTCCTTTATCAAATGTACCCTTTGCCTCTTTTATCCTGGTTCCTCTCACTTGAGCCGTCCGATCACTATCCGCTGTGTTGTCCTCAAATCACGCCCTCTTGGAATGTGCCCCTTCTGACTATGTTGGCTTGACACGTGCTTACTCTATCCTTGTCGGCTTGGCACGCACTCACCCTAGCGAGGTCGGCTTAAGCTGAATAGGGTAATACATCGACACGTACATTATTTGACAACGATATATTCCCAACCTTATTAATATTGGAAATATCATGAAATATGTGAAGATAGAAGGCTAAAAATTTCAAAAATGTCAGTCATAACATTGGGGGAGGATTCCTCTATGCTTTCTTTTTACTACACTCTCCCTACACTCTCTCTTAACCACACGCTCACTCTCTTTTGCCAACTCACTCCCTCTCTTCTTGCCTATGTGGTATATCACTCACTCCAACTCGCTCACTCCACTGACTCACTCACTTCACTCAATCACTCACTCTCTCACTCCTAAATTCAAATTTCACACACACTCTCTCTCCCTTTCTCGATTTTCCTCTACTCAATCACTCACTCTCTCTTACTCCAAAATTCAATTCTAATTCAAATTTTACTCTCTATCTCTCTCTCTCTCCCTCCGGTTAAGGTACGAATCTTTCTCAGTCTATCTCCTTGTTGGGAAACTATATTTTGGGAACGTGATGTTGGAATTGTACTACATAGGTAATTTGGATATTAATTTTACTTGATTTAACAGGTTAGTGAACGGCATCCCAACATCTCCCAATATCTACTCCCAAAACCTTTGGCGAACAAGTTAGTGGTGTACAAAATTCTTTTGTGTAGATTTAACAATTGTCGTACACTACGTAGTCGACATGTTATTGTCAAAGTTTAGCCATGCGACAATTTAGGTGTGTCGTACACCACAACAATCAATAATTTTACATAGTTTAATTGTCGAAATTGACTTAGTTGAAGAAGTTGACAATAATTTACGAGTAAATTATCGCAAACCCAATAAATCGACAAAATTATTGTCGAAGACATCAAAAATTGACAAAATATTGTCGAAAATATTAGAAATTGACAAAATATTGTCGATATATGGGGTTATCGATAATATAACTCAATGAAACCTGTTTATGTTACAAATATATGGTTTATTCAATGGATGTGCAATTTATTCCATGAATGTTTTGGCATGGAACATGATGGCTACGATAATGAAGTAATTCCCCTAGTCTCCCCCCCCCCCCCCCTAATGAAGAGGTTGATGAAGTATTTTGGTCCCAAATAGTATTACGTATGGAAGCATTGGAAGCTCCAAAGCGAGAATGGCAAGCACACATAGATTTGTAGAAGAGCTAGAAACCTGCCAGGAGTCATCTTCCAAAGAATCTGATTGAAGGGAATATGTTTGGGATTGGGGTACTTAGTAATCTTGGGGTTAACATGTTAGTGTAATGTCTATTTTGAACCATCTAATGACAAACATGATGTACAACTTTGACCTAGAAATTCCTATATAATCAAAGTTTTTGTTATGAAAAATGATCTTTTTTTCCTTTTGTATTTGTGGTTACTTATTTGTCACTTTTTATTACATATGTTCGTCTAACTGTATGAATGCATTTAATTAATGGGATTGTATCCAATAATTCCTCATATATTATATGACAAGATAATAATATGGAAGATTTAGTTGAACCAAAGTGGTCAAAGGTAATTGGAGATGAATCACCACCAAGGGTTGTCAATGAACGTGCGTTGGGTATGTGCTCCGGATCACCTGATTGTATCATTGAATCTTTGTTTGTAGAGACGCCATATGAAGGGTAAACTTTTGTTGCAGAGTATTCCCTTAATTGTCGACATATCACAACTCGACAAATATAAAATTGTCAAAAATCAAATATATCGACAATATATTTGTCGAGTTCAACAAAATCGACAATTTTTAAGGCAAAAACATATAAAATAATGTCGAGGAATCACACATTGACAATTTTGCAAATGTTTGACCCAACATAGAGTGGGTAATTTGTCATGTTGTGCTTAAATCCTAAAATTTGGGGAAATTCCTCATAAAATTTGTCAAATAAACAAAAAAAAGCGTAACGGCATTGCGCGGGAAATTAAAAAAAAATAAGAAAAGAAGATGATGAGAATAGGGATCCTTTGGAGGGAATGTATTCGATTACCTGGTGAATGAGGGAGGTGTATGATGACATGGACCGGTTTACAGCTCATTTTGGCAAAATGCGAGAACAATTGATCACCGAGAGAGAGAGGAAAAAAAAAAGTGAGTGAGAGAGAAAGCGAGTGTAGGGAACTGAGTGAGTGAGTGAGTGAGTTGTCGGAGTGAGTTATCGGAGATGACCAATAGAGAGAGAGAGTGAGTTGTGAGTGAGTGAGTGAGTGAGTGGTGTGAGTTGGTGTGATTTATTTTTTCAAATTTGTCCCCTTTGTCCTCCATGTCACCAATTTTTCCCTCTTAAAAAAGGGATTAAAAATGTCATCTTGAGAAAGTTATGTCGTCAAGAGAGAGTGTAGGGAAAGTGTAACAAGAAGAGAGTGTAGCTCAATCCTTTCCTCATAACATTGCTTTTTTTTTTAAAGCTGTTGCAGTGTAGATGAGTGTGAGTAATCACTTCATCAACCTTGTAGCAGTTGTATATGTGACTATTTTTCGTACACCAACTATCACCTTCTTTATTTTTCTTAATTTAAATAAATAATATGATCACAACACTTCACATAGAAAATTGAGGATCTGAACATTTGAAATACTTTTATTCTCTCTATTTGTTATCTAATTAGGGACGACCTCTCATTATTTTTAATCTCTCTTTTTTTAGAGAGATTTCTTGAAGTTTATGTTTGACAAAAGTGTCAGATTCCGAGCTTTCGAGGCTTGTTTCCCTGTTTTACAATGTTTAAATCGAAGAACTATTTATCAGTTTTCTTAAGTTTCAGTGTTGAAATCTCAAATCAGGGTTTTAGGTTTTCAAACTTATTGTGTTTAATTGCGGGGTAGCAGTACAATATTAATGCCGAACCTTGGAGTAGCAGTACATGAAAATATTAAGTCTTGAGAAGTCAAAAATTAATGTTTTCTTCGATGGAGAATCGTTTTATGGAACAGGTAGAGAAGGTCGACGACGACACGTAGATTAAAAGAAAAAACAGGTTGTTTTTTTTTTTGCTACATAAAAGTGTAAAGTATTTCTGACTGACGTTTGTCATAAAGTACTCGATTTATTTTTTTCAAAAAGGCAAGGGTAAAAAAAAGACATTTTTAAAAAAGAAACAAAGAGTGAGCAAAAGCCAGAACAGACAGATGAAACAGACACAAAAACTGAAAAGTGCCCTAGTAATTCCATCAGGTCGCCAACCCACATGTCAGGTTTAGTTAAAATAAATCCTAGTGAATGTCCCCCGTTGATGTGAATCGAACTCAAGACCTCTACAATGAGGCTGCTAAATTATGTGCCAAAACTTCAAGTGTACATAAAGTTAGCCTCTCCCTCTCACCTCGTCAACCTCCTGCGAATGAACAGTTGCTTACTAACCTTCATCTCTATTTTTCAATTTAATAAAAAATAAATAAATACGATCAAAACATATCAAGATTACTCGAGGATCCAAGCATCTGAGATACTTATATTCTCTCTTTTTTGTTACCTAATTAGGGTTACAAAATCTCAGTTAGAACCTAGAGAGAGACATTTCTTGAAGTTTCCGTTGAGATTCTGAGATTTCGAGGCTTCCCTTTGTTTCAGGGTTTAAATCGAACAACTATTCATCACTTCTCAGTGTTGTAATCTCAAATCAGGGTTTTAGCTTCTCAAACTTTCTTGTGTTTGATCTTCAAGATGATCTGCTCAGTTAGACAACCCGGATTGACCCTTGCAGTCCCTGATCATTTGCGCAAAACCCCTTCGATCCTCGCTAGGGTGTCGTTGGCCCGATCGAAAACCCCCAACTCATTAGCAATGAAACCTTTGTATATTTCATCTTTGGGTGATCTGGGGGATTTGGGATCGAGGGGTAGAAGGCTTGTGATGGAATGTAAGGCGAGTGAAGGGGGTGATCAGGTGGAGTTGTCAGATCAGGAAATGGGTTCGGTTGCGGCGAAGGGGCCGAAGGTTAAAATAGGTATTTATTTTGCCGTGTGGTGGGCTTTGAATGTTGTGTTCAACATTTATAATAAGAAGGTGTTGAATGTGTTTCCTTACCCATGGCTTACTTCGACGTTGTCGCTTGCTACGGGATCGTTGATGATGTTGATCTCGTGGGGGACTGGGTTAGCGGAAGTGCCGAATACCGATTTGGATTTCTGGAAATCGTTGTTTCCGGTATGAAAAATGGGGTCTTTAAATTATTAGTTGTAGTTTTTGATCTATTGGCTTCAGTTTATTGATGTTTATTTGTAGAAAATTGGGGTTTTGATGAATTTTATGTGTTTTAGGTGGCGGTTGCTCATACAATTGGTCATGTAGCTGCAACTGTTAGTATGTCTAAGGTTGCGGTTTCGTTTACTCACATCATCAAGAGTGGTGAGCCTGCATTTAGCGTTTTGGTATCGAGATTTCTATTGGGAGAGACTTTCCCTGCTCAGGTTTATCTGTCCCTTCTTCCTATTATTGGAGGTTGTGCATTAGCTGCTGTGACTGAACTCAATTTCAATATGATTGGTAAGAAATTTAAGTCCTTTAGATTGTAAATATGTATATTTGAATTATTGGGTATTCCAGGTATGACTGGTCAGCATTGCTAGTCTTGCTCACCAATCTAGTTATTTTTATTTGTGGGGTTATTTTCTGAAATAGGAATGTGTTGGATTTGTATGTGTTAGGGTTCATGGGGGCAATGATATCGAATCTCGCTTTTGTATTTCGAAACATATTTTCTAAGAAAGGAATGAAGGGAAAGGCAGTTGGTGGTATGAACTACTATGCATGTCTCTCATTGTTGTCTCTTGCCATTCTCACACCTTTCGCTATTGCCGTGGAGGGTCCCCAAATGTGGGTAGAGGGCTGGAAAACTGCTGTTTCTCAGATTGGTCCCCAGGTCATATGGTAACCACCAAAACTAGAATCTCATTATTTCTTCTGGTCTAAGTTTACATTGTACTTCCTCTTTTGTTTGCTTGCTTATTTTGTTGTGTACTTCCTCTGTGTTACAGTTTTGTTTTTATGCAGTAATAACATAAAAACCTTGGCATCCGTGATTTTTTACCTTTATTAAATGCTATACGTCACACTAAATAAATGATTCTAGCAGTAATTAATATATAAATGGGTTACTCTTCTTAAGTTAATAAGCATTACACATAAATTTGCATTTTCTGTTGATTTTAAAATATAGAGCGATCTGTCGCTCTTATCCTTGTATGTGTTCATGGTCACCGATCATATAGCTATTCTTATCCTCTCCTCTTTATTTTAAAATATAGAGATGTCTAAGTTAGTGTCATTTATCTTAAATACACTCAGTGTGTATTTTCCATTATTTATTTATTTTCTTACTCTTTATTTAATGTGTAATGCAAATATCTAGCTTCACAGCTTTAACTCGTGCGTAATTAGTTTTGTTCGACATATAATAAATGATGGTTTAAGTGATTTCATTTTTTTTCCTTTGGCACTTTACTGAAAAATGGCTTTTCGTATACAACATAGGTGGGTGGCAGCACAGAGTGTGTTCTACCACCTTTACAATCAGGTATCTTATATGTCCCTGGACGAAATCTCCCCCTTGACGTTTAGCATTGGAAACACAATGAAGCGAATATCTGTCATTGTCTCGTCCATCATCATTTTCCGCACACCTGTCCAACCAGTTAATGCTCTTGGTACTGCGATTGCAATTCTTGGAACTTTTATCTACTCCCAGGTATTTTCTTGTTTCCCTTTCAATTTGAACGTGATAGCTGATATGTTGTATGACTATCATGTAAGTGACTAGGGTGTGCATGACTTTTCCTTCAGTCCAAAATGTCTAGCTAGATATAGAGACAAAACGGTATTGCATATAATTGTGTCCTTGTGATGTCTTGTTTGTACTCAAAACATGTCATGATAAAATATCTGAATGAATACACTTTGCCTTCAGTCTATTCGATTCTTAAGGAAAGATTAAGCCTTGATAAACTTGATAACCGAAGCTATAGATACTTTGATTAAATAGCTTGGAATATCTGTGGACACATGAGAAACAAACTTCTTTTCTGTGGACCAGACACGAATAGTACAAAAATGTATCTATAGCTTATAAAACATGAATTATTTGGAAAAGAATAAGAAGAAACAATTTATCTGTTGAGGTTTGTTTGCTAATAATTTGGCAATCTGCACGTATTTTGGCAAATTATTTAGAAGAACTTGAATCGCAATCAGAGTTGTAATCAGATTTTCTTTTTCAATGCCAAGAATGGCTTTGTATGCACGTGCATTGAATTTTGATAAGAAGAAATTAAATGATCAAAGTTCCAAATGTGCTAACTAAATCTTATGACCTAAACTTTTGTATAAAATCTATTGGCATTCATATATAAGCAATTTTACATATGGTAATAAACATGCATAGTAATTAATTTGTTAATAAGACCGAATTGCTATTGGTTATTATGCAGGCAAAGAAGTAATGAAGATAAGATTTTAATGTAATGTGGATGGTCTTAAAGGGAGTGATGAGCACCGGCAGGACTGATAATCAGACAGATGGTGCTGAGGGTGTGAATTACTTGGTTTTCTGAGATGGATTGAGGAAGATTGGTTCTTGCTGTCGATTATAAACAAGAACTACTATTATAGAGGCGATTGGTTAGATTATAGGCTCCGCCGCTTTAGCTTTAGGGACTTGGGAGTGAATAATAAAGATTCTTCGCAACTTAGTATATTTAGAGGAAAACAATGGATAATAATTTTATGAAATCCATCTTTTATCGTTATTCTTGTTTACAGGATACTTTTCTTATCACCATTTCATGATTGATTACTATTGCTATATTCATGTTTTGTGATAGTTTCAACTGGATCTACTTTATAAAAACAGCTGGATCAGCAAGAGGTGTTGTGGTAAAAGGGAGGGGCGTGCAAGTTTGATAGAAATCTGCTTTAGATTAAAAAGTTGCTTTCGAGATGATAAAGAGTGCTCACCTCAATTTCGCCCAGAGTAAAATGAGTTTTTGACGCCCAACTCAGCTGAAATAACATCTCAAAACTAGTACAACAAGGCAGACATCTCCTAGCATGGTATTTGTCGAACAATGGATTGTGAACCTCTCTACTACTAATTCTGTGTTTTATGCATTAATTAATATGGTAGTGCAGATAATCTAGCTAAAAGCTAAAATTCGACAAAACCAAATCGCAGAACTGGAAAATCGGACTGCTGAATTAGGTTACTGAAATATATCAGTGTGGGAATGAAAGAATCGGTTAGCTTCCTCCAGCTCAGTTCTCAAAATGACCTGCAGAGGGATATTTTGGAGGGCCAAACTTAAGTAATAGTTTGAACAATCGGGCAAAAAATCAAACCAAAGTCTTCTTTAGGCATGGGCAACAACCTGTGCTCCAGTCGAGATGGTGTGTAAACCACCATTGGGAGGTCAAGGGTTTGTGTCGTTTGCGATACCTTTTTTTTTCTTTTCTCTTTTTTGCCCGGAATTGACGATCCGCGGGCCAATGGCCCGGATACCTCTAGTTACAAAAAAGCGAAAAACAAATGCTCACCAAAACCACAATGTCGGTCGTGGATTAAAATTAGATAAACTATCTAGGAGAAGAGTAACAGTTCAAAGTTCTACCATCCAAAAACATCGTTCTTGAGAGAAATAAAACAAGAGCAACACAATGCTGATTGTCAAAAAAGAGTTCATTCCCATAATCAATTCTTAACCAGATTGACACAAAAAAAAACATTTAATTCAAGTACATTGTGCTTTTTTTTCTTATGAAAGAGCTAGTGTGGAGATAAAACAAATTCCGCTGGTAAGCTGTTCTCTCACTTATATAAAGTTCCCAGTTAGAGCAAACACAGCAGGGTGTGGGTTGAATTGGGTTTGCAAACCCACACTCAAACGTCTCCCACCAGCGTCGACCCCATCCTCCTATAACCCACCTTCAACACCATTCGCTCAACACCCATCATCACAATTCACTTCATACCTCTACCAAAACCCATCGCAATTTCAACCTCAATTTCAATCACAAGCCCCACCTCCGTTTACCATGTCGCAAGGGGATCCCAGTTATGGACAATATCAAAGTCCATTTACACTCTCAACCGCAATCTCAGGCGTTTAGCCCGTACTATCAACCTTATCCGCTCACTCAACCTCAAGGTTTTCAATCTCCAAATTACTTTCAGAACTATCTATTTCATGGTGAATCTACTCAACACAGTCAAAGTGACGCAAATGCGTCAATACCTGTTGAAGCGGCGGCTCCCCAGAAAGAAAAAGGAAAAGGAAGAAAAAAAGAGTACCCGCAAAACAAAGACCAAGCGTGCAAGTGCAAGTGCCAGAAGATTCTGATTTTTTGGACGAGACGGATGATGCTGAAATGCATTGGATGGACGCAGACTTTACGTGTCTCGCAAGGGCGTAGGTAACAACTTCTGTCCAAACAAATGGTCGCACAAAGAGTTTTACTTTCTATCAAAAGGTCAACATTACCTTTAACAGAGACCCCGAGTGCCCCACACGACGATCATGTGGGTCGACCAAATCTCAGTGGTATGCCCTAAATGCACAATGTGTGGCGTACAAGGGGATAGTTGCTCAATAACGATTTAGGAATAGCAGCGGAAAAACAGAAGAAGATCGGGTACGTTATAGTTTCCTTTAACTCAATGTTAATTATTTCTCGCGGATATACACGTTATTTATTTGTATTGGGTAATTTTGCGAATTATAGGAAAACGATGCACGCAAAATCTATAAAGGCTTGAATGGCGGCAATGACTTCAAACACAGTGAAGCATATAAGATTTTGGCACGAGAACTGCGATGGGCTAACCTAAGAGATGGTGGGTTGAACCATGCGGTGAATATACCAAGAAATGTAGCCAGGAGAACATCGGACAATTCTTCTCCGGGGAACTCGGTAGGATCAAACAATCTATCGGAGGACCCCGCCGGCCCACCTACACCTCAATCCGTGAACCCAAATTCTGACTTAGATGGTTCGTTGTATGAGGGTGGAAGCAGGTCAATCGGCCAAAAAATCTATAGAAAGAACCTTGCATCACAAAAGGCAATGGAAGGTGTGACTTCATCTGGTAGCGATATCCAAATAATGCTGGATGAACTACGGTTGGAGAAGATACAAGCGAAAGAAGAAAATGAAAGAAGAAGAGCAGAAGCAATGCAATACTGGCAAGCTAAAATAGATTTGGAGCAAACAAAAGAAGATCGCAAAATCATGGAGAAAGACTTGAGTACTCTTTCTGGACATCAATTGCAATACTATCTGCAAAGAAAAGCTGAGATCATGGAACGCCTGGCCAAGAGGGGCGGACCAGGTACTTGAAGTGGTGATGAAATATAATTTAACTTTGCTGTATATAGAAGTTTTTTATCCAAGAATGTAGTTTAATAACCACTAATGTAAATATTTGAATAATGTACTGCTTAAAATTCTACAGTTTGTTTTTGAAATGTTTATTTCCGATAATATTGCGTTAAAATAAATACAAGATCAATATTGCGTTAAAAAAATATGTTTAATAAACTTGTACGACTAAGATAAGCATTAAATTATATCAAGAACACGCAAATAATACAAGAAATGGAGTACTAATTTTGAAGATTTCCCTTCACGGCCCAAAAATGCCCGATTAGATCATCCTTTAGATCAAAGTGAAGTTCTCGACTTCGAATATGGTCCATTTTCGATATAAAAGATATTATTGTTCCGCGTTCGTGTACAGTATCGAACCGTTCGCCTTCGATAGTTGAGGGCTCGGTCGGATTGTAGTCTAAGTATGATGAGAATGCACCTCATTCCTCCTCAACGAT
The DNA here is from genome assembly GCA_014058105.1 of Kingdonia uniflora. Classification (NCBI taxonomy): domain Eukaryota; kingdom Viridiplantae; phylum Streptophyta; class Magnoliopsida; order Ranunculales; family Circaeasteraceae; genus Kingdonia; species Kingdonia uniflora. The sequence goes on from JACGCM010000146.1 coordinate 71,569, forward strand.
CATATTGTGCATTATCACGCACGCCTTCATGACATTGCTCAAAACCTGGGGGTCCCACAATTTAACCGAATTTTTTACAACATTGAACCGAGATTGTAAAACCTCAAACGGCCGTTCTACGTCTTTTCGAAAGCTTTCTTGTTGCTGAGCAAAAAAATTTTGTTTCGCTGTAACCGGATTGGATATGGTTTGGACAAGTGTACCCCATTTGGGGTATATGTCATCAGCTAGGTAATACCCCATATCATAAGCTTTTCTGGCAATTGTATAATTGCAAGGCAGGGCGATACCATCGGCTAGGTTGGTGAAAAGATGTGATTATTGCAGGACATTGATATCATTGTTAGACCGTGGTAACCCAAAAAAAGCATGCCAAATCCAAATGTCGCATGAAGCTACCTCTTCAAGAATCAGTGTCGCCTTGGGGTAATGACAAGTAAATTGACCGTGCCAAGCTTTGAGACAATTTTTCCATATACAATGCATGCAATCAAGGCTTCCTAACATGCCGGGAAATCCCCGGGACTATCCGATCGCTTTTAACTTTTCGACGTCGGCCGCGTTTGGTGCTCGAAGATATTCCTCACCAAAAATTTTTATAACCGCAACACAAAACCTTTTCACACATAACAAGGTTGTGTTTTCTCCTATTCGGATATATTCGTAAAAAAGATCTACCGCAATACCGTAGCTTAGGAAACGTAGTGCTGCGACTACCTTTTGGTATGGTGATAACCCATAGTACCAGCGTTGTTGGGTTTCTGGACAAAATAATAATCATGTGCAACGGCTGTATCAAATAGACACATAAACATGTCTCTACTCATACGAAAACGTCACCGAAATTCCCATGGCTCATATGTGCAATTCGGCTTGAAGTAGTCTCATATAATGTTGAGAGAAGGGTGTAATACCAGATGGTAAACAAGTTTTCAATGGAAGAGAGAAGTGTAAATATGGGAGAAATACAAAAGGGGAAGAAGTTGTGGGTCTTTTTCCCTAGATTTGGTAGTGAAATGAACACTGCGCGGTTTTATCGCCAAATCTATGTTTGTATTCGACCTCAGTGACAATTTCGTTCGAATAGAATTAGGTTCTATTCGAATAAAACTGCTCAGTGACAAATTGTGCAAAATTGTTAAAATTTATTTGAACATACAAATAGTCTGTTTGAATAGACATTGAAAAAACTCTACCTAAAACATAAAAACTTCACCAAATAGTCTGTAGATTTGTAAAACACATCAGTGCAAATTTAATCGAACAGACAAATAGTCAATTTCAACAAAAACTTCAGTCAATTTCAACATCATGGCTAATGAACATTAAGAACATCCAAAACATCGTCTACAAATATATCGTTTACTCATAATCATCTACATAATCAAAGCTGAGCTTCTACATCGTCTAAAAAAGTATAAAAATACCTATATATACTTAGAATTATCTCCAGTACCTCGCCCCCTGCGGCTAGTACCGCCTCCCCTAGTTCGCGAACCAGATCCACGCTGCCTCGTCCTCGCGCCACCTCCAGGTGGTAGTGGCACCACCCGTACGTCACGCCCCCTCCTCAGCTGTAGGTCCTAAACGGGACAAAGAAACTTTATAAATATTTTGACAAAATAAATATGACATTAAGAAAAAATACTGCAATAAATACATAAATAAAATACTTACATGGGCATATAGTTGATGATCTATACTGTCAATTTACATGTGGGTAATAGCAAGCTTATCCTCCACCTCCTTGGGCCTCTGTACTTCCCGCGCAGACTCTGCAAGGACGAGTTGCCGCATACCATGGGTTAGGTGCCACAACTCCTCTGCGCCGTAGGAGGAAGACATGGGTGGCGAGTCCCTCAAGCGGGCGATGGGGAGCCTCTCACGTCGCCCAGTCTACTCCATGTACCACCCCAGGTCTGGCCCCTCCACCTCGCCAGGCAAACTGAAGTCCTGGGACAAGCTATAAACCGACGTTGACGTAACCACCATAGGTGTAATACCAGCTCTGAATGCAGTCGGTCCGAACAGATCTATATTCCCTATCCTCTGGAAATCTGTCAACATGTGGCCTACCTCCGAAGTTTGTTCAGCCCAGTATGAGGCGTAAGTCTCTCCCTTCTCCCCTATCACAAACTACTAACAGTCAACGAACCCGGCCTGTCTCATCTAATGTAAAGCCGCTGGACTAATATGTGGCGACATGCTAAGCGGAGGATCTAAAGGAATGCGTACCTCACCAGTCACCTGCCTCCAGCATCTATCCCCCAAGTAATATTTACAGTTTCCGTTTGGTACTTGAAGTGGCATCCTTTTACGGGGTAGGAGTTTTGCATTCAGTACGTCCTCTGTCTTAGACACTGCAGAATCGAACCAAAGTTCCCATGTGATCGTCTCAATAGTGTGGTGATCAATATGGTATCTTCCTATAATAAACATATTGGCCGCCTGGTCATTTGTTTTCCTCCTGTTCCCCCCCCCCCCCTCCCATGCTCTGAGGCGCGGATAGGCCGGGTACTTTACCTATTCCTTGACTATAGAGTAACCAACCCTACAATACTCGTAGAACCAATACTACATTTAGGAATAACATAAAAAATAATAAAAATTTATATTTAAGATGTTTATTGGAAGATATTTGATTTGTAAGGGAAAAAATGTTGGTGTACCGGAAGAAGTTGCACAAATCCAGTGATGGCATCCCCGGTCCTGACTGTGGTATCCAAACCATGGTGCAGGGAAGCAAGAATAGCATAACCCCAGTCATATTGGGCAGCCGAGTCCAAATCATTCACGGCCCCGAGATATCTAAGCGGGACGGTGTCGTTGGCCGTTTGGAACTACAAATGTCCCATCATGAAGAGGATAAAAACACGAGCAATAGTAATATCATCCTCCCGATCAGCTGCGACGGTCAAGTACGTCTTCAAATGTGCAATGCTGAAGTTCCCACTCTTTATATGGCTAGAATCAATGTTGGGGAGCAATTGCCTCGTATTGGATAAAATAGACCATGTGTCGTCATATGGCACATGTGTCGGATATCGGCCGATGGACAATGATGTCAACATAGTGAAATCGAGAGGAGTGACCCCTATTTCCGCACAAGGGAACATAAAACGTGTGTGTGGTCGGCCACCAACGCTCTGTAAGCGCCTGAATTAGCCGATTATCTGAATTGCCCAAGCGTATATCCATAAACTGCCCAAAAATATTCACCACGGCGTCCCTTACAGCTGGAATTGTGGCAATATCCTTCTACACTTTGAACACCGTAGTAAATGTGCCGTGCACACGCATCGAATCCCGATTCTGTTCATTGAGGCATTTTGTCAAACACATGATTTATGGAAAAAACAAATTCACAATTACACTAAAACTTATCGTGAGTTCCTTTCCTGTGTAATAGATGTGACTGACTCCGTCTGGGAGTTGGGTAATACACCTCCGCGGGAAGTTATCTTCGGTTGGGTTTGGTATATCTTGGGGTTGGACATCTTCAAATTCCACTCTCTTTTTCTTCCTTCCGAGCCTCGAGCGAGTTACGGAACGCTCTGGATCACTTGTTCCTCTAAAACCAGGTAGAGTACTAGGGTGTGGGTCTCCTTCTGGCATATGTATTTTGATTTTGTTGGAATTCAAAGATTTTTTTACCAAGGGATTTTTGAGAGAGAGCTAGATGTAAAAATTGTGAAAATAGCCAAATTACTAGTGAGTTTACTTACAGTTGATGCGGCGGTGTTTGGAACCCCGCGCGATGTTCTTTTTACCGCGCGGTTTTTTTATCTCCTCTAAATTAAAAAAAAAAACTCCACGTAGAAAACTTACACTGACTGCTGGGAGAGGTCGGGTGTGAGTTGTGGGTTTGGTGGGCCAGGGTGTCAGAACTCACACCCAAACCACACTCGCTGCTAGAGATGCTCTTAGAGAGTAACATAAATGTTGTTATCAAATCACTAGCAATAAACTGTGAAGATGCACTCCATCACTTTTTCTCTTCTGCCTTCCTTGGCTGTAAAGATGAAATAGCAACTATATTGTCAAATAAATGAAAAATATCATACTAATAATTTAATATGGAGCAATTTCAATTAAGTGTGTGTATGGAAGAATTTTCAAGATAAATGTATACATTAACCTTCAAAACCAAATAGGTCGGACAAAATATAATCTAAAACGGGAGGATCCTCGATATAAACCAAAATAGTAAATGGCTCAATTTCAAATTTTCAGAATAGAAGGATAGTTGATGTCAGGTCACATCATTTGTCGACTCCTATCTGTGACTTTGTGCCTATCCACTGACATTCCATTCTTTCCTTTTTTTCTTTTAATAATTGTTATGCTATTTGATTTAATTGGTATGTAGAATCCTACTTGGGCTAAATACCAGTGATTCCAGTCTTACTAGAATTAGAATGTGTAAGCTAGTTTTGCATTAAAAGAGCTTTGATCTCTCCATGATGATGAGTTGAATTGAGTTTTGAGTTTATTTTAGTTAAAAATAAACACGGGTTAACTTAAGTGTTGATTTAGTTTCTATTACTGTTTCTCTAACTTCATTCTTGTTAATTCCCCAAAATTAGTTACATTAATAACAAACCCCACTAATTACCATCTTTAGTGGCTCAGTGTCATTAGAAACTCAAAGCCTTTTCTTAGCACTAATACCTTTTTTATAAGTACTAACTGTTGTGCCGCAAGTCCGGAAGCCACAAACTCCAAGTCGATTTGGGTTAGCAATGAACAAACACAAACAAATAAACACACAACACTAAAATTATAGTGGTTCGGCAAATTGCCTATGTCCACTTTTAAGAGAGAGAGAGAAAGTTTATTCAATGTCCCAATTACAATCACTCAAGCCCAATTTTGGATTTTTCACTCAAAAAATCCCCCAAATGTTCTCACCAAAGGATTGTCAAAAGGTTGCTCACAAATGACTTAGGTTTACCTTTATATACTAGGGAAAACCTATTACAAGCGCTCAAATCTCAAGGCAAACAAGAGGTTCGAAAACCATCAAAAAAACTAAGTTACAATATTTCGTTCGAACGACATAAGGAGTCGTTCGAACGAAACTTTGCGTCTGGACCAAACTTCCAGGAAGATACAAGAGTCGTTCGAACGGATTCAAGAGTCGTTCGAACGAAACTTTGCGTTTGGGCCAAAATTCCAGGAGGATACAAAAGTCGTTCGAATGGATTCAAGAGTCGTTCGAACGACCTGGGCCCAAAACCAAAAACCATAAATATCTCCACAATTCTCCACCTCGGTGAAGATTTCCCAAACCAATGAACTGAAATCTGAGCCGAACATAGAAACCAACCAAACGGATCCAAACAAACACTATCCTCTATCAAGTGTCCCCAAAGACCCAAACATACAAACGACCCAAGGAAATCAACCAAAACCAAGCGTCCCCCAAAAGAGGACCAAATCATAAACCAAGCGTCCCAAGGAACTAATCAAACCAAACGTCCCAAAATGACCAAATCTAAACCAAGCGTCCCAAATGACCAAATCTAAACCAAATGTCTCAAGGAACCAACAATCAAATGTCCCAATGAACCAAATTGTTCCCAAAGAACCAAATCGACTGCACCAAATCAATGGTTGCCTACGTACCTTCGTAGATCAAGTCGCTCGTAGTTCACCACAATCCCCGTGAGGGGCCAAATCAATCCATAGGAAAGAGATCCTCATCTTTATCTCTATGAATCCTCATATCAAGAGCCCTCTTGTACCATTGTCTTGGAGACCTCTTCAAACTGTATAATGATCTCTTCTTCAATTGACACATATCATCCTTTCTAGCAATAGTAAACCCACTCAGCTGAGTCACATTGATCTCTTCCTTCAACTTCTCATGTAAGAGTATCGTCTTAACATCGATATGTTGCAATTCCAATTCAAATTTGCTACCATGGCCAATAGGATCCAACTGGAGAAGTGTTTTACCACTAGTCTTGCCTTGAAGCGAAATACCATTTCGAGATCCTTGCTTCCTTTTGTAGACCCATTTACCACCAATCGCCCTCTTACGAAGAGAATACATCTCTTCCATCTTTGCTCCCTCCCAATGTTTAGCCGTGGAAGGAACACCTTCGACAATCGGTAGTGCATAGGCTACCATGGCCTTCGCCTTTGTAAGCCATTCTGGCTTACCCACATTCCTCTTTGGTTTATAAGTTGTAATTGACTCCGCCACCAGAATCTCTTCATCCGTACTACCAAATGCTCCACCTTCAACCGTGTCTTCACCATTTGGAACATGTACTAATGGTTCATCACCCATTACCACACCGGTAGATGACCCTCATCTTTGTACAGAACTCTCTGGCCAATGTGAAGACGCATCAATCTTCACCCGCTGCAATACCCCGCTGGTCGTCTGCTCTGTGTGCTCCGAGCCATGTGACTTCATCATAGAAGCCTCATTAAAAGTGATATCTCTACTCAGAATGATCTTTCGGTCTCTCGTATCCCACAACTTGTAGCATTTCATACCCTTCTTCTTACCCAAAAAAATAGCCTTCCTTGCTCGTGGGTCCAACTTACCATCATTCACATGATAGTATGTCGGACACCCAAATATACGAAGAGTATCATAATCTGTAACAGGTTCTCCCGACCAAGCCTCCATTGGTGTTTTACCCTCAATTGCAGCCGAAGGCAACCTATTAACGAGGTAGCATTCATATACCAAAGCCTCAGCCCAAATGCCTTGCCCAACCCAGAATTGGACAACATACACCGCACCTTCTCCAGCAAAGTACGGTTCATGCGCTCGGCTACCTCGTTTTGTTGCGGTGTCTCTCTAACCATGAAGTGTTGAACTATCCCCTCATCCCGGCATACTTGCAAGAATGGATCACTAGTGTACTCTCTACCATTATCCGAATGGAGTACCTTGATCTTTCTGTCAGTCTGAGTCCCAATCAACCTCTTCCACGTCATAAAAATTTCTAGGACTTCATCCTTTCTCCTCATGGTAAATACCCATACCCGCCTAGAAAAGTCGTCCACAAAAGACACAAAATAATGCTTCCCCCCTAGCGATGCATTCTTGGAGGGTCCTCAAACATCATAGTGAACATAATCAAGGGTTCCACGAGTACTGTGGATAGCGGTGCCGAACTCTACCCTTGTCTGCTTGCCTAGAATACCGTGTTCACCAAATTCCAATTTGCAAATCTTGGCACCTTCCAATAGCCCCTGGTTTGCGAGAACTCTCAAAGACTTTTCCCCAGCATGCGCCAAACGCATGTACCATAGCCGAGTGGTATCCATGGAAGTGGTCTCCTCCCTTCCCGTGGTAGCAACCTCACCAAGAACAGTCGTACCATCTAAAGAGTACAAGTTGTTACTTCTTCTGTGGCCCTTCAATACAACCATGGATCCCTTTAGAACCCTTTTCACCCCATTCTCAGACACAACCTTGTAGCCATTTGCTTCAAGTAAACCCGTCGAGATAATGTTCTTCCTCATCGTCGGAATATACCGAACCTCATCAATCTCTTTAACTAACCCATTGTGCAATTTTAGTCGAATGATACCTTTCCCCAAGATGCGGCAAGGATCATCGTCCCCATCAACACCGCTCTACCTTCTAGCTTCTTTAAACTAGAAAATAAACCCTTTTCTGGACAACTATGATAAGTAGCACCCGAATCTAAAGTCTATTCTTTTGTATCACTAACACATACACTAAAAGTTATAGTTAAAGAGTAATCTGAATCATTACCTCCCGTTTTTGTGTCCTGAGCCAAATTCACAGAAGAGCCCAATTTTCCCGTTTTCTTCGTCATGAGTGCGGGGCAATCAACTTTCCAATGACCCGTTTCCTTGTAAAACGCACATTGGTCCTTACTCAATTTGTTGTTATTTAAACCGCAACCTTTCGACTTCGATTGAAGGTCGTTACCACTCATCCTTCTCTTGTCCGAAGATCTTCCTCGAACCATCAATACATCGGATGTCGACTCCTCAGACTCACGTTTTTCCTTTCTTCGGTACTCTTGGTTTACAACCGCCGTAGTCACATCCGCGTATTACAACGAACTCTTCCCGTACGTTATCGTCGTAACGAAATGCTCGTACTCTTCGGGAAGCGAGTTCAAGAACAATAGTGTTTTGTCTTCGTCGCCAACCTTTTCTTCTAGATTCGCCAAGTCGGCTAATAACTTGGTAAAATCGTTCAAGTGCTCCGACATACTAATTCTTTATCTTATTTTAAAGCGATAAAGCTTCCTCTTCAAATAGAGTCGATTTTGGATGTTCTTCACCAAATACTTCTCCTCTAGAATTCTCCAAATTTCTTTTGTCAAGGTTTCATTCATTACAAGGTATTCAATGTCACGAGCCAAACACGAGCGAATTTCACCACAAGCCCTCTTGTTCATCTTCTTCCAAACACTCCCCTCTACCTCATCCGGCTTGTCCTCCAATACCTCATCTAAGTCCAATTGACTTAACGCATCAATAACCTCGCATCGCCACATGCCGAAGTTATTGGTGCCGTTGAATTTCTCAACTTCAACCTTTGTATTGTTGAACATCACCGCTGTATTTCTTTTCGGGGCCAAAGAACTTGATTCAACATCGTCTCCCATGTTTTCCCCAATTTTCATAAATTAACCAAATCAAAACCAAATTAAAATTGAGAAACCCTAAGTTACCTCAAAATCGCGCACAACCGAGGAATCGGCCTCGCTCTGATACCAATTGTTGTGTCGCAAGCCCAGAAGCCATAAACTCCAAGTCGATTTGGGTTAGCAATGAACAAACACAAACAAATAAACACACAACACTAAAATTATAGTGGCTCAGAAAATTGCCTACGTCCACTTTCAAGAGAGAGAGAGAAAGTTTATTCAATGTCCCAATTACAATCACTCAAGCCCAATTTTAGATTTCTCACTCAAAAATCCCCCAAATGTTCTCACCAAAGGATTGTCAAAAGATTGCTCACAGATGACTTAGGTTTCCTTTTATATACTAACGACATAGGGAGTCATTCGAACGAAACTTTGCGTCTGGGCCAAACTTCTAGGAGGATACAAGAGTCGTTCGAACGGATTTAAGAGTCGTTCAAACGAAACTTTACGTCTGAGGCAAAATTCCTGGAGGATACAAGAGTCGTTCGAACGGATTCAAGAGTCGTTCGAACGAACTGGGCCCAAAACCAAAAAGCATAAATATCTCTACACTAACCACTCTTGAATCACCTCAATAGTCCCTGAAATCACGCTAATCATTCTCCGTTAACATTTCCCTTTGAAGTTGATCAAAAATTTCATGTTCCCTCTATCAAAGAATTTGGTAATTAAAACCACCACCACCGTGTTAGGAATAAACTAGGTTAGCTAACCCTAATCACCAACAAGCAAATCACTGAAAGAAGAATATCGCATAAAACCCACAAATCACGAACACAAAATAAGCAACAACAAAGTTACAATGCAGACACAAAGAGAATTTTCTCATGAGATTGCTCTTCCCCTTTCCCCTTTCCCCTTTTCTCATGAGACTGCTCTTCCCCTTTCCCCTTTCCCCTTTTTTGCTCTGCCCTCTATCCTCCTCTCTACCCTACAACAACCCATACCCACCATCCCCCCACCTTAACCAACCCCATACCCTGACCAAAACCCTAACCCTCCTCCACAACCAACCCGACAGCACTACCTCCACAAGCTCGACAGCACTGCCCTCTTTTTGTCTCTTGTTTTTCTCCTCTATATTCTCAGTTACTATCTGATTCCTAGCTCTGAAATGAACGAAGATCACCCCTCAAGAGATAGAAATATCTGCGAGCTTCTTAGTAGATGCTCAACACACGACCCCGACCCAAACATTCGACTTGACAAGGAACGTTGGGAGAGCCTCCAACAGCGCTGGAAATACGCTATTGCGTTCCGTTCTATCTCTCCCTCACTAAAGAAAAACGTGATCACCGATGGTATTAAAAAAGAATGGGCCAAGATTTTACCTAATATACCCCCTCTTTCATTCGAGAAAAATTCTAAAGTGTTCACCGCTAATTTCCAGAATACAGAAGATTATCAGCTCATCCTCGCTAGGCCGACACCAAAACATCTTTGGTTTTTCCGTTGTTCAACAGCCCTTTGATCCCATACTCCACCAATCTGAGATTATATTCCCGCGGTACCTGTATTGGGTACAAGTTTACGGCCTGCCGTACTGCCTTTTCGACAATAACACATTTCAGATCATCGGCAACAAACTCGGCAAATTTATCAAAGCCGACTAAAACCCGGGGAAAACATAACCAACCAAAGCTAGCTTCGTGCGTATACAGGTGCAACTTTTCACAGACAAACCGCTTATATTAACCATTCCTATTCAGCGTCCGGGGCAATATGGCGAAGCTTTACTCAACATCAAATATGAACGCCTCGAAGGATTTTGTCCGCTATGCGGAATTATCTCACACACGCACGCTATGTGCACCAAGTTTGGTCGTATTTCGCATGAGAGAAACCACTGGAACGCCTTGGATACATTTGTGTTTCCCTTTGGCAAACATATACAAGTCAACCCAGCGAGAGGCTCACCACAAAACAGCAACCTCGGAAACCAAACACAGCAGCATACTTGGGAAAGAAATACAACTCACCCAACCTCTGAAACAACTTGTCAAAACCAACACCAAAGCAAAGGAAGTGAACCGGTAGGAAGTATCATACAACAAGCTTTGGTTAAGCTCCAAAACTGGACTCTCGAGATACCTTCACAACGAGATGCACGACAGACAAAACTACGAACCCTCCCGCACATTCTTACCTTCACCAGACAGAAGCAGAGACCGGAAGGACGAAAAGGGAAACACTGTTGAGTTGCTTGGTTTCCAAACAAAACCTAGCTGAAATTTTTTAACGATCACAAGGCAGCTGCATGCAAAGAGACACGTCAACCGAAAAATCCCTCGAGAAGCTTCCGAATCCAAACGGTAGGCACGACAGGACTTTTACTGATTACCACATTTATGATATGGGACCCTCCAACCACCTGCCAGCTAGTTTTGGCAGTTATTTTAGACTTGAAGCGGGACCCTCCAATCAATCACAGCTGATGCCACTAACGAGTTTGAACAAGCCGTTGGGTAACTTTCTGGGTAAGATTCAGCATTCAACAAAGCCCAACACACAGCATTACGAGGCCAACTCCAACACTCAAGCCCAACACCTACCTGCTCCGGCCCACTACAAATACCCATACGCCTCTGAAATAGTAAGGACCAGGCCCTAACCGAATGAAGTCCATAGCACCTAAAATGCTAAACTTCGAGGAACTGCTGTTGGCAACTTCAAAGCCCAAATGCCTTCAACTAAACCCCATGGTTATCGATCTCACTGTCAACCCGGACTCACCAATGTAGGGTTGGGTTTTCAAGCCCACGCCGACCCGTCCAAGCCCGTGCAGACCACGGCCTACCCACTATAAACTCTCCATCACTCCACAAATCACGACAAGCCCTGTTCAAACAACTCCTAAGACCCATCCTCCCTCATCATCCGAGGACGACCCCGAGCCATCGGAGCATGGTTACTTAACATCCAAGAGCAAAGATTGGCACAGACCGGCATACAAAGACTTCTTTGAGGATGGGATTGACAGCGAGCACTCTAGCACTTCGCATAAAATTCAAGGTAGAGGTACTCTTAAACGTAACCGTGACATCTATGATGAGGATAATAGCATCGGAGAACATTTGGGATCCACCAAGGTGCGCATTTTACCACGTTTAGCACACATGCACTTTTCTAGTGAGGGTCATATGCATGTTCTGAATTTTTACGTTAAGATGCCCGACTATGAAACGATCAAACCGTCCTCTTTAAAAGATGGCGGTCAAAACATTACACGTTAAAACACACGAGACCTTTACGTAGAACTTGTCGTGATACTTTCAATAGAACACTAAGGAAAATACATAACACGCACACCACGATTGGCAGCACTCCACATGAGCACCTTGCTAGGAGGCATACGCAGAATAAGCACATATCGGCTAAGCCAGCGACTTCCCCGAAACACCTTAGAGAGTGGTTCAAGATACTCTAGAGTAAACGTTACTCCTAGGCCTTTGTGAGTTGCCAAAAAAGACTGTCGCCAGGGCAGCGAGGGAAGGATAGAGATACCTTCTCTGAGCGACACCGTTTTGTACATACTGCTCGGTCCTTACTATGTAACCCTCTACAACACAAATTTAAATTCATCACTAAACTCCTTCACAACCCACGGAACAAAAATCACACAACCCCCAACCAGCGACGTCACCAAACCACCCACACTACTACCCCTTTTATCCAAATCTCGGAAGCGGGCCCGACACCGGCCCTCAGTTACCAATGATTGTTCTTTCTTGGAACTGTAGGGGGACCGCAAAGAAGCCCACCCTTAGGGAGCTCACTTTATAAAATTATAAATACCATCCTGATATTATCTTTTTATCCAAGACCAAAGCCTCCGACCCTGATACCCTGACCAAGTTTCACACCCTCGATATCATACACACACTCTGTCAACGCCACCCACCAGCACGCGGGCGGGCTCTGGCTGGCCTGGACCCACGAGATTGACCTCACCATCCTCTCTTCCTCCCCTAATGGTATTGATGCGTCTCATACCCCCCTCCAATCCCAGGGAGAAGCCCATGTTCCTTGGTTTTGCTCCTTCACCTATGGCCCCCCTAACACTTAACACCAGAATGCTTACTGGGCATCCATTGATAATCTGGCGTGCTCCATCACCGTCCTGTAGATTATCATTGGCGACCTGAATGGCATTACTTGCCAGGAGGAAAAATTTGGGAGAATCCCTTACGACAACACGGCGTTGAACCCCTTGAAGGAGTTTATTTTCGACGCCTCTATGATTGAGCTGGGTTACACATGTGTCCCCTTCACCTGGTCTAATAAGAGGAGGGGGAATAATCTGATCAAGCAACGCCTGGACAGAGCCATCGTTTCCGTTCCATGGCGTACCACATTTCTGGACGCCACGATCCGTAACCTGCCTATCATTGGTTCAGATCACGGCCCTATCATCCTGAATACTGACATGGGAAGACTGTCACATCCCAAACAATTTTATTTCCAATCCGCCTGGATGAACCACATTGGTTACAAGGAGGTTATCAACAACACTTGGGCTGCGGAGCAGACGGGTTCCCGTCAACTGAGATTCTGCAAAAAACTTCGGCACACAAAGAAGAAACTCTTTATCTGGAACAAGGATGTCTTTAAGAGCATTCCAAACCAAGGGATCAGATTAGGGACACCCAGAAGGAGCCCTCCACCGAGGATAGCGCAAATCAGGAGCACAACCTCCAGCAATATCTTGAGGCTGTCCTTAATCAAGAAGAGACTCTTTGGCACGACAAGTCTTGCGAGCTTTGGCTTAAGGAAGGGGACCGTAATACAAAATTCTTCCACCTTTCCACTCTCAGTCAGCGTAAGTACAACTCGATAAAGCAAATCCGGATGAACGACAAAACATGGGGAACTTCCAGGAAAGATGTTGGGGACAACTTTGTCGAGTTTTACGCCAACCTTTTCAACCCCTCAACCCCCCCCCCCCCCCTACAGATCCAAGACCTCAACATTATGGACAACCTGATCACGGATGAGGATAACGACCAACTCACGAAGGAGCCTACCATAGAAGAGCTCAAAGATGCCCTTTTTTTTATGAACCCTCACAAATTCCCTGGATCGAACGGGTTCACACCGCTCTTCTATCAAAAATCCTAGGATACGGTAAAGCACAACCTTTTTAAGGCTACGCTTGCCTTCTTCCAATCTGGCCACCTTCTCCAGGAGTTCAACCACACCAATATTACTCTCATCCCCAAGAAAGAAAAAACCTGAATCTCCTAAACATTTCAGGCATATCAACCTCTGCAACGTTAAGCTCAAGCTGATCACCAAAATCCTAGCTGCCAGACTTAGACCCCTCCTTAAAAAACTCATTTCCCCTGCCCCGAACGCGTTCATACCCGGGCGGCAAATCTTTGACAATATCATTTTGGCCCAAGAGATTCTCACTACCCTCAAGAAAAAGAAAGGGGCTTCTAGCTATATGGCAATCAAGCTAGACCTGAGTAAAGCCTTCGATCGCGTAGAATGGAGTTTCCTGGATGACACCCTGAAAGCCATGGGCTTCTGCGAGAAATGGAGAGGTTGGATAAATTAATGCATTTCCACCACCACCCTCTCTTTCAACCTCAACGGGACTCCGTACGGCTTCCCCAAACCAGGACGCGGTCTTCGACAGGGTGACCCACTCTCGCCTTCTTTTTTCCTTATATGCTCTGAGGTTCTCTCACGCATCATTCTCAACAAAGAGCTCAAAGGCGACCTTCATGGTATCAAGACTGCCAGAGGCAGCACTCCCATCTCCCATCTTCTCTTCGCCGACGACAGTTTTATTTTCTGTAAAGCGAATCTCAACGAAGCTGGTACTCTAAAAGATGCCCTCACTACCTTCAAACAAGTGTCTGGCCAAGAGATAAATCTTACTAAATCATGCATCCTGTTCAGCAAGAAATATCACCATCGGCATCACAAGCTCATCCAGAACCTCCTCCATATTAAAAAAGATACCATGGGCGATAAGTACCTTGGGGCTCCCCTTGCTTTTGAACGATCTAAGAACCTCAACTTCCAAGATATCATCTCTCGTGTTTCTAGTAGAATCGAAGGCTAGAAAACCAAGAACCTCTCCCAAGCCAGAAGACTTACCCTGATTAAAGTTGTTAACTCAGCAATACCATCCTACCATATGGCCATCTTCCCCTTCCCTGTCAAGACTTGTAAAAAATTAGACTTTATTAACGCCAGATTCTTGTGGGGCGCGAATAAGGAGGGAAAAAGCAAACCCCAGCTCATCAAATGGAAACATCTCTGTCGACCCCGTAAGCTTGGAGGCTTAGGAATTCGCAAAGCCAATCACCATAACCAAGCCATGATGGCCAAACTCTCCTGGCGCCTTATCAAAGAGCCAGACAAACTTTGGGCTCATAATCTGATCACCAAGTACACACCTAAAAACTCCCCTATGATTGCCACTACTCAATCAACCGACTCCTAGATCTGGAAAGGTATCATCAAGGCCAGGAACCGCATTTGGCCTAAACTTAGATGACACATAGGCGATGGGAAAAGCGTGGACTGCTGGCTGGAGCCCTGGATTCCAGGCATACCGTATGGGCGGCCAGCGGGCCCAACTCCTCTCAACCGCTCCGTCACTCGGGTCGCTGACCTCATCTGGCCTAACAGCCGCACCTGGAAGCATCATCTGGTTCACGCCATGTTCCACAAGGACATTAGCGACATCATTACCTCCATCCCACTCAGCAGGTTCCCGTCAAAGGACTCAGATGAAAATAGAAAATGAACGGCATTCTCACGGTCTGATCGGTGCACCACTACTCCATCCTTGACCAAGACCGGCAAGACAATGAGAGTAATGCTGAGACAAACGAGGGGCCTTCGTGAGACCACATTTAGAATATGCCAGTGCCCTTCCGTATCCAATTCTTCCTTTGGAAAGCCATTCGAGATGGCATCCCGACTAAGACAAACTTATGGTATGGTGATAGCGACTGGAATACCTGTTGCCCTAGATGCGAAGTGGAAGTTGAGACTACCACACACGCCCTTTTCTTTTACACCAGAAATCATGAATTCTGGTCTAAATTTGCCCTCGCTCTCGACATGAGAAACTGGCGATACTCAGACTCCGTTCGTCAAATTATCCAGCGTTGTGTCCAGCTAAAAGGTGGTACGATGAGCCTTCCTACTTTCTACGGCACTCTCAGCACTATTACGTACGTTATCTGGATTAGTAGAAATAAGCTCATCTTCGACCAGAAAAGACAGGAACCAGCGGAAGCACTCAAAAGGGCTAAGCAGTATCTCAATTCTCATGACCAAACCGTTCCCCCTTCTTCGAGGCCTGCTCGGGTCCCATCACCTCTCCAAGCTTGCGAAGGGTAGTATGTTATAAACGTGGATGCCTCCTAGACCAAGCCTGACACCCCTGGAGGCAGGAGTTTCATTATTAAATCTTACACAAATACTCTCCTTTGTGCAGGTCATGACTCCACGCGGGCAGCCGATCCAGAAGAGGCAGAGGCCATTGCCGTGATCCGAGGGATCAAAGCAGCTCTTAGTTTGGGTTTGGACAGAGTTCTCCTCCTCAGGGATTGTCAGCGACTGGTGCGAGCCTTCAGAGACAGCTTCGATGACCTTTCATGGGGGGCCCTCACCCTTGCCCCAGATTTGAGAGCTCTAGCAGCTTGTTTTACTGACTTTATATTTGAGTACGTAGATAGGCGTTGTAATTATGTCTCCCACTTTTTAGCGGCTCGGGGTGCAGCTTCCCCCATTTTGGTTTTTGGCGTACACGAGCAGGCTTCAATGCTTGTTAACTCTGTTATTCCCAGCCATTAGGCTGTTCTTTATGATATTTTACTTTGCTTTAAAAAAAAAAAAGAGTTTTCTCATAGGACCCCAAACATTCCGCAGTTTAAAAGCTAGTCTTCATATAGGTTACCTAACCAAGGTCCACAGCAGGAAGAAGCTCGGGCGAAGCTACGAGCAGTCCGAAGATTCACTCATGTCGTGTTCACCAAATTTGTTACGTCCCCTCACGCTTGACAAGCATCCACTATGAAATTATTCAATTCGGTTACAAAAACTGCTATTACAAGTTTTGACAAGCATCAATGGAGTTCTTGTTTTAGGTTTCTCACCCACTCACATGAATACAACTACATATCTACAATTGGAGACTCTTATGTTAGAGAGAAAGATATAGTTTGGGTACAACTCGAGGCAAGATAGAGGGAGTAAATGCCTTAGAACCCCAAGGGATAAAGAATGGCCAAAATGGCCAAATAACAAGAATTAAACCAATAAGTAAAGCAGGCTAGAGATTGCATCCCAATTTGCATGACTGTCCAAAATCTTAAGAAAAGTCTATCATCCCAAATTTGGTCTATCATCACAATGTGCATCCTAATTTGCATCCAGATTTTTTTCTTTAAAGATTTTTCCCTTTAATTCTTCTCTACTCTCTTCATCTTCTTTAATTCTCAAATCACATTCAACCTTCTCCATCAGAATCTGGACTTCAAATAAATTCTCACTAGAGTGGATTAGAGGAGAACTTAAAGTTTATTCAGTCAGTTACGGAATAATTTTAAGGAACCCCCTCATCATGCCAATTTGTATCACAATCTTAACTCCAAACAAATGTTAAATGGGGTGGGAGAACTTGAAATTTCTTTCTCTTGAATCAACTCAAAATCCCCTGAAATCTCTACTTACACCAATCATTCTCACATTGGCATTGCCACTTCCCCAATATGCCCCTGTCATTAAAGTGAAATGCCTCCAACCCAGCTACTTCTGTACTTAGTAATCTATCATAAACAGCTAAATCCACATTCATCCCATCTCTAACAAATCTGAACTTCAAATAAATTTCCACTAGGTGGAACTTGTTAATTTCAATCAAGCCACCCCACATCATTCCCATTTATATCAGAATCTTAACTTCAAAAAATGTGGTGGGATAGGAGAACTTGAATAGTTGAATTTCTTCATTCCATTACTTTATATTTTCTAGATCCAGAGGAGATCCGCACAAATGACATTAGTTATTCCTCACATTCGGAATAGTAAATACATATTTGCAGATAACAGACACTGTGGGCACAAGTTACACGATGGGAAACCTATGAAATCTACTTAAAAAGTGGCCAGAGCAAAAGTAATCATAAAGTAGGTTGCTGAGGACATCAGATGCAGAGATTGTGAATTCTTAAGATCCAAACACTAACAGTGAACTTTATGCATCACTATCCTAAATCAAATTTGCCCTTCTGGACTAATAAAAAAGAAAGAAAAGGGTTTTTGCGCATTAATGAAAAAAGTATTTTTCATCTTGGCATAAAAAAGTGAATCAGACAAACAAATCTGAATGTAAGAAGAAGAATACTGCACAGACCAGTTTTTTTATGAGAAGTTCCTCCGGAAAGAAACACTGTATAAAGAAGATTTTATGATCGTAAGTAACTTAGTACCAGGAAAAGTTTGGTGGAGTTCTTCCTCAGGTATGACGACAGGCCAAGTTTCACCATTATCACGGAACATTTGTTCAGTCTCAACAAACTGACCCTGGTCCAATATCATCGTCCTTATGTTCTGAGCTGACGTAGAAGTGGCATCGAACTTCTCCTCCACACCATTCACGAATGTTACAGTAATCTCCGGGGGATGATCGTCTGTCCTCCGTTTCACCTGAAGCTGGCACGCAGGATTCGACTCCTTAGCTTTCCTTGCATTGCATTGAGCCAAAAACTTCATGCAAGCAGCAGTAGGAGGGTCCAGTGCGTTAAACTCAATCTTCACCTTCAATAGGAATTTCAACATCCCTTCCTTTCTACAGCAATTAGTACTACATAGAAGTAAACAACTAGAGGGTTACAGCGGTATGGTAATTGCTGGTAACACAATTCGTGTATTAAATGGTACTAATTTCCCCGCACTTAGTAGATCTTTGGATTGCATAGTAAACTATATACTAGTACTATTAATAACAATACTATCACCTAGTTTAATAATTTAGGCTCCCCTTGGTAAACTAGAAATGTTAACATTTCCCATGATTTAGACAAATGCTAACCATGTACGAGAGTAATCCAATGGTGAACTTCAACTTAAAGCTCTGTTCAAATGAAATTTATTATGGGGTGTGATGAAAATAAATCGAAAATCATGAATTGGTTTCTACCTAATCAGTCAAACTTTAAATTTAGAATTAGAACTTTGATGGAGCTTATAATCGAACTTATTACCTGGTTGATTCAAACCTCAACGGAAAACAGAGATTCCCGCGATTTCCAATTGCTGTTGTTGGCTTTAGTCACTTTTGGAGCAATTTAGATCCGACCCAGAACCATTATGGGTCATTTTAGAGCCGAAACTTTTCCGGCTGCTTGGTGTCCGTTTATACCTCCACAAAATCAAGGAATTCCGATTAATTTCTTCAATCCAATTGTTAACAAGCGCTGGATAAACACAACTCTTTTAGTCATGGAGATATTCCCCACGTACCAAGCAGAGTCTTAAAGACTAAACTAGAAAATTGAAGGATGGTGATGCAAAAGACAGAAAGATCGGGAAAAATATAATTTGAGTTTGGTTTGGGAGGACAGACGGACGGGATGAACACTTTTAAATATAGATGATAATAGTAGCAGTAATTAAAGAAATTGAGTTCATCATCTCAATCGTTATTTATTTTGAAGGACTTCAGTTGTTCAGCATCACTATCCTTATTCATGATTTCCATCTCTGTAATGTTTAACTATTCTGGAACTGGGAGACAGACAATTCCAATACATCATCGTCCAATCCTACACTCAAAGCAACATTGCCATTGTCAATGCGGCCTCTTCTACCATACTTATTTCCGGCAATGCTTGAAGAAACAAATACAAACTGTTATCTTGCTGGTTGAAATCAAAGCATGGTTCCACATGTGCCTGTGTTTTTGTGTCTGAGAAAGAGAGATCAAAATTTGAGGCAAGGAAAGCTACAAAATCTGGGTGAAATCAGAGCTTCTGTTGTTGATGACATTTTTCTCAATATAGTTCAACCAACTTCATCAGCTAAATCTACCCACTTTATTCATTATAAAAACCAGTTACACATTTCAGATGACTCTGAATGAAGTTTCTAACCCTTTCAAGAAGGAAAAAATACTGACTATTTTCCGTTTTCTTAGTACAAGTTGCACATCCAACAGTAAACAAAGCTACGAAGCTAAAAGCAGGTACAATCTTCAAACCTCCAAATACTTGATAGCTGTCTGAACATCCTTATCCCCTCGACCGCTGAAGTTAAGTACAACTTTGGTTCCATTTGGTAGAGTGGGGCATAGTTTTTCCAAGTAAGCAATAGCATGTGATGTCTCCAGAGCTGGGATTATACCCTCCAATCGAGATACTCGCTTAAAAGCTGCAATCACATTCAAAACAACCATTAAAAAGAGAAGAAAAGAAAAAAAAATCAAAATGATGGAATGTGGTTTTCTTTTGTTAGTAGAAGACGGGAAAAACTAGGAAATGGCCGTTGAATGAAAATATAGAAGAAAAATCACAAAAAACTTTATGTTAAGCTATAGGAAAGTATCAGCATTTGCTGTGCAGTGGACAAGAGGCACAGTAACATCTTGTATAACCTGCAAGATCTAGGCAAAGCTTTAAATGAAAGGAGCTTCTCTTTAGAATCTCTCTATAAAAATTTTCTCTATCATTATTTTCCATACCTCTCTCTGAATACTATGTATCTGTATGTATTGATTCCTGTCTACATTCTTGCTTTCCAAACTCTCTCCTCTCCAGATTTGCACCCTTTCGTACCCTGGATACACTGTGCCTCAATATCTGAACTTTCCTCAGAATCTTCCTCCATTATGTCAATCACTCTCACTGGAGGCTCTCACATATTATTTCTCAACAAATTTTATATTTGTCTAGATTATCTTTTATGTTATCTCTTTTCAACTTTTTCTAACAAAGAGAGTGTCTACGAAACTTTCTCCAAATTTATCGTATCTTTGTCGAGTGTCTAGATTTTCTCTATCTCGTTAAATCCTTCTCTTGGACTTCCCCTCTGGATTTATCCAAAATGTCTTATATAAATACACAATCCTCTTGTAACATTACAAAAGATTTTTCAACGGGGTCCGTCTTCCTCATCCAGATTTTAATCATTCTCTAAATTCTCTAATTAAATTTTTTTTTAACACCAAAATTTCTAGCATCATTTGATAATCTCATTCATGTTCTATCTATATTTTCTCTATGTGGATTAGTTCTCTCAAAATCACCCCAATCTAAATTTTGTCTCAGGACTCTATTCTTTTTGACATTTTCTTTCATAATTTAAGGCATCTCTTTGTAGATTTTATCTCTTCCAAGTACTTGCTCGCTCTCCAGATATTACTAAATTAACTCCAAACTGTCATTAAGCTTTCTCTCTTCATAATTTATAGCTGACCTACTTTAGCTGTTCTCTCCTCTTTACTCAATCTTTCCACTCTCGAAATTCTCTTTCTCGGACTATATTCCCCTTCTTCACATATTCTCTACATTTATTTTATCAATTTTCTTTCTAGATTCTCAAAAGATTATAAAACTGGACCCTCAATAAAACTCTCTCACTCATATATTGTTGGATCTATAAGTGTGTGTGATTGCTAGAGTAGATTGCTATCCAACACGTAATCAGCATCTTTACTTTGCTTGAAGCTATTGGGAAGTTTGTTTGCTAAGATTTTTTTGGTGCTCAAGATCAAGGTAACCTATAAACCCCAAAATCTATTTCAAAGTTATCCACTTATCCTATATGCATGTTTGGAGATCTTATTCCTAAGATGCTTAGATCTTGATAAATATAGTGATCATCATGTAGTAGAGAGGGCATGTCAAATCTTACTATTTTTCCCAAAACTAGGGTTTTTATGAAGATTTATTATGTGCTAAGATATTAGGTACTAAAAAGGGTTATTTTTGCATATTTTACCCTATTATAGGGTTTTTAAATGTTTTTGCCGTTAATTTAGAAATATTTTTGTGTGATATTGTACCATAATACTTCCCCGAGGAGAAAGTTTATTTGTCGTTTTCAATGCTTTTGGGAGGCCGTACTTGGGGCATAAAATGGGTAGGGTTTGGAGCGGATCGGGGTGTATCCACATCCATATCCATATTTTTTTCATGACCCATATCCATATTCATGTGGGTCGCATTTTACAAATCCGTACCCGCTCCATTTATAAATATGCAAACCCATACCCATATCGAGTCGACCCATATTTTCTTGGGTCAAGTCGGGTCGGGGGGTCATGGGTAGATCCCGATCCACTTTTAGATAAATTAAATTTGTAATTAAGCTACCATCTCTTAAGTTCTAATTGATCAATAAAATCATGACAAAGTGCATGAAATAAATCCAAACTCCTTTATATAAAATAAAATAAAGATGACAACTCAAATTGATAAGGCACTCTCAAATTTCATCTAATAAAAAAGTTAATCAAAGCAAAGTAAAACTATATTATTGTCGTCAACTTTGTCTTATTTATATATAAAAATGCTTGTATACTCAAATATATTCGGATTGGGTCGGGTTTTAGAGGTATTATCCATATCCGACCCATATCTGAGTCGGGTGAGGATTTGAAGATACATACCCGCTCCACTTTTGAAATGGGTTTAAAAATGAGATCCAAACCATATAAAATGGATATGGATTCGAATCGGGTTTCGGGTCGCTCCCATACCATTTTATGCCCTAGCCGTACTGTCACGGAAAACCGGTTGGTGGCGTTTAAAACCGTCAGCGTATCTGATGTCACTGTTAGTGTTGACCTTGGCGGCTGCGTCACAGCTAGGGTTTCCCCATGTTATTAACTTTACCGGATCAACCCGTGCTGGCATGTCAATGGGACCACAATGTTGATGTGGTATTGAGGACCACAGTGCTGACATGTCACAGGACCCACCTGTTGACGTGTTAATGGAACCCACAGTACTGACATATCGGGGAACCGCAGTACTGACGTGGCAATTGGGACAATAGTGCTGGCGTAGCAGGGCCCATGTACAGTGGGACCCACACGTTGACATGGCAAGGACCAACGTTGTTAATGTGGTGTGTTGACGTGTCAAGGATACGTGTCACCACCGAATGACAAACGTTGACGTGTTTAGGACACGTGTCAGTCAACGAGTAGACTGACGTGTCACACACGAAAACCACACGTGTCAACGGCACACATTTCACGTGCCAAGAGCACCTCTTCTCCGTGCCAAGCTAGGTGTTGGATCAACCGGACCTGAAATGGATAGGTAAATCATATCAGACTGATTCAATCCTAATTATTCCAGTCCAATTTTTGGAAAGAAAAAACAACTATTTTTCTTATTTTTCTTTACTATAGGACCTAATACCGATGAGGGGCAAAAAACAAAAAAAAAATTCATTAGGTAGGATGCCTTATAGTTTTACATGGCCCTTCTTATATTAGATATAAGTAAGACTCGTTCAATACTTACTTAAGTATCTTACGATAGCTTATATGATATTAAAAACCATATGCCCCTAGGTTACTAGTTACTCTGACCCGAGGGTCAGAGATAACACGAAACCGCAAACTAATTCAGACACAACTGAGAGCAGGGGCGAAGCCAGCACTTGAGTCACTTGAGTCCACTGGGGTCAAAAAAACAAAACGAGGAGGTTCGGGAGCATCGCCCCCGAGAAAAAAAGAAGAATAAGCATATTAGGGTATTTTAATATCGCTTATATTAGAACTCATGCCAAGTTATAAAAAAAAAGTCCTAGCCAATCTAAAAGTAAAGTTAAATGATAACTAAAAATGAGGTTGTGGGGACTTGAACCCTTGTTTAAGTAGTCAAAGCCAACATACTTGTCGACTGGACCAATAACAATTATATGATTAAAACTGAGTGGGGTAAAATATATACAAATTATACATATAGGTATCATTTTTAGCTATCTGGTAAGGGATTTATGGCAAATCCAGTGGTCCCCCCTAGCTTCGCCCATGACTGAGAGTCATATCTAAATAATGTCAGGGACATTACTTAAAGATCAAATGGAACTAGATTTAGTGTTGTTTTTAAAAACATGGTTTCTGGGCAACCAGTTTTTCGTATCTAAGTGCAAGTAGATGTTGCGTGATAACATCTAGAATTATATAGGCCCTAATAACAACCTATTATACTCCTAGATCGTTAGTTCCAAGACAGGATTAATCTACCGATCTTAGGAACTCAACAGACTTCGGGGATAAAACCACTTGTCTGCTATTCGTAGCAAATGGGTCATTTGGCTAGTATATACAAATCGTATAGAACTTTGGGACTTAAACACCCCAATAGTTAAATAATGATCGCAACATCGAATAGTTTTTAATAGTTGTATTGGCTAAGATTCTATTTTAACGCACTTCCAAGGTTAAGATCATCAATTTACGTGGTAAATGTCGGATTCAATACTTAAAGAATTTCATGACTATTAAAATATGAATGAGGTTCAAACTAATAGTATAATTGAGAATCATTTATTTTTACTAAATTCAAGTATTACAATCTATCTTATATGCATTAGTAATGTTTATCAAGAATTGCTATTAATTAGATCTACAGCTTTGCATAACATATGTCTGCGAAGCTCAAGAGCATTGAGTTCCTACCATTAATGTTATCTGGAGCTAACTACCTTACCTGGTGTATTGACACTGACTTGTATATGAAGTTTCAAGGTCTTGAGAAGATTATCGTCACCACCAACACCGAAGTCACCCTTAACAAAGCAAAAGCTTTGTTCTTCCTTCGTCATCACATTCAAGATGACCTGAAGAAGACGGAATATCTCAACAAAGTTGAACCATCCGACTTATGGGAGAGCTCGAAGGGACATTTTGGTCAGCAAAAGACCATTCACCCAAGAGTGAGGCACCAGACGGTTCCAAAATTTTAGGACTGTAGCTGACTACAATTCAACAGTTCATAAAATTATTACTTCTACACTTGAGTTGTGTAATAAGAAAGCCAGTGATGTAGATATGATAGAAAAGACTTTATCTGCTTTCCATGCCAACAATATTGCGCTTCGGAAGCAATATAGGTGGGAGAACATTCAGACTCTTAAAACATTAATTCAGGCATTGCTCCTTTCTGAGGAGAACAATAAACTTCTTATAAAGAATTACGAGATGTGGCCTACTAGGAGTAAGACGTTGACCGAGTCGAACAATGTTCAGTTTCAAGGAAACAACAAACGTGGTCAGGGACGCACAAATGGAAAGGGCAAAGGGGCAATAAAGGAAATAAGAAGGGCGGGAAACAGAAATTTCATGGCCCTTAGAAAGGTAAAGGGTTTGATAAGGTTGGCAAACTATGGAAAGGGAAAAAGACAAAGAAGCCAGATGAGAAATCTCCTTGCACTGGGTGCGGGACTGCCAAGCATCGAGGGTGGGCCAAAGAGATGGAATCTCGACTCACCACATGACCGTTGACATTAACATGACCGCTTACATTAATTGTTGACTTCTTTGGTGATACTAATGCAGGAATGGATCAACGTACAGAATGATATGTACTGGGTTACATCTCTGATGCCGGATTTGAAGCACAGTAGTAGTTTTTTTTCTTAGTTGCAAGTTTATATTTACTTTATTAGTAGCACACTAGTAGTTTTTTTTCTTAGTTGCAAGTTTATATTTACTTTATTAGTATTTCTCCTTATTGTGTTGTGAACACCTCACGTTTCGCTAACGAACTAACTATTGGTCCAAACACCTCGTGTTTCGTTGGCGAACTGGCTTACTCCCGTTGCCTGGTTTGCCAACTTTTTTAACATTTTTAAAGCCCTTTATCTGGTATGTCGGGACCTGGAAATCCTATAGAAAATAAAAATAATCAAAAAAATCAAAAACTGGACCAAAATAATCGGGCCTAGATAAGGTCTGATCTGATCTGCCTAACCGGTTTAGAACAGATCCGGTTGATCCAACAGATAGCCACGTGGGATGCCCATGGCCTCGGCATGTGTGGGTCAGCCCCTGGCAAGTGTAGTGCACACGCTCACAGGATGTGACACGCACGCCCTTGTGACACGTGCCTGGCACGAAGAAGGCGCGGTGGCATGCGCCATTATCACGTAATCCGTGCCTTCGGCGTGGGTGTGTTCCCTTGGCACATGCGAGTGTGCCCTCGGCAAGTGTGGTATCCGTGTGTGACACGTCAGTCCACTCGTTGCCTGACATGTCAGCTGACACGTGTCCTGGACACATCAACATTTGTCGTTCGGTGGTGACACACATCCTTGACGCGTCAACATGCCACGTCAGCAACATGGGTCCCTACTACGCTAGTAGGTAGTTCCTTAATATGTCAGCAGGTGGGTCCCGCTGCCACGCCGAGTGGGTCTGTCATGTCAGTGGGTGGATCCTGCCATGTCAGCATTATGATCCCTACTGCCACATCAGCAATTTTGTTCCCTGACACGTCAGCAATGTGGGTCTCATTGACACGTCAGCATGCGAGTCTCATTGACACGTCATCACTGCGGTTCCTATTGCCACGTTAACGCGGTTGTCCCTAATACATCAATATTATGGTCCCACTGACACGTCAGCACTGATTGACCTAGTGACATCAGCCCTTGGATCGTAACGTAAGCAGTTAGGGAAACCGTGACGTCAGCCGCCAAGGTCACTAGCAGTGTTGTAAGCAGCATGGGGAAACCCTAGCTATGACGCAGCCGCCAAGGTCAAACACTAGCAGTAATGTCATCAGTTGCGTTGGCAGCTCTAAACGCCACCAACCGTTTTCCGGTGACAGTACGGCCTCCCAAAAGCATCGAAAACAACAAAAAGATATATCTCCTCTCGGGGAAGTATTTTGAACAATAATCACACAAAAATATTTCGATATTAATGGCAAAATGTTTAAAAAACTCTATAAGAGGGGTGAGCACGGGTCGGTTCGGATCGGGTTTCAGCCAAAATTGAAACCGAACCGAAGACCCAAATCGGTTCCTCAAAACAAAACCCGAACCGAACCGAATTGGGGTTTGGAACCGACCCGAAACTTATCTGCTGTAAACTGAAACCGAAACCCGACCAATTTTTCGGGTAGGGTCGAGTTTTAAAGTTCTAACTGTTTTTGGGTTTTAACTTTCAAATTCCTCTCCTTCTCTCTCTAGAAAACTCCATTTCCTCTCTCTCGGAACTTTCTCTCCCTCGGTTTCAGGCAATCAAAAAACTTCAAATCTTGATGAAGCAAAAGGTTTGAGGAGCAATAGTTTTATTCAAACATTAATGAAGAGTAATTATTTTCAGATCTTAATGAGCAATGAATTCAATCATTAAAGGCGATTTTTGTGATCTCTAAAACACTCAAAGCATCAAAAAAACTTCATTTGTTTCTCTATATCTTGTTAAGTTAGACACATTCTCTCAAGCAATTTGGTTTTGACATTCAACCCATTCTCTCAAATTTCAGATCTGACCCAAAGGCTCTATTTTCACTTGTTTGGACTTTAGAGATTTGATAAAGACCCTAAAAGTTGGTTTTAGAGTTGTAGTGGTGGTGAAGAAGAGATTTCAAAGGACAAAAGTTAGGGTTTCATATCAAACTCCATTGAGAAACAAGGAGAAGGAGGTGAAGAAGACCCTAAAAAGATGTTGTACTTTTATCTGCGGTTCGGTTCGGTTTTTGTGCGGTTTACAAATACAAAAACCGACCAACTTCGGTTTTTATCTTTTACAACCGAACCAAACTGAAAAACTTAAGAAAACCGAACTGGTCGGTTCGGTTTAGGTCGGTTCAAGTCGGTTTTTTCGGTTCGGTCAGTTCGTGCTCAGCCTACTCTATAATATGAAAAAATAGTCTTTTTTAATACCTAAAATTTTAAAATCAACATATAAATCTTCATTAAAACCCTAGTTTGGGGAAAAATAATAAGATTTAACATTCAATCCCCACAACATGATCATCACTATATCACAATTATCAAGATCTAAGCATCCTAGTTACAAGATCTACAACCATGCATATAGGATAACTTTAAAAGAGATTTTGGGGTTTTTAGGTTACCTTGATCTTGAGCACCAAAAAAATTATATCAAAGCAACTTCCCAATAGCTCCAAGCAAAGCAATCGTGTTGATAACGTGTTGGATATCAATCTACTATAGCAATCACTCACACACATATAGATCTAACAAGAGAGCTTTATTGATAATGATCAAACCATAAGGTTACATTAGTAGAACCCTAACATTAGTATATATATAGCTCTTTCTAAAAACTCTCCCTACAAGCCTAGGGCTTGTGGGCCAAATTAGGGATCCTGTGGGGACACCCCAACCCGAACTACCTGGGCCGAACTATTCCTAACAGTATCTTTTTTATCTCCAATTTTATCTATAGCATAAATTTTCTTTCTTTTGATTTTTTTTTCCTTCTTTCGTTAGTGTTCCCCTTTTCCTTCTTCATTGGGGTTATTTCTGTAGCCATGTAGCCAAATTGAGTTGTATCAAAAGAAAATTAGTCAATAAGTGATACCTTCCAGTGCCTCCTCGTCAGTGATGCTGTAGTATTCAGCACGGCCAATATCTTTAAGAAAACTGTGTTCGGGTCCAACTCCGGGGTAGTCCAACCTACATGCGATGCAGTAAAATTTTGGCCTTGTGAGTGTTGGGTAGTATATATAGGAGTGGAACCAAGGTCAAACCATCTTTGAGTAGTGAATAAAGTCATGATATCAGATATTACTCTTTATAATTTAGAGAAAGTAGTATTTACAATATTGGACGCACGTCAATACCCGAAATATAGGATCTATCGCCGATTGAAACTTTTAAATAATCGCCAAGAAAATAGAACAAACGAGTATGTTTCTTACCCGGCACTAATTGAATGAGGCTCGATAATTTGCCCATCACCATCCTGTAATAAATAACTCATAGCACCATGAAGAACTCCAACCTCGCCTTTTGTCAAAGTTGCGGCATGCTTACCACTATCTATTCCAAAACCTGCGGCCTCCACACCAATTAACCTTACATCTTTGTCATCAACAAACTCATGGAAAAGCCCCATTGCATTCGAACCACCACCAACACAGGCAACTAACACATCTGGCTTCCCACCCCATTTCTCCATTGCTTGCTTTCTTGTTTCCTTGCCTATAACGGCATGGAATTCTCTAACCATCATGGGATACGGGTGTGGCCCTGCAACAGAGCCTAATATATAGTGGGTTGACTCTACATTAGTTACCCAATCTCGTATAGCCTCTGATGTGGCATCTTTCAGTGTGGCTGTTCCAGAATGGACGGGTCTTACCTGCATGAGACAAACCCAATTAAAATCTAGTACTGTAGTTAGGTAATGGTAACAAAAGAGAAGAGATCTATGGTAAGCGTTCAATAACCACGCTCCTGTACAACTAGCAACATAAATTAACCCATGAGATATGATAGAAAAAGTACATTACTTTGATATAACATAACCTTAAATTTCCCACTAGAAAGAGGTAGAAAGCGGAGGGTCGCCAGTTGCTCTATTACTTCTATCATTCCAGTCACTTAATGTAGTGATAAAGTTGTGTTACTATATTTTTAACGAATTTTCAGATAACTTATGTTAAGATAAAAGTTTAGTAACTCAAATTGGTTAAAAGAAACAAGATCAAGTTAGTTTAGCTATGTGGAAATTAGACCCGTAAAAAGATCAAAGGACATGGAGTAAGATGATAAAGGGGATATCTGATGACACTTCAAATAATAAAATGGCATCGTTTCATATAGAGTTGAACTGATAAACCTTTACCCTTTACCTAACCAATAACAAACATGCTACAGCCAATCAGATGATAAGAGGATATCTGATGACACTTCAAATAATAAAATGGCATCGTTTCATATAGAGTTGAACTGATAAACCTTTACCCTTTACCCTTTACCTAACCAATAACGAACATGCTACAGCCAATCTGTATGGCAAAAATCAAATTCCAAGGATTAAATAGGGCGGTCAAATTATCATCATTGACCAGGGATGTCCATCGAGTACAATCTCGGCATATTCGAGAATAATTAAATTCAGTTGGTCTAAGAACCAGGAGTTCATGTCTCATATATTCATATGCATAATAAGTGTCTATTAAGATAGGATATATATACTGTATACAGTAAACCTGAAACATTGTAAAATTAAAAATAGCAACAAACCTCGGCCCCAAGAAGCCGCATTCTGAAAACATTAAGCGACTGTCTTTCCATATCTTGAGCACCCATGTAAATGATGCACTCCAAGCCAAACCTAGCACATACAGTAGCAGTGGCAACTCCATGTTGCCCAGCTCCTGTCTCAGCAATAATGCGCTTCTTCCCCAACCGCTTAGCAAGCAGAGCTTGGGCGACAGCATTATTGATTTTGTGAGCTCCAGTGTGGTTCAGATCTTCCCTCTTGAAGTATATGTGTGGTCCCTCTCGATTAGAATTCTTATAGTGCTCTGTTAACCTTTCCGCAAAGTACAAGGGACTCTCCCTACCAACATAGTCCTTCAAAATCCCAGCTAATTCTTTCTACATTGAGAAAACAATAACCATAAGAACCTCCAAGACTCAAACAATAGAAGGGTATGCTTGAATAACTATTTGCCCCAAAAAGAAAAAAGCGATACCAAACATGGATCAAAATAACAAATCCGGTCCAACTTCTCAAAATATTTGCAAGATACCATTGCAAATTTACAATTATGAGAGATACCCTTCGACATCTATCGATTTTATATCATATGTTTTATTTTATTTTTATACTTTTATGCACAAACTTCTAAGGAAAAACTTAGAATACATGACAATTATGTATTACAGGCACTATATCGCCCCATATCAATAAAGGACATCTATTCCCAATGTTTTTCCTCAATGGGGGCATCAAATCTGTACTGATAAGTCATAACCTATCCGAATTCCCGAGCATATAAAAACGTATTTTTCTAACCAAAGTACCAAACCAATTCAACCATAACATCCAAACATAAAAATTCAAATTTTATAAAACAAAACACAATGTTACACTCGAATACCTGAAACTTTTCATCTCTAGCAAGCAAATGAAACGCAGATTCGAGCTCCGTGAGAGCATGCATTAGGGTTTCCGGCACATACTTCCCCCCAAATTTCCCAAACCTACCAAACGAATCAGGTCTCAAGAAAACACTCGATTGGGTCTCTTTCTCCTCCATTTTAACCCCTAAATCTCTGGCTAGAGTACATGAAATCGAATTAGCTCTAATTGGGGAAGAACATGGCGGGAATTGCTGCAATTGCTGCAATTTGCATGGGTTGAAAGAGGGATTATGGGGTTTGGAGATTGAGAAATTAGGGGTTTTGAAACTAAGGTTTGTTGAGATTGACATTGTTGGTACGTCTCAAAATTTTGTTTGGTGGTTCTAAGGGAGGTGACCATGGTGGTGACGATACTATATTGAAATCGGTGGAGATAGTGACGTGGTGTGGAGTATTGACGTGATATTTTAGGTGTCCAGGTACAATTATGGTCGAGGTACGTGCATGGGTGGAATGAATTAGTATAAGAGCAAGTCCAGCAGCAAGTTGAGGTTTGGGTGGGCTCTGACAGGAGGCCCACAAAAACCCTAACCCACACCCAGCCTCTCCCAGCAGTAAGTTTGGGTTTGGGACGTGTTTTTTAAAAAAAAAATTAAACTAAGAGGAGTTCTGATTACCGCACAATGTTCCTTTTACCGCCGCTTCAACTGTTATGATTTTTGCAACCCAACTCAACTCATTCTTCACATTTTACTTCTTCATCTCTCTCAATTCAAAGGTAAAAAAATTTCAATTCCAACAAAATTAAAATGGAGATGCCAGCGGGAGACACACACGCCAGTACATTACCTCCAGAGCGAGCCGTAACTCGATCGAGGTTTGGAAGGAAGAAAAAATGAGTAGAATTTGAAGATGTACAACAAACCCAACCTATACCACACTCACCCCAAGAAAACTACCCGCAGAGGTTTATTCCCTAATTCTCAGACTACGTCAGTCATATCTATTACACTAGCAAGGAACTCACAGTAAATTTTTGTTTAATTGTGAATTTTTTATTTCCATAAATCAAGTATTTGACAAAATGCTCTAATAAATAGAATCGGGATTCGATGCGTCCGCACGACACATTCACTACGGTGATCAAAGTGTGGAAAGAGATTTCCACAATTTTGACAATTAGGGGTGCCGTGATGAAGATATTTGGTAGCTTTATGGATATACGCTTGGGTAATTTTGATAATCGGCTAATTCAGGCGCTAACAGAGCGTTCGTGATCAATAACGTATACTTTTCTATTCCCATGTGCGGAGATATGGGTCACTCCATTGGATTTCCAGATGCTGACATCATTGTCAATCGGCTGATATCCGACACAGGTGTCGCATGACGACGTATAAAGTATTTTATCCAATGCGAGGCAATTGCTCTCCAACATTGAATCCAGCAATATAAAAAGTGAGAACATCAGCATTTTACACTTGAGGACGTACATAACAATCACAGGTGATCGGGAGGATGATATTACCATTGCACGTACATTTATCCTCTTCATGATGAGATATTTATGGTTCCAAACGGCCAACGACACCATCCTGCTTGGATATCTTGCGGCTGTGGCTGATTTGGACGAGGCTGCCAAATAAGACTGGAGTTATGCTATTCTTGCTTCCATGTACCATGGTTTGGATACCGCAGTCATGACTGGGGATACCATCACTGGATTTTCCCAACTTCTTGAGGTACACTAACACTTTTTCCTTATAAGCTACAAATCAAATATCTTTTAATAAACGTCTTAAATATAATTTATAATTATTTTTTATGTTGTTCCAAAATGCAGTATTGGTTCTACGAGTATTGTGGGGTTGGTCACCTTGTTGCCAAGGAAGAGGTTAAGTTCTCGTCTTATCCGCACCTCAGGGCATGGGAGAGGGGGAACAGGAAGAAAATACATGACAAGGCAACCAATTTGTTTATTCTAGGCAGATACCACATTAGCCACCGGACTATTGAGACGATCACCTGGCGACCTTGGTTGGATTATACGGTGTCTGAGTTAGATGACGTATGGACTGCGTCTCTCCTGTCCCATAAGAGAATGCCACTTCAAGTCTCAAATGGAAACTGCGAGTATTACTTGGGGGATAGATGTTGGAGGCAATTGACTTGTACTACTGGTATTCTTTTGGATCATTCGCTTAGCATATCACCATATCTTAGTCTAGCGAATTTATAGGCGATGAGACAGGCCGGCTTCGTTTACTGTGAGCAGTTTGTGATAGGGGAGGAGCGAGAGACTTACGGATCATACTGGGCTGGGCAAACAGAGGAGGTAGGCTAACTGTTAACAGATTTCTAGATGATGGAGAATATAGATCTGTTTGGACCCACTACACTCAGGGCTGGTATTACACCTATGGTGGTTACGTCAGCGTTGGTTCATAGCTTGTCCCAGGACTTCAGTTTGCCTGGCGATCCCGAGGGGCCAGACCCGGGGTGACACATAGAGTGGACATGGAGGCGTAAGATGCTCCCCATTCACCACTTGAGGGACCCGCCACCCATGTCTGCCTCCTATGGCGCAGAGGAGCTGTGATACCTGACATATGGTATTCAGTGACTTTGCCTTGTAGAGTCTGCGCGGGACGCCCAGAGGATCCAATAGTTGACTGATAAAAACGCCACTCTGAGGAGGCACATGGACAATGTAGACGACCAACTATATTCGCATGTAAGTAATTTATTTATGTATTTATTTCTTTCTTTCTTTCTTAATGTCATATTTATTTTGTCAAAATATTTATAAATTTTCTTTGTCTTGTTTAGGACCTACATCTGAGGGGGGGCGTGACGTACGGGTGGTGCCGCTACCTCCTAGAGGTGGCACGAGGGCGAGGCAGGGGAACCGTGGACGTGATCTGCGAACCTTGGGAGCCGGGTACTAGCCGCAGTAGGTGGGGTACTGGAAATGATACTGGCCCATTTTAATAGATATAGGTGTTTTTGATGGTTTTGTATACGTAATCTTTTATTATAAACATCAGTGTTGAACAATTTATATTGAAGTTTGGGTTTGTTTCTCTATACAAATACTTGTACGGCCTGATGTCACATTTTTTTATATAAATCAATATTTATCAATTTATTTTGAGTCTTGAATTTAAATAGAAATGCAATTATAATTCTTAAAATAGTAGTTTTACACATGAAATGAAACTCAAAAAAGATACAATTACACTTAATTCATCGTTCACGAGTGATGTATGGATTAAACCAAGACGATTCAGTAAGGGGGAGCGGATCCTGTCCATAGTTGGAAAGTTGGTAATTTATTGGAAACTCATCAGGCGGGACGTAGTTTCGGTAATAAATATCATATGGAGTCTCGAACGGGAACGGTTGGTTAAATTTATCATACCATTTATCTCTGGCTTCGGGGAGAATATAGGCTAGTGGAATACCTTTGACTCGTCTATCAATACTCATTTGTATCTCATGAAACTCATTACATTTAGCCTTAATAACATTTTACCTACTGTATAAATCTCCAGGAGGGTATTGAAGTTCCATGTCACTACAACAAATAAAGGCTACCATGTCATTTAATTAAAGACATTTTTTAAGATAATAGCGTGATTTGTCTTATTTATCATTTACTACCGCAAACATACAGATGCTTTGATTTACAAAGTCATTTTTAGAAAAACTGACATTAAAACACATATTTATTTATTTATTTTTAAAGTCATTGATTAGAGATGACGTCAAAAATAAGAATTTATGTCATTTTTACAAATGACTTCACACGTAATATTTGAGAAGTAAAGTCGTTTTTTTAACAATAAGACGTGATTTGTTTACTAAGAATCGCGAGTGTTATGAGGAAAAAATACTCAAGAAATTGGGGACTCGGGGTAAAGACTAAAGAGAGAGAGAGATGGGGGATTAAGGTTTCCAAGGATGAAATTGAATCAAGCTTGGTTAAGGATTAACTCCACCCTCCAACTCAATCTCTTCAAGGTTGAAGATGTATATCTCTCTCTCTTTTGATTTTCCTTCAATTTGTTGTATTTTTTTTTTTTGAGAAATTTGGGCTAAATTTTGTGGGATTGATGGTGCAATTCAATTTCGGCTAATGGATGTCTTGCATCCAGGAATTTATTCAATGGACAAGGTCAATTTTGAAGTGAATAATGAGTATGAAAGGATCTAGTTGGAGCCTGAGGCATCACCATGGCGCTCTGTTGTGTAGTGTTCACGCCTTCAGTGCCTTTCTCACGCCTCCGGCGCCCTTTACCCGGTCTACCTTCCAATGTGAGATACGAGCAAAGACAGGCCATATCCATACCTAGTCGATCCTCCCATTGATGCCTTGACTCAAGAAGAGAGGGAGAATCCTTGCTTTCTTATATAGATCAACGAGGCCTAAGCGTAAAGATAAGTCCTAAAACCCTGAGAATGCGGACTATGTAAGAGCACTATAGAGCAGTAGTGACGTAGATCGGCCTATTTCTGGTAAAGCGTGTAGAAGAGTGGCTTAGTCAAAAGTTGAGTTAAAGATTGACCTTCATTGGCGTAAATGGATTCATCATGCAAAAGATCATAGGTGTGTAAGTTTTAATCCAACTTCCCCCTCCCTTGCAGGCCGAAAGAGAGTAGAGCAGCCAACCACCAATTGCTTGCTCTGGCTGCAGTGATGCCATGGACGCCCGACCTACTGATGCCAAAGACGAGATCCTTTGAAGCCATCTATAATAGATTGGTGAGAGCCCATGATTCCTTAGTGTAAGAGCTGGAAGGTATGGCTAGGGTCCAAAAACCACTAATGATCGCATGCGCTAAGGTACAAAGAAGTAGCTGATACTTATATCCTATGTCCAACCTACCTGTGCCGAAAGAGAAGGATTCGTTACTTTTTTGTAATCCCAAGAACTGTATATGGAAAGGACTCACTAGAGTTAGGGAAGACTCTCTAACCGCAGCTTGCCGAAGGAGAAGGAAGAAGGAAGCAAATTCTATGCACTCTAGTAGAGGGACGCCGAAGTAGATAACGGACTGATGGACCTTGTTAACTATAATGATATGCTTCTCCTTGCAAAGCCTTGTCATGAGAGGAAATTCTTACATTTAAAATTCTTGATATCGAAGAGATGATGTCAAAAGGGATCTAAAGAAGGGTCGCACTAATACCGACTTTCATCCATTGAGTTTGGACTTTCTAGAATTGACTTTATTGACTAAGAACCTTTTCAAAGTCCCTGATGAAGTAAGAGACCTCCTTGATAATGTAAGTGAAGATGGCGAAACTCCCACAATTTAACTCAAATACAATAATGCCAAAACTTTCAGGTTTGGGCCTTAGCATCTAGTGGTTTGTACTCTTTATTTTACGTTATCAACGAACTTTCATTTTTTCCTTCCAAAAAATGCTTGCCACTAAATCATTTTGGGTTGCAGTTACTTGTGAAAAATTATCATTTTCAGAATGCATAGGATAAAACAAAGGAACTATTTGTATCACAAAAGTTGGTAGATACTTCAGAGCTCTATAAAGATGTGGCACTTAACCATTCAAAAGAGTTTTTGGATGCTCTGGAGATACTTACAAGGCTTGCCTACTTCCAAATTGGAGAGATGACTAATAAAATGTGTTGTAAATGGTGGACAATATTAGTGAGTACCTTGATTATTTCATTTATAATGCTTGTTCTCATTTTTCATAATTATATTAGCTTTCTTAATAAATTAATTTATGTCGTCTAGTTTGATTCGCCTTCAATAGACTGCACCTGGATTTTGTTAAAGTTTGGAAGGCTTGTAAGATAATGTTTCTTGTTTTCCAAGATGCAGGACATGCCCTAATTATCAATGAATGCAATTAAACTTACACTTATTAGGCTGCCCTAATAATATAATCTAAAGTATCCTAGAAGTTCACATTACACCATTGTTAGCTTTCTACTTTTTATCTTTATTCTATTTTAGAGGCCCTTTTATATTCATTGATCACTTGATTGTAGAAGCGTACGTATCAACTTTAGATTATTATTCAATAACTAAATTTTTGAGCTTTGTTTCGATAGATGCTGGACCTCCATCCTCGATTGGTCAACATCGTGGTATATTATTCTATATAATGGGATTGCGCTGCAAGGTTAGTATCGCCAAATCCATGACTGATTTACAATATATAACTTGTCTCAGCTAATTTTAAATAACCATATTCTTGCTCGATTGGCTAGAAATAGTTGCATTAACGATGCACACATATTGGGGAGATCTTGACTAGGCCGCAGTGGCTGGTGAAAGCCAGAAATAAAGTATTCGGTATGTAGAGGACAAATTATTAAGAGGGCGCACAAAGTATTTAGTGTAAAAAATAATCATCTCAACCCATTAATTTATGAGTTAAGTAAATTTGGAAACCTTTTCATGTAACCGATATGTTCAAAAAATTTCATAAACTAGGAGCAACCAACAATCTGATGAATACAAAAAGAAGCCCATCCGGTTCAGGTAGTTGATGAATACAAAGAAGATCTCCTTAGGTAATATTTGAATCTCTGAGTTAAGTAACTAATGTAGGTAATGGCCAACTAACTCTCAAACTTCAACAGGTCAAGAGGGATTACATGAGTGTTTGTGACCGGTTTCTCAATCTTGGTCTTCGGTAAGTAGTGAGTGACATCATGCTTGGTACTTCTCATTCTTTTATAAGGACTTTGCTTGATAGCAGAATAATATGGGTACAAAATAGGTAAAGCAGTAACCAAGTTATCTAAATACTTGCAGGAAACAAGATCTCATTACAAGCATGAATTGGGACGTTCATTACAATTGCTGGAGTAGTCGCATATTCTTAACATACAACAGGCCCCTATTGAAAGAAGATAAACGAGTATGTAACCACTTCCAATTCTATTTTCGATCATACATTATCAGCATGGTGCATGGTTCTGTGTATAGCACTTGGTGCTTACATGCTTCTAGTTGCTTGATAGTTGTTGCTTATAGTTGCGTGATAGTTGATCACTAGAACAATGTTCGTAATGATGATCTAGAGTACCTAGATGCTCTGCGCACAAAGACATCCTGTATACGTATTTTTTGGGCAATTTTTGTATTTTCAGGGTAAAACTCCTTTCATTGCAAGTATTGTCCTTAATCTCTATAACAATGTTCGTCGTTTTGACAAACTTTTCTGTCTATAACTTCAGGTTAGTTGTGCGATTTATCTTTGGTAGTTCTAATTTATTATATATATATATATATATAATGTTATGCTTTAATAAAAAAATTTGCTTGATTATTTATTGATTTTCTTTTCTTTATGTATATCGGATTTTGCTTAGAATGCGTGCACTCTTTAAAATAAATGTATCATATAGCCTAAGCATTTAGTGTCTCCATTTTTTTAAAATGGAATGCGCTTGCTGTGAGCAGCTACTGCTGGATCTTTCCTGGCTACCCGCTAAATATTAGTTAAGTTTTGCCCAAAAAAGTGAAAACAAAAAGGTTCACGTTAATTGACGAAAATGGGCACTATCACCATAACGACATTCTTTTGATGAAAAAAATGTTATGATATCAATACACCACCTATATTGTCATGCACAGGGTGTTACCTTCCCGCACTTGCGTTGTGCTGGGAATTACTTTAACTAAATATTCTTGGAATACTAGAAACAGAGTTAACCTCAGCAGTTGTGTCTCGTTCCTTTGAGGTCCATTGTGGTTGCTTTTATCTGCTAATTGCCAAATAA
The DNA here is from genome assembly GCA_014058105.1 of Kingdonia uniflora. NCBI lineage: Eukaryota > Viridiplantae > Streptophyta > Magnoliopsida > Ranunculales > Circaeasteraceae > Kingdonia > Kingdonia uniflora. The sequence goes on from JACGCM010000146.1 coordinate 110,054, forward strand.
TATTTTGCTTTCAGGGTTATCCTCTGATTGAATATGAGAAGTTTGAGGAGGTCCAGGCTGTAATATCTGGAATGGAAGGCATATAGCTTCTCACCAAGATTATCATGGTTGATTGGGCATCCAACAATGGACCCTTCAAACCAATGAACATGAGGAAGAGGTTTGCTGCTCTTTTATCTTCTTTTACATTTTATGATTAGATGACTTAACCCCATTAGTACTCTCATGTATTAGTACTCCCATGTCTGATCTATTTATGGTAAATGCCTAATAAATTTTCACGTGGTTAGTTTCTTGTTAAAAATTCCTTGAACCTTCAAATTGTTAGGTATGGCAAAGATCAAAAGACTAACCCTAAATGAAACCTATAAGAATTGAAGCAAATTATTTTGGAAAATGAAAAAAAAATGTTTTTCTGTTTTTTGTAAGGAATGGTGGATGATTATCAAGAACGTTATTTTTTGGGAAAATTTAAATGTGAATGCATTAGAGAGTAGCGGCTCTAGTGATATTAAAGTAATAATAAGGGGAAAAAGCTATCCATTTTTTACCAAATGTATGATGTTAGCGAAGTTAGTGCCTCAGGTTAAATTTGCCCTTATTGATGCTTCAGGTTAATTCCATTTTGTTGTTTTTTCTTTGCTTGTAGATACCAAGGCAAGCATTAGGTGAAGAGAAGGCAATTGCATATTGCACCGAAGTAAAGCTGTTGGAGCAATGAACACCAGTGAGTAATTTCTTCAGTCATAGATAATGCTTGTTAGCATCTTACCTAATCATATATCTTTCTGACTATAGCCACAATGGGGTTCTCATCACAGTTTTACTTTTACCTAGGCATTCTTCCTATAGTGTTCTGCAGAAATTTGCGACAATGTTGAGTGAACCAATAGACTGATGTTTCATCAGCTTTTGATCATAACAAAATGATACCATTTGATATGTTAATGATGCAATTAAAGAATGAATTAGAGTTTTTGTTTTCCGCAAAGAGAGTACGGGAGAAGATGGAAAAGGAACTGTTTACTGGTACATAATTTTTCTCTTTGTTTATCTTCATAAAGTTACTAGCATTGGATGCATTGATTCTTTTCATTTACTTATTTCAAGATATGATGGAGATTCAACTATTGTCCATAGATTATACAAGGAAATAACTAAGGTTGAGTTTGTGAAGATGAAAGGGAAAGAACGCTTGACACAACCAACAAACAGTTATTAATTGGAAACTCTTACAACTAATCTCGAGGAGTTTAAGCAAATATTTGTAAGTACACATGTAAGTAAATGTAACCTTTCTTATGATATGTAGCCTTAATTTCCATTTTCATCTAAAGTCTCTAACCAGAGTATATAATCTGAGTCATTAAGTCCTATTTCTTATATTTTTCAATCTGAGAGTCTTTGGTTTTATTGGTTAGCAGGTGGCTCAGGAAAAAGAATGGGCGAAGGTTTTTGCCCTTGAACTTGATTGAATGGATATTTATGAAAAGGATTCCCAACTCAAAAATGTGGTTTTGCCATATGCAAACACGCACCTGAGAAAAGGATTCCCAACTCAAGGATAGTGGTTTGCAGTGATGTGGTGTTCACACAGTCGCACAATCTCATATAACTTAAAATATACTAAGGATGAGCATGGTAATGTTATTTCCTTTTTTTTAACTTTATCGATGTAGTGCAGTTACTTTTGTACAGATATCTTGTACATTATCATAAACTTTCCTTATGTTTAGCTCATTTCAACTCTGATCTTGTACATATACAACTTATGGGGATCCAGAATGTATAATTGTCACAGAGGTGGAATCTTTTAAACAAATAGGTATTTTGATCTTGTTTTGTATTTTATTTTATTTTTTTGCGATTGCAAGCATTTAATTATGTACTCACATTTACAGAGCTAATGTTTAATTTGTATGCTTTGACAGGTTTACAAATTGATCCAGATTAGTAGAAATACACAAAGGCACTCAAAGGCTGTAAGCATTCTGGCAGTGAAACATCTAAAACATTTCTTATTGGTTGCTTTATTAGTTTTTTTATGCATTGGTTAAGTTTACCGGTGATTTAGCTCCGTAATTCAAATAATGAAGTGATTAAGTTCAAACACATTGTATTGAATGAAAGTAATTTAATTTTTGCAGAATATGGTGGTGATCCTATAGAGAGGAGGACATGGCAGTGAATTGAAAATATTTGATTTTTTATTTTTATTATTTATTTTTTGAGGTATTGATGTCATTTTAAAAATGTCATTGTTGATATATGAAAATGCTACCACGTCACTTCAAATATGACATTAAAAGATTTTAACTACGTTATTTTTTAATGACATTATTTAGTGACGTCAATGGAATACATTAGCCAGTCGGCCACCGAAATTTGTATCAATAACATCATTTTTTTAAATCCCCTATACGTCACTTAATTAATGAAGTTAGTGCATATCTTTCATCGTCACTTATTTAATGATGTTGCTAATCCCTACCATTCCACCTCATTGCCTTCAACATCATTTATGCAAATGGCGTAAAATCCCGTCTACGTCATTTTTTTAATGATGTAAAAACCCTTATTTGTTGTAGTGTGTGCACCCTGAATTGGACATGAACTCTATACCATAACTGATTAAAGTTGAGTTATTAAAGAGGTAGATTATCAGCCAAATACTGCCAGGATGAGGCCAGGGCACAGTCTTCATTCTAGCCAAATACCATCGAAGAATCCTGTGTTAGAGCAAAAAATCTTGGCATTGTTGAGTTCAAGTAGAAAAGTGCTGTTAGAGCATCTTCAGCCAACATATATATAAAGCAAAAAGTAGCCGTTGTAATCCAAAACTAGCCATTGTGAAGGACCCACCAGAGGAAGTAGCCGTTGTTGTTGGAAGTCATTGTAATTGGGGGGTAAAAAGAATACCGCGCGGTGTTCTTTTTACCACCAATTATCCCGATTTCCAACACCCACTTCTTCTTCTTCCCCCTTTTACACTTTTCTTTTATGTTGGAATATTGTTCCCCTTCACCGTCAACACCCTTTTCTCAACTCTACAACCTTAAATGTCTTCTTCATTATCCTATTTATCCATTAATGATTCTCCACGTGTATCGTCGTCCTCTTCTGACGATCTTATGTTTGATTATGCTACGACAATTTGCATTTTACATCAAACTGTAACAAGCCTAGAAGTACATGATAGAACTTTGAGTCACGACGGGAGTGTCATGGGCCGTAAGAATAAGATAAAGAATCGAGATCACCGATTGGGGAATTACAACATTTTACAGGACTACTTTAAGTCGAAGTGCACATATGAGCCAAAAGAATTTATGCGTATATTCCGTATGAGTCGTTGCACACAATTATTACTTTGTCCAAAAATCCAATAACACGGGTACTATGGGGTTATTACCGTACCAAAAGGTAGTCGCGGCACTACGTTTCCTAAGCTACAGTATTGCAGCAGATCTTTTTGTCAACGTTTCTGTATGAGTAGGCACAAGTTTATGCGTATATTCGATACAGTCGTTGCACACACTCATTACTTTGTCCAAAAATCCAACAACATGGGTACTATGAGGTTATTACCGTACCAAAAGGTAGTCGCGGCACTATGTTTCCTAAGCTACGGTGTTACAGCAGATCTTTTTGTCGAGTATATCCGAATAGGAGAAAGCACAACATTTTTAAATATGGAAAAGTTTTGTTTTGCGGTTATACAAATTTTTGGCGAGGAATATCTTCGAGCACCAAACGCGACTGACATCGAAAGGTTAAAAGTGATCGAAGAGTCACAAGGATTTCTCGGCATGTTAGGAAGCCTTGATTGCATGCATTGGACATGGAAAAATTGTTCCATAGCTTGGTACGGTCAATTTATTGGGCATTACCCCAAGGCGGCATTGATTCTTGAAGCGGTAGCTTCACACGACCTTTAGATTTGGCATGCTTTTTTTTGGTTACCCGAGTCTAACAATGATAACAATGTCTTACAATAATCACATCGTTTCACCGACCTGGCCGATGGTATCTCCCCGCCTTACAATTATACAATTGCCAAAAAAGATTATGATATGGGGTATTACCTAGCGAATGGCATATACCCCAAATGGGGGACACTTGTCCAAACCATATCCAATCCGGTTATAGTGAAACAAAAATTCTTTACTCAACAATAAGAAAGTTGCCAAAAAAACGTTGAACGGGCATTTGGGATTTTCCAATATCGATTCAATATTGTAAAAAAATCGATTAAATTGTGGAAACCAGAGGTTTTAAACAATGTCATAAAAGCGTGCGTGATTATGCACAATATGATCGTCGAAGAGGAACGAGGTTCATTCCCATCATACTTAGACCACAATCCAACCGATCCCTCAACTATCGAAGGTGAACGGTTTAATATTGTACGCGAACGCAGAACAATAGAATCTTTTATATCGAAAATTAACCACATTTAAAGTCGAGAACTGTACTTTAATCTAAAGGATGATCCATTCGAGCATTTGTGGGCCATGAAGGGAAATCTTTAAACCTAGTACTCCATTTCTTGTATTATCGGAGTGTTCTAGATATAATTTAATGCTTCATGTCGTACAAGTTTTTGATATTGCATTAATAGCCGTATTTGTTTTAACGCAATATCCTCAAAAAGAAACATTTCGAAAACAAGATTACATTTTTCAATAGCAAAGTACATTATTCAAACGATTACATTATTGGAAGGTAAACTACATTCTTAGAAAGAAAACTTCTATATACATTAAAGTTAAATTACATTTTATCACCACTTCAAGTACCCGGTCCGCCAATCTTGGCCAGACATTTCATGACCTCATCTTGCCTTTGCAGATAGTATTGCAATTGATGTCCAAAAAGATTAATCAAGTTTTTTTCTATGATTTTATGATCTTTATTTGCTAGTTCAAAATCTATTTTAGCTTGCCATTATTGATGTGCTTCCGTTCTTTTCTTTTCTTTTTCTTCTTTTGCTTGTCTCTTCTTCAGCCGTAGTTCATCCAACATTATTTGAATACCGGTACCAGATACAATAATACCATCCAAGGCTTTTGTGTTACAAGGTTCTTTATAAAGAGTTTTTGGCCGATGGGTCTACTTCCACCCTCATACAATGAACCATTCAATTCAAAATTTTGGCCTGCGGATTGAGGTGTAGGTGAGCCATCGGGGTCATCTGATAGATTGTTTGATCTGGCGGGGTTCCCCGAAGATGAATTGTCTGATGTTCTTCTGGCTAACTTCTTGGTATATTCCCCATATAGTTCAACCCATCATCCCTTAGGTTGACCCATCGCGGTTCTCACGCAAAAATTTTATACGTTTCATGGTGTTTGAAGTTATTACCACCATTTAAGCCTTGATAGATCCTGTGTACATCATTTTCCTACAATTCACAAAATTACCAAATACAAATAAATAACGTGTATATCCAAGATAAATAAACGATAATTGAGTTAAAGTAAATTAGAATGTTTCCAATCTTCTTTGGTTTTCCCGGTGTCGTTCCTAAATCATTTTTGTGAGCAACTATCCCCTTGCACGCTACACATTGTACATTAAGGGGATGCCGCAGAGCTTTGGTCTACCCACTTGATCATTGTGTAGGGCACTCGGGGTCTCTGCTAAAGACAATATTGACCTTTTGATAGAAAGTAAAACTATTTGTGTGACCCACTATCTAGATAGAAGCTGCTACCCACGCCCTTGCGAGACACGTAAAGTCTGCATCCGTCCAATGCAGTCCAGCATCATCCATCTCGTCCAAAAACTTAGCATCTTTTGGTACTTACACGCTTTGTTTTTGTTTAACGGGTATTCTTTTCTTTCTTCCTTTTCCTTTTTCTTTCTCGGGCGCCGCCGCTTCGACGAGTATTGACGCATTTGCGTCACTTTGACTATGTTGAGTAGATTTACCATAGAGTAGGTAGTTCTAAAGGTAATTTGAAGGTTGAAAACCTTAAAATTAAGTGACCGAATAGGGTTGATAGTACGGGCTAAACGCCTAAGGTTACAGTTAAGAGAATGTAAATGAATTTTGATATTGTCCTCCGATGGTATCCCCTTACGACATGGAAAACGGAGGTGGGGTCTGTGATTGAAATTAAGGTTGGGATTGAGATTGGTTGCGGTAAAGGTATGGAATGAATTGTGATAATGGGCGTTGAGAGAATGATGTTAAAGGTGGGTTATGGGTGGATGGGGTCGATGGTGTGGATTTATTACTGCTGGTGCCGGAGTTCACCATTTGGGGAGAGCGTAGAGGTTCTCCTCTATGCTCTGCAATTAGGTTTGAGAGAGGTAGTCAGGGTGTGCTCAGGAAAAATAATTGAAATTAGAGGTATTCCTTTTACCTCACAGATTTTTCGGGCAGTAAAAGGAACACCGCCAAACTCATTTTTTTAAGTTTGAGCTCTTCAAACTCAGTCGAGTTCTGACAGTGCCAGCTGGCGAACTCAAACCAAAAATGGAGCTGTTGGGAGGCAAATAGTTTGGGTTTGAGTTGACAAACCCAACCCAAACTCAAACCCTGCTGAAGAGCATCTCCGGTACGTAGTTTCCTTAATACTTGAAAAAACACATGCCACTTATAATAATTATTCAAGTTTGGGGCCTCCATACTCGAGCAGTTTCCTCAATGCTTGAATTTTAAGCATCAGACTTGAGTTTTGAATTTATCGCAGGGCACATAAACCTTATGTGCCCCAAACATTTTGTTCTCAGACGCATAAGCCTTATGCACTCTACTCTTTCTTTTTATTTAAAAATCGTCGAGCTCATAAACCTTATGTATCTTTCTTTTCTTTTTTTAAGAATTTTTTTTCAAGCGCATAAACCTTATGCACCCCATTCTTTATTTTGATTAGAACCATGGGGGGCATAAGCCATGCTTTAATATGATATAAACAACATTCAAGCATTGAGCCTTGTTGGAAGAGATCTATCAAATGCTTGAAAATTTCAAGCTTTGAATTCAAGTCTTCTTGGAGATGCTCTAATACTGTACTCTATTCGCACCACCGCTTTTTGGAACATCAACAATTAAGAGCATATGTAGTCAACTCCTCAAATACTAGTCACCAAATTTTGCCTTATTGGCTAATAAAAGTCAAATAGTTTTTTTCCACTGCATTGGACTTCTAAAAAAGTAATCGTCAAATGCCACATGTCAACTTTTCCATAAAATCTTTAATTTTTGGATAGATTTTGTTTTAGTTATAACCAAACTTGATTGCCATGTAAGCATTAAATTTGGTTTGAAGAGTGAAAAAGATAGTCAAATTTAATGACCAAATATGACTTTAGGCAATTTGACTTTAATTTGGAGAGTCGGATATATGTGTTTTAGAGCTATTTGGTTCTCCAACTTATAGCATCTTGAAACTTAAGCTTTAGGCTCTGCTTGGTATCTGGAGAATCCCTCCATAAATCAAGGATTTCTGGCTATCTCTATCAATAATGTGAGATGAAAAAAATTAACCGAATCCCATTATTTTGGGAATGATTTCCGGGATACCAAGCAGAGCCTTAGTTTGTTGTATAATATAACAGTGCCTTAAAATTCAAGCTTCCAAACTTAAAACTCAAGTTTCAATCAAGCGCCTGACCTTTAGGTGTGTATTGTGTTTTATATCAGGCACTTTGAAAACATAAGGCGCCTAACTATTCGCTATAATTTATTATCCTTTCTTTTTTATAGAAAAGAATGTCAAACTCCTAAAACTTATGTTCTGGAGAGTTTAAGACTTAAGCATGTTTGGCTTCTTAAGATGGCACCGTTGGACGAAACTTGAGTTCATTTAAAACAAAACAAAAACACTAGAGTTTCAAATTTTTTACAAGAGCAGTTATAGGAGATGTTAGTAGCCTATCTTTAGTAGTTCTTGGATCTTGAGTTGTTTAAGCACCAGAGTGAGTCATTGTTGAAGTGAAAATCTATCAATTTTTGTAAAAATAAAATAAAAAATATGGCTTTAAGCACTAGCACCATGCACTGTTGTCGGTGCTTAATTAGTTCTTAAGCTTGGATCTGGGTGGAGAAATAGAGAAGAGCATGGGAAGAGTGGGGAATTGGAAAAGGGGAAGGGAAATTATAAATTTTTTAGCGCATACACAAAAAGTTAATTTTTAGCCTTGACAAAGAGACTTCCAATAAATCAAACTAAAGTCGATGTACACTTGTAAACAAGTCAAATTATAGACTCACTACATCATGAGCCTGTAATAAATCTTTTACATCCCAAGCCTAAAGATTTACATCGCTCGAGCATGAAGGCTATCAGACTAATATAACCTTTCTTGCAAATAGTCAAGTTAAACAACCGTAGGAAGTATTTTTCACAATTACTTGTTTTTATTAATATTTTTTAAACATTTTTATTTGTGCCATATGTCCCTCCTAAACCTAATAACTTTCCACCATACACGTCGTTGGGATTCAAACTCCCAACCTTTGCCAAGGCCCACTTACAAATGAATAGACTCCGACAAATAAGCTTATACTAGACTGCATTCCGAGTTTTAATTAAGCACCACCCGGGGGGTCGTTTAAACTTTACTACGCTTAGTAGTCTTCCTCATTAAAAAGATGAACACCACAACAAAAGCCTGTTTTGCTAATCTCACTACCCGCAATATTTTGGTTAAAAATAGATTTTTATTGTTATCAACACTAGAAACCTAGCGTTCATGGAAGAAAAAAAAATTGAGTTCTCAACGCCAAGGTTCTAGCGTTGATGGGTAATATTGAAAGCGGTTAGTATTACGTTTCTATAACATACAAAACACTAGGGGTCTAGCGTTGATAGGTAATATTAAAAGTTGTTGGCCATGTATTTCCATAACATTCAAAACGCTAGGTTTCTAGCGTTGGTGGGGAAAAATATTAAGAAAAAAATACTCATGAGTTTCCAAAGCTAATGGTCTAGCGTTAATGAGTACTATTGAAAGCTACTGGCCTAACGTTTCTATAATATACAAAACACTAGGGTCTTCTAAAAAACTCATCCAAACATGAATTTTAACAAAATTTTGTCACAATCACATACACAAATTGACTTAATCTTTATATCTCAAGTTTAATTTTGATTATAAGTATTGTTATCCTAACTTTTAAATTTTGAGTTGAGATATGGCTAGAAAGAGAAAGAAAGAGAGATGAAGAAATATAACGAAAGATGCGACGATGACGACAACAAAAATATTAAGTGGGGTCCTAATACTTTATTGAAGCTTGAAGAATGGATTATAGGAAGAGGGAAATCGTAGAGATATAGAAAAACAAAATTGTAGAGAGATGGAGTAAAACTCATGAGAAATGGAATTTTCTTTGTTATGATTGGAGTTCTCCTTCTTTTGAGTTATATACTCAAGGGATAACTCATCTATGTAGTGTTTCAGAAAAGAAGGGCAGTGAAGATAAAATGACCCCCGCCTGAGTCTCTCCACCAACTACCTTTAGCTCTAGTAGTAATGGTGCTAAAGCCATCATCGTGATGTTGAGAATTGAGGTAGCTAGTCTTTCTTCTATGGCAATAACGAATCCCAGAAATCACCGAACAAGTAATAAACCAAACGAATAACAAAACAAGGACAAAATGATTTATCCGGAGGAAGGAAGTGGAAAACCCTTTCGGATGAAAAACCACTTCCCATCGAACAATCTACTATAAATTAATAAGTTACAATACGATCACTCGAGCTTCCTCGAAGCTTTAATGGAGTCTCTCGAATCCTAGTTTTCTCTAAAATTAAACTCACTCAAGATGACCTAAGAAATACACTAAGTACTCTTTATATAGTTGGGAGGTTATTACATTAATTAGGACTCAAAGTACGGATTACGAGGTAAGCCAACATCTTTACTCCAACCTTTTAAAACTGTGTTTTCAAAGTCTATTCGAATATACTTCAGAGTCTATTCGAGTATAACGTGTTCTGAGACTTCTATTTTAATAGACTTTGAGTCTATTCGAATAGACTCATAAGTCTATTCGAATAAAGCTTGTTCTGCCTCTTTTGTTCGAACATACCAAATTTTATCAAAAAGAACACTGAAAAATCTATATTTCTATTTTTTTTTATCCTCGCTCGTCTCACGAACTCCAATGAACATCCACGAGCATAATTCGAGTTCATTTCTCAGCAATCTCCCACTTGAAATCGAATTTACTGTAACCCATCACCAGATTTCTAATAATGAATTGTTCGCGCTACCCAGACCTTCAATCGTGAAGACCCACAGAAGTTGTACATGTCATCAACTTCTAACAAGTCACCATATTCGTAAACATATCGGCCAGATTCACATAAGTGTGAATCTTCATAAACTTTAGCACACCATTCTCGGGGAGCAAGTGAATATAATGATATCGAATATCAATATGTGTTGGTCCTAGAGTGAAAAACCATTATTCGCTAAATGTATCGCAATTTGACTATTACTGTACAACTTAGAAAGATGTTGTTCTTTACCGAGCTCTTTCATCAACCCTTTAAGCCAAACCATATCCTTGCATGCTTTCGTAGCCGTAACATATTCCGTCTTCGTCATAGACAAAGCTACAATCTTCTGTAGCCTCAAAATCCATGCAACTGCACCGCCTCTTAATGTAATTATGAAGCTACTAATGCTTTTTTGCCTATCAGTGTCACCCGCCATATCAGAATCAACGAAACCCTGTAAGCATAGCTGAGAACCCCCATAACATAATGCTATATCCTGAGTCCCCTTTAGATACTTAAGTATCAATTTCACAACCCTCCCATTTTGGTACTTGTTACCAATATATCATCTACATACAGAAGTAGAATGAAATATGAGTATCCCGTATTCTTGATGAAATAGCAGTGATCCGCATTGCATTTTGAACAACCAGTTCTGGACATAAATTGATCAAACTTCAAATACTACCGCCTCAGTACTTGTTTTAAACCATATAAGCTCTTCGTGAACCTACACACTAGATCTTCTTTCCCTTTAACTGAATACCCTTCTGGTTGTTTCATATAAATTTTTTCATCAAGGTTGCCGTGAAGAAATGTTCTCTTGATATCAAGCTGCTCAAGATGTAAATCTTCAACTTTAACTATATTCATCACAACTCGAATAGTAGACATTTTCACAACAGGAACAAAGATCTCACCAAAATCAACGCCTTTTTTCTACTGAAAGCCCTTCACCACAAGTTTAACCTTGAATTTCCTTGAACCGTCAGATTCATATTTTAGTCGGTATACCGACTTGTTGTGCAATACTCTCTTACCTTTCGGTAATCAAACTAAATTCCATTCAACTTATTGATAATGAATGTATCTCATCATCCATAGAAAGCTCACACTTGCTTTTGGCTTCTACATCTAAAACCTCCTTTCAACTCTTTGATTTACTACCATCTGTAAGTAACAAGTGATGTAAGGAGTTAACGTACCTAGCCAAAGTTTTTGCATTTCTCAGCTCCTTTCAAAGTGCTATTGGAATGTTTAGATCTTTAGGTTCCTCGCCTTGATCCAGCGCATCAGACTCAACCACAACTTCTTTTTTAACTTCACGAGAGGGTTCAAATTCAATGTTGACACTTTCTGCTGATTCACTTCGATTCCTTTCCACATGTACTTTGAAGTCTTTATACAAGACTTTCTCATTGAATGTAACATTTCTGCTCTGGATGACTTTTTAATTCTTCGCATCCCAAAATTGGTACCAAACTCATCACCACCATATCCAATGAATATGCACTTCGATGACTTTACATCTAATTTTGTTCTTGTATCTGAATTATGAAGCACATATGAGGTACAATCAAAAATACGCAAATAAGAAAGGTTTACCTAATTACCGGTCCATGCTTCTTCAGGCAATCCAAAGTCCAAAGCCATTAAAGGCCCTCTGTTTATCAAGTACGCCATTATACTAGCCGCATCTGCCCAAAAACATTTTAGCAATCCTGTATTGAGTCTCATACTCTTCGCTCTTTCGTTTATGGCTCGGTTCATACGTTTTGCAACACCATTTTGCTGTGGTGTTCCGAGAATGGTCTTCTGTCACCTAATCCCATTTGATGTGCAATAGTCTTCAAACTCGTTACTACGGTACTCGCCCCTGTTATTTGACCTAAGACACTTCAATTTCAAGCCAGTTTCTTTTTCAACTATAGCCTTCCACTTCTTAAACTTATCAAACATATCCGCTTTATTTTTCACAAAGTAGACCCACAGTTTATGAGTAACATCATTGATAAAAGTAACATAATAATGATAATCATCAAGATAAAATACTTTGGTTGGCCCCTAAGCATCTGTATGAACAAGATTTAGCTTTTTAGGTTTTTTTGATCTTTCGGTTATTTTGAAACTAACTTTCTTCTGTTTAGCAACAATGCACTCTCCACAAAACTTAAGATCAACCTCATCAAGACCTGTAATGGCCTAATTCCTTGAGCGCAAAGTGGCCTGGAATTAACTCTTACACCAATGTACCTGTGACAAAATCTAATCATAAATAATGACACATGTGATTAGTGTGGAAAAACTATGAATAGGTTAAAAACCATGACCTCGGGTTGAAGATTTTTGAAATAGTAGCATTTATTGCTTGAGGCTGATATCTTATTATAAGTGATCTTAAGGCTTATAAATGCTTGACCTTGTGAATAAGAAGTATAAAGTTTTTGAGAATCTAGAAAATATAGTTTTCCTGGTGATTCCTCTTGTAATTTTTTGGTCATTGTCTCTCCTGGAACTTTTTCTTTATATAAAACTTTTCCGTAGTTCTTCATCATACTGGAGCACGTTCTCCGAACAATGTGGGTACTGGCGGTTGACTGAATAATTGCTGAGTTTGAGAGAGACAAGTGGCTTTGACTTGTTCAGGTTTTTTAGTTTGAGCTCAATCTACGTTTTTTATCAGCTCGTAGAGCATGTGGCAATATTGACTGGAGAAGTCATGTGGAGAATACGTGAGTCCAACATGGAGGTAGTTCAAACTAGAGATAGCTCCATTTAGGTAAGATCGAGGGGTAGCCCCCTACGATCGCCCCCTTGCAATCGAAGTCACGAGTAGCTTGGGCTGAGAAAAAAAATTTGGATATACGGGTTAGAAATTTGAATGAGGAAGGAAGTAATGATGGTGTTTGACTATATGAAAAATGTGTGTGTCAAGGGGGAAGTACGTGCAGTGAATACCGATGGGAATATTGATGTATGCGACGGTTAGGGTTTGAAGAGTCTCGTCTATATTGAATGATGAAGTTTGGGAAAATGTACCTGCATAATAAATGTAGGGTTATATAAATAGTACATGTACCGAGGTTGGTGTCCAAGTACGCTTGCTCTGATATAAAATCCTCTACAAGTGTTGAAAATGGTAAAGACTTGTAGGATGGTTCTTGAAGAGAGAATTGCTTCTAAAATACAGAGTTTGAAGTTAAAGTTTTTTGGGGATCAGTCCTTGGAGAATCCTATTCTTGCTCCTATTCCTCCGACGTATCAAGGAATGTCAAAATGAAGTGGCTGAAGCTGAGGATTTTTTACTATAGTGGAGGCTTCACCGCGTTGTCTTGAAGGCAAGCAACGTTGGGTTTTTCTCTCCATCCTTGTAAAAAAGGATGGGAAACAAATGTAGGGATTAGCGTAACTGTGGTGCAGTTACGCCAATGTCTTACGTCAGAATGGATTCTAAGGTGGGCCTCTTCATCTCTACCAACTCTAGGGGGGGGGGTGTTATAAGAGAGGCAGGTAATGGTAGTGAAGGAGGAAAGGGTGAGAATTGAAGTCGCTTCTGCATTTCCATTCTACTCTGCGGTGAGAAGACCTTCAGTTTGGAGGGTTGGTTAAGTACTAAGTCTATATATTCCCATAGTTTCCATTTGAAGTTCGCTAAAACTTCACCAAACTCATGAGAGAGGAGGATACTCATTGTTTCCAATGTCTGTTTTGCATCAGGGTGAAAATCGCTGAAGTAGAACAAACTGAAGGATTTGATGTTTTGGAGTGCCTGAAAGACTTGTTAGCTGTAAAAATATTTGAAAAACATGGAATGTAAAGTCTCTGATGAGTTCTTCGAAAGACTTGTTTATCTGTAAAAGCACTTGTATATGTTTCGGAGATAATAGATATTATCCAAATTTCGTGCTGATATAGAAATAATAACTCTAGAATAGAGTTTGCATATCCGAAACGCCGAATATTGTATGAAATGAAATGTATGAAGACCAAAAGTAAAATAATTTAATATCGAACTGTTTATACAATTGATTAGAAAATGAATGAAAGTGTAACTCAGGCTTCGCTAAACATGATTCGTCATGTGCTTTTAAAATGTGGGAGAGAAAGAAAAAAAATATATAAGTTTAGAATGAAGAATCAATCTCATAGAGCATTTTAGAAAACTAGATCTGGAAATAAAGTTTCGAAATGTAATGTTGCTGGAATTATGAGCTCGATAGGAAGAAATATGTTCAAAACAATTTTAATCAAGATATAGGGTTTTCTTACGGGATAAATGGATAATATTCTGAGTGTGGAATTATAGTAATATGTATAAATAGGGCAGAATAAATTTTGAGTCTCGGGGAAGAGATAAGAATGGTGAGTACTCGATTTGAGTGAGATTTGTTATACCGCTAAAGGAACGATTGGCGATAAAGACACTGAAGTGCGAGAGAGAATTTTTTGGACTGTTGGATATGATGCTGAGTTGCCAGTGATGAGTCTTCAGTTTGAAGGTTTAAATTAATAGGGGGAACTTGAGTATGCACTGTTTTCTATGAATTTTTTTGTAAACTGGCATTTACAAAAATCTCAGTCGACAAGGATAATGATGAGTGCTGACGACAGTAAGAAGAAGGGGACAGATGGGGAAAGGCGAGCAAACTTTCTATTCCCCTGGAGTGGACTGCGCAGGAATTCCTGAGTCCATTTGTACAAATTAGCTCGCATGTTCCAAATAGGCAAATACTGAAGCTCATTGGCTTTGGGGCCACGGGGAAGTAGCAGGCCGTGGAAAAAAAGGAAAAGGGATGAACCTTCTGAAATGTCGGGGTGAAAGTCGAGAAGATCGATCTGTAGTTGGAAGATATTGGAAAGAGTGGCGAATAAGCTAGTTGGCAGCTCTCCACTGTGAAGAGATGAGCAGAATGGTATGTTTATAGCTCAATACGTATTATAATAGATTTTTTGTATATGTTTGAGCTCATCAATAAAGTCAATTCTGTTTGATTTTGCAGTCTTCGTCGAATAAAGAGAATAGCCTTGGGTCGTGGAGGAGTGAGCCGAGCTGAAGAGGAAGAAGATCGCTCGAAAGGAATGTAGCTCGACTGAATCAGATTTGAGCAAGGAGAGGAAGCATGGAGGCCTTTAAAGGTGCCCAAGTAGTAGATGTAGGGGCCTATCCTCGATCTCAACTCAAAAAGTCGAGAATTGCCAGTTCGAATCACCTTTAGGTCCAGCTCACACATTTTTAACATAACTCCCTAATCACATTCCAACCTACCCTACGAACTGGTTAAGAACTGGACCGAACTTAAACTGAAAGCTTTATCCAGTCAAGAGACTATATCTCTCCGAACTTATCATTTACTCAATCACGACACTCAACCATAGTTGTTCAGAAAATGTCTCCACACCGATGAAAAGCTGCGGAGAAGCCTATATCAAGGAAAAGTTAAGAAGAGACAGGGACTCTAAAAATTACATAAGCGATCATTAAGAACTACTTATTTAGATTTTCTGCACATTCAAACTTCTTATTCACGGTTCAAACATTTGTATATCTAGAGATCACTTGTAATAAGATATCCGCCTCAAGCAATAAAGATACTTTTACAATAATCTTTCACTCGAGGTCGTGGTTTTTTACCTATTCAGAGGTTTTACACACTAAAATCACCTGTGCCATTTCTTAGTTTCTATTAGAATATTGGTGTAGGTTCATTGGTGTGATAACAAATTTTAAGCCATTTTAGGCTTACGGAATTTGGCCATTACATTTGGCGCCTTCTGTGGGAAAGATTGCATTTCCACGATATCCTAAGGCATTCTTTCACTGCAACTTTCAATCATGGTTACTTCCAGGCGACCGGCTACAGGAATCCAACTCGATGTTTCAATGGAACTGGGGTAACTTACAGAGTTACGGGCGAATCTCAACACCAATGCGCCGATCTTGAACTTCAGTTAACTAAGGATCATGAGCTCCATGAGAAAGAGCTCAACACATAACGAGAAGCTCGTTTGACAGCGCTCAAATGACATGAAGACCAGATGACAACAATACTGACTACCCTAGAGGCTCTGCAAAATACTCAGCAGGCTCCTCCAGCCAGAGGTCACGATCAGTTGCCAGAGACCTCCTGTGTTTTTACAAGGGAAAGATTAAGACCTCGAGGAGTCGCCAGTAATGCTATTTACATAAATCTACAACACGAACCACAGTCCTCCATACATTTGGGGGGTAAAGTTCAGTCCAAAGTCAGTCGAGGTCACCAAATTTCTGTCTGTCAGGAGGAAAAATAGCGATCTCAACTTCAAGATCCAGCACGAGATTGCCTGAGTGAAGGTATGGGAACTTATCATCCACAATCTGCTCGCCCAGTGATTCAACCAACACGTCATTACGTCACGAAAGAGCATATGGACCAACAAATTAAGGAGTTGATCGAGGCATAAGTTCTTGGTACTACCAGCAACATCACAAAATTATAACGAAGTCTGATATCCAAAGAGCTATTCGGTATGGAGATGCCAAAAGGTTTCCATACACCCAATATTCGTAAATACAAAGGTACTGACCCGAAGGAGCACATTCAACAGTACCGTGATTCATTAGGGCTATACTCCAATCGCAACAACATCTTCTTCCGTCTGTTTGCCACAAGTCTATAGGAGGAACCACTCTGATGGTTCCATTCTCTCCCTGAAGACTCCATGTATACATTCGACCAGCTGTAAAAACAGTTAATCAAGATATATGCTAACAACAGGGATAAAGATGAGAATTTATATTCTCTTACCAATCTTTGACAGTCACATGGAGAGAAGTTTGAGGATTTTGCGAAGAAATTTATAGAGCTCGCGCGTAAAGTGGATAACCTCGATCAGAAAATAGTTGTTATTGCTTTCACCAACGCGCTCCAGCTCGACTGCAAGGCCAAAGAACACCTCATCCTCAACAAACCTAAGACCTTAGAGGATATGATCACCAAGGTCAGCAGTTACGTCGACCTGGAGAGGATGATGTCTGAGCGACAAAAATCTACTAAATCCTTCCTCTCCACCAAAGGCCCATCTATAGATCGAACCACTGAACCAAAGGAAGAACAGGGAGATCAGAAGCGCACCAAGGGCAATACTGGCTACCCTCAGAAAGGCAGTCTACGGAACAAACCCATCCTCCCAAAGATGAATGTCTGAATCTCCATAATTTTTCTACTCTTTTGAAGGATAAGCTCTACCACGTCCCTCAACCACTAGAACCAATCGATAGTCGACCATATTGCCTGCATCACAAGGTAAACCAGCATTCTACTGACAATTATTATGCTTTACAAGGGTTGCTCGAGTACATTTTAAAAGAGGGACAAATGTCCAAATATATTGTCGACCTGGAATCATACAAAGATGGCAGCTGTAAGAAGCAGCTTGAAGTTATTCAGGTCAATAATTAAGATGAAGAGAAATAACTTTACCATATACACCATAATAACATGATCGAAATCAATCAGATCACCAATTCTAATAAATCCAAGCGCAAGTGACTATCAGAATATTACGATCTCACACCTCAAGATAAAGAAGCTAAGCTTCTTCCTGAGTCGAGCAATCGCCGGCTTAGGATTTCCTTCAAAGATTCTGATACTAACCATGTCAAATTTCTACATCATGATGCGTTAGTCATAAAGCTCAAAATGAAGAAATTTGTCATGTACACAATGATAATCAATACTGGAAGCAGAATTGAGATTCTATTTCAGAGCACTATCGACCAAATGGGTTTGGCCGACCAAGTTATTTAGAGCGACACCGATATTAGTGGGTTTAATAGTTCCAGAGAAGAACGAGTAGGTAAGATCATCTTACCCATCACCGCAGGACCAGCCACCATCAACGTCGTCTTCTATATCATCAATGCCAAATCTCATTATCTCGGGATTATGGGCCGCTGTTGAATTCACAACATGGAAGCAATTGCTTTCACCTATCATCAGGCACTCCAATTAAAATATGACGATATTATCTATGAGATCAGGGGTAGTCAGAAGCTCTCTCGAGCTTTTAAAAATACCATTTCTGCTATCCTTGATACTTCTGACATATTTGCTACATAGCAATTACAGAAAGCTGATCACCTCAATTATCAACCTTCCACGGAGGAGACAACTGAATATATCAATATTAATGGACCTAGTAGAGGTACTTTCATTGGTACTATGCTAGTTCAGCACAAAGAGGATGCTCTCATTCAGTTCTCACAACTAAATCGAGACATTTTTGCGTTCTCTTTCAAAGAAATGCCATGGTTTGATTCGGCCAAGGCATGTCACAAATTAGCCATCATCATCAACGTCACGGCGGTCAAACAGAAATATTGACGACTGTAACCTTGTCTTCGAGATGAAGTTAATACCGAGATCAAGAAATTAATCAAAGTGAGATTTATTCGAGAAGCTAAATATCCAGATTGGATATCAAATATTATCGTTGTCCCAATAAATAACAGAAAAGTCTGAGTTTGGGTAGATTTTACTGATCTGAACAAACATACTCCAAAGGATAATTTCCTTCTTCCTAACATTAATCAGATCCTCGATTCCATAGCAGGCTATGACCTTCTATCTATGATAGACGCTGCTTCGGGGTATAATCAAATTCTACTTTTGGAAAAAGATCAAGAAAAGACAACTTTCATCACTGAAAGAGGTCTTTATTGGTACAAAGTCATGCCCTTCAGACTCAAAAATGTGGGTGCCACATATCAACAGTTGATGACTACTATGTTCAAAGCACATCTAGGGAAAGTCGTTGAAGTCTACATCGACAATCTCTTATGCAAAAGCGTACAGTCAGCCAATCATATCACAAATCTCAATACTATGTTCAACATTCTTTGATCTTACAGGATGCGTCTCAACCCTGATAAATGTCAATTCGGGGTATATTCTGACCGATTTCTAGGCTACCTCATCAGCAAGAAGGGAATTGAGGCCAATCCAGATCAGATTCTGGCTCTCCTCAACATGTCCTCTCCAAAAACAATAAAAGACGTTCAGAAACATTCCGACAAGATTGCCGTGATCAACCATTTCGTTTCTAAATCTTTAGACCGTTGTCGTTAGCTATTCCTATTACTCTACGGTTGTACCAAACTAGGAAAATTTTAGCCAAATGCAGAGGTCACATGGACAGCAGAATGCCAAGCAGCATTTCAGGATCTCAAAACCTATTTGGGAAGGTCTCCCATAATGAGCACCCCAGTAGATGATGAGGAACTGATTATCTACCTAGTAGTCACAGATAATTCCCTTAGCTCGGTTCTCATTTGCCTTTAAGGGAAAATCGAGAAACCAATCTACTTCATCAGTAAAACCCTCACTCCAGCGGAAATGAGGTACACTAAAATTGAGAAACTTTTTCTCACTCTTGTTTACACCTCATAGAACTTAAGCACTACTTTCAAGCTCATTTAGCCAGAGTCATGACGAACTACCCACTTTGGGAAGCTCTATCCAAGAAAGAAATATAAAGGAGAGTACAGCAGTGGTCAGTCAGTTTGGGAGAATATCATATCAAGTTCGAATAACGTCATTCTAAAAAGGTTCAGGCCATTGCCGATTTTCTCATGGATTTTCCAGTAGAGGATCCTGAGTAGGAGGAGCATGACCCTGACCTTACAGAAGAAACCCCTGAAGATCCACCCCCCAAAATATTTGACGAGCCAACTGAATGGATTATAACAAAGGGGTGGAGACTTCTTACGGATTTATCAGCAGGACCCGCAGGTTCAGGAATCAAAATCGTTTTGATTACCCCTTCAAATGATAGAACTAAGAAATCAATCCGTTTAGATTTTGAGGCTTCAAATAATGTTACCGAGTATGAAGCTCTCATTCATGGACTTAACCTCGCTCTTGAGCTCGATGTCCCCGAACTCTCAATTTACACAGATTCACTACTCATCGTTCACCATTACTCTGAGCAATACAAGAAGAATGGAAAGATGATCGAATATGCAGCCTTCGTTGCAGATAGGATGGGCAAGTTCACGAAAGCAACTCTCGATTATCTTCCTTGAGGTGAGAACAAACACGCCGATTCCTTGGCATATCTAACCGGGATCTTAGGTACAGAAGCTCATTATCTCCATATCAAAATCATTTTAACCCCCAGCATTAATCGTATTTTTGTATGCACGATCAATACTGGGGGTGATAAAGAGGGAGATGATGATTGGTGAAAGCCTTTCTTAGCTTACCTCGATGTCGACAACAGTTGCAAAGGACCACTCCCAGCAGATTCAAAAGAGCGTCAACATCGGATAAAAAACTTGAAGCGCTACACTAATCAAAATGGTGTGTTATATCACTGCCTATCTTTGCATATCGATAACGGGCCCTAAATTCTCTGAAATATTAAAAATGGTAAAGACACGGAGGATGGTCCATGAAGAGAGGATTGCGTCTAAAATACAGAGGTTGAAGTAAAAATACTTTGGTGACCAGTCCCTGAAGATGTCGATACCCGCACCTGTTCCTCCAACTTATTAAGGCATATCGGAAGACAAAGCGGTTGAAGCTGAGGATGAATTCTACTAAATGTAAGGTTTCATGTCGTCGTCTTGACAGACAAGAAACGTTAGGCTTGTCTCCGTACTCTTGCAGAGGACAAGGTAGGGGCTTCATATGTAGAGATAGGTATAACTGCGAGGCCCGTTATCGATACGAATTAAGTGGGGGCACCCAAACCAAGTAATGATGTATTCCCAGATAAAAAAGATGACTTCTTCTTCTCTAGTTCGACATAGTAGAACTGCTTCTACCCATTTTGTAAAATAATTGGTAGCTACGAGTAGGTGGCGGCGGTTACCTGAAGAATTAAGAAATTTACAGGCAAGATTGAGTGCCCATCTTTTGAATGGCCAAAATACCATGCTTGCATGGAGTTCAAGCGCAGGGGAGCAGATCATCTTTCCATATCGCTGACATGCGTCACATTTGCAAAATGAACTTTTTTGCTTGCTTGCGCATGCCGAGCCAGAATACTCCTTGTGTAATGGCTATGTTTGCCAATGATCGACTTGCGGCATGGGAGCCATAAGTCCCTACATGTAAATCGCGTAACATCTCATCCGCTTTATGTTTAGAGAGGCATTTGAGGTAAGGCCCCATGACTGAACGGCGATATAAGGTACCGTTTTTATTGGTGTAGCACTTTGAGTTGTCTATCAGCTGTCGGTGCTCCTTCGGATCTACTGGAAGTGGTCATTTGCATTTATTGTTGATACCGAGATAAACTAAGAAAGGCTTTTGCCAATCGTTGTCTCCCTCCTTATCGCCCCTAGTGTTAATCGTGCATAAATAAATACAATTAATGTTGGGGGTTAAAATCACTTCGATCTGGAGATATCGGCCTTTTATACCTAAGACCCCGACTAGATATGTCAAGGAATCGACAGAGTGGAACTGCTTCTACCCATTTTGTAAAATAATCGGTAGCTACGAGTAGGTGGCGGTGGTTACCTGGAGAATTAGGAAATTCACCGACAAGATTGAGTACCCATCTTTTGAATGGCCAAAACACCTTGCTTGCATGAAATTTGAGCACAGGGGCGCAGATAATCTTTCTATGTCACTAACATGCGTCACATTTGCATGAGTACTCTTTTGTTTGCTTGCGCATGCCATTCCAGAATACTCTATGTGTAATGGCTTTGTTTGCCAATGATCAACATGCGGTATGGGTGTCACAAGTTCTTTTATGTAAATTGCAGAGCATCTCATCCGCTTTCTGTTTGGAGAGGCACTTGAGGTAAGGCCTCGTGACTGAACGGCGGTATAAGGTACCGTTTTGATTGGTGTAGCACTTTGAGTTACCTATCATCTATTGGCACTCCTTCGGATCTGCTGAAAGTGGTCATTCGCATTTATTGTTGATACCGATAAAAACTAAGAAAGGCTTTCGCCAATCGTCGTCTCCCCCCTTATCGCCCCCATTGTTGATCGTGCATGCAAAAATATAATCAATGCTAGGGGTTGAAATCACTTCAATCTGGAGATATCGAGCTTTTGTGGCTAAGACCCTGGCTAGATAAGCCAGGGAATCAGCGTGTTTGTTTTCTCCTCGAGGAAAATAATTGATAGTTGCTTGCATAAACTTGCTTATCCTATCTCTAACGAGGGTTGCGTATTCGATCATCTTATCATTCTTCTTGTATTTCTCGAAGTCATGGTGAACGATGAGTAGTGAATCTATGTAAATTAAGAGTTTGGGGATGCCGAGCTTGAGAACAAGATCGAGTCCGTGAATGAGAGCTTCGTACTCGGTGATATTGTTTAAAGCCTCAAAATCCAAGCGGATTGATTTCTCAATTCTTTCGTTAGATGGGGTAATCAAAACGATTCCAATTCCTGACCCTGTAGGACCTACTAATCCATTTGTAAGAAGTTTCCACCCTTTCCTTGTAACCCATTCAGTTCGCTCGTCAAATGCTTTAGGGGGTGGATCTTCTGTAGCTTCCTCTGAAAGGTCAGGATTGTGCTCCTCCCACTCGGGACCTTCCATTGGAAAATCTGTGAGGAAATCGGCGACGGCCTGCCCTTTTTTGGAATGACATTGTTCAAACTTAATATCATGTTCTCCCAAACTGGCTGACCATTGTTGCACTCTCCTTAATTTTTCTTTCTTGGATAGAGCCTCCCGAAGTGGGTAGTTTTTCATGACTTTGACTGAATGAGCTTGGAAGTAGTGCTTGAGTTTCTGTGAAGTATAAACAAGAGTGAGAAGAAGTTTCTCAATTTTTGAGTACCTCGTTTTCGTTGGAGTGTGGTTTTGCTGATGAAGTAGACTTGTTTCACAATTTTTCCTTCAAGTCAAATAAGAACCAAGCTGAGAGAAGTATCTGTAACAGCTAGGTAGATAATCAGTTCTTCATTATCTATTGGGGTACTCATAATAGAAGACTTCCCCAAATAAGTTTTGAGATTCTAAAAAGATGCTTCGTATTTTGATGTTCATTGAAACATTGGATTTGGCTAAACTTTTCCTCGTTTGGTACAACCGCAGAGTAATAAGAACAGCCAATGGCAGCATTCTAAAGAATTTGAAACAAAATTATTGATCGCGGCAATCTTACCGACAAGTTTCTGAACGTCTTTCATCATTTTTAGAGATGGCATGCCGAGATGAACCCAAATCTTATCTGAATCGACCTCAATCCCCTTCTTGCTGATGAGGTGGCCTAGAAATCAACCTGAATATACTCTGAATTGACACTTATCTGGATTGAGACGCATCCTATAAGATCAAGGAATGTTGAATATTGTGTTGAGATCTAAAATATGGTTGATAGACTGTACGCTCTTGCACAAGAGATCGTCAATGTAGACTTCTACAACTTTCCTGAGTTGTGCTTTGAAAATAGTAGTTAATAATCGTTGATAAGTTACACCTGCAATCTTGAGACTGAAGGGCATGACTTTGTAACAGTAAAGTCCTCTTTCAGTGATAAAAGTTATTTTTTCTTGATCTTCATCCAAGAGTAGAATCTGATTGTATCCCGAAGCAGCGTCCATCATAGATAGAAGTTCATGACCTATTGTAGAATTAAGGATCTGATGAATGTTGGGAAGAGGGAAATTGTCCTTTGGAGAATGTTTGTTAAGATCGGTGAAATCTATACAAACCTGGACTTTTTTATTCTTCTTTGGGATAGTGATGATATTGGATATCCAATTTGGAAACTTGGCTTCCCAGATCAATCCCACTTTGATTAATTTCTTGATCTCCATGATAACTTCATCTCGAAGTCGCGGTGATAGGCGTCACTATTTCTGTTTGACTACCACGGCGTTGATGTTGATGACTAATTTATAACATTCCTTGGTCGGATCATCCCCAGGCATCTCTTCGAAAGACTACGCAAAAACATCTTGATTCAATCGTAAGAACTAAATGAGAGTGTCTTTTTCGTATTAAACCAGCTTAGTACCGATGAAAGTACATCTGTTAGGTCCATCAATATTGATGTATTAGGTAGGCTCCTCCGTAAAAGGTAGGTTGATCATTGGGGTGATTAGTTTGTTGTAATTGATATGCAGTATACTTGTTAGGGGTATCTAGAATTATAAAGACAGTATTTTTACAAGCTCGAGAAAGCTTTTAACTACCCCTGATCTCATAGATACCATCGTTGTGCTTGAAACAGAGTGCTTGATGGTAGGTGGAAGCAATTGCTTCCATGTTATGAATCCAACAATGGCCCATAATCACAAGATAACGAGATTTGGCATTGATCACATAAAAGATGATGTCGATTGCGGCTGGTCATGCAGTAATTGGTAAGATGATCTTCTATACTCGCTCTTCTTTAAAACCATTGAATCCACTAATATCAGTGCCGCTTTAAATGTCTTGATCGGCTAAACCCATTTGGTCGATAGTGCTCTAAAAGATAATCTCAATACCGCTGCAAGTATCGATCATCATCGTGTGCATTACAAACTTCTTCATCTTGAGCATTATGACTAATGCATCATGATGTGGAAATTTAACATGGCTAGTATCGCAATCTTCGAATGATATCCAGAGCCGGTGATTGCTCGACTTAAGCAGAAGTTTGGCTCCTTTGTCTTGAGGTGTAAGATCGCAATACTCTGATAGACTCTTGCGCTTAAATTTGTTAGAGTTGGTGATCTGATTGATCTCGATCATGTTGATGTGGTGCATGGTAGAGATGCTTATCCTCAACTTTATCTTTGACCTGGATTACTTCGAACTGTTTCTTATTGCTGCCATCCTTATATGATTCCAAGTCGATAATATATTTGAACATCTGTCTCTCCTTGAAAATGAACTCAAGCAACCTCTATAAAGCATAGTAATTATCAGTAGATTGATGGTTTACCTTGTTATGCATGTAGTACAGTTGGCTCTCTATTGGCTCCAATGGTTGGGATAGACGGTAGAGCTTATCCTTTTAGAGGATTGGAAATATTATGGATATTCGAACATTCATTTTTGGGAGGACGGGTTTGACTTGTGATCTGCCTTTTCGAGGGTTATCGGGGTTTCCCTTGGTGCACTTCTGATCACCCTAATCTTCCTTCGGTTCAGTGTTTCAATCTATAGATGGACCTTTCGTGTCTAGGACGGATTTAGTTGATTTATGCCTTTCAGACATAATCCTTTCCAAGTCGACGAAACTATTGACCTTGGTAATCATATCCTCGAAGGTCGTAGGTTTATTGAAGAAGAGGTGCTCTTTGGCTTTGCAGACGAGTTAAAGCGCATTGGTGAAAGCGGTAACAACAATTTTCTGATCGAGATTGCACACTTTACGCGTGAGCTCTAAGAACTTCTTTACAAATGCCTCGAGCTTCTCACCGTGCGACTGCTTAAGACTGATAAGAGAATATAAATTTTCTTCTTTGTCTCTGTTGTGAGCATACGTCTTAATAAATTGTTTCTGCAGCTGGTCGAATGTATATATGGAGTCTTCAGGTAGAGAGTTGAACCATCAGAGCAGTTCCTCCTACAGACTTGTGGCGAACAGACGGTAGAGAATATGGCTGAGATAGGGATACAACCCCAATGAATCACGGTATTGGCAATTGGAATTCCTTGTAACTTGGTAAGGTCGTCGGTAGTGCCCAAAACTTGTGCTTCGATCAGCTCCATAATACGCTGGTCCATTTGCTCTTGTGTGACATAGTGACGGGTCGGTTGAGTGGCCTGACGAGGAGGTTACAGATTATGAGTACTGGTACCTTCACTCAAATGATCTCGTATTGGAACTCAAGGCAGATATCTCTATTCTTCCTCTTGACGTATGGAACATCGGTGACCTCGGATGATCTCAGACTAAACTTCTCCCCCAAAATGAATAGAAGGTTGAGGTTCATTCTGAATATTTCTGTAGATAGCTTTTTTGGTGGCTTCTTGAGGTCCCAATCTTTCCCTCGCAGAGACCCGAGAGGCTTCTAAAACTTGAACGTGATTTTGTATTGGAGGAGCCTGCTAAGTGTTCTGCAGAGCTTGCAAGGCAGTCTACATTATTATCATTTGGTCTTCGTGTCGTTGGAGCACTGTCAAACGAGCTTGTCGCTCGACGTCGAGCTCCTTCTCTCGAAGTTCTCGGTTATGAGTTAATTGACTTTCGAGCTTGTTGTGTTTCTCTATTTCCGTGTTGAGATTTGTCTGTAGCTCGGTAAGTTATTCTTGATCAACTGAAAGGTCGAGCTGGATTCTGGTTACTGGTCGTCTGGAAGTGACCATGATTAAAATTTGCAGTAGCGTGACTGAATGCCTTAAGATATTGCAGAAAGGATTTTCTTTCCCACACACGGTACAAAATGTAATGGCCGAATTCTGTGAGTGAGAAGTGGCCTGGAATTAGCTCTTACACCAATGTACATGTGACAAAATTTAATTAAAAACAAGAAATTACACAGGTGTTTAGCGTGGAAAACCTATTAATAGGTTAAACCGCGACCTCAGGTTAAGGATTTTTGTAATAGCGGCGTTTATTGCTTAAGGCTGATATCTTATTATAAGTGATTTCTAAACTTAGAAATACTTGACCTTGTGAATAAAATTTTTGGAGTTTTTGAGAATATAGAAAATATAGTTTTCCTGGTGATTCCTCCTATAATTTGCGGGTCCTTGTCTCTTCTAGAACTTTTTCTTTATATTAGCCTTTTTCGCAGTTCTTCATCGTGCTGGAGCACGTTCTCCGAACAATGTGGTTAGTGGCGGTTGACTAAATAACTGCTGAGTCCGAGTGGGACAGGTGGCTTTGACTTGTTCAGGTTTTTTAGTTTGAGCTCGACCCACATTTTTTTATCAATTCGTGGAGTATGTGGCAATATTAACTAGAGAAGTAATGTTGAGAATGCGTAAGTCTGAAATAGAGGTAGTTCAAACTAGAGATAGCTCAATTTAGGTAAGATCGAGGGGTAGGCCCCAACAAGACCCTCTAACTTTTTCTTGGTAACCATCATCTTTATCCCTTTCTCATTAATGTGACCGAGCCATTTGTGTTATGTACTTGTATCAATCCACGGAATGGTTGCACTAATAATAGAAAATATGCCTTGCGTTATATACAATGTTCATTGTTTTAAGCCCTAAGCTGCTACCATAACTCCCTTTACGACTTTCAAAAAATTATCACCAAAGGTGCTTACATATCCACCATCATTCGACAATTGGCTAACCGAGATAAGGTTACACCCCAATTTGGGTACAAGTCGCACATTCTTTAAAATCAATGTTGCCCCCGAAGGTAACTTCAACCTAGCGTTTCACTCTTGTCTCTAAGGAAGACTGTACCAAAGTCACCCTTAACAATATTGGTTAGGAAACCTACATTTGCAGTAGCATGGAATGAGGCATCCGAATCAATTGTCTATGATTTGTTAGCATCGTCGCACAAAGGAAGTAAAGCCTTATCAGAACTAACCTCCTTAATAAGGTTCATTGTATCGTTTTCCTCGTCATTAACTTTCTTATAAGAATTATAATCATGCCTGAAGTGACCCTTCATTCCACAGGTCCAACACGCACTGGGTGGCTTAGACTTTCCTCTTGACTGTGAATGACCCCTTACATTATTTGGCCCCTTTCTATAGGACCTCCCTCTTTCCTCGACGTTCAATACACTGTCGTTTGAACTTGAAGAGGTTTCTTATGATTTATGCCTATTCCCTTCACTCATAATCAAAGAGACTACAATATCAAATTTAATGTTTTCCTTCCCCTGATGAATTGCTCACTATAGTAATAAACCCTTCTCAGCTCTCAGGAATCTACCCCAAAAGAGCCTACGCTTTCACCTCCTCGGTGAAAGTGATTTTTACAGATTCTAGCTGAGCTTGAATCATATTTAACTCACTAATGTGAGCTTGCACACTACCATTTTCTTTCATATTTAAGGTAAACAAACGACGTAATAAATGTACCTTATTTTCCCTGGACGGTTCCAAGTACATAGAGGATAAAGACTCCATCAAATCCTTCGTTATCCCAACTTTGGAGATCATATGTAGATTTTTAGATAATAGCGTCAACCTAAAGGTTCCAAGCACCTCACGATTCAATCAATCCCACTTTGCAGTATCATGATCTGTCGGCTTCATCTCAATCCTACCTAGTGGTAAGTCAAGATTCTTTTGATAGAGATAATCTTCTATCTGCATCTTCTACACTTCAAAATTCGAACCATTGAACTTCACAATTTTTAATTTCTCTTCGTCGGCCATTGCTCTTCACCATAGAAGCCTTAAAACAAGCGCTCTAATACCAATTATTGAGAATTGAGGTAGTTAGTCTCTCTTCTATGACAAGAACAAATCGTGAAAATTGTCGAATAAGTAATAAACCAAATGAATAACAAAATAAGAATAAAAGAATTTACCCAGAGGAGAAAAGTGGAAAACCCTTTCGGATGAAAAACCACTCCTCGCGAACAATCCACTATAAATCAATACGTTACAATACGCTTTCGAGCTTCCTCGAAGGTTTAATGGAGTCTCTCAA
Source organism: Kingdonia uniflora (assembly GCA_014058105.1). Lineage (NCBI taxonomy): Eukaryota > Viridiplantae > Streptophyta > Magnoliopsida > Ranunculales > Circaeasteraceae > Kingdonia > Kingdonia uniflora. The sequence continues at coordinate 138,818 of JACGCM010000146.1, forward strand.
ACCCTAGTTCTCTCTAGAATTAAATTCGCTCAAGATGACCTAAGAAATACACTAAGTATCTCTTATATAGTTGGGAGGTTATTATATCAATTATAACACAAAGTATGGATAACAAGGTAAGCCAACCTCTTTACTCCAATTTTTTAAAACTGTGTTTACGAAGTCTATTTGAGTATACTTCAGAGTCTATTTGAACAGAACGTATTCGGAGACTTCTATTTAAATAAACTTTGAGTCTATTCGAAACAACTACTTTATATTCAAATAAAGTTTGTTCTACCTCTTCTGTTTGAACATACCAAAGTATATTAAAAAAGAACACTGAAAAATACATATTTTTCTTCTGTCTTCGATCCTCGCTCGTCCCACGAACTTTAGTGAACATCCACGAACATAATTCGAGTTCATTCCTCAATACGTGAGGTCAAGGGTTTGATTCTCACCTCCATGTGGGTTTTGAGGTTAGAATGAGCCCGTCAGCCTTGTGTTGGCTTGGCCAGTTTACATGGTTTGTGGGGCTATTGCACGAACCCTAGATGATCTAGTCAGGAATTTGCGGTCTACGAGCCTCTGGCCCAGACACTTCTAGCATAAAATAAAAAATAAAAAATAAAAAATAAAAAATTATTAGGAGTTGGGTCCAATCCCAAGCTAGGAACCCAACGGGGTTGGGGTGTCTTATACGGACTTTTAACAAGCCCATAAGCCCGATAGGGTTATGAGGAGAGTTTGAGTAGATTAGGTAACTTATGTTGTAGGGTTAAATATATATATATATCTGTATTATGTACAAGGGACGATGATGATTCAATAAGAAATCTCTCTTCTTTCTTTCCTTTTGTTCATACAATATTGTAATATTATATTACTCTATATTGATTATCTCTGATCAACATATTATTAGCATGCATGCTCTAGGAACGAAGAGAGCAAAAAATTACCTTATAATAAGAATTTTCAGGGAAACCAAGTGATCAGGAGAAGAGGTATTTTACAATTTTTTGAATACATATTCGATCTCTTTCAGATCTATACTATATGATAGATTATCATGGTTCAAAAACATATTTTCCCTATTTTTTGGATTAAAAATTAAGGTTTGTGGTGATTTTAACCCCTGATAAAGGGCTGTATTCAAACTTGTATATCTTTCTCTGTGGACATTGTATAGAGACGAGACTACTTTGGTTAGATAACCTACGCAGAGAGATTTACAACGGTATATGGCACATCTTTGGGAGATATCCCAATCACAAGGAATAGCACGTTGAAACTAGGCAGTTTCATGGCTAAAAACGGCATATATTTTTTTGTCAATGACGTCGACATGATAATAAAAAATTCAAAAAAATTATTTTAGAAAATTATCTAATGTGACATCATCGTTATTCACTGTAACGTTTGCAGTGACACGTATCGGGGATACGTGGCATGCAGACTTGGCATGGCACGTGCGTGGTACATGTTGTGACACGTGGCAGTCGCCAGACACCGGAGACTAGTAACCGACCGGACATTGAAAGTTGCTGGAATACTGGCTGGAATATTTATCGGGCAGTTACTAAAATATTCTTCGGATTGCCACCGGAATAGTCACTGGAGCAGTGAAATAGCAGACACGTGCGTGACACATGTACGAGGCACGTGTGCAGCCCGTGCATATGGCACGTGTGACTTATGTGTGCGTGACACGTGGTAGACGGGGTCTGACCGGTTTAGACCACGTCAACCCGGTTCAGGCCTTGACCCAGACTAAGTCTGACCGGTCCAGACACTAAAACTGCTATAAATAGCCAAATTTTTGGTCAAATTGAGCCCAATTTTTTAAAAAATATTCCTATTAACTGGACCTACCCTGTGGGGGAACCATTTTGATTTAGGTGCCTCGTATAGGAACATTGGCTTACTTATATGTGATATAAGTACATGGTGTAATACATATTTAAGTATCTTACGATAGCTTATAAGATATTATTGGTATGCCCCTAAGATACTAATTATCATGATCAGGAATCACTGATGATATAAAACCGAGACTAATTTAGCATACGACTGTGAGTCATATCTAAATCACAGTTAATTATCACAGATAAATAATTAGAGCTCAATTGGAAATTGACTTAGTCTTATTTCTAAAAACTTGGTATCTGAGGAACTAATTTTTCGTATCTAGGTACAATTAGATATTACATAATAACATTTAAAGGTATAAAACATTAATAGCAACCTATAGTACCCTAGAATGTTAATTCAAAGACAAGCATAATCAACCTATCTTGTAAACCAGCAGACTTTGGGATGAGACCACTCTTTAGCTAAACATCTAATACCTTTCATATTCGTAGCAAATAGTTTATTTGGCTAGAATATACAGACCTTATAGAACTTGAGGGTTTAAAACACTCTAGTTCTCATAATAAAGAATGCAACATCAAGTAGTTTTGAATAACTATCTTGGGTCAGACTCAATTAAAATGTACTTTAAGGTTAAGATCACCATTTTACGGGGTAAATTTAGGATTTAACACTTAATAGGATATGAACAAGGTTCACATATACGTAATGATTGGAAATCATGTACCTAAATATGATTTTATAAGTAATAGGATATAAACAAGATTCACCTACAAGTTATGATTGGGAATCATTGACTTAAATACTATGAATTGCCTCTATGCAAGGAATGTTTATCAAGTACTACTACTGGTATTGATCTACATGCATAATAGATGTTGGTAGCACTCAGAACATTGAGTACTTCCCATATTAAAAATCTATTTTAGGTACCAATAAACTTGACTTGTATGGATACTAAAATCCATCTACTATTACAAAATCTGAAAAAGACTATTGTTGAGAACAATGAGTCTCTAAATAATAAAGTAGGAGCTTTGTTTGGCATTCTCGCCCCCATATTTAGGAAGGCCTTATAATGGATTAACTTATACTATGATAATATTATACGATTGCGGTAGAATTTTTATTCGGCAATGCAACTCCACTATAATCTCACATGGAGAAATAGTTGAGGTAAATAGAGATATTGAGAATATTCTACTATAATTTTTACGATTCAAATATTACGCTTCCAAGGCAATATTTGATAGATCACTATGCATGCAGACCTAATTATCGTTTTCCTCATTTATGAGCAAAACAATGAGCTACTGGTTTTAAACCTCAAGCTTATGCCTACTAAAAGTAAACATACAACAAAGTCATATAATGTTGGGTCTAGTGACAGGGGAAGTTGCAGACAGAGTTGCAACCATGGATTAACGAGAGGTGGTAACAACGGTAGGATTTAATTCTAGTCATCAGTAGCCTGGGCAAGGGGAACAAGAAGTTTACCAATAGACCAAAATGGAATATGAAGAATTCTTAAATGGATATGAGATAGTCGGGTATGGGATTGCATGACACCCCAGGCGATCTAGAGAGATCAACCCCATACTTATCACGTGATCGCAGCTAGCATAGACTGTGCTACAGTAGAGTTTGTAGCTTTAGAATCCTCCCATGATACCAATGCAGTATTAGATCACGTTCTAAGAATAAATAGTACTAAATTCTCAATAGATGGATGATGTCACCAAGAGAGCATTGCCAAGTAGTAAATTTACTTGTTGAAGTAGTAGTTTTGCTTTATTAGTTATATCATTGACTGAGTTGGGAACTCTTCAGTGTTTAGTTTAATAGAATGTTCGTGACATGCACTGGTTTGGTATCCCATCTATGTGAGATTGTTCTTTAATTTTATTTTGTGAATTTATTACTTGGGAAGTAGTTAAATTCCATGTATAATAGTTGATCTACTATATACAACCTGCCTATGGATCTATCTGCTCATTGAGCATGACTAATATTTGGAAGAGTGGCGATACATATCTAAGAAACATTAGTACCACGCACTCGATCCTTTTGAGATATGAATATATTTCTTATCTAACCTTGTGCATCAAGGATGGCACAAATATTATTGGCATGGCTAACATAATAGAACGCACTGAGTTCATTACGCTATTACTCTCTAACGATACGATACAGGATATCTAGTCTACTTTATAAACTAGTAAATTCGGCTATATTTTACTGAGTTTATAGAGATATATGATAATGTTTATCACATAATGACTATCGGAGATAATGACAAACAAGGTTTTGTGCATTCACTCCATGCCTAAAGGTTAGAACACGCTATTGGAACGGTTTCCAATACACTCTTCATGACTTGAATAGTGTGGAGGATTATCGGGATTACATCTCAACTTTTCTTAAAAGGATAAAAGATCCAAAAAGTGTACGTATAACGATTGTTATCAAGGAAAGTCTATTATTTCATCATAGTATGACCAAGGTGGAGTGGGATCTCCAGCTTTTACTCTAAACATATCCATGGAGACACATGTGGATCTTTCTGCCTACATAATGGCCCACTTAAATATTTATGGTCATAAAAGACGTATCTAGGAGATGGTCTTACGTTTGACTACTCTTAAAATCTAGGAATGCAATGTTAGCACGATTTCTCACTTAGATCATTTGATCGCAGGCTCAGTTCCTGGTTTAACCGATCAAAGTCGATCGATGTGACTTCACAGGGGCTTGGGATATGGACTCACAGGTTTTTGATGATTATTTTACCGCTAAATGGGATAGATGATTGAGCATCATGAGTACCCCATACCATACCCAACTCGAGATTGGCAAAGAACCTAATCAAGCGATTTAGGATAATTGCTAGGCCACTGTTATTACGATCACAGCTTTCGGCTAGTGTGTGGGATATGCATTCTTACTCCCACAATACTAATTAGGGTTCGTCCCTTAGCAAATCATTAAATTATTTTTTCCCAAAAGCTACTAGTAACTTAGTCAGAGCCCGATGTCGCCCATCGACGAACATTTGGATGTTCAGTATAGGTGCCAACACTACAATAAAAATCACCTTTTATGTCACTTGTTTAATGTCATTTATTAGGATTATGACATGTTAAGTCCAAATTTGCGTATCATTCCCGTAAGTTTTTTAGATGCCACGTCAATCCCCCAAAAAGTGACATTATTTAGTTTTTCCATGCGTATTACAACACTTTGGGCAGTGACATAAAAGTATAATTCAGTCCACATCATTTATTTAATAGTAGTTATGTCACTTTATGGTAACTGATGTTGAATGGTTTTACCAAACTCTCGGGGACTTATGTTTAAGGCGAGGATTTTTTACCTTAATTCAGAAGCTTGAATGGAAGCAAAGAGTAATGGTTCTTTGCAAGCCCTAAAAAATTATCATCTCCTATCTCCATCTCTTCTCATAAGTTGCATCTTCAGTACTCTCTCTCTCTCTCTCTATGTCTTATCTCTTCTGTAAAGTGTTCTTGTTTATTGCTTAGGAGCTGCCTCCACCACAACCCTAGAAGTTGTTTATCGAGATTGGTCTCATACTTGATTTGTTGAAGTACATATCAACTTAATTTGTTGGGTTTAACCTAATTGATTCACAAATTCGTAGCAAGATCATTCAATTTGTATGGTTAACAACTTCAATTCACGAATGTAAGTTTCAATTTGATTTCTTTTGTAGGCTTGACTATGGAAATTATGGGTGCGGAGAGGAAGGTTTAAATCATGAGAAGTGGGCAAAGAGACGGATACGCCTGCAATGAAATTAAATGCTCCAACAACAACAACACAGGTCTACTTTTCTCTCTTTGATTTCAAATTCGAAATTGTTAAAAAAAAAAATTAATCAGATTCTGCAGCAATTCTAATTTCTAATCTAGTTTATAGGATTTGCTTTTCTTCTTTTCTATTATAATTTGTTTTATATTTTTTAATCTCTTTAGTTTATTACAATTATAGTTTCATGTTTCTCTTTTAACTAGTGGTACCAACATCAGGGCGGAGCTTGGATTCATAAATTTGGTCTTCAACATATATAATGTACAATAATCAACAAGGTGAAATAAACTTCTTTGTCACCTTTTACTTTTTCCTTAGTATTATTGACTTTTATGTTCTCTCTCATTATATTTGCGGCTTTTGGCTAGTTACAAAGTAAGCTATTTGAATTTGGTTGATTTGTAGAATAATGTGGAGTTGACATCATTGGAGTTTCGAGCTAAGCTTATATTGAAAAAGTGAGTCGAGCTCTGGTATTTATTATTTTCTTACTCTCTTGTGGTTGAAAAGCATGGGGATTAAACAATAGTTTGTAAATGATGGCATTGACTGCGGCCTAACCATTATTGGCTTTTACTAAGTGTGCTTCTCTTTTGGTGATTTTTTCATTAATGTCTTCTATTCTGATCTTAATAACAACCAAGTTGAAGTCCATTACAGAAGGAAGGTCAGATTGCAGATTTTCATCCTATAAGACTAGTCTAAGAGGCGAATGCTATTGGCAATGCCACCAACTATAAAGTTGAATCCACCTTTGGTCGCAGAGGTAGAACGTAATGGACTGGCAAAACACTCAAAAATATCAAAAATCTAGTTTTGACTTGGTGCAAAACTCTTATTAGGGAGATACCTATGCTAAACAATGGCTTGTTTAGTTGCCTTTGCCAGAGATGCTTACTTGAGCAGGTATACTATCTTTAATTTCAAACATTTCTTTATTTTATTTTCATGTTTTTTCCCTCAAACTTTTTTAATCATTGTTTTTGTGATTTACTAAATGGCTTTTGCTACGGATTATTCATAGCTATTATTGCTTGGTTGTGCTTCTTGTGAATACTCATAGCTTATATGATCTTTATTGCGCAAATCTTTCTTTTGGGTTAGCTATTACTCCTTTAAACTATAGTAACCCTTTATTTCTCATTCCCTTCAAACTCAAGATATAGGTTTTCATTATTTTTTTGATGATATATCTTTGGTGAGCTATGTTAGTTGGTGGTGACTATTACTGCCAAACCAAGCCAAGTTAAGCACTGAGATGCTTAGGATCTTTCTAGCTAACTTGAGTTCCCTGCATGTTCCACTTCATTTTAGTAGATTTTATGAATACAATAGTACTTGTGAAATTATTCAACATTTTTTGTTGTTGTTATGTACAGGTTCAGAACCATAGCAAACCGGTGGACCTTGCTGGAAAATATTATACCCACGTGATCTCTTGCTCTTGCTCCATCTCTCCTCTCCATGTATTTGATGCATTCATGTTGTTAAGCCTCAACTAAATTTTTAATAAACAGTGATACCCATACTTCCTAGAATGTATTGTTCCCATTATCACCCTACCCTCTTCGGTATTCTAAATCACCATATTACATGAATATAAGGTTGTCACCTTAAATTTGAAAAATAAGTATGGGTATATTACTTCAATTTTTCTTTTTTGTTAAATTCTAAGAATATTCAATTTTACAAGTATTCAATGCTTAAAGGATAAAATGTTTGTGGTTGCAAATGAAAGCTTAGTGGTGAACTTGAGCTCCTTAGATAAAAATAAGACGTAATATTTTTTCATGCTTTGGAATATGGTTCTAAATATTTTTGTAGTAGAATTTGCTGGTCGTGAATCTCGGATTATGTTTCAGGTATACGACACGCTTATTAATGAAAAATGGTGGTGTTCAAGTTTTTGATGGTAACCATGAAACATGTTTGCAAGCACTCATTATCTCAGAAGTTTGATGTAAAAATGGTCTTAATACTAAAGAGATATATGGGATATGGCTATCAACAGTTTTATTAGTACTCTTGAATTCCACAACTCCATCCTGCCCCATTTGAATCCCCAGAAAACTCGTATTTCATGCGCTTCAGATGCACCCACGCATACTGGGAACATCTTGTATTCGGGAGCTTAGACGAAGATGGGTGTTGATAATAGTCTATGCTTTGATAAGTTTTTGAAAAATTTTAGAGTTGATGTTATTAGGTTCGAGGAGGACGAGATGAAGTTTTATATGATTGGGATTGATACTTCATTTACAAATGCGTTTCAGAGGATCCTTATAGTTGAGCTTCCAATAATGGCTATTGAGAAGGTCCTCATTGCAAACAATACATCAGTTGTCCAAGATGAAGTGTTTTCCCAAAGGTTGGGCCTCTTTCCAATCAAAGTGGATCCAAGGCTTTTTTTGAGTATATGTCAGAAACCGATACTCCAAATGAAAAAAATACAATTGTCTTCAAGCTGAATGTTCAATGTGGTCGTAAAGGTGGCCTTCTTACAGTAAAATCTAATGAACTTAAGTGGTTACCAAATAGAAGTGAGTTTGAACTTTGAAATGGTAACTGACAGTACGTCTTTAGACCCAAACACGAAGAAGAAAACCTATACTTCATTCAGTTGTAGCCAAGACTTATTGCCTGAATTTGTGAATAATCCAATTACTCCTAAGCACAAAGATATCATTATCTTGAAGCTCGACCCAGGACAGGGTATTGAACTCGAGACTCATGTTATGAAAGGCTTAGGAAAAAGTCATGCCAAATGGTCTCCAGTATGTACAACTTGGTATAGGATGCTCCCTAAGGTTGTGTTATTATAAGAACTAAAAGATGAGAAAGCTGAAGAACTTGTAAAGAAATGCCCAGTTAATGTATTTGATATTAAGATATTGGCAAGGGTAGAAAAAGGGCAACAATAGCTCGTCCACGACTTTGTACATTGTGTAGGGAATGCATTCGTGGAGATGACTGGGAAAAGCGTGTAACACTAAGACGTGTTAAAGATCACTTCATCTTTAGAATCGAATTAGCCAGAGCTTTGCCTCCAGAAGTTCTACTCACAGAAGCTATAAAGATCATGGAAGAGAAATGTGAGCGTGTAACCACATAAATTACTTGAGGATTTAATATTTATGGGAGAGTTGAGTGCGTAAGTGTAGTAGTATATTCCCCAGATTTGACAAGAGTAAGCCAACAGAGTATAGTCGAAGACATACAGAGACAATCCTTCATAGTCGAAAATAGCTCAGCACTTGTAAGCCAACACGGTGTAGTTGAAGACAGTTCAGCATTCTAGAAGATACTATAAGTCCTCGACCTATCAAAAGTAGTCGTTGAAGCCTGGTCAAGAGAGAACTGTTAGAGATTCGTGAAGTTCGCCCACTTCCCCCGGAATAGGAGACTATTTCTTTCTTTTTGAAAATTTGTCTGTATGACTATAAATATAGGCAGAAAATAGATACTAACACATACAATCTTTTACTATTCTTACTTCAAACACCTACCTTCACTCTAAAATGTGTAATAACTAGCATTTTACAAGATTTTACATAAAAATCTTCCTCGAGGTTATGGTTTTTCTCAGGCTTTACTGAGTTTTTCTCATAAAATCTTGTTTTAGCTATCTTATTGCCTTTTCTTTACAAAAAAGTATTGGCGAAGATTCTCCTTCCGGAAAACACGCCACTATAATTAGTGTTGTCTATGGGAATTACCATACCTTTTTTACCATCACTGATCTAAACGCCGTCTAATGGCAAGCATGAACCTAAGAAGTCATTCCAGTACCATCAAAGAATAGGAAATACCAGGAACTGTTGATCTTCACAATGTCGTACTCGAGCTTCAGCAACAGATGGCCGTGGAAAAAGCTTAAAGAATAGAAGATCAGCGTGTCCACGCTCAAGATCTTCAAACAAAGAGAGACGAACGAAGGAAAGCCTTAGATCAACAGAGTCAAATACATCAGAAAGAAATGGAACGACTAAGAAGAATGCAAGATCGGCTTACCGACCGACAAACGCCCCCTCCACTTGCTCAAAACGAGCACAGATCAAGAGAAATTTTACGCGACGATCCACCAAGAGAAGATGAGCTCCATATTTCTTTATCCAGATCCGAGAACCCAAATAGAACCTCTCGATATTTTGGTTTAACATCCTTAGCATCGACAACTCAAGAAAATCGACGCACTCGACATCCAACTCACCCGTATGAAAGAAGGCCAATCAGGAATCGATTGAGGCCAGAAGGGCAGGGAGATTTTGTTCTTCAGATTGCAGCTTTACCATTTCCCCCGCAACAATTCGTCACTTTGGACGACCTCAATAATAGGATCCAGGCCATAAATTATGACATTCCAAGCCAAAGGTCCGCATTTGATGGAATCGAGACAAACCCCATCTCCCCTTACCTCGAAGTTATGCCCATTCCAAAAAAATTCTATATGCCCAAATTTATTCAATATGCAGGACTGAATGACCCACTTACGCATGTTCGACATTTCGAAGCCGTAGTGGGATTATATTTCAAACTTAACGACATGCTCTGTAGGTTATTCAACATGAGCCTGAAGGAAGAACCGCTTCGTTGGTTCCATACTATCCAAGAGGCCTCCATCACCACGTTCAGCCAATTGCAGCATCTTTTCGAATCTAATTACGCTCATGCCAAAGAGCGAGAAATCATTGTCGATTCCTTGTTTTACTACGAGGAAGGCGCAAAAGAGTCCATGGCATACTTTTATAAATACTTCTTGCAGGAAACAAGGAAAATAGGGAACTCAGACCCTAAGATCGCCGTTCTAGCATTCACCTCTGCCTTACCCATTAATTCAAAAGTTTGAGAAGAACTTACTCTACAAAAGCTCATCTGTAATCCATTCTCGAGAAACATCTTCGACCCCATTTTACCGAACAGTCACTTCTGAAGCGCCTAATTAACGCGATAGAAATACCGACAGTAATAAAAGAAGGGACATCACACCTAATAGACCTGTCCCAGTTTTGCCGCCAATGACAACAACTCTCTTCGCTATCTTGCCGATGATAAAGGGAGATAAGTGTTATCGCGCACCACAGACAATTCCTGATCTTCCCAACAGACCACTATGTCAGTATCATAATGTGCATAGCCATGAGACTGACGCCTGTTACTCCTTCATATGAATCTTTTATCGCATCCTATTAGCTGGAAGACTCCATAATTATGTCTTCGACATCCAAAAATTCCTCAAGAATGAAGTGGAGCAAAATCAGGCCTAAGGGAAAGCTCGCCACCTGTACATGATTGAGATCGAGAAAGGAAAGAAAAGAAAACAAGACGATCGGATTACATCTTGCTGTAAAATGACCTCCTCGGACAAATCAGCAAAATTTCTTCACTGCACAAGTAAATCGATGCGTCCTTACCAAATCACCTTCAAAGACTGTGACACAAGCCACGTCAAATACCCCCATGATGACCCTTTCGTTATTATGCTCAAAGTCGGGCATGACTATTTACATACACTTCTCATAGATACTGGAAGTGCCACAGATGTATTATTCAGAAGAGCAATTGAAATCCTAGGCCTTACAGATTTGGTAAAACCTTTGGCAACAATAATCACGGGCTTCAATGGTTCGAAAGAATCATCCACATGAGAAATCAATCTGCCAGTTTAGGCAGGTTCCGAAACTACATTCGTCAAATTTCTTGTTATCGATGCAGAGTCCAAATACTTGGGAATTCTGGGTCGAAGCTGGTTGTATTCAATCAAAGCAGTGCCTTCTACTTATCATCTTGCATTGCACTTTCCAGTAGATCACGAAATATATGAAATCAATGGCAGCCAAGCAGTTGCACGAATGTGCGAAAATACCATAACCAACCCTTATACAACCAAACTTCTCAAAGCATAACAACTACAGTAAGAAGAATCGTCAACATTTGAATAGCACGATACTGAGATGGTCGAATCTGTTGAACTCGATGGCCTGGGACGCACAACCTTCATCGACTCTAAATCATCGACCGACAAAAATGGCCATGATACAACTATTTAAGAAGAACATCAGCATTTTTACCTGGACTTTCCAAGAAATGCCTGGCATCGATCCTTCAATCGCTTGTCACCGACTCAAGCTTCTTCCAGATAGTAAAGCTATCATTCAAAAATGACAGAATCTAGCCCCCCGACTCGGCGATGCAGTAAATGAAGAAATTGATAAACTCCTTTGGGTAGGATTTATTTGGGAAGCTAAATATCCGAAGTGGGTTTCTAATATCATGGCGGTACCAAAGAAGAATGGCAAAATCAGGGTTTGTGTTGACTTTACAGAACCCAACAAGTTCATACCTAAAGACAGTTTTCTGCTACCACTAATTTCGCAGCTTCTCGACTCAGTTGCAGGACACAAAACTTCTTTATATGATGGATACAGCCTCTGGTTATAACCAAGTTCCACTAGCCGAAGAAGATAAGGAAAAAACAACCTTCATCGCCAACAGAGGTCTCAACTATTACACGGTCATGTCTTTTGGTTTAAAAAATACAAGCGCTACTTACTAAAGACTTACGACAAAAATGTTCAAAGATCATCTCAGTAAAATTATGGAAGTATACATCGATGATATGATTTGCAAAATCCTGAAATGAGTAGACCACTCCAATAACCTCCAAACATCTTTTGCAAGTACCAAATGAAACTTAGCCCAGAGAAGTGTAAATTCGGAGTTGCCTCTGGCAAATTCCTGGGATATCTAGTCATCAAAAGAGGAATAGAAATCGATCCCGTACAAATCAAAGCAATCAGGGCAATGCTATCCCCTCAAAAAAAAGACGTTCAAAAATTCGCAGGTACAATCGTTGCTCTTCACAGATTCATCTCAAAGTCATCTGATCGGTGCAAACTCCTTTACCTCTTTTCTCGTGGCAACCCCACTCCTATTTTGAATAAATAGCAGAAAGAAGTCATTTGGACTCTGGACTGTAAGATGGCTTTCCAATATCTTAAACGATGCTTGGGGAGCCTTCCTATAATGAGTACTCTAATTAATGGTGAATCTCTTACAATGTACTTATCCACAACCGACAATTTGATCAGTTTCGTCCTTATTCGAGAAGATGATGGAGTAGAAAAATACATCTATTTCATCAGCAAAACACTTATGCCTGCTAAAAAAGGTACACGACAATAGAAAAATAGCTACTCGCTCTGGCCTACAGTTCTCAAAAAATTCATCCCTACTTTCAAGCTCATCCCATCAAAGTCATCACCAAATACCCCCTTAAACTAGTACTCTCCAAAAGAGAAAAATCTCGACGAATCCAACAATGGTCTATTTTCCTTAGAGAATATGACATTTCCTTTAAACCCCAAATATCTATCAAGGGACAAGCAGTGGCTAACTTTTTGGCAGACTTTCCCGTCGAAGACCCCGATTGGGAAGAACTTGAAGAAATATTCACAAATGACTCAATAGCAAAACCAGACGCATGGTCCAAATGCTCTGGTTGGCGATTTTTTTACAGACGGATCCGCTGGACCACAAGGATCGAGGATTGGCATCGTCCTCGTCATACCTTCCAATCATCGAATTGAAAAGGCTATCAAACTCAACTTCTATGCCACCAACAATGAGACCAAATATGAAGGAATCTTACATGGTCTCGATTTCATACTTACTCTCAGAGTAGAAGAATTAGCCATCTACATTGACTATTTGCTTGTGGCAAATCATTATAATAAAACTTTTAAAACAACGGGGAAAATAGTTTATTATGCAGCTCTGGTCGAAGAAAAGATGCAGTAATTCAAACATGCAACAATTTCTTACTTACCCCGATAGGAAAATCGACATGCCGATGCTTTAGCTTACATCACTGCAATACTGGGAGACAGTGAAAAAAAATCTTTAGAGATCGAAATCATCGAGCATTCCAGCCTCAATATACTATCAACATTCCAGATCACGATTGTTGAAGAAGACAATCTTGACGACATGAGAAGACCATTCTATGCATACCTCAATTCCAACATCCTCCCCAGTAACAAAGAAGAAGCTCGATCACTTCTGGCCAAGTGCCCTAGATTCACTGTCCAAGGTCACATATTATATTGAATCACAGAAGGGGGACCACTTATCGAATGTATTTCTCATAAACAAGCCCAAATCAAAATTCGTGAACTTCATGAAGGTATCTGTGGAGTAGATGTTTCAGACAGATCGTTAGTATAACGTGCTTTTACACAAGGGCTATATTGGCCCAAGATGGGACAGGATTGTGAAGACTTCATTCAAAAATATTACAAATGCCAAATCCATGCCCAAGACATTAAAAATCCAGCCTTAGACTTGCATATCAGCAATATTCTCTGGCCATTCAAGCGATAGGGCATCGACATCATTGGATCTTTACACCCAGTATCGGGAAACTGAAGGTTCGTTCTGGTTGCTACTGATTACTTCACAAAATGGGCTGAAGCAATTCCTCTCTGCCATTCTGATGAAAATGAAGTTATCAAGTTCCTTTAAGAGCACATCATCATCAGATTTAGATGTTCGCAAATAATACGCTCCGATAATGGCAAACAGTTCATCAGCGCCAAAGTACTCGCTTTCCTCCATAAATACAAAATCTAACTCACAACATCCACACCATATTATCCTCAAGGCAATGAACAAGCCGAAGCCATAAACAAAGGCATCAAATCAGGATTATGCAAGCGTCTCGACAACAAGAAAGGATGATGGGTGGTTAAATTGCTCAGTGTTTTCTAGGCCTGCCACACCACACCTCGAGTCTCAATGGGTTACACTCCATTCATGATGTCTTTTGGCACTGAAGCAGTCATACCTTTGGACCTCAACCTACCCAGTACTCGAGGAAAAGTTCCAGACGAAGACAATAAACTCGGTCTCCTTTGCAACCTCAATTAGATAGAAGAAACCATAGACAAGGCCATTGTGAATCTGGGATGATACCATGATACTTTGAAAAAAGTATACGTATACAACAAGAAAGTTTGAGAACAAATATTTGGTATTGGAGACCTTGTCTTACGACGAATCCAAGATAGTACTCGGCCTAAATATTTAGGGAAATTATCATAAAACTAGGAAGGGCCATATATAATCAGCAATAAAACAGACAGTGGAACTTATTGGCTTATGGCTGAAGATGAAATACAGCTAGAATATCCATGGAACATTGCTCAACTGAAGTTATTTTGCAAATGATACACTGTAACCATTTTTATCGATTTAAATAAACAAACTTTGTTATCAGTTTTCTCCTTACTATTTGATTTGATCCCGATCTATACTTTTCAAGTATATATCAGACAAACAATCTCTTTACTATTTGATTTGATCTCGATCTATACTTGTCAAGTATTCATCAGATAAACAAAATTCTTACTATCATGATTTGCTTTTGGTCAATACTTAACAAGTATACCTAAAGCCTATCATTCGAATTCTACGCGAACAATATCCAATTATAGGATATTCTACTTCGCGCTCTTTACTTATCGAACAAACTCTGAAAGAGCTTTTGTTCATCCCAAATCTAAATCCAGATACCCATCTAAGGATATATATATATATATATATGGTCCTTAATCTATTACTTGTCATTTTTTGGCCATCTTTCACCTACCACACAAACAAGCGTTATTTACTTATCTGCTCGATCTTTAGTCATATTCGATCAAAATAATTTTATCGAATATGCTACTTAGAACTATTTACAAAACAAGTGCACAAAATTATTTCACAAAATAAAACTTGTTCAACAAGACATATTGTTTCACTACGCACTACTAATTAAAATATTTCGGTCCCACTAACCACTTTTACATCATTTCTCACATAAACACAACTTACCCAAGGTTTAACATATTAAAGAAGATTTATCTTCATTCAACTTCAGGGGACCTTCGAGAACCTGCATATCTGCTACCTCAACTGGATGAGCACCATCAGCATCCACTATCACTTCATCTTCGATGACTTCGATTTCCCCGTGTATATCAGGCGTCTAGGGTGCATCATCATCCGAGCTGTCATTAAACACGGCACCACCTACTTTTACAAGTCCCTTGTAGAATTTTTTCCTCTGCTCCAACTCGTCATATTGCTTCTTATAGTGCGTCCTCACTTCCATGTATTTTACCAGCTTCTCCTCCATCTTCGTCCTCACCCCATTGAGCAGCTTGCCTTATTCTTCCTCCATTGCTTTACGAACATCGGCAACATGATCCTGTCCATCTTTTTTGAAAGTGGCCTGCTGTAACGCCAAAGCCTTTTTTTCTCTTTCTCTACCACTTTCTTCGCTTCTCCTATCGCCTTTTCCCTCGCCTTCTTGGCATCGAGCTTATACCTATTCAATGTGGCGTTCAATTATGCCTTCTCCTCAATCAAATCCTTTTATATATTTTTGTAGGCAATGATCTGGTTTGCTAGTTCACCACTGCCCACAACGCGTCCCATAACTTTCGTTACCAACCTCTTAATCTGCATCAAAGACATATAATGAGTATTCGAATAACCAACCAATTTTTTTATTCGAAGAAAAGCATTAAAATTTCACACCTTCAACAAATTCCTCTGACCTTCGCTGAAAAAAAGTGTTCAAACTGCCAATCCCCACCATGCAATCCTCCAACTCCATCTTTAGCTCATCTGTCCCAGACGTATAAGCATCCATGGTTTTCTGTACTTCTATATCAGACTCTTCGAGAAACTTCTTCTTTGAAGACTCTCCACTGGTCCTCTTCAGGACCACACTACTAGAAGCCTGTGGAAGACGCATATCCACTACAGCTGCTAGTTTAGAGTCCCAGCCACCTCTTCTGTTGATGATTGCCGAGTCAACCTCTTATGATGAAGTAATGGAAGCACATCAGAACTTGCCGCCCTTTTCTTTTTATTTATTCCCAGAGTCTCTCCTAGCATAGCATCAATCTCAGTGTCAGTGTTGTACCCAACCAAGGAGCAGTTTTCCAATGGTAAGCTAGCATCCGCAGCTCTCTTATTCTTCTTCGCCGACATTTTTCTGCCGATAACAGGCACATCTAAACCTTTTACCCTCGACATCCTTAGCCCGGCTTCTTGGAAGAGTGTATTTACAAAATCTTGGTCAATAACTAGGTTATCGATCTTACCAAAAAAATATTTAATTACTTTATACAATTCTTCTTTTACCTGTAATTTCCAGTCGACATCTTTCAATGCTACAAATAACAACATCTCATTCACACAATTCGAACATCGAGAATTGCAATTACCTAACCACACACCTAAGTGAAAAAAATTCTCTTTAACGGTTCCCCGGGATTTTTTTTATCAAACTCGTAATTTCTGGAAACAAGTAAGTGTTTATCGGTGTATCGCCCCCCCCCCCCCCCCGTCGACACCATATCATAGAACAATGGTCTTTTTAGGAACCTCGCCAAATAGCGGTAACCTAGCTTCTGCAGGTTTAACTTGAGTGTGTAGTACATACATAAATCATCAACAGTTATTAACTCCTCCCCCCTGGTTTTCAGCCGACCATTTAGGGCCCTACATACCCTAAACAGATCATGCACATTCGGATTGAACTGCCCCAGCGCCACATCAAAGAAATTCATTAATTTCTTTTGGTCCACTCTGAGGGGAAGCTTCAATCCCTTCTTTATTTGTTCTCAATGAACTAGGATACCATTCAGAGGAATTTCCTGGTTGATCATTCCATACTGGTACTCCTTTAACCTTATGTCCCCATGAATACCATATTTTTTCTTGAAACTTAAGATCTCTTTGGTCTCTAGACCCTCTCCGTAACATGCATCCTCGCCTTCCTCCACATCTTCTTCCCCATCCCCACTACCTTCTCGATCACTCATTTGAGGCTCATGATCGACATCCATTTCCATATCCCCCTCCTCAGCTTGTTCGACAGTACTAGGTGCCACTCTAAATTGTTTCACACTGCCTAAATCTGTACTACTCAATCCAACCCTATACTTCCCTCCCTATTGTTGTACACAAGTCCTCACATCAATCATCAGAGGCACTACATCTTCGAGTTCCCCGTATATATCTTTCTCATCATTTAGAATGGATTCGGCCATTTTTAAATAGAATATGTACAACAGATTCCATATTTTTTAAACAGTTAGAATCTATCATATGTGATACATATATATGTTCATACGTTCATATATTCATAAAACTATTGTTGTCAAGATAAATCTTTAACACATCATTCGTTTTACTATCTGCTACTATTATTGACATTTATACTTACTACCACAGTTCTCGATATAGTTAATATATTTTTAATCATATTGATATTTTTCATTCAAGTAACACATTTGTTCAGTTCTCGATGTTTTTTCTATTTTTAATAAGTAACATCGATAACTTGTTAATTTCGTCTACTTTTTGTCGAATACAGGCATCTCAACAGCTTCTCGAATAACAATTCACCTATTTCCCGCCAAAAATACAATTATTCAAAAATTGATACTTCCCCTTCTCCGGCATAAAATCTGGCCAAATCCCAACAAAAATAACTTCCCCAATAATCTCGCCGTATCAAAATGACATTTCCCTCATCCCTACAATCGCGCCGTAACAACAGTGCCACCAATCAAGACTTATCTCCACTCCTCTCCACCCATTCATCATCTCCCCACACCAGAACCAATCTATAAACACCTAATGATACCAGTTCTTCCACCCTCACATAGATAACAGTTCTAACTACTTTAAAATTGCAAAACCCTTTACCAAACCCTAACTCTGTCCATTTTTTAAACTCCTTACAACTAATTCCCTTTTGATTTAATTTACTATACCACATAATTTACTTTACTTCATCTTAATCATCTATCACATAATCAATCAAAACCAAATAACCAACAATCAAAAACTAATTCATTAACCTTGTTTTTATGCTGCTTCAGTGTCTCTTTCCTTAGCTCGCTTGGCTCTTACAATCAACACGCTAATCTTCTCTTTTGCAATTATCGGCAATGAATTTAGTAACGAATAAAAATAATTAGCACTTGAGAATATATATTTTGTGTTTGAAAAGTATGAACAGTCGCCCACAGCTGAGGTATTTATAGACCCCACATGACTGTTCATCGCACCACTTCGCGACTATTCAACTCTTCAAACATAACATTTTCTCTTCATCTTCTCATTCTCTTCGACACTTCGTCTTCTCGAAGATAACAAACACTTGCACTCCCGCTCTAAGTCTTCCATATCTCAAAGAGTTTCTTTATAAATATTCCAACTCATCAAATCACCAATTATATTGTCAGAGAGATGGTATACATCAATTTCTTGATATTTCAAAATCTCCCCTAATGGAACATATCTTGCTATATTCATTGGTCTTGGTCCATAAACCTTTTTTTCTACTTAACCTACAAATTCCTATCTTTTGAGACATATCTTTGACAATATACACATTATCATTATATTTGACATTCTACCAGAAACTTGCTTAAAACTATTTGTCAATACTTAATTTTAATAAGTACACTATCCATTCGATAAGTAAACATCAAATTACTACCATCGACAATAAATCCTGTACTCTTTTATTACATTTCATTCCCCTTCACAACTCCTTACACCGACCTACTCCTACGAAAAGTTACAACTTCCTAAACCCCACGTTGTAGCTTCATCCTCCCTCTTTACCAACTACTTAGCTCGAGTCCACATTCCACCATAACGTTCAGGTGGGCACCAAAATTGTAGCTTGACCCAAAACTTAAAGTTCTCCTCAACCTCCCTCGTTTCTGCCTCGCTCATCCCTTCATAATCAGGCTCCTCTGGATCTTCCATGTGCATGTCACAGCTTCGAGAACCAAAGTATCGCGTGTACAATACCCAATATATCGCTTAAGTACGTCTGAACACACCATCACAGGACTAAGCTCTTGTCTTAACTATTTTGCATCAATGCCTCACATATACAGCAATAAGACTTATTTATACCCCTTCCAGTCATGGTCCAACTTACCTGTATTTACTCCGCCTTGGAACTCTATAATTTCAAATGTCAAATCCATCAACCTCGAAATCTGTTCTGGGACCCACTCAGTCAAATACATTCGAAATGTTATGACAACCCATCAACAGTTTATGTGCATTCACGTTCGACATTTTATCTTTGAT
This sequence comes from Kingdonia uniflora, assembly GCA_014058105.1. NCBI lineage: Eukaryota > Viridiplantae > Streptophyta > Magnoliopsida > Ranunculales > Circaeasteraceae > Kingdonia > Kingdonia uniflora. The sequence continues at coordinate 158,672 of JACGCM010000146.1, forward strand.
TATTTAAAACTACTATTGCTACTCAAAATACACATGAATAGAATATCGAAGATATTAACTTTATTTATTATTATAAATAAGTTACAATTCATATTCGACAAACTTCCTCCTTCGATTTTTTACATATACTATCCGTGACTACATCCTTCGATTACATTACATCAAACTACATCTATTTTTACATTCGACTTACAGAACTAATTACTCTGTATTTTCTTTTTACCAGAATCTGACATTAAAGCCTTTTTCTAGTCCTTGAAGCTCAATGAATCTCAAGTCATTGAACTTCTACAAGATGCATCAGCAGAAAAAAGATAGCAAAACATTATAAGAAAACTCAAACGTTCGGCAAGATCCCTGGACACCCATCTAAGCTTTAAATCTTCATCATCAACACACAGTTATCCCTTCTCTCCCAAACTGATGTAATCCATTGCCCTCACCACCGCATGATGATATAATTGCTTCTAATATATATACATCATTTCTATTTTGACCTTGATCCTACCCCCACGATCACATACTAGCTTCACACCGATCAGTTTACGCTAGATTATTCCTTCAGAACGATTACCGCCTTCAGCCCCAAACAGTGCCATAGACTACACTTGGGGAGACATCTTTCCATAAACCACCGCCATCCCACCTTTAATAAACACCCTATTTATACCCATTCTCCTTCTGTCAGATTCAATGTACCGCATTTATTGCGCATCGGGAATGACTGGGCCAGATACAGTTCTTTTGACCTCAAAAATGACACAGACGATTCATCTTTTTATTTGACAACTTCTTCATATTACAAAAATCTCCTCGACACAACCACAAGTGCTTCTGTCGAGAATGGGGCGATTGTAGTAGCATATTTCCCAAATTCGACAAGAGTAAGCCAGTAGAGTGTAGTCAAAGATATACAGAGACAATCCTTCATAGTCGAAGACAGCTCAGCACTTGTAAACCAGCATGCTATAGTCAAAGATAACTCAGTATTCTTGAAGATACTATAAGTCCTCGACCTACCAAAAGTAGTCATTGAAGCTTGTTCAAGAGAGAACTATTAGAGATCTGTGAAGTTCACCCACTTCCCTCGGAATAGGAGACTATTTCTTTCTCTTTTGTAAAACTGCATGTATAACTATAAATACAGGCATAGAATAAATACTAAAATACACAATCTTTTACTATTCTTACTTCAATCACCTACCTTCACTCTAAAACGTATAATAACTAGTATTTTACTAGATTTTACATAAAAATCTTCCTCGAGGTTGTGGTTTTTCTCAGCCTTTACTGAGATTTCCAAGTAAAATCTTGTTTTATCTAGCTTATTGCCTTCTCTTTACAAATAAGTATTGGCAAAGATTTTTCTTCTGAAAAACACGCCACTACAGTAAGTATTATTTTACTTGAACTACTGTGGTATTTATATCCTTGGTTATACATGAACATAAGAGAATTCTAAAGCCAAGATTCTATAGAAAATGATCGAGCCCTTATATTTTGACAGTGAGCTATGAAAATGAGAATCAATTTTATCTCTGGTTATTAAAAAAATGATCTAGTTTTTCTTATTATATGTTAATCTTTGAAATTGACTCCAGATGTAGAGTATGGTTTTGAAAGGGAAAGAGATAAAGAGGGGAGAGGGAAGGGGGGATGGGGAGGTAGGATTATAATTTTTTTTTTTTTTTATTTTTGGCCAAATATTGAAGTTGTCTGTAAAGTGACGTGGTTAAATATAGATCACTTACAACATCATTTCCCTACTAATTTAGTTTATAGAGTCACGTAAGTTATGGACCCAAATAACTTCATTTTTTCAACATAAAAATATCATTAAAAAAGTGACGTAAATACATAGTACTAACCAAGTCGTCTTGATCAACGTCGCTTGCAAAAGTGATGTTATTTCTCTTTCACGTCACTTTGTTAGTAACATAAATACTCTTATTTGTTGTAGTGTAATCGTACCTCAATGTATAAATATGAGACTCACAACGTCGACCTGGTATTATGTGGGTTATGATTCATATTTATCACTGGATATTTAGACCCACTGGCAATGTATATACTGCAGGGCAGATAATTATCGCTTTGATGATACAATATTCCTAGTATTGGGGGAAGATATGGCAGTCAATATTGAGGATATTTCCAAGAGGTCTTGGAAAACACCATCGTTGTCTCATTTAGATCCCTATACATAAGTTAGGTGATAATAAGGTTCAACATATTACAAACCTCCAATAAGTCACAAATGATTTGTTTGACACATTCATATGCACTATTGAAGTACCGTAAGTATAGGTACCTACAAGTAATACACCTACACAGCAAAACATTCTGGGGAAACTAGTACCACAATAAAATGTTCCAGGGGAATTAGTATCGCTAACGAATCTGAGGCTCGCACTTAGTGTAGAGCACCGTTGGAAGAAAGTATTATGAGCCAGGGAGCTGTAGAATAAGGGATAAATATGATTAATGGTATAGTCAGTTCATCGAGGATGGAACCACCCATTTACGAGGCAATAGTAGCTACACGACCAGTTGATGTATTACGGGACTAGCCCAGGGTGGCACATACGCGTATAATAATAATGAGATCTCGATCTATTAAAAGTCTTTAATAAGTACAACGTAGGATCATTCAGTAGAGATTTTTCGATAAGGTATTCATATTCGCTGTTGTGTTTGCCATCAAAGATGAGGATTCAGAGCCCAAGTGGGTATCTGGAATCCAAGCGGAGCTCAGCTTGCGCATAATGCAAAGTAATACCGTTGAGCCTGTCAGTCATAAATAGGAAGGGTACGGAAGCACAATTAACTCGGAAATATAATTTGGTCAAGGCAAGACTAGTTACCCAGAAAATCATTAAGAGATTTGGCATCGATTGTAGTGTGACTTATTACCCGATTACGAACGTTATAATGTTTCGGTACTGATCAGTCTATCAAGTTGTCGGGGACAAGCTAGAGATGTGTCTGATGTAAATACCACATATCTATATGGGAAAATATATACAGATATTTACATGAAGCTACTTGTGAAGGTATAAGCTTCTAGAAGCAATTAAGCCCGACACACGAGGTGTGCGTGTAATAAAACTAGAAAAGTTATTTTTGGCTTGAAGCAATTAGGGCCTATGAGACATAGTAAGTTGACTGAGTATTTGAAGGCCGGGGACTTTGTAAATATCTTTATCTGTCCATACATTCTTATTTAGAACATAAATATTAGCTTCACTTATCATAACAATGTACTAAATGATTTAAATATCATTAGACCTCCGGGAGAGATCGCGAGAGCCGCTGAATACCTGGGAAGGAATTCAAAATATAAGATCTTGAGAAATCAAGAGTGTCTCAATTTGTAGATCAAACATCTTGATAGTGGCACTCATACACCAAACAATATATATCAGAAGAGTTATCTAGCACTTTGATATGGATATAACACATGGTGTTAAGTCGTTTATTACGCGTCTAGCACTTGGGTGTGGATAACTACATCTTCCACCATCCTAATGGGGGGAGAAAATCCTAGGGCCATGGTGCTAGCTTGGAGGTACTTTACTATATTAGCAAGGTATACTAGACCCAATGACTTATTCGCAGTGAACTGTTTGGCCTCCCATAGTTCTGTTCCTACCCAAGGTACTAGATTGAGATCATGCACATTATGAGTATCAAATCGGTATGAAAGACTGGGGTATGTTCTACTCGAAATGGTAAATGTAAAAGTATAGAGTATACCGATACAAAATACTTCTCAGACCAACATAGAGGCCATTGTCAAATGGATTATGTACGAGGATACATAAAGATTCTTAGAGATCGATAAAGCAGATGGCGGCAGTTATACCTCGAACCGTAAAGATTCTTATACTTCATGAAGCTGGCACAGAATGATAGTTGTACTCCAAGACACATCTTATCAACCAAAGTTGTGGCATGTTCTATCCAAGATAAAGCATCGACTATGTATGAAGACAATTCAACTTGCATCATTCAAGTCAATGGCGATAGAACGAAGTACATTTTATAGAAGCCATTCCAACCTTATGAATTATAAAAGGTGAATGAGATTGATGTTGTTGAAGATATTTCAGAAGACATCTTTACAAATCCATGCACGAAGACTCTTGCACCACTTACGTTCAAACAGCTAGTACACGGAATCGATATGCAGAAGATTTACTTATCAATATCTCAGGGAGATAGATCTTAGGGAGATCGATGTCAGGGGGAGTAGTTCCAGCTTGACGTGGGCGTATTGTACTTTTTTTCCTGATAGCGCCGTTTTTATCCTAGGAGGTTTTACTGGCTGGAAATTTTAATGAGGCAACGAACACGTGTCCACAACCCATATAGGGCAAAAAATTGTACTATTTCCCTACACAGCTTTTTGTCAAAGGGGGTTTTACTAAGCAGAGGTTTTAATGAGGTAAGTTGTCCTAGTATAGAATACCCAAAGGGGGAGTGTTAGGAGTTCGGTCCAAGCCCAAGCTAGGAACCCAACAGGGTTGGGGTATCCTATACGAACTCTTAACAAGCTCATAGGCCCGATATGGTTACGGGGGAGAGTTTGAGTATATTAGGTAACTTATGTCGTAGGGTTACCTATATATATATATATATATATATATATATATATATATATATATATATATATATATCGATATTACTTTTTTCCATCTTTACAAAATCAGACCCATGGAACAATAAATTCCAAAATCGATATTGGCAAGAAGAAAAACCAGTTTTACCCCTACTAAAGTTGTAATATTATAGTAGATAACCACCTATTTTTGAGCCCAACAAGTACGAATGTAACATCCGACGTAATAAAAAATTATAAAAAATTATTTTAACTCATTTAAAGCTATTATATCAAGTCACGTGTACGTGTAAGGCTCGCATTGTCACCATCTCATGAACTACTTGTCATTCGTTTTAGTACATTTTATCTAACCTTTGACCAGATTTCTTATTTATAAGATGGCAGACTCTTTTACCAATTCTGTTACTATTTTTCATCGTTTATGGTTAGGCATCACCTGCAATTCATAGGAGAACGTTCGTCTGGTTTTTGGCGCCAAAAGCGATCCCGAGTCATCAAACAGTTTCTTCTTCTTACTCAACTGAAAAAACCATCCCAATTATTTGTCACAAACCGTCTGTGTGACTGCCGCCTACCAAGTGTTTGATTAAAGACTGGTACTCTACATATTGAGCATGAAGGAAATGATGGTACTCGTAACTCCTGTAGATAGTATTCTACTCTACTCAACTAATAGAATAAACTATGGTAAATCGTCTGCGCGGCTACTGCCAACCAAACTATGTCATTTATTTAGTTAAGCATTGTTTTAGATAATTATATCATTTGGTATCATCTAGTTGTCATATTCAATAAAGAATTTCCCATTTGTTCACCCTACTTTGTCATTCTTTCAAAAAAATATCAATTGCCTGAATATTATAGTGGGATTCTAGGCCGTGGGCTCCACAGGTAAGGTCGTAGGCTCCACTAGTATGAATGTCACTTCTTAATAATAATAATAAAAATTTGAATCATTTAAAAATATATTATCATGCCACGTGTCCAAATTTAATTCCTCGATGTACACGTGTCATTACAATTTCGAGACGTGTGAGGCAGACCCTGTCACCATTTCATGTATTTATTGTCATTTATTGATGCCAATTTGTCACACTTTTAAACATAAGTTATATTAAATCATGCAGACTCTGTCACCATCAGTTATATTATTTGCCATTTGGTTATTGCTATTTAGGGTTATGCAACACGTGCGATTCACCCGAGTTCATCTGGCTTTTGGCACCAAAAACCATCTATATTTCTCAAACACTTTCTTCTTACACGACCACTGCAAAGATCGTAAAAACTACAAAAACTGTCTCGTTTATACAAATCGTGTGTGTGATTGACAACCGTAAAAACTGTCTCGGTCGCACAAACTATTTTCTTAAAATTGTCATGATTCTACCTATCGTGTGTGTGTATGATTTTAGTATTATATCAGTGGAAAATTATCTGTATGACTACTGCCTACTAGGTGTTTGATTAAAGTCTATTTTTTCTTCTTCTTTCACAATGAAGTCTGATAAAAAAGTGAATGAACAAGTTGACGAGGAGAACCAAACACAAGAGGGTGGAGCCAAGAAGGGCACCTCCAATACTAAAAATTATACCTCTCGATGTACAGGTGTGGGACTTAACAAAATGTTTGCAGCTCTGCCTGAAGAGGATAAAGATGTTCTTCGTACCACCTGCTTTGCACCCTTACTGCTGATTGATCCAATAACAATAATGTCGACGTTGGTTGTATAAATATTTGATCGTCATCTTGGTAATATAAAGTTCCAATTTGGGGGGAGAATAATTCAGATGAAAGTCATTCATGTTTGCCTAATTTTGGGGCTACGTGTCTCTCCTATTGCAAATGAGTTTTTATTTGTTGATCCTGAGAATATGGTGAATTTTAAAATGAGGCGATTCCCCAAGAAGAAGAATACAAATGGGTTAAAGGAAATTGACAATGCTTTAAAATAGACAAAATTAGAAAGACATCATGGTAAGGTTCTAATTTTTCATTTGTTTTATTTGCTTTATCATCATTCTTCATTGTATTTGTATTGTATTTGCAATTTTTTGGTCATTATTTACTAAGGTTCTTATCATTACATTGTGTATTATTTGGCATTTTTTACCCATTCATATTTTTAGCCGTATGTGATTTTGTTTTGTAGACGATGTTATTCAATTAAATTTGTTAAAAATTAGACTATCCTTGCTCCTCTCAAATAAGGGGAGAAAAGTTGGGGTGAAGTATGTTGATCTGGTAGATGATCTGCATCAGTTCACAGATTCCCCTGGGGTGAGCAAGTCTATAATTTCTTGTGGAGTCAAATAGTAAAGTTTATCGATTATCGATCGGCCGCTGATAAAAAATCGGATAAAGCTTTATCACTGTAGAGATGTACCTGGGTGTTGATAATAAGGACTTTCCTTTCTATTCATAACCTGAAGATTCCAAGAATTGAGGAATCCATACATTTGTTCCCTAAGCTACAGGGATGAAGGCTGACATCCTTTAAGCGTCACCAAATTGTGACGTTTAAATTTTTGTTTGCTTACCCCAAATTGCTGGTAATAGCTATGAAGCCGTCTGAGACTTACATGCAGCAAGAACTTGTGCAAGAGGTCATGGTAATCTTCCATTTTTTGTATGATTTTGATTCAATTTATTGTTTCCTTGTCATTTAATTTAGGTTTCATATTATTTTATTTGCTTAGGTTTGTCATTATGTATCCTCTTCTTGTCATTTGTTTGATTTTTCTCTATCATTATTAAGTTGTCTATTATCATTATTAGACTTTTTCTATTATTTCTAAGTTGCCATTTGTCATCATTATCTATTTGAATATTTTAGAGAAATCATATCGAAGCACCTGCAGTCAGTGTTGCGCCTGCAATTGAACTATCTGCAGTCAGTGTACCTATAGTCGGTACACCTGTAATAAGTAGCAGTTCTTCTGCCACTGAGATCGGAGCTGTAGTGGTTAGGGTATGCTCCCAGTTGGAGGAGTATGGTAAAATATTGCAGAAGTTGGATGACCATGGTAAAATGTTGCATAAATATGGTAAAATGTTAGAACAAATTTCGATGTCTACAGTTTGAGATAGTACTCAACCACTTGGAGATACTCTACTCTTTGGGTAGTACCAGTTCTCTACTCCTGAGAAAACTGCAAAACACAAGCGAGAATAAGAAGGTAATGAGAAAGAAGATGGGGAAAGGAAGAAGGCGGAGCCGAGAACCTCGCAAAGAGACCTCCAACAAAAAAATCAAAAGATTGAATATAAGAAAAAAGATAAGGAAGGCAGAAGAAGACGAATGTCAACAAGAAGAACAAGAAGGCAGAAGGAGCTGATGTGTCCCTGAAGAAAATGTTGAAGGCACGAAGAAAGAAGCTCTCACTGATAAACAATTTGATCATGTCCCACTGATCTTTTTGAAATCCTAAATCCCCAATAAGGCTAATTGAGTGCAAAGGAAAAGACGGGCAGAATTCCTAGAACTTGAGAATATTCATTCAACTACAAAAAATTTGCTTCAACAAGTTATGCCTGGAGAGGGATTTGAGGTGGTAAAAGATTTAATGGTAGATGATAATATTGAAGTTGGGAGGGAAGTAAATTTTGAAGCGATATCGTCTGAATAAGGTGGTGATCTTCTAGAGGTATCATCCGCTTACTACTTTTTATCATTTATATGATTTTATTTGACATTTTTCTTTCAAAATATTAGCATTTACTTTATGACATTTGTCATTTGTTCAGATATTTGTCATTTGTTCAGGTTTTTTTTTGTATTTGTTCGATTGTCTTTGCCATTTTCTTTTCCAGAACTTTCATTTGTTCTAAAGTCTTTGTTTATTTTATTTGTTATATGTGAAGTGGAAGAAGGGTGAGAAAGATGGCGAGGAGAAAGTTGAAGATGATAAAGAGCAACCTTAAGTTGTTGATGAAGAAAAAGTTTAAGAGGCATTTATCTAACATTTTTTTAGCTATCTATGATATTTGTTGCTACCCTGTCGTTTGTTCAATTAAATTTATCATTCATAGTATGTATGTATATCCTATTTTACATATGGAGGATTCAGAACAAGAAACTGTAGTGGTGTATTATGATAGAAAAAAAAATGTAGTTGAAGAAACTAATGAGGTATTTAACTAATATTTGTTTGTATTGAGCTATTCATAATATTAACATCACATATTGATGCCATTCTTAATTTGTTTCTTATTTACTATTTGGTGTATAAACTATGGTTACAAAAACTGATATAGTATTCTTCGACCAGGAGGAAGTTGTTGGTAAAGCTTATCAGGTAACTTATCATTTGTTTGCAAGTCATTTCTCATTTTCTTCTTTTATTTTACCATATCTTGTATCACTCTTATCATTTGTAGTCTGTTTATTTACAGGCTAGTGCAGAACAAACAACTACTATATCTGTCGAGAAACAGACTGTGGAGGTTGCAAAAACTGAAGATAAAGCTAGTCAGGTAACTTATCATTTATTTGCTGGTAACTTCTCATTTTCTTCTATTTATTTTCCCATATCTTGTATCACTCTTTTCATTTGTAGTTTATTTATTTACAGACTAAAGAGAATAAATAGGAGGTGGAACAGAGTAAAGAAGATGTGGTTGAAGACAAGGATGATGATGATGGAAATTCACAGAAAAAACTAGACCTGTGCAAGTAATAAAAGAAATGGTTGTTGACCAGACTAATGTATGAAGTATTTTTAAACCAAACAGCTGGTTTATTACTCATTCTCATGTAATATGCACATTTATATTTTATTTTCTTATTTTGACATATCTGTTTTAGCTTGTTTTAATAGAGTCAGAAGTGGATGCCACCTTAAAGAAGAGGCATATACTAACTGACAAAGGACAACACAATTACATGCTCACCTTGATGAGCTTATTCCGAGAGTGTTATTGGAATCTTTTATTCAAAGCCCATCTCCCAGGATAAAAAAACCAGGTGGACCAAGTCTAGCCACTGAGAAAAGATGAATTATCTCCTAAAGTAATGAAGGACAATACAAGAACTTATAGGAAGATAGGTGAAAAACTGTTTGCCTTAACGCTCTCTACACCTTATATCCAAAACAATGGTTGGACAATAAGGTATTTATATCATTTATTTATTTTTCTCTGTCATTTGTACAAGAATCTCTACCATTTGTTTTCAAATTGTTTGTCTTTTATTCATTTGTTTTGACATTGTTGTCATTTGTAGTTATGAACTTTATCATTGTTAATATATAATTTGTCTTTTTTTTCCTGTTCAGGTCATTGATGTGTGCATTAAAGCCCTGATTCAATATTTTGATACACAACATCATGCCCGCGAAGCTAAAGAAAAGATTGTACTGGGGGATGTCTATTCCTGTTAATATATTGACAGGGCTTTCAATGTCCAGACTAGTATTATTTCCTCCCCGGCAGGTGTGGAATTAAAGAAGAAATCAATTTGGGATCAAATTGTATATATGTAATGGGATCGTACAGTTTCTAATTGCTTCCATCGAGGAGATTTGAAAGTGGTCAATTCAAAATTAATACACATTCCCTGGAATCTCAATGACAACTACTCGGTTCTTTGTGTTGTGTTCTTTAAGGGAAGAAAAATATGTATCTACGATTCACTAGTGGATACAAAAATTACAAATCTACAGAAGAAGAAGAAGTTATCTCTTGGACACCAGCGTATTGAAGATTAGCTATCATAGATCCTCCCTAAAATATTGATATGGAGAGATTTTGTCGATCGTAGTAGTCTACTTACTGGTTTAGAGGTAAAGAATTATGATCTAAACTCCAAATTGACAACTCGTTTTGGGAAATATCCAATACAGCCAAATGGTTATGATTGCGGGGTCTATATGCTTGTCTTTATGGACAATATCCTAAGGAGGATGAAAATTCCAGATCTGATAGACGGTGATGAATGCCATTACACAATTGCTTATGACATATTAAGGCTGGGAGTTAAGTCGTATGAGATTTTTAAAAACTTTGATATGCATTTCGTTGTAATGTATAATTTTTGTAATTTTGTAAAGTTATGAATAGTTAATATCATTTATTTATATAATATTTTTCATTTGTTATATCTTATTTGTCATCCGTATATGACATAATTGTTAGAATGGAGTCAGAATCTAGCCTGTATAGTTAGATTATTATTAATTTGTCATCTCTTATGTATGATTTATCATTCGTTTCATATGATTTGGCATTTGTTATCATAGATTTGTCATTTCTTATGCATGATTTGGCATTTGTTACCATAGATTTATCATTTGTTATATATGATTTGGTATTTGTTATCTGAGATTTATCATTTGTTATCTATGATTTGTCATTCGTTATATATGATTTGTCATTTGTTATCCACAAAAAATTGATCTATTTGTTTTATAGATAGAAAATATTTGATGTAAGTCAATGGTCTATTTGGTTATTTGATATAATAAATTGTGTTTATTTGTAAGTAAACAATATTTATTCTTAAAAACATGATTATTCATTTGTTATACAGGATTTGTCATTTGTTAATTATGACTTGTCATTTGTTATATGAGATTTGCCATTTGTTATATGAGATTTGTCATTTGTTATCAATAATTTCTTATTTGTTATAGTTGTCATCCAGTTCTGAAATTTTTGTGTAAAATCATTTATAATATATGGTTTGTCATTCGTCATGTATGATTTATCATTTGTCATCTATGATTTGGCATTTGTGATATATGATTTGTGAAACATTAGCCAAAAACACAATTAGAATGTATGATGTATAGAATTAATTTACAGGTATTTTATTTTATTTCCTTTAACTATGGTTTATGGGAAACACAAGTGTGTTTAAGAGTATTAATTAGATTTTATAAACCCAAAAACACAAGCTAAGTCTATAAAAGCCTATATTGTTACCCCCAAATATATCATAGCACAACCTCCTTTTATTATCTTCTACAATGGATAATGACAGTTCAAGAGCAACAAAATATTACACAACCTCTGAAGATGAAGAAGAAAGGGATTATGATTATCCCGTAGATGATTCTGTTGGTGATGATCACTCTGATGAAAAGAAGAGTAAGGATGATGACTCTGCTAAAATAGATATAGATGAGGACGCTGACTCTGATGGTGATAGTGACTCTGATAATAATGATGTCTCTGATAGTGATAGGGACTCCGATAAAACAGATGGAGATGGTGACTCTTATGATGATATCGACTCTGATAATGGTGGTGACTCTAATGGTGATGGTGGTAATGGGGATGCTACTGGTGATTGCAACCAAGGTGGTATTGATGTTCCAAGAGCCAAGAAATCCAAAACTTATTGAATGTACTTGTTATTAGTTATAAACATTTTGCCATTTGTTATATATTAATTGTCATCCTTCATCTATGATTTGGCATATGAGAGTTGCCATTTATTTTCTGAGATTTGTCACTTGTTATAATCCATTTATCATTCGTTATATATTATTTATCATTCTTCATCTATGATTTGGTATTCGTTATATATTTATGAACTATTTGTTAACTATGATTTCACATTTGTTATCTGTGATTTGCCATTTGTTTTATATGATTTACCATTTATAATATGAGATTTGTCACTTGTTATATGAGATTTATCATTTGTTATCTATGATTTATCATCATCTTCAGCATGCTAAGATTATATTTATTTAGTTCGAAATTGCAATACTCATTAGGCACAAAAAAAAAAAATTTCATTAGCTCAAATATATTATTATAGATCATAATTTATATTACATCAATTTACATCAGTTTACGCACTCGAAGGTGGTGGTGGTGGTCGATCTCCCCTACTGCCACCACCGTCTCCTCCGCTGTAACCCCTACTACCACCATCTCTTCCACTGATTCTACTCAAGGTAACGACAAAACATCATCTGACGTATACTAGCCGCTTCATTTGCCATTGTAACAGTATCCTCTGCCAGAAGACGCACACCCTACTTCGACGTCACCATATAGTGAATGCGGAACATTTGATAATAATCGTCATCCGCCTCTTCATACGTCATCCCATGGAAGGTAGGATGCACTGGAATGGGAGTAAGAAGTTCAAGGGACTAGGTCCCAAAGTATCGAAGCCGTAGTTCTTGCATCTTGGCAAGAACCCTAGCCTCGTACACTTGGCGTCTGGTGGTCACCATCTTCTTTACAAAGCAGTTACAAAGGAAATAGTTGTACAAGATTAAAATAAAGAAGTACGACAGTATTTATACCATACCACTTCAAACCATAACAGTATTTAATGTTGAGTTCCAAATCCTAATGTCATAATGAATTCAAACACAACAGTATTTAATGTTGACCAAACCCATTGGAAATGAAGGAACATTAGAAATGATCCTCGGGTGCTGAATGTATTTGTCATTTTATGAAATATATGTCATCCATCAATTATCCTTCTGTCATTTATTTTTGCGTGCTTGTCATTTACCATCTTATGTCATGGTCTTAGTGAATGTTGTCATTTACTATATATCATTTAGCATTTCCCATTAAACATTTATCATTAGATTTCTTTACGAAGCTTCAATCAGCTGTCGAAAACATTGGCAATAGGATGACTGCCAGTCTTACAACCATAAATTCGAATCATGAGCGCATTGTTGACATAGTTGAATCGCTAGATTTGCCTATCTTCTGTAATATCGTTGTTCAGTGGAATTTATAGTTCGATTATCATTATTTATCATTTATATTGCAGCTTTAAACATTTGTTCCTTAAGAGTTTAACATTCTAAAGCAATAAATTAACGTCACTAAATATAAAGAATATTACACTTCACTCTTACATATTTCTCTACTTGTTAAGATCTAGAGATTTTAACTTGGACAAAAAAATCTTGCAGCATCTCTGTTCTGACCTTGGAGATCCTTAGTTAAGTGAAAGTTTCATTTATAATAGTGTCGAGGATCTGATTGTTCCCTTGACCAGAATTTATGATGTTTTCCGCCATTGAGGATTGTAGCCTTTTAGAATCATCGGGCGTAGAGAATTCTTGAAACCAAGTTTTGAACTGACAATGGTATTATGGGCAATTGTAGAATCTCCTACCGGATAGTTTAGAGACTCTGCAAATAAGACCACAATCACAAATTTTTAACTCATCTACCCACGCCCATAAACCACACCCACCAATTTTGTGAATGGATTGACAAAACTAGTGGTTAGGGTTGAGGCTTGTGCGTGAGAGACGAAGATCATAATTTTTACCGTACCAATAAATAAATGAATGCATCGTTGGTAGGGAAGTATGTAATGCTTGAGAACTGGAAAGAACTGGAAGCAAGTGTGCAGGTTATGCAGTTAAAACTCTATGATGGTGATAATTCATTCAAAGCAGGAAAATGACAAGCTATTTATAAAGAAATGACAATTAACATTCATTTCGATGATACCCTTGGTCACAACAAATGCCAAATGCTCCGCTTTAAATTTAACAGATTCTTTCCTTTACAGTCGATGTGACAATTCAATCTTATTTTTATTACATGATTTTGACAACCTAGCATAAAGTCAACTTTGATTACATTTTTTACAACCTAGCATAGTCAACTTTGATTACGTTTACAGCAAGCTATCTATCCAAAACATCCGCGTTGGTAGGGAAGTACGTAATGCTTGATAATTTACAACAGTAAAATGACAATGATATCATAAAGGAATGATAAATACTAATAGGAGGATGACATTAAATTTACGGTAACAAATAACTGCTCTAAAATAATACTCTTTGTAAGAGCAAATGACAAATTAAGTATTTTAATTCCAAGGGCATCTTTCCTATACAGTCGATGTGACAAATTAATATTTCCAAGAGCATAAAAGCAGTTGAGTACAAGAGATGCAAGATATTTATTCTCAACAACAACCCCAACAATATTATTACCACCACGACCCGTAGTTCTTTAATCTAAACCCTACACCAACGCCAGACCTTCTCAAGTTAGTACACCTACAAAGATGTTCAGATTCTTTGATGCTCCTATATTCATCAATATTTTTTACCAATCCGAATAAGAAACTGTTGGATATATTCTAGAAAATCTCGTTTATGGTGACCGATAGTGCATCGAGTATTTTGTATGATCCACCACTGCCGATATTTTGGGAGTTGCCTCATGAATATGGAACTCAGTGTTATATTTTAGGACTGGAGGGGTTTATTAAGATGGCGATAGAAGACATTTTGAGAACTCAGTGTTAGATTTTAGGCAAGATATAACTGTGGGTAGTGCCGTGGTAGTAAGAGTGGAGAAAAGGAGGTTGTGGACCAGCAGACCAAGTGAGGAAGTGTGGAGGCGTTGTTTAAACTTTGAACTTGAAAGACTTGTTGCCCTAAAGGTTAAAGACTTAAAGGGTATCTTCAATATAAAAAATTACAATTAAACAAAATTACTTAAACTGGTCACGGGTCGACCCGAACCTCTTAGGCTAAACCCTAACCTAATCTATTTATTAAAGATTAGGCGGGTTCGGGTCAAATGGCCCGCCCCTTAAGGCCAAACCCAAACTTGCCAGAAACAGGGTTGGGTTGGGTAGGTTTGGCGGGTCGTGGGCCACTTTGCCAGTTCTAAAGGGAAGTATGTGATGCTTGATAAGTTACTCCAGTAAGATGACAATGTATATAAAGAGGGATGGAAAATACTACTATAACAGGATGACATTGAATTTACGGTGACAGTTAACTACACCAAAATGATACTCTTTGTAAAAACAAATGACAAATAAGCCGTTTAAATTCCAAGAGCTTCTTTCCTAAACAGTCGATGTGAGAAGTCAATCTTTATTAATTAATTAAACAACTTAGCTTAAAGTCAGCTTTGATTATGTTTAGAACAAGCTATCTATCCAAAACATCCACGTTGTTTCCGCAACTCTAAACCCTGCCATGCGTGATTCTAAGTCCCAATTCTCCCAAGTATAAAAAACCCTAATCTCTTTTAAGTTAAATATTCTCAAGCCTCAACTATTCAAACCCTAAACTCTTTACAACTTCACAATAAATGTCGCACTCCCACTCTACTCAATTTAATCGTACCTCTTCCAGCACCCCTCAAGATTGGTTTGAGGCGGTAGGGATTGAGGAAGATGAGGCAGACGAACGTCTCTTCACATTTAATATAATTTGCTTAATGGATAAGGATGTCTCCGGTGAGAAAGCGCAACTGCTGAAAGAGCATTACGAAGAGTTCAAGGAGAAATTAGGAGAGTTTGATCAAATAGAGGACGAACTGGATACAATTATAAAAAAGAAAAGAGAGCATTTTGAAGAGTTCAAGTTCTATATCTGCTTCTTAGAAGATTAGCTTTGCACCGTAAAGTTGGACCGGGATGAACACAAGAAACTATGGGAGGAGTCGGCCTGTAAAATTAGTTGTCTCGAGCAGAAGATCATGGCTATTGAACATGATCAAAATTTCTCAAGTGAGGAGTTGTGAACATTTGTGTTGTTTAGTTTTTAGTTTTTTTTTGTCATTATTATTTCCCTTGTATGAACATTTGTTTTGTTTGGTTTCACTTTCAAATAGTGATTTCCGTCTGATATGAGGGAAATAAACAACTGAAAAGTTCTATCCAAAATAAATGATATATGGGAACTAAACAAATGATAAAGACTACATGGACAAAGGTAGATAAATTTTAAACTAAACAAACTGGTGATAACATTTGAACAGAGAAATGATAAATAAGCGTTAAATAATGACAGTTCTGGAAAGAAATAAATTATATATAGCATACAAACAAATGTGAAATTATATTCAACATATTACAAATCAATGTAGAAGTAATGATACTTGATTAAACAACTCAGTTTAAATACTCATATGACTTACGTGTACAACAAGAAACGACGGCGCCGAACCAAAGTAATAATAATTTTTACCCTCAATATCGTGTAATCCCTGACACGCGTCCCTTCCCAATGCATTCAACTCCCCTTATAAAGCCCTAATCTTAAATTAACTATTCTCAACTCTTAAAGTCTTCTACTATTCAAACTCTAACCCTAAACTCTTTTTAACTTCTCAAAAAAAATATCGTACTCCACTCGAGTCAGCCATGTCTCTTTGAACACTCCATACGATTGGTTTGAGTTGGTAGGGATGCAGAAAGATCAGTGTGGCCAACGTCTCTACAAATTGAATAGACTATGTATAATGGAGAAGGATGTCTCCAATGAGAATGCCCAAATGCTGAAAGAGCATTACGAAGACTTCGAGGAAAAATTAGAAGCGTTCGATTATATCTAGGATGAACTGTATCAAGTTATAGCAAAGAGAGATCAACATTTTGAAGAGTTCAAGTTCCATATGCACTTCTTGGAAAATTAGCTCTGCGCCGTAAAGTTATACCGGGATGAGCACAAGAAATAGTGGGAGGAGTCGGCTTCTAAGATTAGCTGTCTTCGGCAAAAGATTCAGGCTTTGTAGCGCAATCTGGAATGCTCGTAACATGATCAGGAGTTGTGAACATTTTTTATAGTTTTTTTGGTGTTTAGTTTGTTAGTTTTTTGTGGTAACTAGTACTTTCCCTATGCATGAATGAACATCTGTTTTGTTTTGTTTTGTGTCATTTCGTTTGTTTTTTGTTGTTAAATAGTAGTTTCTGTTTGATATGTGACAAACAAAACACTCACATTTCTGTAAAAAATAATGATGATATAAGGGGGGGTAAGTTTAATGATGAACTTAACAAAACTAATTATAAAAATTTTACAGACAAATGAGAAATTGTTAGCGCACAAATTCTGCAGACAAATGAATTTTTTTTAGCAAACAATGATATAAAAGAAACCAACAAATACAAAATTCTTTAAGAACAAACAAAAGTTCTGAGGAAAGCAATAATATCATCGAAACAAACAAATAAGAAATTCTTCTTGCACAAATGACAGTTCATAAGGAAACAAGGATATAATAGAAACAAACAAATGAGAAATTCTTCGTACACAAATGACAGTTCAGTTGCAAATATGATATAATGGGAATAAGCAAATGAGAAATTATTTTTAAACAAATGATAGTTATATTTAAACAAATGATGATTTTAACAAAACTGACGATAAAGATCATACAAACAAATGAAACATAGAGTACCAAAATCATCAGTGCAAACTTATTGCAATATCTTCATTTGGGATGACTGGTGGCTCAGTGCTTATCATAAAAGATGGTGTCATTGTCGGACGTGTATTATCGTCGGATGGGATTAGCAGAAGCTTACAAGAATAACGATTGTGTCCGTTTTTTCGACACCTACTGCAAAATCTTAGTTTGGAGACAAGACTAGACATTTTTTCCCTTCTCTTATTTTGCATGCGAAGACGACCGACTCGAACTATTGGAATAGGAACACGAACACGTGGATCAGTTTTTAAAATTTTCACTGCTTAATTCCTCTTATAGGAATCCATATAGGTTCATAAGAAGCCTTGTATGTATCATTTGTGAAGTACTCAGAGACACGTGTAGTTGGATCAATATTAGCAAGATTGAGAGCGCGTACTCTGTGTTCACAAGGTATACCCATTGTTTGCCACCAATGATAAGAACAAGTACCATCTTAAATATTTACAGAATCGGTTCTGCCATAACTAGTCATCTGAAAATGGTGACGTGATGTACGAACCCTGCAGGTTAGTGAATCCGCCATAAACTTTCTGCTCTCACAGTGATCCGTAGCCCATGGCATTAAGCGATCTTGACTCTTCTCAACTTCATCCATATACGTATAGGACATTTTGAATAGATTATACGCAATTCTTCAATAAACACATGGATAAAAAGATCTCTTACTTTTAAAATAACGTTATTCCAACTCTCGACATGATTTGTGTAAGCCACTTCGTATCTGAACAAATGACAAATAATAGAAATCAAATGCCAAATGAGCAAAATCTGATAACAAATGGGATCATACAACTGTAAAAGGAATAATAAAGAATTTATGAAAAATAATGGCAAATAAGAATGCAAATGGAGTAATAATAACTATTCTTAATATAACAAAAGAGAAGTTAATCAATGCAGAGTGACAACGTACCTACTCATTGGAATGTATAGATTAGACCATGTTTCCTTGGGAATACCTAGTATATATTGGAGACCTACTGGATCTTTATTCTGGGTAGCATTCATGTGTATATCGAAATCAATGTTGGTTAGGGCCTCTGCTGCCATCTTAAATGCGATCCTCGTGCCTTCAAGGGTAGTTTTAATGTTGTTCGATATATGGAAGGCACAAACATATGGATGGTAAATAGAAACACCTTGGGTACAGTATTAATAATTTTGGCATTCCTGTCAGAGATGACGATGAATCTAGTGTCATAATCGTAGAAATTAGACCCAAACATCTTTAGGAAGTATATTCAACTTTCGATGGTCTCCGAATCTGTTATCAAAAACGCAAGTGGAAAAATATGATTGCTTGGGGAAATGGTGATGACTGTTAGTAGAGTCCCACGATATCTCTCTTTTAAAAAAGATCTGTCAATCAAACAACTGGTCTCAATAGTTTATAAGTTTTTTTGGGATGACCAAAATACCAAAAACATCTTGTGAATCTCTTATCCTTATAACTCGTAGTTTGTATGCCAAATACAAAATTCGGGTCAACCAACCTCACTTTCGCAAAGTAGCTCGTAAGTAGTTGGTATGCGTGCTCAAAGCTGCCTCACATCTAAAATAATTACATAGATCAAATAAAGTTGTGTAGCAGACAAATGATAAACATCACAGTACAAATGACACAGTGAGTTGATAAAATGACATGCGATAAAATGGTAAACATTGTTGTACAAATGACTTGTATGGGGGAACAAATGACATATAAAGTGATGATACCTCAGCGTGGGCTTTTTCTTTCGCACCCCAGGCAAGATTGTATGTTACATCATTATTGTGATGAATTTGCATATCATCAATAATTCTTGAAGGTTTGTAGTTTGGGTCTTTTTGTAGTTTTTGCTTGATTATAGAAGCAACCCATCTACTAGACGCTGCCTTATACGCGTTCTCACCATCAGTTTTCTACTTAGATGCATGTATGCACAAAATAATAAGTACTTCTCTAAATAGGGCAGAACCGACCAACTTTGTCGCATAAATCCGCCAAGAACATTTATGACCTTTGCAACGTACCACGATTTTATATTCGTTGCTCAGAACATGTTTGAGATTAACTTGTTTACAACTGCATAAGCTCTTATGTGATTCTTGAGTTTAATCCTATCTCGATATAGATCACCAATGTTAAACTCTTTACTAAAGTCATAGGGATCTTCTATGTACGCAACATATTTGAACCAAAAATCCACGAGATCTTTCACCTGTTCGGGCTGTAACTCAAACCGTAATTCAGCTGAACAAATGAGAAATATGCTTCTTAAGATGATACTAGTTTAAAAAGAAATGTTAAAAAACACCTCACAAATGACAAATTATGCGAGCTTACCTGAAGGTTCAGTTTGTCCAATGATAGGTTCGGGTTCAATTGAAAAAGGAACATTAGTTAACATAGGCTCATTTGAAAGAAGAACATTAGTTAACACAAGTTCATTTGAGAGATGAATATTTGATTGAGAAATACAAGGTTCATTTGAGAGAGGAACATCAATAGGGATAGTTTGAAAATGTTCATTTGATTGGGGAATATTAGTTAATAGAGGTTCATTTGAGATATGAACATTTGATTGAGGAATACTATGTTCATTTGAGGGAGGAACATCAGTACGGATAGTTTCAAATGAATCATTTGATTGAGGAACATCATAATCATCCACTAAAGGTCCAAATCTACGTGGATCAAGCCCTTTGCCATTTGTTTCAGGGTATCCCTTATATTCAGGTTCAGGATCAGGAAATGAGTTATGACGCAAATGTCCCCCCACTTGGGTGGTGGACAACCCTTTACCTGAACCAATATCTTTGGTGGTGAACTACCCTTTACCTGAAGAACAGAAATCAAAAATAAAGTTCTGGGAGTACTTGGAAGGTACCCTAAGCTTATTAATAATCCATATGTGAAAGGGTGTGCCGGGATTGGTTTTATGCATATTGATCATTACGGTAAAGTTTTAGACTGATGAAATTGCGCATGTACAACCATGGACGAAGTTGTACAGCTTACAGTCCTCACGACGGATTTTGCTTGTTTCTTCAAGGAGTGTAACAAAATCTTCGTATGACGAGTGCGCTCTTAGTGAGGTAAGTTTTGTACTTCCTCCAACATAACTAACGATTGATCTAATCTTTTGACGTACGATATCCCCACCAAAATGAACAATGGTATAAAGATGAACTCCATTCATCCCTGAAACAAATGATATAAATAAACAATTCTGGTGATAAAGTAGCAAAAAACAAATGAGAAAAATGATATAAAACTCAATTTCATCAATCCCTAAAACAAATTACAGGAATCCTGAAATAAATGATATCAATAAACAATTCTGGTGATATAGTAGCAGATAATAAATGTTAAAATGACACAAGAAAAATGATAAATGATAAAGTAGTAGAAGACAAATGATAAAAAGGTAAAAAAAATAAATTTATGTACAAATTGTATCATCTTGCATAATATTTTTCTTAAGAAAAGAGGCTTCAAATCATGATGCAGATACATAGTGAGAGAATGATAACAACGGTCTTTGGCAACGAGAATAACCTATGATAACAACAATTTTTTCCTCCCCAATGACCTCTGTGTGAGGACTTTAGAAAATGCAGAACGATAGTTGAAATACTTGACACATAAATGAGATAAGCAGTACATCAAAGAGAATCTGTTTTAATTTTTGTAGAAGTTTTGTTGTAGTATTGTAGAAGAAGAATAAAAAGAAAAAACTTTGATTTTTAAGGTTGGTAGTGTATTTAGGGGGGAATCTTCCATCTTATTACTGTTCTTATTACTGTAACAGATTAGACTACTCAACAACTCCAGTATGATAGTTTCTCATTT
Organism: Kingdonia uniflora; assembly: GCA_014058105.1. Lineage (NCBI taxonomy): Eukaryota > Viridiplantae > Streptophyta > Magnoliopsida > Ranunculales > Circaeasteraceae > Kingdonia > Kingdonia uniflora. The sequence continues at coordinate 180,314 of JACGCM010000146.1, forward strand.
TTTATGTATTATTTATCATTTTCTTTGCCCGAACTTTGTCATTCGTTTGTAAATCTTTGTAATTGTTTTGGTATAGCTTAGTCATTTGTTGAGTAATCTTTGTGAGTTGGTAGTATAAAAGATTAGACTACCCTTCAACATTTAGTGTTAGAGAATAGGGTGGCAGCTAGGGGTAGTAGGTGAGACCATTGTCGATTTGTTAATTTTAGTTTCGATTTTGGAAGCGGCTTGCCAAAATATCGATTTTGAAAAGATGGCAAAAAGTAGTATTTATTTTTATAATTTTTGTATATATATCTCTGTATTTGTATTATGTAGAGAGTACAATGATGAATCAATAATAAATCTCTCATCTCTCATTCCTTTTGTTCATATAATATAGTATTGTTATATTACTTTATATTGATTATCTCTCAACAAAAATAAAAATTAAGAAATGATTTGGGTTCTACCTACCCGATCTAAACAAGGGCACCCAAACACAGAACCAACCCGTCTTCATCAAACAAGCACTTATTAGGGTTTCTTGACCAGAAAGCTCCCTGAAACAAATACACTCCCAGAAAGCTACCAACTTGCGACTCTCATGGCGTCCCCCAAAGCTCAAAGCTTCACTTATTAGGGTTTCTTGACCTAATTACATCTCTGTAAATTTTTCCTCTACCCTCCTCGTCATTTTCTTTCTCGATTTGATAGTAACATTTACAGATTATAAACATAATAACACACCAATGCTGTATTTGAATCCCAATTTCTCAATCTCATTTGCACAAAATTTCAATTTTTAGGGTTTGGCAGTACTCACTAACACTGACATTTAATAATTTTTATGCTTAGATGAGTACTCTGGTACAACTTCGTAAATCCCCAATGCGACGTGATTCTCCTGAGAGGAAGCGAGGTGGAGGTGGGCCTCCTTGCCCGTCCCGAAGAGAACGATGCCCTCCTCATCCGCCTCCATCTTCTCGGCATAGGAGTCCCCCAAGAACTAAGTCACCTATTAGAATCAGCTCTTCTCATAGGGCACCAAGGTCTCCTACAAGGGAGAAAGAAAAGCCTAAACGTGAGAGATCGAGCTTATCGGTTTCACGCTCCCCTTCTCCCCGTACAATGCGGATAAGGCGAGCGCAAGCGGAGAGGGAAACGGATAAATGGAGTGAAAGGGAGCAGCATAAACGCGCGAGGTCTGTGTCACACTCTCCTCCTCGTACAGTGCGAGTAAGACAGGCGAAATTAGAGAGGGAATCAGATAAAGTAAGTGAGAGAGATCGAGGGAGGAATAACGGTGCAGAAGGTGATAGAGAGAGGCATAGGGAAAACCGGGTTGATAAGGAAGCTATAAATGACAAAAGGAAAAGAAGATCAGGAAGAGAAAGAGGGACTGATATAGAAGTTTCAAATGACAGAGTGGAAAGAAGGTCTGCAAGAGAAAGAGGAGTTGATAGAGACGCTTCAAATGACAGAGGGGAGAAGAGGCCAGGTAGAGAAAGAGGGGTTGATAAGGAAGCTGTAAGTGATAGAGGTGACAGAAGGTCAGCAAGAGAAAGAGGGGTTGATGTCGAAGCTTCAAATGGCAGAAGTGAAAGATGTTTAGCAAGAGAACGAGGGGATGGTCGCGAAGGTTCAAGTGACAGAGGGGAAAGAAAGTCGTCAAGAGATAAGAAAGATGTGGGCTTTTCTAGGTCAAAACATGACAGATCAATGTCACCTCATTTGGATTGTGGCCGTAGTTACAAACATACTTCTCGCTCACCTTCTAGGGCTTCCAGGACAGGAGGAGCTCACGACGAAGTATATATTTATATTTTCTTCAACAATGTGCTAATGCTATATCACTTCTCTTTTTGTATATGTTGCAAATGTAAATTGCTTCTTTTTCCTATGATGCTTGAACTTTGAATACTGATATTTTTGTTTTCTCGTAGGTAATAAACCCTGAAGAAGATGAAAATAGGTGAGTCGCTTCTTGAACCATAAACCTTTCAAGTAAGTTCATACATGTTTATTTTGCGATGTTTAAAGAAATAACTACAACGTGCATTTATTTTTAGGCATATAATAATTGATAAGGGAGCTGCTTTGCAAGCCACAACAAATTGTTGCTTCCCACCTTTGTATAATTTTCAGCCACTTCTCTGGCCGTTATTTATCCTCGCTATAATTACAAATATTTTGTGGCCTGAAGTTTTCTTGGATGGAAAGGTTTAAAAGCTGCGGCTGGCAAAAGAAGCTCGCGATTGTTAATGCCAATGTTTTTTTCAAGAAAAAAGTTAGGGTTAGGCAGACCCCCACCAGATTTTATTGATATTTACAATTATTACAATTTACAATTTAAGGTGTTTTTTTTCCTACTGGCATCAGCTATACATTAATTTACAAGGTCTAAGGGGAAGTTGCAAGGAAAGAAATTAAAATCATACAGAATTTATAGATTAGATGCAATGAAGTCAGCCATCTTGTTACCTTCTCTCTGCTTGCAGATGAAATCAGCAGTTTCCATATTTCATAGTGTTTTTCTAGCTACTCTTAGCTCAGTCAAGCATGCCCATACAAGGGGAAGTTGCGAGGAAAGAAAATAAAATCATCCATAATTTCTAGATTAGATGCAATGAAGTCAGTCATCTTGTTACCTTCTCTCTGCTTGCAATGCTTGCTGATGAAATCAGCAGTTTCCATATTTCATAGTGTTTTTCTAGCTACTCTTAGCTCAGTCAAGCATGCCCATCGCGGATTACATTTTGTAATCATATCTTGCACTGCATAAGAGGAATCAGATACCATACATAGACTTTTAAACACCAGCAAGCCAGCTATATAGATTCCTTTACATATCGCTTTACTGTAATAACTCCAATACCCATATCGGGAACCTATTTGGCGATCTAAAAGTTCCTCCAAAGACCTTCATTCATCAGTTACACACCCGTCAACATTGATTATGACCTGCTACTTCCGTTCCTGCATCTATTCAATCCATTTGATGGTTTCTTATAATAGGATTTAAACCCCAGTCTTTAAGGAATGTATGAGATGTTGGTTTATAATGGAATTTAAACTTGGAGGCTGAAGCTACTACATTTGAAGGATACTTCATATTAGATTCTTCTGAATATGATATCTGCTGGTGTATTGACATCCTGAAAATGCCTTGCATTCCTTTCTGCCCATATTTGACGATTAACATTAGGTGATACCTACATTAGTACCATAAATCAGAAGAAGAATCCTCTTCAAAGTAAAACAATAGGTCAAAATCGATATGGAAGGACCACTGCCTAGTATCAGTAGGTCAGAAGGTGTCTGATTGACAGGTTTGTCTGTAATGCATACCACAGAAATCCTCTCAAACAACTTTGACTTAAATTAAAGAATAATTCCGAGAATTGAGTTTTGGCATGTGACACGCTCATTAAATCTGTCAGCAAGTTAATCCGAAGCTTCTTATTCTGGAGAGTTTGAGTATGAGCTGCTTCCAACATCTTGGCTTTCCAAAATTTGGCTTAGGGCATTTAGAGAGTCGATTTCTGGTTCTCGTACAAATTAACCATTGGTTATGGGGTCCATGGAGCTAAAAATGTTTAATCTTCATACTGATAAAAAATGTTTGATCTCCATCTTTGAGATGATGACTATTTAGATTAGAGTAACACCAATCCAATCTTCGGCTATTTAGAATCTCGATAAAAGAATTTTATTGGATCCACACCTGTGGCCTTAGTAGTAGCTCATACACACTTCAGTTACTGTTGAAGTTAGAGATTGTTTCCTCTGTCTATGTAAAAGTTGTATTATTTTGATGTTCCAGTATCCTTTCTTTTTGGTAGGCTGCTGTTTCATACCTTCTATACAAAAAAAAAGGTCGCTAATGAAGAAGTTTCTTGCTTGCAGGGATGTCGATAGCGATGCTGTTGCAATCATGAAAGCTGCGGAGGAGGCTTTGAAGGCAAAGGAAAAGGTATTTTACGCGTTTTAAGTTGGTCTACTGCCTCCTGTATTTATCTTTTTTCAACAAACATAAATCAACATTTTCAATTCAATTCTCTAGAAGTAGTGTACATACAAAAGAATAACTAGTATTGTTTCTCGTAAATTTCATGTGTCTTTTTCGACTGTTGCGCTATTCTGAAGATATTTTCTTCTCTTGTTGCCTTAGCAGTTAATGTTTTGATATGCAGCAAAAATCTAATGCAACAACACATGAATTGAAGTTGTTAAGTTCTTTCTGTGGTAGTGTGCAGCAAATTGACTAAGAGTGCATATCTAAGATTTAACGTGTTTTATTATGCTAGTTATGTTATTTTAAAGAGGCTTTAGTCTCTTATTGCCTTAACAGTTGGTGTTTTCAAATGCAGGAAAAACCTTCATTCGAGTTGTCTGGAAAGCTCGCTGAAGAAACTAATCGAGTAAAGGGTAAGGGTTTGAAAGGCTTGGACTTTTGGTCGAGATTTTTATAGGGACAGTATTTTTCTTTTTGAGGGTGCATTAGTAATAAAATAATTGTCCGAGTACTCTCTAAGGAGTATCTTGGTGTGCTGCTCTAGAAATTTTGTCCTCCCATGGTGCCACTACCACCATCACTATCACCAAGGCCCCCACACACCAATTGATTGTTTTTCATTATCGAGAAATTAAGTTTTCTATGTCATCTTATTAATTGGAAGTTTATGCATACCAGGTGTGACATTACTATTCACTGAACCATCAGATGCTCGAAAGCCTACTACAAGATGGCGACTATATGTTTTCAAGGGTGGCGATGCGCTCAATGGTAATATGCTTGACGAGATTAATTTTTATTTTCATTTTGTCTCTTAATAAGTCTACATTAATATTTGATATTTAACAAAATTAATGGAATGGTGCTCCAGAAGTTTCCTTGATTCCTTAAAAATGTCGCCAATGGGTAAAATATAGGATCATTCTTCTAATTAAATAATGCTTTATGGTGGTTAAACTCTGTAGATATAAAAGATTGGATATATATCTATATTTAGATACCCAAAATCAGGTCCACGTAGTTTTTGCCGCTCTTCATCGTCCTTGAACACAACATTCGGTCATTATGTCTATCTGATGTCATTTTTATGAAAACCATCAATGAGCATCTCCCCTACAGTTATCCTCCAATAAGTTTACCAGTAATAAACAGATAAAAAAAAAAGATAGATAGAAATTGACTTGAAGGACGTGTCTTCTATGCTACTAAGTTCACCTAAAGAAAACTAGGAAATACATTAAATATTCCATAATGGTATTATTTCCGCGGATGGCGGTTATAATTATTTTCTTATCGAAAGTTTATTGTAACAACATATTTGTTTAATTGAAGTTGCTACATCAGAATTTAAGTGAGACTAATGTCACCTGTACCCATGGTTCAAAACATCCTTCATATTTCTAATGTAGCGTAAGGAACATCAAAAAATTGGCTGATCACATTGGACGACATATCTGCTGGTGTTATAAAAAATGTTATTCGATTGGTGAAGTTAGTATTACGAGAATCGATTTTACTATATATAATTTTTTATTCAAGTTCAAAAAATTCCATATATTATGAGATATAAATTTGAACAAAAGCATGAGATGAAGAGAGAAGAAATGATAGTCGGCAGAAAAATTTGAATTTCACATTGCTGTTCCCTACATACTTATTTGTAGATGCTACAAGTGGTTATAACCACCAAGGGAGTTATAACTATTCTACTGTATCAGTTCCTAAGGGGTACAAGTGTCAACCAGTTACTATAACTACAACTAAAAGTTATAATAACTGTCTAGGAGGTTTTGTGGCGTTTAGTATGTCTCGTAATTATTATATACATTATTTCCCCATTCAAGTTGGGCATGGGCTAATGTTCAACTTGCTCCGATTCATACGAAATGGTATCTTAGGAACTCTTTGTAAGATCATCTGCTAGTTGTTGACTTGGGGTAAACACTACTCGGAGGCGATGGCGGCATACATGATCTCAAACAAAGTGAAGATCCAATTCAATATACTTTGATCGTTGGTGAAGAAGTGGATTATGAGCAATGTGAATAGTGCTTTGATTGTCGCACATAACAATTGTGGTTTTGACTCACTTTTGAGAGAGAGATGAAATTCTCTGAACAAATAGGTGACCCATAATAGTTCAGCAGTTGTTGAGGCAAGAGCACGATATTCAGCTTCCAAGCTTGAACTTGCAATCGTATGTTGTTTCTTGGCAGACCATGAGATGAGATTGTTTCCTAGAAATACTGCAAACCCGGTAGTAGACTGCCTAGTGGTAGGGTAACCAGCCCAATCTGAGTCGGAATAAGGCATTAAAGAGAATGAACTTCGACGATAAGACTGAAGACTTTGGTCTTCAGTACCCTTTACATAACAAGGTATTTATTTCTAGAGCTAGAAAATGTGCTTCGTTTGGATTTGCATGAATTGAGAAACAAGATTAACAGAGTAAGAGAGATCTGGCCTGGTTAGTGTCAGGTATTGCATGGCACCAACAATGCTTCGATAAAGATGTGGATCGGCAAATGAAGAACCATTTCTATCCATTTGTGGACGAGAAGCAATTTGGGGTAGAAGCCGATTTGCAATTTTGCATCATGGTGCGCTCCAATAAATCTGAAGCATATTTGGATTGAGTGAGAAGAAGGCCATCCTTATTAGAATTTACTTCTATTCCCAAGAATGAGTGGATGTAGGCAACATCCTTCATAGAGTATTCTGCACTCAATCGGGTGGTACGATTGAAAACAAGTGATTGTGAACTTCCCTTTAGTGTAGTATTATCAACGTACAATAATAGAATGATGATATGAGAACCATGATGGAGTGAACATGGAGGAATCAACATGACTGGATTTGAATCCTAGTTGATGAAGATATTGACTAAATCTTTCGTTCCATGCTCTTGTAAGCTTGTATAAGTCCGTATATCGCCCTTTTAACTTTGCAAACATCATGTGGATGATCCCGATCTTTGTACGCTTGTGGTTGCTCCATATACGCAACTTCTTCTACAACTTCTTGTACATATGTTCATGCAGAAATATGTTTTTGACATCTATTGCTGTATATGTCAGTTGTTAGAGATTGCCAAAGAAAGAACACTACAAATTGCTGCATGCATGGTTTAAAAAGGTAGAGGCGGAAGCAAATGCTGAGTCCTTAATGAGGCGTTAGGCGTTGTGAGGCGTAAGCCTCAATAAAACTGACATTTTTTTCTTGTTAAGATTTCTAAGAAATGACAACTATGTTTTGAAGATATTGATAGGTTGCGTGGGTCGTCTCCTGTGTCTTCTAAGGTTTTTCGTGCCATCTAGCCTTCTCTTATTTCCACTTTATTTTAGTTTCTATATTTAAGAGATTTCGAATTATCTTAGATTTTCTAAGATAGGAGAGAATCTTTGGAATTGAGAGATTTTTTGGAAAATTGGATTGTAAATCTTTTCTTTTATCTATAAGAAAAGGGACTATTGTAGGGTTTGGTGGTGGTGATTGTGAGAGATAGAAAAAGGTTTAAGGCCTGTTTTAAAACCCCCAAAACTAGAACGGGCTAGTTCTACATTTGCTAACCTATTCTGATCACAGTTCTACATTTGCTAACTTGAACTGGTTTATACAAATATACTGTTTAGAAAACAAGAGCATGCACATTTAGGTTTTAGATTAGTTGTTGTTTGGATATGGGTTTTGACTGTCCTCATCTCCTTAATTAACATGGTTGTTCTTGTATGACATACATCATAATTCGTAGATTTGAAAGCAAAACCAAATCCCCTAATAGAGATCATCATTAGGTTTTCTTTGTTACTCCTCTCGTGAACGTACAAAATCAACCATTTGTGGGTAGGTATTTCATCACTGTAAAACAAGAGTTTGGGGATAGACTTCGTGCACCATTAAAGAAACAACCATTTCTTTTTCGACCGACCGAAACTCACACTTCTATAAGAGTTAAACTTCAAATCAGAGTTTTGATCTTCATATCCCAGGAGAAATTGTTGCTCCTTGATCTTTATTTTCAGAGATACAAACAACAATAAAAGCTAAAATTGAGAGAGAGAGGTGACAAAACCCCCCAACTCCATTAATATATTAGCTTGCTATCTTCTAATAATTGGAAAGAGTGAGAAATTCTTTGGTGGAGAGGGAGGCGTTCTTCTGAAGAAGAAATTAGGAAACTTTGGTGGCATTTATTTTCGTATTTATCGATCCCTTGTTTTCCAGTGATTGTTAAAACTAGTTTACATGTGAAACGTCTCTTCATCGTTTTGAAGGAGAACTGGTTTTTTGGTCTTTTTTGGTGCAAACTCGTATAATAACGAATTAAGTTTTTTTTTTACTAAGCCAAATCATTTGGAAAAGCTAGAATAAATAAATAATAATAATAAAAAAATTCACCAGGGCGCCCAACGCCTTAAGAGAAGCGCCCCGCCCTTTCAAGCGCCCTAAGGCGGCGGCGCCCTAGGGTGGCGGGGCGGACGGCTGAAAATTGGGCGTCCCGGCGCCGCCCCTGACAACATAGTGGAAGTAGTGATGATGTTTTCTTGCTTGGATTAGAAGTAGGGACGACTTGTGGAGAAATAACCTTTTGTGGAGGAGTTGAAGAAATGGGAGACAATTGTTGAGATGACTTAGATACTGTAGGATTTTCAACGTAGTTGGTAAACGGTAACGCATACAAAGGATGTAAAGGAAGGACTAGATGACATTGACAGGGAATTAAAAAAACAGTAAATGTAGATAAATCAGAGGTATATTAGTAAGAGATGTAGAATTATCAAGAAAAGGAAACATACTCTACCGGTAGGTACATGAAGGAACTTATAGCCTTTGTGAATGGGGCTGTAACCTATGAAAACACAAGGTAAACTTTTCGGGCAAAGTTTATGTTTTGCATAAGGTTTGAGATGATCAGGTTAGCTGATGGGCTAGCTGATTTGAAACCTCTGACAGATTTTCATAATGATATCAGCCTCACTTACCTGAGTTACCTCTTAAAAATAAAATAAAATCAGCCTCACTTAATTCAGAATTTAGAGCTGGGAGGGAGGGAGCTCTTGGCCTGCTGATAGGGTACCTTGGTTGTTAACTGCTGTTTGGGTGGCTTCTTGTGATGTGCAAGGAGTGGCTTGGTTTTGTCCATTACTCAGACATCATGTCGGTGTGCAGTCACATTCTTTTGGATTCCTCTTACAGGAATACGTTCTTGTTGCAGGTTGCAGGTTGCAGGTTGCATGTAGGAAGAGAGAGTTATCCCCTCCTTGTAATTATTTTGTGTTTATTAATGGGGGTTTAAACCCCGGCTCACTTTAAAAAAAAGTTTGAGTTAAGGAAAACACAATGAACCAAATATTTGAAAAGAATAGTAATTGGGCATCTTACCATGAAGCATAAGGTAAGGTGAGCGATGTTGGAGAAGAGGTGTAGGCAAGCGATTAATTAAGTACACAGTTGTAGAGTGTAGAGAGATTGAATTGTAATGAACTGATTGATTTATTCTTCTTTCTAGGAGGCTTTAGATAGAGATTATACAAGGACAGTTACAACAACCATTTAGTTGTCACTAAGCTAATAAACCTAGTTAATAGGCTGCTACAAACCTAGTTGAGGGGCTATTATAAACCCAATTAAACGGTGGATTTAATAAGACTAAATAACCTATTACAATACTCCCCCTCAAGCTGGTGCGAAGATATCCATAAGACCCAGCTTGCCAATCGATTAACAGAGATTAGTAGGTCCAACTGGCTTGGTAAGAGTATCAATAACCTGTGACTTTATCCTAACAAAGGAAGGAGTCACAATTCCTAAAAGTACTTTCTCTTGCAAAAAATGCACATCAATCTCTATATGCTTTGTCCGTTCATGAAGGACAGAATCAGAAGCTAGATGAATGACGACTTAATTGTTACAATGTAAGACTGATGACCCTGTCTCGGCAAAGCGTAACTCACTCAAGATGGAGCGCAACCACATTACCTCACATGTTCCATGTGCTAATGCGTGATACTCCGCTTCAGCAGACGAGCGAGAGACAACATCTTGCTTCTTGCTTTTCCATGAGATAAGGCGATTTCCACGAAAAACATAAAAACCAGTAGTAGACTGACTATCATATGACCCACCATAATCGGAATCTGTGTAACACTCGAGCGGACCCTGTATTCCAGCAGCATAAAATAAGGAGATGACTTCAAATATCGAAGAATGTGATAAACTGCATCCAAATGAGACTGACACAGTGCATGCATGAACTGACTGACCCTGCTCATAACAAATAAAATATCTGGTCTAGTGTTTGCCAAGTAGATCAGACGTCCAACAAGACGCTGATAAGCCGATGGATATGATAAAAGAGGTCCTGATCCTGGAGTCAATTTACTATTTGGAACAAGAGGAGTGGAGATTGATTTACACCCAAGCATCCCTGTATCACTTAACAAATCTGGAACATATTTTCTTTGAGATAAGGAAATTCCCTTGGAAAATCGAACTACCTCAATCCCAAGGAAGTATCGTAATGGCCCTAAGTCCTTCACCCCAAATACCTTCCCAAGAGCTTCTTTAATCTGTGAAATGCCTGCAACATCATCTCTGGTGATAATAATGTCATCGACATAAATTAGAAGATAGGTACAACCCCCTGAATTGCACCTGACAAATGATCTGAATGACATGAAAAAGTCATATTGGAGAACCACTTTACTAAATCAACAGAACCATGCTCGTGGTGACTGTTTAAGCCCATTCAGAGACTTACAAAAACAACATACCTTATCAGCATACTCCCCCTCACCGCGAAAGCTTGGTGGAGGAGTCATATAGATAATCTCATCAAGATCATCATTTAGAAATGCATTTTTCACATCCAAGTGATGAAGATGTCAATGGTAGGAAGCAGCCAAGGAAATGAAAAGAAGAACATAGTTCAGTTTAGCAACCGGAGCAAAAGTAGCACCAAAATCACGTCCAGGTACTGTGTAAAGCCTTTGGCAACAAGGCGAGCTTTATACCTTTCCACTATCTCATCAGCCAAGAATTTTACATTAAACACCCATCGACACCCAACCGGCCGGACCTCGGGAGGTAAAGGAACCATCTCCCATGTCTGGTTCCGTACAAGGGCATCCATCTCAGTTTGCATAGCTGCTACTCAATGAGGATCTGCCATAGCCTCAGACACAGATCGAGGAACCCGGATCGCAGAAGTGGAAGATATATATACATGGTAAGAATCAGATATGCCCTGGTAATAAATAAACTTGGCAATGAGATGTTTAGTAGGAAAGCCATACTTTTCAGGAGGATTACGTATCCTGGTAGGGTAACGAGGCGCAATACCAGGTTCACCAGGAAATGCATCATCGCTAGCAGGAATATTAGCACTGACAAATGTATTATTAGAAACAGTAACAGGAAGGTCAGAAGGTGCTTTACCTGAGGCGGATCGCACGGGAGCAGGGTGAGCGTGTGGACGACGAGAGTACACCTTGAAAGGTTGAGCAGTAGGTGTTATTGGAGGAAAATCAATAGCAAACATAGGATAAACAGCGGAAGGTTCCTCCTCCGATGGTGGCAAAGAGTCCTGTATAGACAAAGTAGTACCAAAGAAAGGAATATGCTCAACAAAAGTAAAATTCATAGTATGATAAATGTGACGACGAGAGGGATCATAACACCGATAACCTTTAGAGATAGGAGAGTACCTTAAGAAGATACACCGAATAGACTTGTCATTCAGGTTAGTACGAGAAAGACTCTTGTCATGAACATAACAAACACAACCAAACACCCTGGGAATAATAGGAAAAAGGACACGACCAAGGTATACAAGTTGGAAAGGAGCCTTACTACTAAGGATTCTGCTAGGGGTATGGTTAAGCAGGTAAGACGAGGTGAGCATGGAAAAATGCCTGTAGGACTTGGGAACATTCATACCTTTCAACAAACAACAAACAATACCCATGAGAGACCTATTTTTCCTCTCAGCAACCCTATTTTGCTCAGGAGTATAAGGACAAGTGAGTTGCTGAAGAATACCCTGTTGGTTAATACGTGAGACAAACTCATTCGACACATTCCTTAGCATTGTCAGACCCAATCCCCCGAACAACCACATTAAATTGTGTTTTAACAAGTTGTAAAAAACGGGTACACAAAGGAAGGACCTCAGACTTTTTACGAAGCAAGTAAACCCAAGTAAATTTAGTGTAATCATCAATAAATGTCACATAGTATCTATGCCTAGACCATGCAGTGACTGGAGAAGGTCCCGAAACATCAGAATGAATTAAGTCAAACACACAAGGTGATCTATGCATGCGAGGAATATAACTATTGCAAACATGTTTAGATAAAGAACAAAGCTCACAATAAAATCTAGGCTTCTTGCATGCTTTTACTAAATCAGGAAACAAAAGACAAAGATATTGAAAATTTACATTACCCAACCGGGCATGCCAGGTTTTGACCGACTTGGATAAAAAAACATAATGGCTTGACTCAGGCAAGACACTGGCATGCAAACTAGAAACAAATGACTGTGGAACTGGTGGTGGATCACCAAAGTAGTACAGGCCATCACGCTCATACCGTCTGCCAAAAATCCACCTCGTACTTTGGTCTCGAAGGTAACAAGAATTAGACAAGAAAACAACACATTTAAGATTCTTGGCAAGACGATTAACCTATAAAAGATTAAGAGTAAAACGCGGAACATATAAAACAGACTCTAGAGAAATCTCAGGTGACAAGTGAACCGTGCCTTTACTATGCACTTTGCTGAGTGAACCATCAACAATAAGAACATGTTGATTAAATGGGGTATGTGGATTTGCAAGAATATTAGACTCACTAGTCATGTGCTCATTGGCACCTGAATCAAGAATCCAGGTAGACGGGGAATTTACAATCTTAGCATGACATGCAGTGGGTATATCTGTGGCAGTTGACATAGCTATTTCTCCTCCATGAGAACCTGGTCCATCTTCGAATTCAGTGTCCTTTTAATAGTGATAGTAAGATCATCTGGAGCTCCCCATGAATATGAACTTTGAGAAACCTCTGAAATAGCTGCTGTACGAGGTTTATTCCCACCAGATTTGCTATGCTCTTTCTTCGGTCGTAGCTCTGGGTGAAGTTGGAAACAAGTATGTATGTAATGGCTATCTTGTTTGCAGTGATCACATTATGGTCGGGTACATCTAATTTTTCCCCCAGATAGAGGAGTAAAACGGGAATCTCGTGATTGTACCTGAGAACGGGAGTTGACAGCAAATGACATCTGATCAGCTAACGGTGGGAACATTAGAAATAACTGTGACTTTTGAGGTCAACTTCATACGATGCTCATGTTTCTCAATCAATGCATATACTTCACCAAGATTCGGAAGAGGTGCAGTGTTGAGAACCTGTGTGCGAATTGCCTCACAGTCTAACTGTAAGCCAATAAGAAACTGGTAAACTTTTTATTTTTTCTTTCTTTTTTGAATCGTAGTCGCAATGGAAGGAGTTATGTCTGTAATATCTATCAAAGAGGTATAGACTGCAAGTTCTTCCCACCTCTTTTTCAAATATCCAAAATACAAGGAACCTTGAGAAGCATGACCAAGTTCCCTGTATAACTCATAGACTCGGACTTCATTATTAGAGGTAGAATGCATTTCTGATATAGCAGCCCACAAACCATCAATCGTCTCATGAAAGGTAAAGTGCTCATAAATCTCGGTTTCCATAGAGTTGAAAAACCAGCCAAGAATCATGCAATTGGTCATAAACCAAGTGCTATAGGTAGCATCGGTCTTAGAAGGACAAGGCACCTTGTCAGGTAGGAGCCAATCAATTTTACCCCTAGCTCCCAAGAAAAACCAGATAAATCTGGACCAAGACAAGAAGTTTCAGCCATTTAGAAAAACACCAGTAATCCGATGAGTGCCATTTTGAATAGTGGATGTGGGAAATTCAGCAGATTCTCATTGCCATTTTAAATAGTGGAGTTAGAGACTGTGGATTTTGTTGATGCTGAAGATTCTGTTGAAATGTTTGTCATATTAATACAAATAGTGGAGCGATACCAAACAAATACTATAACTTAGAAATGGTTGGACATGAGAACAACGACGAAGGGCAATACACGGCTTTTATGAAGGGTAGGATTCATCTTTTTTTATTCTTTTTCTCTACTTTACATCTAATACCTTGTAGAGAGTTTGAATTGTAATGAACTGAATGATTTATTTTTCTCTCTAGGAGGCTTTATATAAAGATTATACAAGGGCAGTTACAACAACCATTAAGTAGTTGTTACTAAGCTAATAAAATAGGGGGTTACAAACTTAATTAAGGGGCTGCTACAAACCTAGTTAATAGACTGTTATAAACCTAGTTAAGGGGCTGTTACAAACCCAATTAAAAGGTAAGGTGAGCGATGTTGGAGAAGAGGTGTAGGCAAGCGATTAATTAAGTACACAGCTGTAAAACAATCTTCTACTCATAGTTTTGAAGGAACATGACTATGAAATAATAGCGTTAGACCTCTTTCAGTAATGCGTCGACGTTTCCTTTCGGCCCGACCATTATGGGCTTGAATATTTGGACACAACTCTTGTTTAAGATTGCCACATTTAGACAAGTGAGAAAGAGCTGCAATGCTTCCAAACTCTATTCTTCCATCACATTAGAAACTTTTTATTTTAGAAGAAAATTGGTTTTGAACCATTTTGGAAGCTAAGGAAAATAGTAAAGAAATCCGATTTAAGTTTCATTTGATAAAATCATGTAAAACGACTATAGTCGTCAACAAATATATTATAATATTTGAAACCACATGAAGAAGTAATCGGAGAAGGATCCCACCAGTCATAATGAACTTTTTCTAAAGGAGATGCATATTTTTTTCATTATTAGAAAAAGGTAATCGGCGTTTTACCCATTTGACAGCTAGAGCAAACAAGATAATTACTAGAAACTTTTGATATTGCACCTTGACTGACTAAACTAGATAAAATAATCGAAGAGGCATGGCCAAAGTGATTGTGTCTAATAGATGAAGAAAATTTATTGACTACGAAGGAGAGTTTGGATGATTGTTGTTGTAAAATGGACCATCACCATTACGCATATGATCGGCCGTTACGACTACTATGAAGTTGATATCCATTGCGGCCACCATGAAAATTACCACTACCACCTTGATAATTTTCACGATATCTACTACGAAAGCCGCCACCATGTAAGGATCCTTGATTAGAAGATTCTGTCCTTTTGGGCCGGAAAAGCCATTGGCGTAGGCGAAGTAGAGAAGGTGTTGAAAAAAAAACTCTTGCCTAATTAAATGAGAAACAACCTCATAGTACGTAGGGATTGAAATTTTAAGGTCTAAACAACATGGTCGCGGAGAAAATTTGATAATCAGAGCCTAGTCCCTTGAGTAACCACATCACCTTATCATCATTTGAAACAGATTGATCAATGGCATCGAGAGCATCACAATATTCCTTTGAACATTAAAAGAATTTCAGAAATGGACATGGTTCCTTTCTGGCATGTTTGGAGTTCTTGGCGCAGTTGTTGCTCTCTTACTTTGGATCGATTGGTGTAGATGTTTTGTAAGACTGTCCACGTTTGGGATGAGTTTCTTACCCATAAGATTTGTACCATAATTGGTTTTTATAAGGTGGTATAGAATCTGTAGATAAGGCTTAAGACAAGTTGATCCGTTCTTGCCCAATCTTCATAAGGAGGATTCAGAACAACACCATATTTCTCAAGAATGATGGGAGGGGGTGGAATGATAGAGCCATCAATACAGCCATTAATCCTTGACAATTGAAGAGTATCACCAGTTGATTTTCTTAGAGAAGGAAATTGTCTGTTGCATGTTAGTGAGATCTTTGAAAGAGGGGAGAATGGGAAGAAGAAGATGCCATGATAAATGGAGAAGAAATTAAGAAAAGGATGAAGACTGGTGTGGACTAAAACCTTGTTTGCTCTGATACCATGAACAAAAGCATGAGATGAAGAGCGAAGAAAATATAGTCGGCAGAAAGATTTGAATTTCACATTACTTTTCCTTACATCTTACATGCTTATTTATAAATGCTGCAGGTGGTTATAACCACCAAGGGAGCTATAATCATTTTTTATTAGAATACGTGTAATGCCAATTTATTGAACTAAGATATACATTTTCTGTTATCTGATATATTGGTAATATAGTAATAGATTTTCTGAATATTAGTTCCGGGTTCGATTTGTTTCTTAATGCTTGTAGTTTCCATTCTGTATTTCTTTTTTTTAATATTATTTATTTGCTAATAAGAATATCTGATGAACAGAGCCCCTCTACATACACCGTCAGAGTTGTTATCTTTTTGGGAGAGAACGGAGGGTTGCAGACATTCCTACAGACCATCCTTCTTGCAGCAAGCAACATGCAGTTATTCAGTTTCGGTATATTCGTACTTTGCATTCTTATGTTACTGTTGAAAATTATGAGAACATTTCGTAATTTACCTGTTGCTTTTTAGGCAAGTAGAAAAAGAGCAACCTGATGGGATGCTATCAAAGCAAGTAAGGTAGGGTGGAACTAATTTATAATGAGTTTTCTTCGACGTCCTTGGAGACACGAGAATGGTAATGTCTTGTGATCTGCGGTTGCGCATTGTGTTGAGGTACTTGACATGGGTTACTTGTGTTAATCTCGATGACTATACAACCACTATGCACGAGACATTGGCATTTTGTGGCCTCTAGAGACATACAATTTTTCTCTTTGTCTATCATCAGCTATTATTTTATGAGTCCACATCTCAGTCCTAACCTTCTCTTACTTGTAATATACTAGGCCTTACATAATGGACCTTGGAAGCACTAATGGAACCTTTATCAATGTAAGTCATTCCAAGCAATTTAGTAATCTATTTCTTATCCAATTTTGTTAACTAGTTATGTACGTGGAAAACATTTTTTTCTTGAGAATGTAGAAAACAGTAGTATTTTGTAAATTCCTAAAACTTGTTTTTGTGGTGCAGGATAATCGGATTGAACCTCAACGTTACTATGAACTCATTGAAAAAGATACTGTCAAGTTTGGTAATAGTAGGTGGGTCATTAATCATATTAAAGATATTCCAGTTCATCATATTCAATTCAATTCAATACTTTGATTTGTTTGTTCGAGTTTTCTTCTTTTATGATTACCACCATCACACACACACACACACACACACACACACACACACACACACACACACACACACACATTTCTTGTGATAGTGATCATTTTCTTGTATTTTTTTTGTCTTCCGCTTTTGTACTTAAGGGTGATATGAGTGTCATTATAGTTTGTGTGAAAGGTACATAGATATGTGTTGCCAACATTGTTGAGTCATCATCCCCATTTAGTTATTTAAAGACACGATTATCGTGAAGGTGGGTAGAGCCCGATGAAGGTAGCTGTACATTATCTATATCTCGTTCATAACATTTTAAGGTTTAAGTTGGAGTTGTAATGAACCTTGTAGAGTCAACTATATCATTAAATGCGATAAATAATAATAACTTCTAAGCCACTGAGCTATTGGTTCAGTGGTGGTGTGGCCCTCTACAAACTGAGAGGTCATGAGTTCAAACCCTCATGGGGGTTTCTTACAGTAGAGTTGTGGATCTCCAAAAAGGCCGGCTTACCTATAAAAAAAAACTTCTACTGATACAAACTGAAATCTAACTGTGAAACGAGATCAATCGTATTGGTTGAATATTTATTGGTATGCATACTTATAGAGGATACGAGAATTCTAACGGGGAATACCACCCTTTTGAAATATGACTGTTAAACACAAACGAAAGAAAGACGTTATGGTTTGCACTACTGTATGTAGGGGGCAACTGGAAATACGAAGGGTTCTCAGAAGTACGGATCTCTGGATGTTTGTCGGTGTTATGCAGAAAATGAAATTTGGGTTGTCTTTCCATACTTTGGGACGTATAAGATTGTGATGTCATCAGTGAAGTATAGAGTATGTAGTTAGCCACCATGTACTACACCTCTAAGCGATATTGTAGTATATGAAATGTCTTGTGTGCTTTAAGGAACCAAAATTGGATGATCACTGATAACACAGAGGTTATTTGTTTTATCGAGTCGGCCTTGACCCTCACAGATGTATTATAATTCTTTTTCCTTTCTATCATTAGAAAAGCTGTTATGCAAAACTTGGTAACATAGTATCCGGGTTTCATTACTTCATGCTTCTGACTAGCCGTCAACATTTCACTTATTATAGTGTTTATAGTGCTTGTGCACTAGGAGCTCTAGAGCATTAATGACAATTTTGGTCACAACATAAAAACATGGGGGTATGCTAATTGCATTCATCAGTACAAACACTCCCCTTGGCATGTATACCAGAGCATGAAGCGTTGAGGATGCAAAGAAAATCTTCGATAAATGACAAAATACAGATATCCATTATAGGCTATAGCCTGCTCAAGGATAAAATTTCGAATTGAAATTTGGGGTTGTTGGAGTATAGCATATATTTTGGAAGTAGCGGGCGGAGCTCATACCAAAATTTAAGGCGAGGATTGTACCTATTTTTACAGCCCCGTCCACATACTGCATCCCATTTGCCCCCTTTCCTTTCTGACCATGGCTAGCTCTCAGTCAATTATGACAGCTAAGCCTTTAGGTTATAATATTTCAAGGCTTATAGCTCTACTGATCTCATCTCCAAACACGTGACAAACACAATCGTCTTTCTTCTCAGTGACAGGTAATTCAATTAACTACTTGGTCTCCATCTTTCTTTCAATGGTTAATGTCCCATCTCTTCCTATTTATGAAAGATGGGGTTGCAATTGAAGATGGGGATGCAAATGAAGCTTTCATCGCTTCTGCTTCTTCACTATCATCTCAGGGTCTAAAGCCATACAAAACATGACCATCAACGGTGGCTAATCATCAGCATATGAAATAGTAGCCCACTTCATCTAGAATATTGTTAATGGCTGATTTTTCACCCGAGATATTGTTTTTTGCTTTTGTTTCCTTCTGATTAATGTAATTTACCTGATTTTTCATAATTTCTGAGCGGTAGAGCCTTCCTATTTTGTCATTTCTTCCATCAGATGTTTTGTCATGAGATATTGTTGTCAGATCCCTGAAGTTTTGAAACACTGGCCCAATATTTCCGATATCGGCTCGATTTTTGTAAATCAACGCAATTGCTCCTGATATTTCGGACATCGGCTTGATTTCTTATATCTTGCACGTGCTGTTGTTTGTGGATAAGCAGAAGAGAGAATCTTACATAGCGGTACCACAACTAAAAGCTTGCTCTAGCCTTATCATTTTCTCTGAGGACAGATGGATCTATGGTCTTTGTGATTCAGCAATCTTTTCTCAAAGGTGATGGATACGCTGATCATAGAGAGAGACATCATTTTCATCATTTTACTCATGGCAGCTATACCGAATATTGTAATAGGCTCATTGTAACATTACTGCAAAGTTTGCATAGTTGCATAACCCATTCCAGTCTTTGTCATTTCTTCAAAATGCCTCACAGCAAAAGAATGGTTTACGAAACTCAAATTTTTTTTTTGAGGTTATAAAATAATAATTTCTAAATAGAGAAGACTAAACTCAGGAAAGTACACTATTATCTAAATGAAATGTCTGTGTTCGGCGTACATTATGTACTTGTGTTTACCATGTCTTCTCTTCCATAGCTTCTACTATGTCTTCTGTGGCAGCTGCTTACATTTCACTTTATGTCTGTATTATAGATCACGGTTTTAGTAATGGAATTTCGTAAACATACATACTTATCTAATAGAAGAGCATGTGGAAATCATGTAGCTGGGACCTTTTTTTGTTGATTATGGGGTTTTATTCAGGAACATAGTTCTTTGAGTTTCTTTTTAAATGCTTTTCGAGGAAGATGAAATATTCGGTTTAGTTCAAGTTCCGTACATTTACTACTGTGGTGTAGTACTTGCGATTCTTGATCCTTACATGCCAGATCTTTTTGTTGGTTTTACAGTCGAGAGTATGTGATCCTGCACGAGAACTCTGCCTAATGGTGTTTCATTCTGGTATGTGGATACCCTAAGCTGACCCGCTGGAAGTCTCATCTCTTTTGGGCAAAAGAAAGTTCTGTTTACTCTTTGTTTATTTACATCAGGAGATAATGTATGTGTATGTATAACCATTCTGGGTGCAAGGCTTATGAATGTTATCTAATTGATGGTTTTGGCATCAGTCTGCCTTTTGGCCCACTCTCACATCTAAATTGTCCCAAACAAGGTTTCCTGTGTAACATAAAATTCTGTTGAAATTGCCGTATTCGTATTAATAATTGTACATTATCTTTTATAATATTGGTTTTCGTAAGTAGACATGTCTTGAGTGGAACTGGGTTTATACTGTCTTTCGAAAGTAATCTTATCAATGCTTGTCCTTCTAGGATCTTCTTAATGCAGGATTGAGGAATACGAATAGAGAAGTTCAGGAGTATGTTATTTGCTGAATTTTGTGACAAATAGCAAATACATATTCCCTCGGATAGCTGAATCATTTATAGCAAAGATTGTAACGAAAAGAAATAAATATTTGGTAAATAATTAATGTATTTATCTTGTTGAAATAAGAGAAGAAAAATATTTCCAGTCATCATTCTTCTTATTTAACTCTATATATTCTCTTCAATCTGGTCTCCTTGTAATGCCTTACTCTACCGCAGATAGTGTCCTCACTTTAATCACCTCCTATACAGATAAAAGGCATATAATAAAATCTCATTAGAGATGGGATTTTGTTTGAACTCTCACTTACTTAGTACATAATCCCACACCGAAGTTAAAGGTTGGGGAGTGGGGGACTTCATTTTTAATCCCCCCAAATTCTTTGTCACCTATTCCGTGAGATGCTGCAACCTTCATTTCTGCTGGCCGTTTCCATACCGTCAAGGTATACAAGTTATTTTAACCAAGGGACCATTTTAAAAATAAAAACATAAATATCACCACTTTATTATTATATTATTGTTTCCCATCTCTGCAAATGAATCTCGCCTTCAGTTTCACCTCAATCTTCACCAACAACTTGCTTTCTTCTCTGCGAACATCAAACTACAGAACTCTCGCTGTTCCAATGGCGTTCATGCGCACATTAACAACAACCACTACCCATGTTCTTCTAAAACGAGATAAGAAATGGCGTCGACGGGATTCTGGTGGTTCAAATATCAAAATACATGCCTGTCACAGTTCAAGAGCAGATGCTGTGACCAACTTTACTAATGATGGGTACTTCAAAGTTCTAAAATTTTATGCTTTGTTTGTTTTGTGTAATTGAGCTGGAAATTTTAAGTTTTCAAGTATGGGTATTGTAGGAATGTTAGTAGTTTTATTGCATATGGGATTGAATTTTGTAGATTGGGTAACTTGGGGGTGGTTTATTTGTTTGATTTAGTTGTGGGTATTTCTTAATATGTATAAATTAGGATTTTTGTTGTTGATGTAGTTGAATTGTGTTTGGACTTTGGACAGTGTAACTTATGGGAACTTAATATTAGGAGAAGCGATAAGTTTTATCCAATTTGCTTATCTTTATCTAGTTTTATGACCATTCAGTATGAGTCTTTTCATTCTCATAGCTGCGCTCATTAATAATGAAATTCTGCAAATCTTATAGTCCTAAGTGGGGGATCGAGGCAAAGTATTAACCTAGATATGAGATGTTGTACATAGAGTAATGTGACTTTGTTGCATTATTGTAATGCCTAGGTATGATTTTTTTTCCGTATCCCATATCCATATAAAATAACTATCCTCTGAGTTTATCACTAATTAGCTTATATTGATGGCCTATATACAGGTATTGTTTTTGATATATGAAACCGCTGTCTTTCCACTTGTAAAATATCTACAACTCCCTGATATAGGGCTATAACCTTTGTTCATGTACCCATAACCGATATCTTACACAAAAAAAATTATTGGGCTCCTTACTCGTATCCTAGTTAATGTTACTATGAGATATACATGGCTTTCATTTGTCTGCATTTGACGAATAAATAAATGCTAACTATTGCTTTTAAGCTTACTATCTGACTGATCAATTTTAGTCTTTGTTTCAGTTACCCCGAGTATGGTCGCCTGCTTCCATGCCCTTCACAAAATGGGCTACCACGAATAGAACACATAGTTGTATCAGAAGGAGGGCCTGTTCTTGATTATATTACTAAAACTTTGAATCTTCCTCCTAGGTAAGTTTATCCCCGCCTTTTTTTAGCCTGCAAGATTCTTAATTTTGTTCCTTATACAGTAAATAGTCAGGATAATGTGTTGAGAAGAAATTTTTATTCGTGAAGGTTTGTTGCAGATTTAATCCATTTCGGAGCTGTGTATTATGCACTGGTATGTCCAAATCCTCCTCCAAGTGCAACTCCTGAGCAAATTCGTCTTTTTAAAGAAGTAACAGCACCATCAGTTTTGCGAACCAGACCATCCATTAAAGGGAAGACAGTTCGAGAAGCGCAAAAGACCTTTCGTATAACCCATGTTACCGAGTTTGTAGAGACTGGAACTTACTTACGTGTGCACATACACCCAAAACGCTTTCCAAGGTAATTGGCCAACGCTTAGCTTTGTATTTACCGGAATTTCTGTTGATCATATCCTTTTCTTTCTCCTTTTTTTCTTCGAAATAATGTTAACTAATAGATATTCGGAACTTGATCAGGTGCTACGAAATTGATTGGAAGTCAAGAGTTATAGCTGTGGCTGAGTCTTATGTGGTTCTTGATAAGCCTGCTGGGACATCGGTAGGTACATGATGCCTTGTTTCATTAACTGCTGACATAAACGTCAACAGAGAGCTTTTGAGTGTGTAAATTCTGTTGCAAGAAACGTACTGTGATACCAGAGATAGATATATAACCCAAGTTAATACACACTGAGTTACCGACATATATTGTACTAGTATATAATTCAAACTAGTTGCAGGTGCCAGCTAGCCGGGATAGTTAGGGTTGCCAGAGTTGCAACCGAGGCTTCAGAATCATCTCCTATCAGCACCACCTTGAGCTATTAATCTCATTAAAAACATAATTACCTATCCCCCAAAAGAGAGTAAAATCAGTCACTCCCAACTTTGAGTAAGAGACTAAGTTAATATATTTTTTTGCAAGGTAAGCAGATTTTTATAGGTTTTATTGAGAAAAAAGTTACAAGGATAAACTGCAAAAAATAAAGCTAAAAAGCGTAAAAAAAATATAGAAACAGAGGCATCATTAGAGACTCTTAAAATTCCAACTAGGTTGGCACCCCAAGAGCTCCAATCATTTGCAGCTTCCATAAAACTAAAATTACGTAAGAAATCTAAAATATTCCATAAAAGGATCTTCAATTGACGTAACCCAGATCCTTGAAATGTTACGAGTGACTGCCTGAGTGAGAGAGAGAGAGAGAGAGAGAGAGAGAGAGAGAGAGAGAGAGAGAGCTTCAACAACTGCAACACATTCAGCATAGTAGGCTGTAGTATGTTCTAGATTCTTAACCAACACTGCAATAACTTGACTGCTGCTATCTCTGTAGACTGCACCACATCCACTTCTACCTGGGTTTCCTTTGCAAGAGCCATCACATCAAATTTTCATTACATCTGGAGAAGGAAGAGTCCAACAACATGAAAGGATTTTAGGAGCATTCTTCTGTCTGATCTCAACCCCCAAGTTTGTTGTGATCTGCAGATCATATACAGTATTTGTCATAGAAGACTTGGCTAATTCAGAGTTATCCCGGACTGCCTTCAGAATAGTTTTCTTTAGCTTAGAGATTTCAGCTTGCTTATTATCAAAAGCTAGGTAACAACAACATGGATACGGGTGTCGGTGTCTGACACGGGTACGTGGTGTCCGATACGGAATAAAATATAAAAGTACCTTGCAAATAGTGTTGAACACGCGTGCCCGAGTGTCGAAGTGTCCAAGTGTCGGACACGTTTTCTTTTTTTAAAGTTAAGTGTCGTTGTTACCTAGATCAAAAGCAAGCTTGCCTCTTGTTACTTGTTAGCCAAATATGGTATTCCGAGATAATAAGAAAGGAGTACCTTAAGTCTTTGATGAATGGACTAGCAAGTTTGACAAGTTCACTAAGTTCCTTAATATTCACACACTGACAACCATTAAACAGAAGCAAGCCCAGTTCCTGATCATAGTAGCTACTTCACAGTGCCAGAACAAATGTACCATGGTTTCAGAATTTTCTTAGCAAAGATAACATCAAGAAAGTGTAGTCAAACCTCTGTATTGAAACTGAATATCTGTGGCAATGGCCATGTGCAACAATCTCCAACCAAAATTACTATATTTTGGCATCACTGGAGTTCTCCAAATGAATTTGTACCACCACACTTAAGGATGTTTAAATCTAATATAGTTCAAAGCAGACTTCACAGAGAACTTGCCATTAGAGTCAGGTCTCCAATTACATTTATCCTCGACTGCAGTTTTAACATCGACACTCCAGCACCCATCCTCTAGAATTTGATCCACAGTTTTAATCTTGTGAGGGTCTTCACCAAGGACCTGCTCACTCAAAGGACACTGAGACACCCAGTGATTTCTTCAGAAATTGGTTCTTTTACCATTGCCAATGATCCAGAAAACCTGAGTCTTCATCTCTTATAGAGCAGTCTTTGGCCCAGGCCGTATAGAGAACTTTTTTGTAGCTTTTCATCACCTCCCCATTCCTCTTGTAATATATAACTCTGAAAAAATTTAGCCTAGTAACTGTTGCCATTGATCAGATTTTACATAAGTTTCATGAGAAATCCAAGATAGACCTTCTTCAACCTACTTAACCCCAAGCCTCCCTCATTCATAGGTTTACATAGCTTCTTCTAAGAGACAATCTCTACTTTTCTGGACTGAGGATTACCAGACCAAATAAGGTTTCTCATAATCGATTCACACTCTTTTATAATGCTAGTAGCCCATCTTAGTACACTAACATGTTATAAATAGGAATACTAAACAATATAGATTTAACCATAGTAACTCTCCCTTGATTGGACACATTTTACCAGCCCATGCTGTAGTTCTTCTTATTTTATCAACAATAGTTCTCAACAGCTCAGACTTGACTTTACCTTTAGCGACCGAAACTCCTAAATAGGAAGTAAGCAGAGTACCTTCAGAAATGCCAAAGATCCCAAACATCCTTCTAGCTCTTGTAGGTGTCATTCCAGTGAATTTTTCTTTTGTCTTTACTCACCCATTACACTGAGCTTGCTGATAGGCCTTAAGAGAGCTGAGCAGTTTAGTAAGGCTCTCTATACTCCCATTAGCAAACACGAACATATCATTAAAAGTTGAGTAGGCCCCACTTCTCTCTTTGTAGTAACCATAGGTTGCACCATGTTAGTCTATTAGTCTGTGTAGACCTTTGCTAAGAAGATCTTCAGCCAAAGCAAAGAGGAGAGGGGAAAGGGGGTCGGTCTCCTTGTCTAAGGCCTCTAGTAGCTGGGAAGTAACCACAGGACCACCATTAACCGGGATAGAGATCATAGCACTACTAAGAACCTTGTAAATCCAGCCACAACAAATGTTACCAAGCCCAAATCTTTCTAGTCCAGCAAAACCTCCCAGCTCCAGGATGAGAGTATCAAAAGCTTGAGTAATATTAATTTTAAAATGGACATTTCCTCCTCTTCTCTTAGTGTCCAATTCATTTATCATCTCTGAGGTTAAACAAATATGACACTGTTCACTTTTTCCAGGAATAAATGCACCTTGTTCTTTACAAATCAGGTTGTCAGTAATTTTCTTAAGTCTTGTAGCCATCATCATAGTAACTATTTTGAAAGAGAAATTACTAAGATAAATAGTTCTAAAAGATTTAAGATTAATAGCATTCTTTATCTTAGGGTCAAGCACAATAAGGTTTGAATTATATCCTCATGTAGAGTAGATCCTTAACGAAGGACCTTATAGCCCTAGTAACATCCCATTTAATAGGATCCCAAAATTGTTGGTAGAAAATATCACTGAAACCATCTGGGATAGGAGATCTCTCAGGGATTAATTTGATAACAATTTCCTTTATCTCAGTGTCACAAGGTAAAGAGCAAAGAGCGTCATTATCTTCATCAGAAACCAGTTTGGGAATGAGATCAGGAAGGCCATCTTGAATGTGGACATCCTCAGCTTTATTTTATTTATTGTTATAGAAAGCAACAGTCCAATTTTTTTATTTCTTCTTAAATTTTTAGTTTATGGCCATTGTCATCTTTAATAACAAAGATTTAACTTCTAGCCAACTTAATTCTTAACAAGAGTGTGAAAATACCTTGTATTTCTGTCCCCTTCCTTTAACCAATTTGATCTAGCTTTCTGCTTCCATAAGCTCTCCTCCTGGGCAGTCATCTGAGAGAGTAAATCCACCTTATCATCAATAGCTTGGGTAGTAGCATCATCACCAGTATTATCTTCAAGAGACTGCTGAAGGTTAGTGATTTCATTGCTAAGGATCTGCATCTTCATTCTAACATTGCCATAAACAATCTTAATCCACTGCTTTATAGCCAATATTGGTCTTTTAAGCTTGTATTTGAGAACGAAACAAAGGGGCTTCTTGCACATTTTCATCCAGCTATCTCGAACTACAGTTTTAAAACCAGGATGCTCAATCCAGCCTTTAAAAAACCTGAAAGAGCAGTTTTTAGGCTTGGCTGTAAGAGAACATTTCCCAAAGGTGGGAGTGTGATCTGAGTGTTACTTAAAGCAAAGCTTTATTTTCCATCCTCCATACTTGTCCAACCAAAGCTTATGAAAGCTCTCTCAATCAGACTATGAACTCTTGCAGCTCCTTTCTGCATGTTAAACTAGCTAAATCTTGGCCCTTCTCTAGCACTTTCAAATAGGGAACAATCATCCACCACAACATTGAAGTCTCTTATAGCATATTTGTTAGAACCTTTGTTACCACTCTTTTCTCCATTTCTCATATTGGAGTTGAAATCTCCAATGACAAGCAAAGGGAAAGGAAATCTAGTGCAGCATTTCAAGTCTTTCCACAGTGCCTGTCCATCTCATCATTATGCCGAATGGTAGAAGACATCTCCCTCGAACCTAATAACATCAGGAGTAGGCTTAATTTTTGGCTCAGCAATCCCAATAACATCAGGATTCAAATCTTTAACCAGTTTAGAAAGGTAATTAATAGACTTTTTATTACCAATACCTCTTGCATTCCAGAAGAGAATCTTCATAAATAACTATTGGTTTTTTGTTGTTATTTTTGGCTCTTGTTAGTGGAGGACGATACTTGCTGACCATGATAGCTGATCTGTTCTTGTTGTATTGTTACTTGGCACTCTTGGGTATCCACTCCAGTTCCTTCATTTTTCAGGTATATTCTCATGGTCCACTAGCTGTTCCTGCTCAATGTAATCCTTCTCCATAAGCTCATACCAGTGGTTATTGACAAAAACCTGCTTAGATATTGGAGTTTGTTTGATAGGAGAAGAGTCCATATCCTCAAACTGATTTGACCACCATCTAAATTCTGAACTTCAATAGCAGTTTCCTCCATCACAGCCTGACTTGCATTACAGGCATCTTTATTAGCTGCTGAAGACTGCAAGCATAGAATGGTTATCCCGTGTAGAATTCTCAAGATCTACCATTTCATTATTTTGTTCCCCCTCCTTCCTGCTAGTCTCTCTAACTTTCTTTTTCTGAGCCTCTACTTTCCTTTTCAATTCTGAAGCAGTTAAAATTTCATCCTGAATAGACGTGCTAAAGCTTTCTTATATGAGTCTAAACTTCTTACTTGAACCTGGATACTTAGCAGCTAAGTGTTCCAGCCAGGAAACACTATCAAAGAAGAATCTTTTTCCTCTTCAGTTTGTTGAGTTGAAGCTTCTTTCCCTTTTCCAATATTAATCTCTACATTTATCTTTTCAGCTATGTAAACATGGAAACTCCATATTTTAAAAAAAATCCGTGTTCAAACGTGTCAGACAATCGGACACACCGACACTCGTGTGGACACTCCAATGGACACTTCTTGCTTAGATCATCAACTTTTTGATACATGTTATACATGCTATTTAACCGTACTAACTACTATCATTGTTTTATGTTTGTTATTAGTTGTAAATTGGCCTACAAGTTATTATCGTAATTACATATTCATAATACATTAACATATACTAAGACACAATACAAAAACCTGAAGAATGATATATTTTTATAGGTGTAAGGTCGTGTCCGCGTTTCACTTTTTTTGGAACCGTCGTGTCCGACACGCGTACCCGTGTCAATGTTACATTGCTTCTCAGCATTATTAATTCCTGCAGGACCCTGATTAGGCCTCTTCTCCTTTGCCAGTAGAATGTCATCCTTCACATAACCTCCATCTCCATCTTCATCTCCAGATTTCTGTTTTATTTTTGGGCAGTCTACTTTTATTTATTTGATGTTTTGAATAACTCTGCAGTCTTGTAGGATATGCCCCACCATTTTACAATGTGTAATACTTAGGAAACCTATTAATCAGAACCTGTACACCCCCAACCTTTAATCTGGTATGGGTTCGGACATGTTTATATCAACCAATATACTAGCAAATAAGCCATATGAGAGATTTCAAGTAGCTTCTTCAATTTAAACAGGATTTCCCAGTGTTTTGCCCATAGCCATCAGTGTTTCAATGTCCCAATACTTCACACTCAAACCTGGAAAACAAACCCATACCAAAGTATGAGTGCTTTTTTGATTTTCACGATTGAAATTGGGACTCTATTGCATAAGCCTGATCATAATACCCTCAATCGGCCAAGGTCCCGAACTCCAAACATAATTCTTATCCATATCATTGTCCATTTCAATCACAAAGTAATCCCTTGCCAATATAAATAATTGATACAGATCCTTTCAATTTCAACAGCTTTGGGGCCTTAATTTTAACCTTTGCATAGATCAATTTAAGTAGATCGATCCTGCCCTCACGACTGAATTTGTAGGCATCAATCCCCCTAGTTATCAACAAAGCAGGTATCTCGATAAATGGACGAGCACCATTCTTACCTGAAGTACAGGCAAAGAATCAATTTTTGCTTCAGAGCTCTTGTTCTTCATCATTTATGCATATGTAGAGCTCTGAGTTTGTTGGTTTTGTGGCAAACTCTTTTCTCCTTCTTCAATGTGCCAACTTTGTTCTTCTCCACAGTCTCCATTGAAGAAGATTATGAAGTTCCATCTTGTTGCATTGACCTTTGAGTGTTGTTGTTTGACTTCCCATTGAAACCTGTCCCCAACATGGTTCCCAACATCGAATCAAAGTCCATTGTAGCAGATAACTAATACAGAGAATCCAACATTGAAAGAAGAGAAACAAGAAAAATTGAAAAATTGAAAAATATGCCAATAGTATGGCCGTCGTATTATTGTACCAAATTTTTCACAGAACCCTAGTCAACCATTGGGTCATTTTTCATAGACTAAGTTAATAATCTCGATAAGTTAATGTTAAAAACTACGTGCGCGGAAGCGATTAACGAGCACAAAATATAAACGATCTCTTTTTTTCAAATAAACTCTACGATTACAAGCTCTCCATACCCGACTAGGGTTTCTCCCCTCTCAAAACTTACTGACTAACTCTCTCCTAGGTTTCTCCTAAATATAGGAGATCCCCACCTTTCTCTACACCCCTAATAAAATAGAAAACTACCAAAATTTATCATAATCTAGATTATTCTCTAGAATAAAATAAAATAAACTAGTAAAGGAAACTACTAGAAGTCGGTGACATAGGAAACGTGCATAGGTCATGGTTGTAACAACCCACGACCTATCAGTTAATATTTAATATTGCAACTCAAGGAGCATGTAAACATTACACTCCTAACATTTTATACGAACGATTTATATAATAGTAAAGGGTAATTGCCCAAGATATAGTATAAAGCTATGAGTCATAGAATCTTCTGAAAAATGCTTTGATCTAATTATTCGGGCATTTGGTTTAAGACTTATCTCGTAGTTCTTTAACCTTTGCCAATCCATTTCAGTCATTTTCTCCATCTCAAAACATTCGCACTATGTTGGAGAGTGGAGACATGCTGAAATATATTGTTTCAAATGTTGTATTTCTAATTTTAGATTGATGTATCTTGTAGCTCTGATATATTAATGATGTGTTGAACCATTCTTGAAAGTATATTTGTTCCTCAGTGCGTGCTTATTGACTATGGACAGGTTGGGGGAACAACAGACAACATAGAAGAGAGCTGTGCAACTTTTACAACTCGTGCTTTGGGCTTAAAAACTCCATTGAAGACTACCCATCAGATTGATAATTGCAGTGAGGGCTGGTACTGTAGCTCAAATGAATTAAACATTGTTGATAGGTTTATAACGAGCAAATTTTAATATCATTTTCTTGCAGTGTTGTGTTTGCCAGGACCAAGGAGTATTGCTCAGTATTTCATGGAAAGATCCGAGTATGCTCGTAACTTTTGTTCTTAATAGAAAATTGCTCATTTGCAGAGAATAAGCTACAGTATTATAATTTCTGATACGCGAAGTTTTAACATTTTCAACCAGGAGAAAAAAGTGAAAAAACTTTATCTTGCTCTTGCTGCGGCTCCTGTGCTGACTGGAATAATAACCCATTACATGCGTCCAGTGAATATGGCTCCTAGACTTGTTTCTAAAGGTATGCTTTGTTATTAGTTATTATCAAGTGTGGGGATGTTTAAGAAGCATTAGTATAATCCACTTTTGCGGCTGAGAATATAGTATACGCTGCTTAATGAATTATTAAATGTAATTTTGGACATAAGGTTAATACGTCCATAATTAGTTTTACGAAAAACATATATTCTAGAATGAAATATATGAGAGATAGGATGAATTATCTGTAGAAACATAATGACAGTTTTTAGCTCTTTATCATTTATCTTGATTTTCTTTTAATCCCGTACCCCTCTCCTCCCTTACCTACCTTCAGAACTCGCTTGAGCTCCAAGGAAGCCTACCAGAGACTTCTTGGAGTTCACTGGAAATGTGAGAGAGTACACAGAAAATTCAGCAGACCTCGATAAAGAATGTAATTGCATTCTGAGAGCTCCTGAAGCTTGTTATACCTATTTCATTGCACCTTTTCCTTTCCTTTTTTAAGTATATTCTTACATAATGTTTCATGCTTGCAGATTTTTCGGAACGATGGCATCAATGCCAACTTGAGGTCTTGGAATGCAAGGAGGTTCCTTGGCCAAATGCCATCACTGAAGAGAAGTACTGTATTGATGACTGTGGATGGCCCTCCAAAGATGTTGCATATGAGTGTAAAATCAACCTTTTAACTGGTCGGACTCATCAGGTTTGTTTATTGTCTTCCCCGTCTCCCTGTTGTATTAGACAATATCTTCTTTCTCCTTTAGGCCTCATGTTTCTAGTTTTGATAACATTTCTTTCGGCTTTAATTTCTCATGTTCCTTAAGATTTTTTTTTTTTTTTGTTATTTGAATAAATGAATGCACACTAAAAACAAATTTAAACATTGCTAAATATCTTGTTTAAAACCCCGACAAAACTGAAGCTAACTTAGGATAGTTTATATCTTTGTTTTGACTGTTTAATAATTGCTATCATCTTCACCAACAGCCAACCCCAACTGCAACTTTTAACCCACTCAAAAGCTGACAAAAAGTTGAAGGATTCTCTGCTTCTTTCAGTTTTGCATTAAATTTGGTGAAATTGACCTCAACAAACTTACCACCAAATTTCTACCTGTGGACCTACAAAAAAGTGATTACGGCGTTTATAAATACTCAATAGGTTCACACCTTTAATCTTGAAATGATTTTTGCAAAACAATTGGACACTTGGTAAGTGACACTATGCTAGTGGCAGAAAATGCATTAAATTTGTAGCAACGACAAATGGTTGCTTGAATTTCTTACTTTTTTTTTCCTAGTGAAATAATAGTTTAATTTGACAAAACTAGCGATGTAACAAAATGCAGATTCGAGCGCAATTAGCAGCATGTGGTGCACCTATAGTGGGCGACTCAATGTACACGCCTTCTGTGTTAGCCGAGAAGGCAAGTCCTGGAACTAACCCATTTGGTGAGCATGGGAAACAACAATATGAAAGTGAAGATGCTAAAATAAAATCTGTTGAAGAGTGGATTGCACAGCATGGTAAGGAACCAAGCGTAGCTATTGGTCTCCAAGCATGTCAGATCTCATGGGATGACGGAGAGCATATTTACGAGGCTAGATCTCCTTGGTGGAGGTGACAATCAAAACTGAAGCTATGTTTCCGATTCTGGGATTTTGATTATTCAGGCCACTGATTTCCTTATGCAACCATTTTGGCACCACATTTTGAGGGGAACATCAGGGATTTCACTGATGTCCAATGTGATTCCTGGAAGTGAAACGTCTTTGGTTGCACTGCTCCAGGTCGATTACAGAGAGATTAGATTTGCAGACACCTTCTTTGGATTGGAAGCTCTCATGCAACTATGCAGCGCGCTTAGCAAAAAACAAATAAACTATGCAGCTAGTTTTTCTCTGTTTTTTTGGTGGGTCTGTTGGTTATATGTATACCAAGGTCCAAGAGCACATTTCTTAAACTATGCTCTTTTTATTGAATTTCATTTTTCTGAAAGGGGTTGAAACCCATGTCAGACAAATCGGTGTTAAAAAAATAAAATACTAAGAGCATCTCTAGCAGCCACTTTGGGTGTGGGCTCTGACAGGGAGCCCACAAAAAACCCAACTAACACCCGGCCTCTTCCAGTAGCAAGAAAACCCAACTCACACCCGGCCTCTCCCAACAAGTTTGAGCTCGCGACGTGTATTTTTTTTACAAGAGTTTAAAACACCACGTGGTGTTCCTTTTACCGTGCGGTAAAAAGATTATCGCGCGGTAATCATTTTACTGCTGTTTCAACTATTAAGACAAAATCACATCCAACTCGAGTTTTATAATTTTTTTTCTCATCTCATTCTATCAATTCGAAGGTATACCTGAAATTTTTTCCAATTTCTTTCAAAACACAATGCATATGCCAGAGGGAGAAGCACACCTTAGTACATTACCTGGGTTTTAAGTGACAAGAGATTCAGAGCGAGCCGTAACTCGTTCGAGATCCGGAAGGAAGAAAAAATGAGTAAAATTTGAAGATGTCCTACAACCTATACCAAACCCACCCCAAGAAAACTACCCACAGATGTTTATTACCTAACTCCCATACGACGTCAATCATATCTATTACACTGGCAAGTAACTCACGGTAAGTTCTAGTGTAATTGTGAATTTGTTATTTCCATAAATCAAGTGTTTGACATAATGTTCCAATGAACAGAATCGGGATTCGATGCGTCCGTACGGCACATTCACTACGGTGATCAAAGTTTAGAAATATATTTCCATAATTCCACCTGTAAGGGATGCCGTGGTGAATATATTCGGGAAGTTTATGGATATACGCTTGGTCAATTCCGATAATCGCCTAATTCAGTCCCTTACAAAACGTTGGTGGTCGGCAATGCACACGTTTCTGTTCCTGTGTGTGGAGATAGGGGTCACTTTATTAGATTTCTAGATGTTGACATCATTGTCTATCGACCGATATCCGACACAAGTGCCGTATAATGACACATGGAGTGTTTTATCGAATGCGAGGCAATTGCTCCCCAACATTGAATCCAACAATATAAAGAGTGAGAACGTCAATATT
Source organism: Kingdonia uniflora (assembly GCA_014058105.1). Classification (NCBI taxonomy): domain Eukaryota; kingdom Viridiplantae; phylum Streptophyta; class Magnoliopsida; order Ranunculales; family Circaeasteraceae; genus Kingdonia; species Kingdonia uniflora. The sequence goes on from JACGCM010000146.1 coordinate 214,080, forward strand.
TCACATTTGAGGACGTACTTGACCATCGCAGCTGATCGGGAGGATGATATTACTATTGCTCGTGCTTTTATCCTCTTCATGATAGGATATTTGTGGTTCCAAACGGCCAACGATACCGTCCCACTTGGATATCTCGCGGCCGTGGCCGATTTGGATGAGGCTGCCCAATATGATTGGGGTTCTGCTATTCTTGCTTCCCTGTACCATGGTTTGGATACCATAGTCACGACCGGGGTGTCATTACTGGATTTTTCCAACTTCTTGAGGTACACTAATACTTTTTCCTTACAAGTTACAAATCAAATATCTTCCAATAAACGTCTTCAATATAATTTTTAATTGTTTTTTATGTTGTTCCGAAATACAGTATTGGTTTTACGAGTATTGTGGGGTTGGTCACCCTATTGTCAAGGAAGAGGTTAAGTTTTCGGCCAATCCGCGCCTCAGAACATGGGAGAGAGGGAACAAGAAGAAAACAAATGACTAGGCAAGCAATTTGTTTACTCTAGGCAAATACCTCATTGACCACCGGACTATTGAGACGATTACTTGGCGACATTGGTTGGAATTTACGGAGTCTGAGTTAGATGACGTACGAACTGCGTTGCTCCTGTTCCGTAAGAGAATGTCACTTCAAGTCTCAAATAGGAACTGCGAGTATTATTTGGGAAATAGATGTTGGAGGCAGTTGACTGGCACTGCGGGTATTCCTTTGGATCCTTCGATTAGCATGCCGCAACATATTAGTCCAGCTGATTTACAGGCGATGAGACAGGCCGGCTTTCTTGACTGTGAGCAGTTTGTGATAGGGGAGGAGTAAGAAACTTACGCCTCATGCTGGGCTGACCAAAATGCGGAGGTAGGCTACCTGTTGACAGATTCCTAGAGGATGGGGAATATAGATCTGTTCGGACCCTCTGCACTCAGGGCTAGTATTACACCTGTGGCGGTTACGTCAGCGTCGTTTCATAGCTTATCCCAGGACTTCAGTTTTCCTGGCGAGCTCGAGGGGCCAGACCCGGAGTGACACATGGAGTGGACAGGGAGGCGTGAGATGCTCCCCATTCACCGCTTGAGGGATCTGCCACCCATGTCTGCCTCTTAACGCGCAGAGGAACTGTGACACCTAACTCATGGTATGCGACGACTCACCCTTGCAGAGTCTGCGCGGGATGCCCAGAGGCTCCATGAGTTGATTGATGAAAATGTTACTCTGAGGAGGCACTTGGGCAGTGTAGACGACTAGCTATATACGCATGTAAATAATTTATTTATGTATTTTTTTTTTCTTAATGTCATATTTATTTTGTCAAAATATTTATAAATTTTCTTTGTCCTGTTCAGGACCTACATCTGAGGAGGGGGCATGACGTACGAATGGTGCCGCTACCACCTGGAGGTAGTACGAGGATGAGGCAGCGTGGATCTGGTCCGCGAACCAGGGGAAGCGGTGCTAGCCGCAGGGGGTGGGGTACTGGAGATTATTCTGATCCGACTCAGTAGATATATGTGTTTTTGATGTTTTTGTAGGCGTAATCTTTTATTGTAAACATCAGTGTTGAACAAATTCTATTGTTAATTTTGGGTTTGTTTCTCTATATAAGTACTTGTACGACCTGATGTCACATTTCTTTATATAAATAAATATTAATCAATTTATTTTGAGTCTTGAATTTAAATAGAAATGCAATTACAATTCTTAAAATAGTAGTTCTACAAACGAAATGAAATTCAAAAACAGATACAATTACACTTAATTCATCGTTCACGAGTGATGTATGGATTAAACCAAGACCATTCAGTAAGGGGGAGCGGATCTCGTCCATAGTTGGAAAGTTGGTAATTTATTGGAAACTCATCAGGTGGGACGTAGTTCCGGTAATAAATATCATATGGAGTCTCGAACGGGAAAGGTTGGTTGAATTTATCATACTATTCATCTCTGGCTTCGCGGAGAATATAGGCTAGTGGAACACCTCTGACTCGTCTATCAATACTCATCTGTATCCCATGAAACTTATTACATTTAGCCTTAATAACATTCTACCTACTGTATAAATCTCCAGGAGGGTATTGAAGTTCCGTGTCACTACAACAAATAAAGGCTACCATGTCATTTAATTAAAGTCATTTCTATTGAAGTTTGGGTTTGTTTCTCTATATAACTACTTGTACGACCTGATGTCACATTTCTTTATATAAATCAATATTAATCAATTTATTTTGAGTCTTGAATTTAAATAGAAATGCAATTACACTTCTTAAAATAGTAGTTCTACGTATGAAATATAAATCAAAAACAGATACAATTGCACTTAATTCATTGTTCACGAGTGATGTATGGATTAATCCAAACCATTCAGTAAGGGGGAGCGGATCCCGTCCATAGTTTTCTAGCCGATAATTTATAGGAGGATCAGGCGGGTTGTACTTCCGGTAAAAAATATCGTATGGAGTCTCAAACTGAAACGGCTGGTTGTATTTGTCATACCATTCATTTCTGGCTTCGCGGAGAATATAAGCTAGTGGAACACCTCTGACCCGTATATCAATACTCATCTGTATTTCATGAAACTCATCACACTTAGCCTTAATAATATTCTGCCTGTTGTATAAATCTCCGGGAGGGTATCGAAGTTCCGTGTACATCCTGAATTGGACGTGAATTCTGTTCCATAACTGATTGAAGTTGAGTTGTCGGAGATGTGGATTATCAACAAAATACTACCAGGATTCGGCCAGGGCGCAGTCTTCATTCCACCTAAATACCACCAAAGAATCCTGTGTTAGAGCGGATAAACTCGGCATTGTTGAGTTTAAGCAGAGGAGTGTTGTTAGAGCATCTCCAGCCAAAATATATATAAAGCAAAAAGTAGCCATTGTGATCCAAAACTAGCCGTTGTGAAGGACTCACCAGAGGAAGAAGCCATTGTTGTTTGAGTCTTGAATTAAAAAAATGAGTTTTTCCAATGTCTATTCGACATGCCCTTTTTTATTCGAACAAAATAAGGTCTTATTCGAACAATTTTCCACAAGAGCAGTTTTATTCGAATAGACCCATAGTCTGTTCGAGCAAATTTTGGCATGAGCTATTTTATTCGAACATACCCTATGTTTATTCAAAGAAAATCAGGGATTTGGCGGTAAAAAGAATACCGCGTGGTGTTCTTTTTACCGCACGGTAATAGGAACACTGCGCGGTATTCTTTTCACCGCCAAATCCCTGATTTTCAAGACCCATATCTTCTTTTTCCCCCTTTTTTACACTTCTCTCTTCAATTGGAAACTTGTTCCCCTTCACCGTCAACACCCTTCTTTCAACTCCATAACCTCAAATATCTTCTTCATCATCCTATTCATCCATTGATGACCCTTCATGTGTATCGTTGTCTTCCTCTGACGATCTTATCTTTGATTGTGCAGCGGTAATTTGCATTATGCACCAAACTGTAACAAACCAAGTAGTACTTGATGCAACTTTGAGTCATGGCGAGAGTGTCATGGGCCTTAAGGATAAGAGAAAGAAGGGAGATCACCCATTGGGGTATTACAATATTATACGGGACTACTTAAGCCGAATTGCATATATGAGCCATGGGAATTTTGGAGATGTTTTCATATGAGTAGAGACATGTTTATGCGTATATTTGATGTTATCGTTGCACATGATCATTACTTTGTCCAAAAACCCAACAACTCTGGTACTATGGGGTTATCACTGTACCAAAAGTTAGTCGCAGCACTACGTTTCCTAAGCTACGGTCTTGCGGCAGATCTTTTTGACGAGTATATCCGAATAGAAGAAAGCATAACCTTGTTATGTGTGAAAAAGTTTTGTACTGTGGTTATACAAATTTTTGGCGAGGAATATCTTCGAGCACCAAACGCGGTCGACGTCGAAAGGTTAAAAGCAATCGGAGAGTCACGGGGATTTCTCGGCATGTTAGGAAGCCTTGATTGCATGCATTGGATATGGAAATTTTTCCCATAGCTTGGCACAGTCAATTTACTGGTCATTACCCCAAGGCGACACTGATTCTTGAAGTGGTAGCTTCACACGACCTTTGGATTTGGCATGTTTTTTTTGGGTTACCAGGGTTTAACAATAATATCAATGTCCTAGAACAATCACATCATTTCACCGACCTGGCCGATGGTATCGCCCCGCCTTGCAATTATACAATTGCCAAAAAAACTTATGATATGGGGTATTACCTAGCGGATGGCATATACCCTAAATGGGGAACACTTGTCCAAACCATATCCAATCCGGTTATAGCGAAACAAATTATTTTTGCTCAACAACAAGAAAGTTGCTGAAAAGACGTAGAACGGGCGTTTGGGATTTTATAATCTCGGTTCAATGTTATAAAAATTTCGGTTAAATTATGGAAACCCAAGGTTTTGAACAATATCATGAAGGCGTGCGTGATAATGCACAATATGATCGTTGAAGAGGAATGAGGTTCACTCCCATCATACTTAGACTACAATCCGACCGATCCCTCAACTATCGAAGGCGAACGGTTCAATATTGTACACGAATGCGGAACAATAAAATCTTTTATATCGCAAATGAACCGCATTCGAAGTTGAGAACTACACATTATTCTAAAGGATAATTTAATCGAGCATTTGTGGGTCGTGAAGGGAAATCTTAAAACCTAGTACTTCATTTTTATATTATCTGCGTGTTCTTGATGTAATTTAATGCTTATTAGCAGTACAAGTTTATTAAACAAGTTTCTGATATTGTATTAATCTTGTATTTGTTTTAACACAATATTATCAGAAATAAACATTTCGAAAATAAGATTGCATTCTTAAATAACAAAGTACATTATTCAAACGATTACATTATTGGAAGGTAAACTACATTTTTGGAAATAAAACTTTTATATACAGCAAAGTTAAATTACATTTCATCACCACTTCAAGTACCTGGTCTGCCCCTCTTGGTCAGACGTTTCATGACCTCAGCTTGCCTTTGCTGATAGTATTGCAATTGATGTCCAAAAATATTACTCAGGTCTTTATCCATGATTTTGCGATTTTCCCTTACTTGTTACAAATCCATTTTGGCTTGCCATTGTTGATTTGCTTATGCTCTTCTTCTTTTGCTTATCTTTTTTCTAACCGTAGTTCAGAATTTGGGCCCACGGACTGAGGTATAGGTGGGCCGTCGGGGTCCTCCGATAAATTGTTTGATCCGACAAAGTTCTCCAGAGAAGAATTATCCAATGTTCTTCTAGCAATTTTTCTTGGTACATTCCCCGCATGGTTCAACCCATCATCCCTTAGGTTGGAAAATCTTATACGCTTCACAGTATTTGAAGTCATTGCCGCCATTCAAGCCTTGATAGATAGATCTTGTGTGCATCGTTTTCCTACAATTCACAAAATTACCAAATACAAATAAATAACGTGTATATCCACGAGAAATAAACAAAATTGAGTTAAAGGAAATTAAAACGTACCCGATCTTCTTCTGTTTTCCCGCTGCTATTCCTAAATCGTTCTTGAGCAACTATCCCCTTGTACGCCACACATTGTGCATTAAGGGTATACCACTGAGCTTTGGTCGACCCACTTGATCGTCGTATAAGGCACTTGGGGTCTCTGTTAAAGGCAATATTGACCTTTTGATAGAAAATAAAACCCTTTGTGCGGCCCACTGTCTGGATAGAAGCTGTTACCTACGCCCTTGTGAGACACGTAAAGTCTGCTTCGGTCCAATGCAGTCCAGCATCATCCGTCTCTTCCAAAAACTCAGCATCTTCTGGCACTTACACGCTTTGTGTTTGTTTTATGGGTGATCTTTTTTTTCTTCCTTTTCCTTTTTCTTTCTGGGATGCCGCCGCTTCAACAGGTATTGACGTATTTACATAACTTTGACTGTACTGAGTAGATTCACCATAGAATAGGAAGTTCTGAAAGTAATTTGGAGGTTAAAAACCTTGAGGTTGAGTGAGTGGATAGGGTTGATAGTACGGGTTAAACGCCTGATGTTGCTGTTGAGAGAGTGTAAATAGATTTTGATATTGTCCATAACTGGGATCCCATTGTGACATGGTAAACGGAGGTGGGGTCTGTGATTGGAATTGAGGTTGGAATTGCGATTGGTATTGGTAGAGGTATATAGTGAATTGTGATGATGGGTGTTGAGCGAATAGTGTTGAAGGTGGGCTATTGGAGGATGGGGTCGACGGTGTAGAGTTATTACTACTAGTGTCAGAGTTCGCCATTTGGGGGGAGTGTAGAGGTTTTCCTTTATGCTCTGCAATTGGTTTTAGGGGAGAAGTAGCCAGGGAGTGTTCAGGAGAAATAATTGAGATTGGAGGAGGTTTGATTACCGCGCGGTGTTCCTTTTCCCAAAAAGTAAGGATGAAACTGTACGACGAAAGGACGCATCTGTACAGAAAGCAGGGGTGACCGACACGTGTCTGAGGGAGCCATCGTTTTAAAAACTGAGGGAGAATATAAAAACTCCTCTTTCTCTCCCTCATAAATTTTTTACAGTTCTAGAGAGAGAAAAAAGTATGGTAAACGATGCGTCTAGAGAAAGAAAGCATTTGAGTTCTGAGGGTTTCCCACCATTGTTGACAAAAACTTCTTTCGGTATTTCAACTACGCTTGAAAATGAGCAAAAACGAAGGTTTTCTTCAAAGGTTGTTGGTAAAGCAGAAGATTGTGGGTCTTCTAGTACAGGTTAGTGGGATTTCTTGATTATGTATTTTTGCTTTTGTAAATAGAATTATGTATTTGGGGTTGTCTTGGATTGTACTGTGAATTAGAATTTGGGGGATAATTTGGGAACTTTTTTGGGAGTATGAATTTCCAATTTTTTTGTATAGTTGTATTTGTGTTCTATAACTGTTTCTGGGAGAACGGAGAAAGTCTGAATACTTTCTTTAAAGTTTGAAATGAGAAAATATTTGTTATAGGGGTTATTGGCTAATAAAAAAAATGTGGGTGGGATTTTGTTATCAGTATTGTAGATTATTGCGCAATCTTTGAAAAAAATCATAAAGATATACTTAATAAACGTTAATTTTTTGAATTGTAGGTTGAGTATGCGTACTAAAAATTTAAGTCCTAGGAGTAAATTTATAGTTTCAACCAGTTCAGAAGAAACTTTGTCGTTGGGTAGAGAGGACGATTGTAATAGAATGGAGGAGGTCGTAGATAATAGAAAAGTATTAATAGGTGTGGTAGAAAATGTGACTATTCGGGTCGAGCATATAGTGGTGGTGGACGCTGAAAGGGAAGCAAGGGATGATGATATGGAATTTTATATGTACCCGGAGGGGGTGGATGCGGGAAAAGAGTTTCTGAAATATAAAAAGAAACTAAAAGGAAGGTGGCGGGAATATGTAGTGGAGGAAGATTTGTGGTTTATGGCATTTTTTCCAGTTGGGCGGAGAAAGATGTATTACTAAGTTCCTAGCCTCGATCTGTTTAAGTTCAATAGAGGAATTCAGGACGATGTGGAGATAACATATTACAATGGATCTGTGGAGTATGGCCTGAATGATGGTTTCCTATGTTATCTAAACTAGTTATCGTATGGCCTTAGAGTACCTTTGACCCATTTCTAAAAAGGGGTTATAAATTTGTTATATTGCTGCCCAACGTAGCTGAATGAGAATGTCTATGAAATGATGAGGGTCTGTGAGACTTTGAATGATAGGTATGTAGAGAGTGAATGATATTGCGAAGCAGTACGTTGTTACTGATATGATGAAGTTTTATAAAATTAAGTATTTGAAAGCTAGTAGGGGTTGTTACCTATATAATGATTCATAGAAACTAAATTTTTTTGATTCCAATTCTGCTGGTCGACCATGGAACGACCATCTTGTATTGGTCAGGGGTAAGTCCCAGATGAACCAACACTCGAGCTGGAATTTAAATATTTTAATCTAAGTAAGTGGCTTAGGCTATCTTAAGTAAATGTCTGACCGCATGCGAGCTCCTAATCAAATTTATGCTTACTTTTCAGGTTTCGTAGCCGTCGCTACTCCTAACGAGTTGAGCTTGTTTGATTATATATCGCGCGAACAGAATGAGCTGAAGAAAGTTCTTGAAGATCTAAACATCTGGAGAGACAAAAGGGTGAACTCAGAGATTCCCAAGGTCTAACGTTCTAACCTGAGGCGGGCTATGGCTGGTCGAGGGGAGTCTATAAATGAAAAGGGTTCTTCAATAAATATTGGGGATTTGGACTTGTCTCTTCTACCTAATTTTGTGGGTATCCCTCCTTCTGAAACTTCTAGTAGCATCCAAAAGTTTCGTAGGTTAAGAAAATTAAACCATGAGCTTTCTCGGTCTTCTATAGAGGTTCCACAAGTAGCCAAAGGTGGTAACTTATTAGTTCAGGATACGTCTAATGTTAAGATTATGAGAAAACAAAAAATTGGTGATGCGATCACCTATGAGAAAGAGAAGTCCGTACTTCCAAAGCGGAAACATTATGAGTTCAAAGGAAGTGATTGAACTCGGTCCGATGTGGTGGAAAAGCTTAGGTTAGTGAAGAGCCACTGATTTTCTCTTGTTGAGAATTATCCAGAGAAGCTCGAGAAAATATCCCAATAGCAAGTTGCCCAAGTAAATGTTATTATGATTTTATGATGGTGGATGTTATTCGGTGTTATTGTTCTTGATTTGATTATTGTTTTGCATCTATCTATGCTTGTGAAGGGTTCTTCTCAATTTCTTTTGAAGAGGATCAAGGAACATTTGGAGCTCTCCCATAAGGTTGAGGCTCAAATGGAATAAAATGTACAGTTGAAAAAGTAGTTGAATGAGTTGACTACTGAGTTCGAGAGAGAAAAAGAGAGAGCGGTGGAAGCCGCTAAGGTTTCTATAAGGTTGGAACTTCAAGCGTGGTTAGCAGAGCGCCAAAAACACATGGAGAGCGTGGTAGAGACGGTGAAGGTGGGGTAGAACAATCTGTAGGGTGGAACAGCCTGATCCAGTCATATCATTCCTTTGGCTTATCTGATAACGACATAACTCTCAGTTTAGCAGACAAGTACGAAGAGATCTTTCCTTCGGATGTTGAAGATGAGCAGGTCGAGGTAGATCGGCCAAATAATAATGTTGCCCCTGAAGATGTGGTGAATGTACCCCCTCCCCAAAATACTGATCAAACTCAAGATGTTACTGTTAGAGCTAAATCACCTTAAAAGGTAGAGTCTGCCAAAAGTTGTTAGGCCTAGCCTTTTTTGTTTGGTTATCATTATGCGTTGTATGGTTATCCTGTTTTAAAATTTTAATCTGTCATGAGAATATAACTGTTTATTGGGGAGACTGTCAGTTTTGATAGACACGTGTGATTTTGTTATGTGGATTTAAATTGTTGTAATAATAGAAAATTTGTAATCTATGTAGGACGTAGAGTGTTTGAGGGCCACTGTTACCACTATGGAGAGAGCGTTGAGTAGAGCTAGGGACTCCATGACTCATACTCAACATGTATTAAATAAAATTGAATATGAGAGAAGACATTTTAAATCTGTATCAGAGAAGAATTTTAGTGAATTATATGAACTTCAGGGTAGATATGCTAAAATGAAAATAGAGAAAGATGAGACTAAGAAGAAAGAAGATGAGATGTTTGACTTATTTAAAAAAATCATAAAAGAGGTTTGCTTTGCTGATAAGGGTGACAAGGCCAAGTGTCAGAGAGCGTTGTTATCTCTAACACTGTACTTTGATGCCGAAGTGGATCGTGAATGATGGCTAAAAGATGCTTACGTACACATTTGAAAAGAGATGGGTATAATACTAGATCCAGCTCGAGTTCAATTATTGGCGCAAGAAGCAAGAAATCGACATGATGTAGAAGCAAAAAAATGTTCGGCTCGAGCTGGTGTATCTATTATATGGGGTGGTATAGGTGTATGACTTAATGTTTTCGGTTTTGTGTATGAGGATTGTACTTTTCAATATCAATAAAGATTAGAAGGTGATACGAGTTAACTTAAAGAGTGAATTAAACAAATCATAAGAAACGCTGAACTTGTGTACCAAACAAAACATACGTCTTGTAGCTCAAGTGACAGAGAAGATATCACTGAAAAAGAAAGTGGAAGGGAACTGAAGGCTTTACAAGTGGCGCAGAAAGAAACTCGTGAGCGTTTATATGATTCAGGTAAAAGGACAAGGGAATATTTGCATCCTAAACGAGCACATGTTGTAGTTCAGACTAACCAAGAACGTCATATAGAGGCAGTGATTGGCTTCTATGCGCGAGTTGGACAGAGTGGAGAATGAATTTAGAAAGTATATCACGGAATGTGGAAAAAATTTTGATGTAGGAAATGCGAAGGATAAGAATTTATGGTTTGTAAAAGATGATAACGGAAAAGCTTTTGAAAAACCAGTTTCTGTACCTATACAAAATTGGTCAGAGGACGAGGAGGAAGGTGTCGAAGATTTAGTATCTCGTTCTCAGCGAACACGTCGTCAGCAAGATATTACAAGATTTTGTTTGTCTGGTACTGATCAGGTAAGTAGCTCGCAGCGAGGAGGGAGGAAAACACAGTCTTTTCGCCACTCCATGAAATAGAGAAAGAAGTAATTTTCCCATGTGCTACGTGTTTCTATTTTTATATGATGTTTTGTAGATTGTTTCAAAGTAGGTTTGAGTTATTTGTAAAAATGTATAATAGATGTGCGTTGTTTGTATAGTAGATGATTAGTATGTATAGTAGATGTGTATGTCGGTCAAACACAAGTATTTCATTAATGTAAGAACGACGTACATACAAATTTAAAATAGATAACAAATCCTAGATTGTGATACATCCTTATCTGCGATATAACTTCAATTTCCTTGTATTCCAGGGATTTGGAATTTGAACTCCGACCTTTGTAATTAGATCGTAAGAACCGATCCTGCTTTTGCTGGTAACGATGAAAGGTCCTTCCCAATTTTCTACGAGTTTTATGGCATTTAATTTCTTTATGTGTTTTGGAACTTCTTGTAGAACGAGTTCTTAAATCTTAAATTCTCTATTTCAAACTCGTTTGTTGTAAGATTTTTCCAACGTCTGATGATATCTCCCCAGATTCATAATTGCTCGATCTCTTGTTTCTTCAATCCAGTTCATATTGCACACTAACTGGAACTTATTTTATTTATCTATCATTTCGTGGTTACGGACGGGGTGATGATACTGAGTTGGGATAATTGCTTCAGTTCCGTAGGCTAGCAAGAAAGGTATACACCCTGTTGACACTCGTGGTATTTTTCAATATGCCTACAATACATATGGTAACTCTTGGACCCAATTAATCTTTTTCTCTGTCAAACGTTTTTTTATCCCGTCGACTATAGTGCGGTTGGTGATCTCGGCTTGACCATTCCCCTATGAGTAGTAAGGATTTGAAGGAGAATGAATGATGTTATGTTGGTTGTGAATCTCGACCACTTTGGTACCCACGAACTGTGGTCCATTATCAATTCTGATGAGATGGGGGCAACGAAACCTTATAATAATATTCTCCCATATGAACTTGATGACTTCTTTTTCTCGTGTTTGACACAAAGGGACTGCTTCTATCCATTTGGTGAAGTAGTCAGTTGCTACCAAGAGGTGCTTCCTTTTCCTAGGTGTGTTTAGAAATTCTTCAAAAAGATCGAGGGCCCATCTTTTGAAAGGCCAATATACTTTGCTAGAATGAAGCTCCAAGGCCGGAGCTCAAATTTTGGTTCCATGTTCCTGACATACCTATCATTTGCTCGTATATTTGATGGCATGTACTCTCATTCTAGGCTAAAAGACTCTCTGAGTAATAGCCCGACTTGCTAAGGATCGTCCTGCCACATGTGGTCCATAAGTACCTTCATGTAAGTCATGTAAAAAATTGAAGGCTTTTGTGTCAGACAGACATTTGAGATAAGGCCCTGTAACTGACTTTTTGTAAAGGAAGTTGTCAATAATAGTGTATCATTTAGCATTTTCAATCAGCCTTCGCCTTTCATTAACATCTTTAGAAAGTTCACCAGTAAAATTTTTATTTGGTCCAATGTATTTGAGAAAAGGTCATCTCCAATCGTTGTCTTCTTCCTTGTTGCTCCCAGTATTAATGACATGTGATCAGATGATGTTAATACTGAGGGGTAGATACTATTTTAAAATTTAAATATCTAGCTTCTGTTCCAAGGACTCCAACAATATAAGCAAGGGAATTCACATGTTTGTTCTCTCCTCGAGGTAAGTACTCGATTGTTGCCTTATTATCTGCATAAGGCAACGAATGGTAGATTATCACATTCGTGCCCTATTATCTACATAATCCACCATTTTTCCATTTTTTTGAAATCGTTCTGTGTAATGGTTTATGATCAATAAAGAATCTTTGTATATAAATAGTTTAGGTACTCCGAGTTCCAATGCTATATCCATTCTATGAATTAATGTCTCGTATTCTACTTTATTGTTGGTGGCATCAAAATTGAGCTGGATTGATTTTTCAATTCTATCATTAGGTATGATAAGAACGATACCGATTTCTGAGCTTGTTGGTCTAGCAGATCCCTCGGTTAAAAGCCGCCACCCTTTTGTTGGTACCCAGTCTAATTTTTCTTCAAATTGTTCTTCCATGAGATTGATGTCATCTTCTTTCCAATTAGGGTCGTTGACTTGAAAATCTGCCAAGAAATCTGCTACTACCTGACCCTTTTATGAATGTCTCAGTTCAAAACGAATATCGTGCTCCCTTAAACTAACCAACTACTGTTTCCTTTTGGACAAGACTTCTCGCAGGGGGTAATTTGTCATTACACGAATCGAATTAGCTTAAAAGTATTGTTTTAACTTCTGTGAAGTGTAGATGAGGGTTAGGAGTAACTACTTGTATTGTGCTTTTAATGGGGTAAGAGTCTTACTGATGAAATAGACGGGTTTTTTTTTCTTCTGTTTTTTCTGTTTTGTCGTCAAGTCGAATGAGTACCAAACTTAGTGAGTTCTCTATAACGGTAAGGTATATTATAAGCTCTTCACCTTCTATGGGGTACTCATTATTGGTTGTTTTCCCAAGTAACTTTTCAATTTCTAAAATGCTGCATCACATTCTTTGCTCCACTCGATCTCTGAGTCTTTTTTAGTTTTGCCTTTTCGTGTCCCTTCGCGCAGTAGGTTAAATAACCATCTACATCGGTCTGAGGACTTTGATATAAATTGATTTATTATTGCTATTTTTCCAGCCAATTTTTGTACGTCTTTCTTCGTCTTCGGTGAGGGCATGGATAATAGGGAACAAATGTGATCTGGGTTAGGTTCGATTCTTTTCTAGTTAATCAAATGACCCAAATTTTTTATGGATTGGACTCTAAACTGGTATTTATCAGGGTTGAGCTTCATCTTGTATGATAGAAGAAATTCAAAGGTTGTGTGAAGATCTGCGAGATGATTTTCTTTTTTCAGACTCTTACACAACATGTCATCGATGTAGACTTCCATTATTTCCCCAACCTGATTCTTTAACATCTGGGTCATCAATCTTTGATAAGTGGAGTATACATTTTTGAGTCAGAAAGGCATGACTTTATAACAGTATAACCCATACTTTGTGATGAAAGCTATGTTCTCATGATCGTCGGGCAAGAGTGGTATTTAATTATATCTTAACGTAGCATTCATCATGGACAGGAATTCGTGTCCAGCGGTTAAATCGAGCAGATGATTAATTATAGGAAGAGGGAAACTATCTTTAGGAGTGTGTTTATTTAGGTCTGTAAAATCCACACATACTCTGATCTTGCCATTTATCTTCGGAACTGCCACAATGTTTGAGATCCAGTTATGATATTGCCTTTTGGATAAATCCGACTTCGATAAGTTTACCGATCTCCTTGTTAACTTCCTCCCGGAGTCGGGGTGCTAATGTTCTCTATTTTTGTTTAACCGCCTCAGCCTTGTCTTTTAAGCAAAGTTTATGGCAAGCCAAGGAGGGGTCGACACCAGACATTTCATGAAATGTCCATGCAAACACATTACTGTTTTCCTTTAGAAATTGAACAAGATCATTTCGCTCTGTTATGGATAGAAGTGTCCCAATATATGTACCTTACTTTTCTCTACTAATTTCAACGTATTATGTAATTTATGCGCTTGGTGCTTGGTTCTCTCTGGGTTTAGTGTTTTATAATTGCGATGCATCATATTCCTCGGAAGGTTCTGTCATAACAGTTACTCTATTTTTACAAGCTCGAGCTAGCTTATGACTGCTTTTGATCTCATATATCTCACCATTCCAATTGAATCGTAGTGCCAAGTGATAAGTCGACATAATTGCCCTCATATTATACAGCGAGAAATATCGTGATTTCGCATTTATAACGTAAAATGTTACGTCGATTGTTACTGGCCTTGCTGTAATGGGAAGTACAATCTTACCTACTCATTCTTCTTTAGACCCATTGAAACCGCCAATGTCGATATCGCTAGCTTTGACTTGATCTGTTAAACCTACCTAATCGATTGTACTTTGGAAAAGAAACTCAATATTGTTCCCAGTATTTACCATCATTGTATGCAAGACCACATTCTTCATCTTTAACATGACAACAGGCGCATCATGATGAGGGAATTTGACATGACTGACGTCACAATATTTGAAGGAGATCCCTATTCTCCTATTACTGGATTCTGGAAGCAATTAAGCTTCCTTCTCCACCATGGATAGGTCGTGACATTGGATGAGACGACGTTTTTTGAATTTGAAAGATCTACTGATTTTGTGTGTCTCAATGAAGTGGTTGAGACGAACATGGTATACATGTTTTTCCTCCGTTCCACCTTCAATCTAGATGACCTCACTAGTAAGTTTGTAACTCCATTTATGTAACTGTCCAGGTCGGCGATGTATTCGTGAAATCTTCCTTCTTTACGTATATACTCCATGAGTCTATGTAGAGCGCGTGTAGCAGTGCTCGGTATCATGATATCGGAATTTATGGTGTTTGCAGTATGACTTTCTTTCAATGGGCTGGAGTGGCTGTACATTCCTGAAGAACTTGTCTTTCTGAAGGGCAGGGTAGACATCGTCCTATTTTATGGTTAATCTTGGAAATCTCATCCTGTGGTTTGCCCTTTTGTTGATAAGATCGTCTTCTGTAGTTTTTGTCTATCGGATATCATTCTTTCGAGATCGATGTAATTGTTTACCTTTTCGATCATGTCTTCCATTGTTGTAGGTTTGTTCAAGAAGAGGTGTTCCTTTGTGCCACTCTCTAAGAGAAGAGCATTGGTGAAGGCCGATACTGTACTTTTTTGGTCGAGACTATCGACCCTTCTTGCCAAATCAAAGAATATTTTAGTGGAAGT
Source organism: Kingdonia uniflora (assembly GCA_014058105.1). Lineage (NCBI taxonomy): Eukaryota > Viridiplantae > Streptophyta > Magnoliopsida > Ranunculales > Circaeasteraceae > Kingdonia > Kingdonia uniflora. The sequence goes on from JACGCM010000146.1 coordinate 229,418, forward strand.
CTCAAGCTTTTCTCCTAGCATTTGTTTGAGGCTTATCAGGGAGTAAATGTTCCCCTCTTTATCTCTGTTGTGCGAATAATTTTTAATGAAGAGCTCGCACAGTTATTCAAAGTATGAACCAACCCTTCTTTTAATGAATGGAACCATCGTAGAGGTTTGCCCTGGAGACTAGTGGGGAAAAATTGACATAAAATGTGATTCGACGTAGAACGTAAACCTAAAGAGTCTTGGAACTATTGAATATGTTTGACGGGATTAGTCCCTTTCTATTTTAAAATTTTTGATGTGTGAAAACTGGTTCGCACCTCACTGTCTAGCAGATCTTGCGCTATCGAGATCTTCTGTAATATGCTAAAGATGTTCTTGCTTGTGCGTGTTTGGACTTCAAATAGCTCTTTAATGTGTTTGTCCATATGTTCCTAATTAACAAACTGTCGAGTCGCAGTTGTGTTAAGTTGGAGACATCTTTCTCTGGGATTGTGATCTCCACTGCCTTCACTGAGCCTTTCGCGTATGGGAACCCGGGTTCTTCCTCTTTGTAGTTCCTCCACTTGTCTGAGGTCGGTCAGGGTTTTATCGACTTCTTGAGCAACAATAGGTATCAGTATGACTTCGGGTCCTCGTTGATTATGATTAGTTCGAATATCAGCTCCTTGGCTAATACTTCTAGGAGGCCCTAACCTATCGCAAGCTTCTTGATGTAGTCGGGTGTGCCTATTTATTCTTCTGTGTTGTCTTATGCTGTTCTTGCAGGACTCTTAATGTTTCTCGTACTTTTATCAATTGTCATTCTAGAGGAGCTCATCTTTCTGTCTTGGAATTTACGGTTGAGCGTAATTCTGCAATTTGATTTGCTCCTGTACCAGCTCCTTCAGTCTGTTCAATTAAAGGGTTTTGACTTGGCTCGGTATTACGCAATGATGAAAAAATATATTTGTTACCTTCGAAAATCGTGGCTGATTGTCTAGATTCCCACAGACGCTGCCAAATGTTAGAGCCTAATTTTGTATCTTAAACTTAGTATCTCACACCAAATATGATCAGAATGCTATAAAAGTAACAAACAATCATGAACACCTAAGAATTAACGTGGAAACCTAAGAATAGGCAAAAACCACGACCTCTCTTGAGGATTTTAAATGAATGGTCTTATTGATTAAGTGACTATCTATTACAACCAGTATTTTGGATAGTTGAATATAGATATTTTAGATAGCAAAATATGTCCTTCATCTGTAATTCTCTGGTCCTCTTTATAGGTCTCATATTATGACTGTTTTATGACCATTATCTTCTTTAATGGCAAACGTTACAACCAAGTTTTGATGGACCTTCATAATGGTTGTGTAACGGTCTGACTCTCTGTATTGTAACGGCTTTTTTTAATGACGTCGTGTGGTTGTAGATTCAAGCTGTTTGTACGGAGGTCGATGTTGCAATAAAAACTTGGCCTTTAAATACCCCGCTCAAAACTACGGGTGTCGCAATATAATAAGGGCAAGCGGGGGTCGAATCCACGGGGAGTAAAGGTATTAACAATATAATTTCCTAATTAACTAATAAACTAATCTAAACTAATTTTGATAAAAAGGTTTTGATCTAAAACATAAATCTAAATTACTACCTTTCGGTACGATTATAAGGAAAAGAACCTAGGCTTTGGATCACATCCGACTTAGTTTACTAAACGATATGAAAACGGTAGCTTCTATCCGCACGTAATAGCCATGGGTAGGTCTATTCGGGTCTAAGATCTAGGGTTTGTGGCTAAAACCTTAAGTAAGAACTTCGTTGTTCATGGACAATCGGATCTAAGGTTTATAAACTCATTTCCATGGCTAGGTAGAGAGTATTAACTCTAGTGATCTAGAATTCTCTTTGAGCGTGAAAACAATCGAATATGGCTAATTCGACATCTTCCTCATATCTGTAGTAACTTAGAGTTGTCATGGCTAGATCAACTCTTCGTAACTTCAAATAAGAGAATTGAAGATTAATTCTAAATCTAAACTACTATTAACATCACTTTAGCTCACTTCATCGGAGGTTCAATCCTTAGCCTAAGCTAAGGAGATTAGCTTTCCATTAATGGTGTTGATCACAACTTAAATTAAACGCATAAAATAAAAGAGAGAAAAAGATAAAAATACTGAAAAACGCAAGCTTTATTCCTTCTTGAGATTGAGATGTGTAAAATACATAGAATTGCTTTCATATTTATAAGAGATTGGAGTAACTTATTTACAATTCTAAAACTCTATTAGATAACGATAAATCCTATCTCATGTTAATCCTTGTAGAGTCCTTCATCATCTTTATTCCATGGAGAAAATCTACAAGTATATTAAATGTAGGCATCTTCTTTGAGCATGAGAGACTGCTGGAGATGCTTCAACTCTTAATACCTTCCATTAGATGCCTTTTTCTACTTATTAGCTCCAACAAAATTAAGTGCTTCAAAATAGGAAAATGCTACTAATATTTAAAATTAATAAATCGGGATTAACAAAATGATACTTTTAGGCGCATTAATCCTACGTATTTCTACGTCTATCCAATACCCCCGAACTTAACATTTTGCTCGTCCCGAGTAAAATAAAGAAATAAAATTAAACTAAGGAAACTAATTTTGCAGGACTCGCGATTGCATTTAGCGTATGCAACAAGCCGTTAAACCCCCAGGTGTCCCTGGTGAACGAGTGTTGTCTCGTGAGGGTTTTACAGTGGCTATAGCCACAAAAGTCAATAATGACATTATGGCAATTCTAAATAACAAGAGACTCATTTTCTGTCAATTTATCCTTATTTAGTTATGACAATAATATACAAGCAGAAAATTCCTTAAAACCTTTTATTCCCTGAGTATACCATAGAATATATTGTACTTATCCGAAACTAGAGATACTTCCTCATGATTAGAAATAAATTATAGTATTTTACCAGATATATCTGTGTGTATTGTGAAGAAAATTTTATTGCTTAATACATTGTCTAAAATCATTGAGTCAGTGTATTGTAGTCGAGTACTTACTAGAATAAATTCAACGGTCAGTTTGACAAGTGCCTTAGTCAATTTTACTCCCCAGTATCTTATTTTTCATAGTTTTTTTGTGTACATTGTTTCTTAGTGAAGCCTCCGTAACAAGGAGTTTTCGGTCGACAATCCTCACCAGTTGACTAAGGTTGTCGGGGTTTGGTTCCCCTTTGTGACCTAGACTCAGGATTCTCACAAGTAACATTTTTCGTGCTCCTTTCACATAGTTCATGGTCATATTCGAGATTGGTGATAATTTTTCCTCTTTCAATTATTAATCATGCGAGTAACCTTACAGCGTGAAAGTTTTAGGAGTAACTTTGGCTTATTCTTTTTTTCTTTCGAGAATGAACTTATTCTTAGGCAGTTGTCTCCCTTGGAGTGAATTATTCATAACATAAATACTAGATTTCCATAAAACTGGTCAATAACCGATCGAATGCATCAATTGCAAAACTATAGTGAAGTGTAAGTTTTCAAAATATACCACGTTAACTTGAATTAGTCGTTAATTAAAATATAGTACATCTAACTTAAGATGGTGCAAAAATATTTTAGTGTGTACTTGTAAACTTTTAAGTTCTTGGTTTCTTTTTAGATTTATTTGGGTTTCCCACCTAATATTTATGCCAAAATAAATTCAGTCTAAATGTTGGAAATTTATCAAAAGTACATCATAAATTTCCAAGAGTGTCATTATTTTACTTTTCTGCAAAAAAAATATTAAAAAAATAATTTTCCTACCCCCAAACTTAAATAAAATATTGCCCCTAATATTGAAGAACAAAAAATAAAAATGGAAAAGAAAATTGAAATTTCTCACCTGAATGTGTCGTGGGTTGCCTCCCAGAAAGCGATAAGTTTACCATCTTCAGCCAGACAAAACTCTCGTACCCCCAAACTTATGTGAAGTCAATGAATTATTCTGGGATGGGCAATTCCCTGTATTTGGGCTTGCAAAGATCTATATCAGGGAATTTTTCTAAAGGGATTGTCTCGAGATAAGGTTTAAGACATTGGCGTTAAAAGTTTTCCCAGTATGATAATTTTTTACTTCGGCCCAACCATTTTGGTGTATGTTTACGACTTCAAACAGGCCATGCCAATGGGTTTGTAATTTTCCAGGAAAAAGACTCAGTTTTGAGTTAAACAAAAAGACTTTTTGTCCTGGTGTAAAAACTTTTCAGACTATATGTTTATCATGATATGTTTTGGTCTGATCCTTATATATTTTAGCATTATCGTATGCCTCTTGTCTTATTTCTTCTAACTCGCTTAGTTGAAGTTTTTGATGAAGTCCTACTACGTCTATTTGAAAATTAAATCTCTTAATTGCCCAGTAAGCTTTATGTTCTAATTCCACAAGCAAGTGACAAGCTTTGCCAAAAATACATCTATAAGGTAACATTCTAATCGGGGTTTTATAAGCAGTCCGATAGGCCCAAAGAACATCATTAAGACGGGTGGACCAATCTTTACGATCTGGTCGGACAGTTTTCTCTAAAATTCTTTTAATTTCCCAATTTGAAACCTCTACTTGCCCACTATGTCTGTGGATGATATGGGGTAGAAACTCAATAAGTAATGCCATATTTGTGCATAATACTTTTAAAATAACGATTACAAAAATAAGTTCCACCGTCACTTATAATTGTACGTGGTGTACCAAATCGAACTAAAATTTTATCATTTAAAAAGTTAATTACGACAGCGTGATCATTTGTCTGACATGGTACAACTTCTACCCATTTAGAATCATAGTCAACTGCTACTAAGATCCACAAATAGCCATTAGATACCGGAAATTGTCCCATAAAGTCAATGCCCCAAACATAAAAAATTTCAACCTCTAAAATGTTGTTAAGAGGCATCTCATCCCGACGACCCATGTTGCCAACCCTTTGGCAACGGTCACATCATGAACAATGGCCGTAAGTCTCCTTAAATAAAGTAGGCCAATAGAAACCACATTGAAGTACTTTATTAGCTGTTCTACGGGGCCCAAAATGACCACTATCGTCATGAAGACATTTTAAAAATTTTGAAATGTTATTTTCATAGACACAACGACGAATCACTAGATCGGCGCCATCATTAAATAAATAGGGATCCTCCCAAATAAATTGTCTAGAGATTGTTTCAAATCTATTTTTATCTTGTCTACTCAAATCTGGTGGTTTGTACCCTGCGGCTAAATAATTGGTAATATCGGCGAACCAGGGTGCCCTATTATTATTCATTAACTGTTCATCAGGAAAATGCTCAGAAATAGGAAGGTCTTTGTTAATGTGGTCGACTATCAAACGCGATAAATGGTCGGCAACAATGTTTTCTTTCCCTTTTTTATTACGTATTTCGAGGTCAAATTCTTGGAGTAGAAGGATCCAACGGATAAGACGTGGTTTAGCATTCTTTTTATGAAAATGATATTGAAGGGCTGAATGGTCAGAGTACACAATGACTTTTGACCTTAAAATGTATGATCAAAATTTTTCTAACGTGATGACAATGGCTAACAATTCTTTTTCAGTCGTCATATAATTAATTTGAGCATCATTCAGTATTTTACTCGCATAACAAATAACATGGGGTACTTTTTCAAAACGTTGTGGTTGGATAATCGGGTGGCTGGATAATCGGTGATGTGGTCAATGAGGACTTAAGTGTTTCAAAAGACTTATAACATTTATCGTTAAAATCAAAATGGATGTCTTTAGCAAGTAAATTGCATAAAGGTCATGAGATTTTGCTAAAGTCTCTAATGAATCGTCGATAAAAACCTGTGTGCCCGAGGAATGCGTAAATGTCCTTCACTGTTTTAGGAGGAGGTAGAGAAGGAATCAAATCAATTTTTACTTTATCAACTTCTATCCCCTTAGATGATATCAAATGGCCGAGTATTATTCATTGATTTACCATAAAATGACATTTTTCCTAATTTAGGATTTGGTTTTTCTCTTTACACCGGATCAAGACCAATTCTAAGTTCAGAAGACATTTATCAAATGTGGAACCATAAATGGAAAAGTCATCCATGAAGACCTCTAAAAACTTTTCTACCATATCTGAGAAAATACTTAACATACACCGTTGAAAGGTCGCAGATGCATTGTATAGGCCAAAAGGCGTACGACGATAGGCAAAAGTTCCAAATGGGCAAGTAAAAGTTGTTTTATCTTGGTCTTCGGGGGCTACTGAAATTTGGTTGTATCCTAAATAACCATCCAGGAAATAGTAAAATGAATGATCAGCTAAACGTTCCAATATTTGGTCCATGAATGGTAATGGGAAATGGTCTTTTCGAGTGGACGCGTTAAGCTTTTGGTAATCAATGCAAACTCGACATCCTGTCTGAGTGCGGGTGGGTACTAATTCATTATCTGCATTTTTTACGACAGTAATACCTGATTTCTTAGGTACCACTTGGGCTGGGCTTATCCAAGAGCTGTCGGAGATGGAATAAATAATACCCGCATCAAGAAGTTTCATAACTTCCGCCTTTACTACCTCCTTCATTAGAAGGTTCACACGTCGTTGTGGTTCTCGAGATGTTTTGGATCCTTCCTCTAAGTGTATCCTATGCATAACCACTGATGGGCTTATTCCTTTTATATCTGCTATTGACCATCCAATTACTTCTTTGTGGGTGTCTAGTACGGCAATGAGTTTAATTTTTTGATCTAAGTCCAATGAAGATGAAATGATAACAGGAAGAGTTTTGTTAGGCCTGAGGAACCGATATCCTAGATTATCTAGAAGTACTTTAAGATCAAGCTTTGGCGGTGGCACAATAGAAGGAACTGGGGGGTTAGAAGACATAGGGAGTGACTCAAAATTGAGAGTATACCGGTGAGGATGAGTGTATACAGGAGGATTATTTTGAAGAACAGCTGAAATGTCTTTTAGGATTGACTCGTGAATACCAATGATGTCGTCCTCCAGACAATCTTCTAAACGGTCGTCCCTAAAATGTTCAGAGATAATGGTACCTATCATATTACACTCTTCAGCAGAATCCTGATATTGCCTCATGGCATTAAAAATATTTAGTTTCAAGGTCATGTTATCGAATGTTAGGTTCATTATTCCATTTATACAATTGATTATAGCATTGGAAGTAGCTAGGAAAGGTCGACCTAAAATAATTGGGATTTGGCCGTGGACATTCGAAATCGGTGGTGTATCAAGGACTACAAAATCTACTAGAAAGTAAAATTCGTTCACCTTAATTATCACATCCTCAATAAATACCCCTAGCAGTTTTGATAGATCTATCAGTGAGTTGAAGTTGTATCCTGGTGGGCTTAAGTTCGCCTAAATCGAGGTCCTCATAAACACAAAATTGAATAAGGTTTACACTAGCCCCAAGATCAAGGAAGGCCTGCTGGATGTAGTATTTTCCTATTATTAAGGGAACGGTGGGACATACTAGGTCTTTTTGTTTGATTAGAATTTCAAATGGTAGGACAGAGCTAACCTGTTCAACACTAAAGGAATTCTTCCTAACTCTGGTTCTACGTTTCTTTGTACACAGTTCCTTAAGGAATTTAGCATATGACAGAACCTGATCAATAGCATCCAAGAGCAGAATGTTAATTTGTACTTATTAAAATAACTCAAGAATATCTTTCAGGCCTTTGTTCTTTTTGGCAGGAACAAGTCGGTTAGGGAATGGGGCCCTAGGTACATAAGGCTTGTCTACTAGGTCCGGTAGAGTTGGAACATGATGTGGCCTAAATGCTAGATTTTCATAGGCTTTTTTTTGAGATTTGGGAACTAAATTACTTTTAGTTGGCGGTATAGGGTCTGGTCGAGTTTCTATAGTTCTTTTATTCCGAAGGGTCATAATTACCTGAGCAGTTTCAATTTTCTCAGGTGAGCTTTGTTGGGTATGAACCTCAAAGGCGGCCCTCGGGTTAACAATTGGTTGATTAAGGAATTTTCCCTTTTCTCGTTCACTTAATTGGCTTGCTATTTGTTATATTTAGGTGTCTAGCTTCTGTGTAAAGGCTCGCATTTCTAAAAGTTCCCTAGAATTTTGTTGGGTAATCCCCTTATCTCTGTTATAAACTGTTGGAGTGTGGATTCTAAACTAACTGGGTGGGATTTTTTGGTCGGGTATGTTTGATTCTGCTGATATGGTGGAGGATTATAACTGGATTGTCCTTGTGGTTGACTCCTCCAAGAAAATGCTGGGTTACTTTGCCAAGGAGATCTACCAAAATTATTTTGGTGTTATCTCCTTTTATTATCCAAGATAACATTAACGTGGTCCAGATTAGAATTAATTAACTCAGGGAGTTGTGAACACGTGTGTGCATAATGGGTCAGATCATTGTATAAATTGCAGACCCCAGGAATGGATGCTGGTTTAGGGGCCGCTACTTTCCCTACGGCCATAGCCTCAACTTTACGTGTAAGGGAGTCCTGTTGGACTTTTAATTCGAGGCTTTCAGGTAATTCAAGGATGCCTCCTTTTCTAATGGGCCAACGATCACGAGAAGTAAAGTCCCATTGCTGGGATGTCTTAGCAAAAACCTGATCTTTCTCGCCAACAATGACACTTAAAACACGAATAAATCGACCACTGGATATTAGCAAATTGCATCTTTTTCCTGGATCTTGAATTTTGAATATATTAAACTCTCTTATGTCTATGGTGATCCGCCAGAGCTTGCCAGCTATGTCCAAGATGTTAACACAAATCTATCATCACATAGCTCATATTCATTTACTTCATAATTGGAGAAATGACTGGCTTTTCAGGTGTTGCTTTCTTCAGGTTTGCCAAGTGATCCTAATTGTGAAACTGCTGAGGCGCCATTGATTATAAATATTCCCAATGGTCATGCATCCCTAGGTCCATTAGATGATTCACAACCATCCTGTTCACAAGGGAAAAACATTACTATTCCTGTTACCATCCAAGTACAACAATTGGCAACAGGGGATCTACGGAAGGATTGGAAGGAAATGGACCAGCTACTGGTGGCTTGCCACAAAAAAAGAAAAAGAAACCCTGGACTCAGGAGGAGGATAAGATATTAATCGCTGCTGTCAAAGAATATGGTGAAAAAAATTGGGCAATTATCATAAGAAAGTATTTTAACGGTGAAAGAACTAATTCACAGCTAGCTCAGGTTTTTTCTTGCTCACTCATGGAATATTTAGCTTTGCCAAAGAAAATTCCCTTAAATCATATTAAAACTTATTAAATAGCTGCATGAATAAGTTTGTTCATCCTAAGTTGTTTGCAGAAGGGGATTGGGGTAAAAGTAAAATGTGTATGCTCTAAAATAAGCTATTTTTTCTTCTGGGCATTATTAGTGCCAACTTTGTGATCTAGAAGATGCCATACCCAATTAAGAAAAGAAAGAAAGCCCGTCATTGAGATTCTGCTTGAGACACCGGAAATGTTTGAGATTGGAAAGGTTTTTAGGGATTTAGGTGATTCTTGACTACTGGGTATTTCGTTTAACCATGCTTTCTTGGCCTACTGGGTGCTGTTGGATTCACAGATCCTAATGGTTAGTAGTTTCATACATTTGAATCTAAGATGTTTATATTCTTCAACGCTTTCCCGGTTTTCTTTCTTAATGATTTCAACATTTATTAAAGCACATATACGGAATCAAATATTGTTTGAAAAGCTATACTAATGATTAACCTTATATATATTTTTTCGACCATTTCATTACATTGTGTTAGCCACTATTAATACTAAGTATGAAGGAAGCATGCATGCTGATCTTTATGTTTTAGTATCTTCGTTTTTGGGGTTTCTCTTTGTTTTAGCTTTTACAAACATTTTAGCTTTCATCTATGAGGCAAACATGATTGGAACACCAGGAACTCAGATTCTGAAAGAAAAAAATCTTCATTATAGGACCAATGGTTTATAAAGGAACTTACTATCTTTTCTACCAGTACAACCCCTTTGGTGCAGTGTGGGGTAACATCGTTTGGGCTCACGCTACGTCTACCGATATCATCAATTTTCAATGTAAGTTATATCATTTTCTATGACAATATATATTTCATTATCTTTATTTTGTTGGATGATAATTGAGCCATGAGTCCACGACGATATAGACAGTATGGCACTCACTGATATATACCATTTTATGACACTTCTAGCCCTTTTTGGGTTGGATTGAATGCACACGAATCTGTCCAAATTAATATTATGGAATGAACTATTTTCTCCATCTTCCTCCGCATGGGGTAACGAGTTGTTTTTGTTTATCATTTGTACAATTCATGACTTTTATTGATCTTTATTATCATTAGAAGTTCCAGTTTCTGATGTAGTGGGACCAGCTGGATCAAATTTAGTATTTGGAGTAGCTGAATCAGCGGTAGTATTAGGAGGGCCAGAATCCATTAAACTGCTTGAAAATGCAGTTGCAAAAGTTTACTTGCATATCAGTTTGCTTTTATGATTTTCCCAATCCCCACCAGTCTACTTTTGCAAATGTTAACTTATAGACTTAATAATACTTAAAGTAGTACCAAAAAATAGTATAAAAATTAGAATTTTTACACTCCCTAACAGTATAACTGGATACCTATCCACATCTACCCAGTTTGATATAATGGCCACCCTTTGCATATGCATTAATGATTGTATATACTTTGCCTAAGTTAAGATCAGTTTACTCATTCCAATTCAGACCATTTTATCTACTTTCCTTTATTCAATGATGGAAGGGAACATTTTTACGCAAAAAATGAAGGGGTCGTAAAATAATTATTTTTTAGCTCTTTATATATTTCTAACAATGACGTAATCGTCGTAGCGACTTTTGCTAGGAGTGGTGGGAAAAGGTCATTTTTCTTTTCTTAATAGGTTTCATGGAGGAAAATCTAAAGATTACAATAGTGGAGGAATCTCTAATATTCGATTTTCCTTATTTTCATCTGGAGATCCTTTGATGAGCTTGAAACAGAGATGTTACAGGCAGAAACTACAGGTCAGAACCAAAAAAAAAAGACTGGAAATATTTTAAATTACAGTATGTACTAGTGAAGTTAATGAAATATCTGATGATAGCTTGGGTTTGAGCTAAATTTTAACGAACTACAAATAATGGCCGTTATAACAGGTGTTAAAGGTTAGGGATCAGGTTTACATGGGGTTACCCCCTAACAACTAAACCATAAAAGGCTTAAACTATGACAAATTGGAAAATTAGATAACCTTTTGATAAGTATTTTCCCTATTGTTGTTTTATAGTCTACCTGAATTTTTCTTTTCTTTTCTTGAAGGGTGTATCAACAACAAGAGAAGTCTATGAGCTTTTAAGTCAACGTGGATGGCAGGAATTATTTCAACTTTTCACAAGTGTTCATGAGATCTGCATTGGCCGTCTTTCTTCATCTGCCATAGTCGAATACAGTAAGCATACACCCAAAAGAAAGAAACTAAATGATATGAATTTGTCGAGGTGAGAATGTTGTTCAGTTAGATGGTAATTACGAGTCTGCGATTGCAAGGTCAAGGAAACTGGAGAAATATTAATGTTATAAATTGGATGTTAAAGATACTTGAGATAATGACCTATTACAATGGTGGCAGAGAGTGTTTCAGATACCTTGAAGACCGGGACGCCATCTTTGTTAAAGCATTGAACCATTAGTGCATCATATCACTCACTTTCTGTGAGATCGTTTCATTACAAATTATTTGGTGGTTTTGTGTTGTTGAGGTGATTATTTTGATGCTATTGAGGTGCGATTGTGCTTTAATTGGTGGCTAGCATGATCCATGTGCTTTCGTGAATTCCAATATGTTCTTGATGTCTTCATAAAACCAGGGGAGTGTGGGAGCGGATTCATTGCTTTTGGTGGGATGGTTGCTCATTTACATCGAAAACTTCTCTTCATGGAATCCTTCTCAAGTAAGCCTTCACCTTCAGCTATTTGTATAGTTATTTATTTTTGAACATATTGTTTTTTTATAGATATTTATGGAATTCCTAATATATCAAGGGTACGTAAGTTCTCATCGAAGTTGATATTAAGCACTTCATAAGATTGTACCATTATCTTCGTGTCTTTTCTATAACATTTATAGAAAAATTGGGAATGCCATTTAGTAATGGCACAAGGGTCTTCCATGTAAATAATTTTGTATTAGTTACCTTAATTTGTGGTTGTTTGTACTTTGAATCCATGATGGGGTTTTTGTTGCAGTAAAAGGTGATTAATAAAAGAATGAGCAATGTCAGAAGAAAAAAACATATGCCTTGGAGGGGACTATGCAGAGTTCTCGAGTTTGTACCCAACCCAGTTATTACTGAAGAACATACGTTGGGACTTGATACTATGAACTTTGAATTGGGAAATACAAAAATCTTAAGTAATGTATGTGCTTTTGATTTCCTTTAGAAACAGTAGTAAATCTTAGTCCATTTGCGTATGAATGGCTTGATGTATTAGTTGAAGCTGTCGAAGGCGTGTGAATGCAACAATTGCGTATGACTGCTAATGTATTTTTTACATGATAAGAAACTTAGTTCTCAATATAGATAATTAACTGTAATTTCACGATGAATAAGATACACTAAAAATTATTAAGAGAAGTTGGTAGCGCTGAATACACGTGGACATATTCACCGTGATTTGGTCACGGGCGACGTTTTTGCCATGGCGAGCCACGGGTATTACTAGTAACAAACATAAAATAATGATAGTAGTTAGTAGGGTTAAATAACATGTATAAGAATTGGAAATTTTCTAAAATTATATCATAAAGTTGATGATCTAAGCAAGAAGTGTCCATTGGAATGTCCACACGAGTGTCAGTGTGTCCGACACGTTTGGACACAGATTTTTTTTGGAATATGGAGTGTCCATGTTACATAGTTCAAAACATACATGCACATTTTATGCAATTTATGTATAAACGTCAGAGAGAAAATTCAAGGTATAGTCGAACTTACCCAGGTTTAGAACCTATGCATTGCCAGAAGAGCCTGAAGGGGTCGGGAATTGTTTTAAACGGATTTCTTTCGAAGCAAGCCTACAAATTTACAAATCCAATGATCTCAGTCACTAGTGCAGCAAACTAAATAATTAAAGCCTACACAAAGTAAGAACAGGTAAATGATACATGAGAATTTTTTTAAACAGATTTCCTTCGAAGCAAGCCTACAAATTTACAAATCCAATGATCTCAGTCACTAGTATAACAAACTAAAGAATTAAAGCCTACACAAAGTAAGAGCAGGTAAATGACACATGAGAAAAAAAAGTAGACTGTAAGAGCTTACATAGATAACATCCTCAGCTCGGTCATTGTATTGGTGTGCCTTTGGGTCTTGGGTTTCTCCTTCTAGCAATCCCCATGGACTCTCTCTTCTTGGTACCAGTCTGGTACTCGATGAACTCAATTTCTTTGGTTCCTCTGCCTCAACTAAGAAGAAGAAGAAGATATGATAAGTTCCCTGAGACAAAATATTTTCTTGAAGTACCCTTTAATTGACTGAAAAATAGGTATTTGATATTAATCTTGCTTGAAACAAGTGTAATGTAATTTCACACTAATTCATTTTCCACCCTTTTTCTATAGATGACCACTGCTTGAAAATGGTTATTTTAGGTTGCGCACAAGTGTAAATCAGAAACTATATGCTTCAAGATAAAATCACGGATACATCCACTTAACATGAACAAACCCAACAGAGACATTTACTCCTCTTCATCCTATAACTGAAGCGAGTACTTAGAATTCACTTCAGTAGGAACTGAAATATCCATCTCAAGTTTTTCCCTACCTCTCAAGATTTTTTTTGCCCTCTCTTTTTCCTCTTTACCTTACATCTGTCCTATACTTGTCTATAACGCATAAATAACGACCGTCTTAATGGCTACTTCCAAACACCAAAGGTTTATTATAGTGTGATGTAGGTTTCATCCATTTTCAACAGAATGTGAAAAAATAAACGAAACCAAAATTCCCCTTTTCCCTTAAATAGGAATCAAGTTATGTTTAATTGGATTTATTCACGTGGACATCATTCATCACTACTCAAAAGAACGAACTGCAAGTTTATGTATGATTCCAACATAGGATGTTTGATAAAAATGTCTCATAGGTTATTGAGATTCAAGATTTTAGCACTTACAAAAAAACTCGTCTGATTTATAGTTTGATTATTGTCAGCTAAAATCTTCAAACATACATCGGATGATAAAACAATTCAAGATAATTATAGAGATCAATAATTAAAACCAAATGTGACCAAACCAAATAGATGGATAATAAACAGAAAGAGAGAGAGAGAGAAAAAAAGATCTTACATAAAATAGTTGGGGGAGAGAAAACTATTGGAATGAATTGTTTACCATGAAAACCCCCCCCCCCCCTAGTAGAACACAAGTAGAATGCAGTGGTGGCATCCGACCTCTTCAGATTAGCGAACCCCACAGGGTTGTTAAATGACGACTACATAGTAGACCAAAATGCTAGGAGAGGCATTAGCCCTATGGCTTAAGAGCATCCAGTGTAGTCTCCTCAAAATTAGAGAAGAAAAACTATCATGGGTGAGAACGTGGAGTCCGGATTTGCCAACCTTCCCTAACGGAGGGTTGTGGCAATCCTCTATCTTATTGGCTAGTGATTTGACGGAAGTTAGTAAAGCAGTTTCTATTTTTTGAAATTTTATATTTTGCAAGATTTGGTTAGAGAAAATCTCTCTCCCTATTTTCACTCTACTTCTCTCTATCTTCTTCTTTTGTTCTCTTCTTTGTCTCAAGAAACAACATCCAATATGCATCAAATGTGATAATCTGCAATTTGCACTAATGGACAGAAGCTACCATGTCCTACAGTTAATGTATTTAATTTTTTGTATTGAGTAAGTGTACATCAAAATGTGGGTGTTGAATGCAAAAACATAGTCAGAAAATACCCATTTAGGCTGCCAAGAGCGAATTGATTTACTAGAGATGAAGTTTTCTGTTGGAGTATATGTGTGCATCTACACATATACTAGTTTAGTTTTCATAAAAAAAAAAAAAAAAAACACAAAGGAAAACAACTCATAAACATGCATGTCGTGGAAAAATGGTCCATTACTGCATATTTCCACCGTACATAACACATCGTATTGTGTCACGATGATTAAATTCCACCACCAAACAAAGCCTAGTAGAACCACATATAAAGCCATACGGGATGCAGCTGCGCATGGTAGAGTAGCTCAGGAAGCTTGGACACGTGAGTCACACATATAATAAGACTCGGGTCGGGTGAATCTGAATTAATAAGATGGAGCGAGTTTATTGAGTAGAGAGGGTGTGCATCTGGTGTACCCAATTGCACTGGATCATTCCCTCTTATTTCTCTCTTGCGATTTGGTTTGTCTCTTCTTTTAAAACCTGTATCCTCTCCAATTAATATTTTTATTTCAGCCACAATTACGGCCAAAGCTTTGATTATTGGAGACTATTAGACTCTGAGGAGAGGTCCATTTAGTCTTCCTTCTTGATTCATCTCTTTCCCTATCATGTATAGTAGTATTTACATATTCACCAACGGAAGACAAAAGCACTAAAATTTACTATAGGTCCATGTGCAGAAGACGGAAGCACTTGATCCCATTGCAAGAAAGCTTATTTAGATATGAAGTTATCCTTCGATTAAGCAATCATAGCAACATCGAGATAAGAAATCACAACAGAGATCATACTAAGAAGGAGTGATCACACCTAGAAGAAATAACAACCAAGAACATACTTCTTAAACCTTCAAAGTAAACAACATCAACAAACCACATCGTCGGCATTAACGAATAACATCACCTTAAAGTTCTTCTACAATAGGGAATCTTGGCAAGTTGAAGAAGATAATCTATTCTCTCCATAGGTTCAATTGTGAACAATAACATCACTATCGTCAGATTACAACCAGAATCATTGGGGATTGCATCAAATAGAAGCCTTTATCAAATTGACCCCACCACAAAATAACAGAACTTGTATCTCCGTATCAGCAAGAAAACAATGTTTGGTTTTTTTTGTTTTTCGAGAAAAACTCGACGCCAATACACAAAATATAGAAGAAAACTAGGTTTCCCCAGTTAATAAAGAAAACGATAAGAATTTTTTTTGAAACAATTCTAGAAGAAACACTGGTTCTTTGGTGGTCCGACGACCACAATAGCCACCATCGGTGGAAGCGACAAAACTCTCAGTTGTCTTTAAGATCGCAATCGCTCTGATACCCTTTAGAAATAAATAAGAGGAGAAAGTTTATTTACCCTTAAGTTGATAATTAGATTACATCTTAGACTCCCTTTATATAATGAGGGCTTTCTAAACTACTTCAATTCTTACTCAATATGGGACTAAACTAGTATAAGTGTAAATGCACACATATAATCTAACAATCCCCCTCACGTTGATAAGAACACAATGTGTTTGTATCAAGGTGGATAACAATAAGAAAGTAAAATAGATAATCCCTCATAAAGATACAATCACTTCCTCACTTATAATGAAAATTAAGGCTCCTTCTAAAATTGATAAAACTTCTTCTAGACAATCCTTTTACAGCAGAAGAAACACTTCAAAGCTTCACATATCCCTTAAAAATTAGCGGCATTCTGACTTACCATTTTTCCCACACATACTTGTGAAATCAGCGGCACTAACCAATTTGTCAATTTTCCCACTCAAGGGTAATGTAAATATCTTAAAGAGACACTGAGGAAAGAGAATTAGTCGATGGAGATGATCACTTGAGGTAATATTAAGGAGAGATTATTATTTAAGGAAAAAGATATCTACTGAAGGAAAAAAATAATTTACTCGAGGATAAATAAATTCATTTGAGGAAGAGGAAATCATAATTGTGGTGTAAGGAATTGAATATCTTCACCCGATTCAAAGAAAGAAATCGTGTAGGAAACAATAGATAGAATCAAAGAAAATTACTTGAGGAAAAAAGACTCACTCTAGGAAAGAATCACTTGAGGAACGAAATTAATAACTCATAATCGAGGTGGAAGATAGTCTAACATCTTCATCCGATCCAAAGAGAGAGAAAAAACTCATGACCGAGGTAGAATGTTAGTCTAATAACATCTTCATCCGATCTAAATAGAGAAAATCGCATCTTGCGATAGGAAAAAAAATTGTATCTCGATTATGTAATTGATACTTGTGAATTTGGTAAAAAAAAGAAAAAAAACTAAACTAGTATATGTGTAGATGCACACATATACTCCAACAGTTTCATGTAAATCTTACTGGAGCTTCTTTTGAGTGTTTGGTGAGGGACACCTCCATAAGACTATCTCTCTCTTTTTGGGAGGATGTGGAACATGTTTTATGCAGAGCACAAATTTGACCTATTTCGTGTCGACTTCGAACCCATGGACGGTTCTTAAAAGTAATACAATTAATTATGTACAAATTTGAAGAACTATATATCTTTATTATATAAACCACAATGGGGTGTGCCCTTCTCCTTAGGGGTATATTTAGCGGAAACATTTTGGGTCGTCCAAGGCTTCCTCGCGCTAGATCTGGTCTAGAACGTGTATTTTGGGGCGGATCTATGGAGGAGGTCGATGGGTGTACCCTACATCTAGGGTTCAACGCTTTATCTCTCTAGAAAAATTGGCACCTAACACATCAATTTAATAAAAAACGTGGTCCGTGACGTAGACATGAGTTTGCACTAGTAATTATATATAACCAGTTGAACACAACATGTGACTACATCTCATGCAGAAGACTAAGTGATTCTATAAAAATACCATTTTCTTTAAATATGTGAATCATAGACTCTATGAAATGTAACAGTTCTACTAAATTAGTTTTTTAAACTAAGAATATTAAGGTCAGGTATAACTATTATTAGTTCTCTAATGGAAATTGCAGGAGTGGGAGACATGAGGCAGAGGAGGGAGACGAAGAAGAGAAGGGAAATAAGTAACAATGATAGGGGAAATATAGAAAAACGGGGAAACTCCTTAATAACTTCCGTTAAATAAAAAGCACATAAGAGAGAGGGTTGTCACAACCCTTCGTTAGGAAGAATTGGCAAATCCAGACTTGAGAACGTGGGATATTGTTAAGTTATTTTGATGATGTGGCTCTTTCAAATAGGTATGATGTTTGGTAAGAATTGTATTTCCCTTCAAACTCCTCAAAATTACTCCCTATCCAAGGAGACTATTGTGGATGCTCTAAGAGGCAAATAACCTTGAAGGGGATTTAGGTCCCCTTTGCATATCTTGGCATACCGCATAGTAGCCTAAGAACATGCTAGGACGATTGATGCGCGATTTTGAGCTTCAAACATGAAGCATTAGCAAAGTGGCCTTAGAGATAGGTTGCAAGGTAAGTGTTATTTGCTAGGGCGCTCTGGACTAGATTACCCAAGTTATGTGTGCTTCGCAAATAGTGTTGCTCCAGTTTAATTAGTTATTATCTGACAAACTATACCATCGATCTTTATATCAAAATGCTTTAAAAACAACTTGTTTGTCACAAAATTGTACATCGGTTTTCATCCTTCGTCTCCCACTTCCTCCTTTCTTCACCTTTTCCCCTCTTCTCTAGAGTATCCCAAGCAGTATTTGAGTTCGTACAACCCCAACAAAATCGCCCCTCCCAACAATAATTCTTTCTCCTAATGGCGTCCGGACTAGTCTCACACTGTTTGATTGGCCCACACACTGTCCTAATTGGTACCAAAGACAAAATATCCAATGTCAGTTTGTATAGATCGCTATAATTGTGTTTAACCAACTACTCTCTTTCTTCGATATCTATCAAGATTAATCTTCTTCAAATAGTTACTACCTTTCAGCATTCATCACTTCCAACATTTTTCGTAATTCCCCTCTGGTCACTTGAATACTATGACAAACAAACCAAAGTTAGTTAGTCAATTTGACCCCCAATTAAGACAAACCACATGTCAGAGGTTCATCAGGTCAAGTAGACCTCCAATTTACGAGCATATGTAGCAGTAAAGGTCACCTTAAACCGACTAAAATGCCTCAACAATAACCAACCTTGATTTTTACACAGCAGTTGAGGTGGGTTGAATTACACGGCAGTTGAAGTGGGTTAAAAACCCACCCACCTATTTTTTTAGATTTAAACCAATCATAAAAAGCCACATGGTATGAGAGATGAGAGAGAAAAATAATAATACTATGAGGTCCCTTATTTAAGAAAAAAAAAAATGATTCCACGCATCGCGACCCGTTGAAACTTGTGATATGTCTTAATTTGAGGTGTCTATTTTGCCGCATAGTCGCGCAGTTCAAACCTGCACAGTATTAAAAAAAAGTAGAAATTAGCCTTGGGGGTCTTTGAACCAACTTCGGACCCTCAAAGTGGTTTTTTTTTAATGTTGTGTTGACTATCACCTAGGCGAGAAGACCCATGGTCGGTTTAGAAGGAGAGGGTGACTAAAGTCATCCTACTGCGGTGGATGCTCATACCCCATTCAAGAGTCAAGATCCCATCATCACTCATAAAATTAGACAGAAAGTTCAAACCAAGAAAATGGGACTAAGCACTCTCATAGACACAATTCTGTTCATCTTCTTCCTATTTATAGCCATAGTTGCTCCACTCTTCGATGCACAAACTTGCTTACCATCTAATTTCTTCCCAGACTTCCTCGTCGATCTAAAAACCACTTACGCTCGCGACAATGGCGATTATTTGATCGCTGAGAAACCCAATTTTTTTATTGGTTTAATATGGCTTGAACTATTAGTACAATGGCCATTATCGATCGCCAATGTCTACGGCATTTTACGGAAGAAATCGTGGCTGCAGACAACTTGTTTGATATATGGGGTGTGTACTGTCACTGCCATGGTATGTTCTTTGCCCATAACTACAACAATAATAAGTATGTAATGTGCAATTATAAGCTAACTGTGGCAATGCCTTTCCTATGTATAAAAGTGTTGTAATAATTCGCGCCTATGATCAATGGTTATTTGGATACTTTGACAAGGTTATAAGTTTTGAAATAGGATGATCTTCCTCAAAGTTTGACCTACGTTAAAACGATATTTAAGGGACAATGCCTCAGAAGTAGAGGTCTTCAGGTCAATTTCCAAACACACATAATGGGCCACTTCGTTAGCCGCTTGAAGAAGTATTGACTTGCCCAATGTGTGTGGTTTGCGTGGGTAGGGGGGACTTGTTAGGCAAATAGGTATAAAATTAACCTCGGGGGAGGTCGTGAATTTGAATCCCGACATCAAGACTTAAAATGTCATGTAATTTAGCCTCTTTTTTTGGAGGGCAAGCTGGGAGACTAACTCCCATGATAAGAAAAAATTACAAGTAAGTTTGGTGTTATTGAAAATTCTATTATTTCTCTCCTACCAGATATAATAGATAAAAGCATTGAAAGCCACTTTCCTGGTATTAGAAATTATAGACTTCCCTCTGAACTTGTTTCTAAATCAAGTGACCAAATCTCAGCTGTGGGCATAGTAATTAAGACCCAGCTTCTGCAATCTGCATAATGCCCTCCCAAATGCTCCTATTATACTGACAGATTCAAAAAAAATGATCAGTATTTTCTGTAGACTCCCAACACAGAGTGCAGATAGAGCTCTGCAGGGTTCCCCATTGCCAAGTAATACAACAATATTTAGGGGTGCCCTTACTCTTAGGGAACCAGATTCGGGATGCCCATGGGGTTCTAGGCCTCACACTCCTGATATGCTCATAGGTGTCCCTATTAGTGGACTTGCTTTGTGAGTTTGAGCTCTAGACAATAGAGTCCTCAACATGGCTGTCAACCTGAAGGTCTCTAATGGGGTCTGATATCTCTCTTAAGGTGTGCACTGCAGTGGTAGGTATTCTCCACTGGTTATTTCTTATCATAGCAGAAAGTTTAGCTCTTTTATTAATGGTGGAGTCATATCTGAACTTTTGAATGAATCTAGAATCCAGGATACCATGTGGGTGCCATGGGTCTTCCCAAAAGGAAGTTCTCCATTTACCAATTTCATGCAAGGTCATGGTAAGAGCATATTGTCTAGTTTTCAGGATATTCCTTCAAGACCATGGACATCTTGAGGTATTTTGATTGACTCTAACCTAAGCCACCCACAGGGAATCTTTAGAGGAGATGGTATTTCAAGTGTGCCTAAGAATAACAGCAATGTTGTTAAAATAGGGGTCCGTAATGTTCAAACCTCCCTGCTGATCATGGTAGAGTTGTTAGAAATGTCAGTGTTATGTCATGAATCTTCTACAGTTGTCAATTAGCATTTTAATAGTAGCCTTGGGGAGAATGAAACAAGAGCCATAATTCAGTTGCATGTTAGAAAGAACAGCCTTAACCAAAATAAGCCTACCTGCATAAGAAAAAAATCTACTCTTCCAGGATTTAGTCCTGGTTTGAATAGCTTCTACTAGAGGCAAACATTCAGCACTAGTAAGCCTAGTAGTTATGAGTGGAAGGCCTAAGTACTTAACAGGGAGAGTATCTATGTAACATTGACACGAATACGTAGACACGACGGCTTTAAAATAAGTGAAAATGCAGACACAACCTTATACCTAAAAAGATATTACCTTTTTCACATTTTCTGTATTGTGTCTCATAATTTGTGAATGTATTATGATTATTAAACCATGAGTCAATAACTCAATATACAGCTAATAACAAACAACAAAAAATAATAGTAGTTGGTATGGTTGAATAACATGTCTAAGAATCGGAAACTTTCTAAATGTTATGTCAAAAAATTGATGATCTAAGCAAGAATTACCCATTGGAGTGTCCATGCGAGTGTCGATGTGTCCGACAAGTTTTGACACAGATTTTTATAGGAATATGGAGTGTCCATGTTACATGGGAGAGTACAAACAGAAAAACCAAGACTATTGGTTATGTCCACTAAGGTGCTCCATTCAACTACTACCCCAACAATTTGCTCTTTGAATAGTTCAGTGCAATCTGCAAAAGAGTTAAACTTCATCAGCATGTTAACAAGAATTTGGGAATTGTTAATACTTCCATGCATAAAAACAATGAGGTCATCAGCAGAACATAGATGAGAGTTGGCCGGGTTCTTATATCTTAGGTGGATTTTAAAATTACCAGCCTGCAATTGTTTATGGATTTTCCTATTAAGAATTTTCATTAACAAAACAAAAAGGTACGGGGACAGAGGGCCCCCTTGCCTTATACCTCTCTTTTACCTTTAAAATAACCTCTAGGACTCCCATTGATAGAAATAGAGTAGGTTGGAGTAGAAATACACTCCCAAATCCACTGTTATCTTTTCAGGGAAGTTTAGGACTTTAAGAGTATCAATCTCAGCTTTGCACGGGCTGTGTGGCGTTCTGGGTTGGCTATGATTCGATTTTCTGGTCATGGTCTGCCTTACAATGTTTGGTCTGATTAATCCTGAATCACAGATCTCATAAATATGTTTGCCTTCCAAGAACAGGGTATAAAGTTCAAACCCCAGATCATCCTCGTTACATAAAAAAGTATTGAAAATTAGCGATATTTGTTAGAACAGTATCTTCATGATGATGGTGAATGTCCTCACATATTCTATCATTTTCTTTCATAGGTAGCATTTCTTAAAAATAATTCCTATGTGCTTGAAATGTTTTCCCTTTTCGCTCCAGTGGTATTGTGGGACGATGACCCCTTTCTGGAGGTTAATTTCTGAAGAATTTTATGGGGGATTGATTTTATGTCCCATTATGGAGATACACCAATTACCCATACATCATTCATATGTTAAAAAGTTTTCCCTGTTTAAAGCATAAGTGTATCGGTATATTATTGAGGTATAATTACTTCTACATTAAGAAGATTCAAATCTTGAATAGAAAGCTAACTTAATAATAATGGTAAAATTTTCATTCGCATATGTTTTTATCTTGTAATGCAATAGTGAATAATTTTTCTTTGTAATGGACTGTAGTAGAAATCGACAGAAAACATTGCGGCGTATTATGAAGTTTAAGTTCCGGCGTCACTAACAGTCCTATATTTTTGCTCTTACTAAAGCTAACTATATACTGCCCTAATTTTCAGGTTGCTATTCTATCGGAATTGGTCAGATCCCGTAAGGCATCCGATAAGTTGCTGATGATTTATGACCCTTTCTTAGGGCTTGGTCTACTAGCAACTTTACGTGGAATTATTCCGTGCTCTCTTATGACTGCTTCATCCAGCATCACAAGATCGGGAGCTGCTAGGAAAAAGAGGGCTTGATGATACGTCTATCTGGCGAGTTTTCTAGTTCTTTCTGAGGCTCTCTTTTTTCATATTGTTGAAATATGGATTGTGTCATGTTGTATCATTTCTTGTCTCACATTATATTCACGTCAACTGTTTGTCTTCAGAGCAGTTTTTGAGAAAAGACACAAATAAACCCAAAGCATGAGTGAAATTATAATTAAGGAATTTAGTAAAGAAAAAAAGGCCATAAGGAGTTCTTATGCACACATATATTTGAGTAAGTGCAAATAGAGTTGTCCGGTCAGCCATCCGTGATGACATTAAAAGCATAAATAGGGAGCTTATACTTTCGTAGCTGAAAGATGTCTTAAACTTGTTACATATATTTGCTACTGAAAGGATTTCGTTTTTCACTATCATAGATAACCACATAGTTCATCATTGACAGGAGACAATCTATACTGACTTAACAGATAACAGATTACAGATATTGGTCACGCGTCTATTTCAACAAACAGAGGTAGTGTTCATCATTAAAGACAGGCAGGTAGTGTTTCTTGTGTCACATTGTATATAATGACATATTCGTATGACTAGTTATATGTCTTATAGTATAAGCTTATCCAGTTAAACCATCTTCTTAGTTTACAAGAAAATATGATTTACACATGAACAACTGGAATCCTCAAGGAAAAATGAAGATGGTATAAATTTTACACCTATTTGAACCATTATGTTAAATACTCCTTGCCTTACATTCTGCCCTAACAGTTCAATGCTTAATCCTTAAATTGTATAGGTAATTAGCCATTAGTACATAGATTCCGAGAATCCAGCAATTTGGATTGTGTCGATATTCTACTAAACCTTGTCAGTTATTATTGATTACGATAAATTCACCAAAAAGGCCATACATACTTATGCAGCGTCCTAAAGTCTGCTGAACATTTACATTTTGAAAGTGCTCTATGATACGTTAAAAATCCAAAAATGGGGCATATATACTTTTGCAATGTCTTAAAAGTCTGTACAATATTTATTTCTTGATCAGCACACTTTGTTCTTAATATCACCGATTAGCAAACAAATATAAAGCTAAATTTTATAATTAGATAGAAAACCAAATTCTTCAAAAGCTTCATCTAGAAAAAACTTAATTCAGTAACTTGAGTTGTTTGGGGTTTGGGATGTGTTTGTTTCCACTTTCTTTTCCCCCTGGATTATCTCTCTCTTTTTGTAGATATTGTCGCCATTGAAAGAAAGATGAAGTTGAAGCTGCGACTCGACCTCTCTCAATTGTAGGAGCACGCTCCCGCTACCCACGAGGGCCACAGATCGTTGGTGGCCTCCTCGCCCCCAAACGAGCATGTCTTAGGGGCAACTCACTTAACGACCCTACGAGTCACGTTAACGTTAAAAACATTTATACCGATAAAAATACTTTATGTCAGCCCACGTGGAGATACAGGGCCTAAAACCCTGCAGGGGTAATTTAGACTAACACACGTCACGTGAACCCGAGCACCTTTAGGTCTAAAACCCCCTATAAATAAAGAGGGAAATGGACCTAAGAGGGGACCTTTTTTTAGAACCTTTACCTTCATCTACTAAATCTTAGCAACTTTAGAGGAAGATGGAAGAAAGACCCAAAGAGAGTTAAGTGGTGCCTATCTCTGGTGAGATGTGTCAAGCCCCAAACTAAGAAGACTTATCGTCCTCCTAGAGAAGACCTTTGGGACTACAACTGGCGCCGTCTATGTCTTCTCGACAAAACTCTATATAAACGCGAAGATAGTAGTTTCTACACGAAATCAGATACAAAAGCAAGCAATGGCAGAGATAAGAGTGGCGCTCCTGTAATTACAAGACCAAATGATGACGAAAGAGACTTAGATTTGGCTTCTTCAAGTGGCAAATGGCGAGCTACGATAAACTCTCGTCGCTGAAACCAAGCGCCCGCCAGCGCCTCTAAGACGGTTGGAGACTTCACGACGCGGGAAGTGCAGGCCGATAATCGTAACGGAGAACCTCAGCTCGATTTGCCACCAATGTATGGTCTGGTGTACGAGCCCCAAGCTACTCTGATTTATAACCAATATCCGCTGCCTCGTGGAACCGCATCGCCTCCTAATGAGCAGTAACCGCGCCTCCACTTGGTCGGTACGTTCCACAATACAATGGCCCCCCGTTCCTTCACCTGATCGGTACGCTCCACAATACAACGACATGCGTCCCCCCGTTCTTCCACCATACCCAGGGGTCTCTTACGTTAATTACCACGAGAACCCTTCTCAATGGCATCAACAGTATAGCCTTGACGACTCATCCTACCTACCTAGGTATGACTAGAGGCAATATCAGGAAGGGAACCCACGACCCCCTAGGGGGAGTGGCCTTGCGTACAATGATAGGTACAATGAGCGGTACCGAGGAATGCAACAATTCAGACAGTCGTATGAGACGGACGAAGAGAGTTATTATGATGAACCTTCAATACGGGGAGGACGAGGCCCAAGATGGGAAGAACGGAGAAGTAATCAATTCCCTTTAACAGCCGCCTCCATAGAGGTATCGGTACAAAACTTACAGTACATGGATAACGACCCAGCTAAATGGTTAACACAAGAGACTATTCGGAAGGTCCACAGTACCCCGTTTACAGAGAACATTTGGAATTGCGTACCAGGGCCAAGCTATTCCAGGCCGAAGATAAAACCCTTCAGCGAGAGTTAGGACCCGGGACAATACATCTCTAAGTTCAAATACAATATCGCCCAACAACAACAAATAGATGACCACATGTTCCGCCTACTCCCCTCGACCCTGTCGGATGGGGCCCTCGCCTGGTTCCAGAGCCTCGAGCCCAATTTAATATTCACATTCGAACAACTTTCATTGGCCTTCATAGAAAAATACATGCATAATCAACGGTCGAAGAAGCAGTTAACTGAGCTCTTTTCTTTAAAACGACAGGTCGGGGAAACCATTGATTCTTTCCTTACAAGGTTTAAGGCCGAGCTGGTACTTATCGAGCGAGCAGATGCCTAAAACGCGTTCCTTGTTCAAAGTTACGAGAAGCCTTGCATAAAAGACGACCATAAACTTTGGAAAATCTCTACAAAAAAGTACACAAGTACCAAAATGTAGAAGCCGACAACCGAGTGCCGGCTTCTCAGATAGCTGCTCTTCGCAGTATTGCTTCTGCCCTGTTGCCAATCTTGCGTACATGAACGTCCAAACATCTTTGAGACGGTCCAAACAAGCCACAAAGAGATGATGAGGGTAGAAGCAAAAGAAGAGGAAAACAAGAAACGCGGGGCGAATCTGAACCCCTGCTCCAAGATGGCAACCGAAGGTTGAGCGTTGGGAACGATACTTACCCAGCGATCTCACGATTTCACAAGCAGACCTCCTCGTAATCTCCAAGAAAGACCCGGCGTACAGAAAGCCACGCCTCAAAATAGACCTCCCCGGACGACCATATTGTGTTCACCACGAAGTTCATGACCACGAGACTGAAAAATGTTACGATCTAATCAATACGATTGAAACATGGTTTAAGCAAGGATGCTATACTAAATACTTAAAACTATCAATCTTTACTGAAGAGATGCTCACCCACGAAGCGCTAGTAGAGGTTACAGCGATTGTGCCAGTACAGGGGCACATGATACTTGGTGCTGTTAACGGGGCGCAATTCCACAATACTATCTCCAACTCCACAAGGTAGTGCTACTGACTAAATGAGAATCATAAAACAACTCATGGTATAGTTGCACTCCTAGAAGAAACCACATACAAACTATATACTTCACAGATAACGACATGGGGTCGGTATCCCATCCACATGACAACACTCTGGTCATTTGGATCATTATCGGAGGATTCCTAGTCAGACGGATGCTCGTAGATTTAGGGAGCGGAGCAAACATTCTATATTACGACGTTTTGATCAACATGAACATTTAGGATTGCATGACCCCTTCAAAAATAGGATCCCGAGTTTCAACGGGCCCACAGAGAAAATAGTTGACGAGTTAGCCACTCAGGTGCATGCAGGGCCCGTAAAATTATCAATGACCTTCATCATCGTAACAGCTCATCGGTTTACAACGACATCCTAGGAAGGGAACAGATCCATGGAATGAAGGTAGTACCGTCATCCTACCACCAGGTAATACGCTTCCCAACCAAATTTGGAACGTACCAATCACGATGCTGCCAAGTAACTACTTGTATTTGTTATGCCAATTCCCTTAAAAACTTGATAACAACTGAGAACTTAAAAAAGAATGGCAAAGGCAAAGAAATAACACAAGATAACGGGAAATGCATAAGAATTGGGCAATAACAGTGAGCAGGGAACGAGCCCATGGCGGTAGACTCGTTCCCTGTTCGTGACAGTCTAGACAAGATGGACGTGGATGTGCCACACGCTTATGACCAGAATGGTGTAATCATAAGCATGTCTAGCAAAGAATGGACATCGCCTCTCGTAGAGCCAGTCGAAAAGATAAACGTCGACGACCCTACGAGAACCACATATATTGGCTGATCATTAACAGGAGATGACTACTCCGAGCTTACGACCTTCTTGTAACGGTACAAAGGTGTGTTCGCTTGGTCATTTGAGGAAATGCCAGGTATTGACCCTAACATCGCCTGCCACCGATTGTACGTTAACCCCAAGGCGGTACCCGTGAATCAGAAACCACGACGAATAGCTTCAAGACTACGAGAAGATATAAACGACAAAATTCTAAAGCTGCTAAAAGCTGGTTTTATAAAACTCGTCGATTGCCTACGATGGTTGGCAATCGTCGTTGCAGTCCTGAAGAAGAATAGGAAAAACACGAATCTGCATCGATTTCACTGATTTAAACAAAAATTGTTCGAAGGACAGTTTCCCCATTCCCCTCATCACAAGGCTAGTTGATTCAATGGCCGGCCCCGAATGAATGTCGTTTATGGATGGTTATTTGGGATATAAACAAATACCTTTGGCGGTCGAGGACTAGGAATGCACATTCACAACATAGCAAAGCTTATATTGTTATATAGTGATGCCATTCGGTCTAAAAAATACAGGATCCATATATTAGTGGTTGATGACAACAATGTTTGAAGAGTAGTTGGAAAAAATCGTGGAAGTATACATTGATGACATGCTCGTCAAAAGCAGGCTGGAGAACGATCATTTAGTCGACCTAGAGACTGTGTTTACCAAGCTCAGACACTACAGAATGAGGCTAAACCCTGAGAAATGTTGCTTTGGCATTTCATCTGGAAAGTTCCTAGGGCACCTGGTAACCCAACGAGGGATAGAGGCTGACCCTAATCAGATGCGAGCCCTAGCTTGTATGCCCTCACCTAAGATACTGAAACAAGTTCAAAAGCTAGTATGAAATATTGTAGTACTCAATCGCTTTATTTAGATAGCTTCATACAAATGCCAACCGTTGTTTTGATGTATTAAGGAAAATAAGAAATGCCAATGGAACGAGGAATACGAGGCAACCTTTCAAAATATGCTAAGATACTTGGCTATACTCCTGATCCTCAACGCGTTGAAAGAAAATGAGCTCCTGAGATTGCACTTGAGGAACACAGAGGATTCCATCTGCGTAGTCTCATCCGAACAAAAATTATGACTGAGAAACCAGTTTACTTCATCATTAAGACTTTCTTGGTGGCAAAATTGCGGTATTCTAAGGTAGAGAAGCAGACACCCGCCTTGGTTTACGCATCGCAGAAACTACGACTATATTTCCAAGTGCACAAAATCAAGGTTATAACGACTCAACCATTGAGTGAGATGTTTGCAAAGAAGGATAAGGCTTGTAAAATAATGAAATGGGCAATCACCCTGGGGGAATTTGACATTTGTTTTGAGCCATGAGTGACAATTAATGGACAGGTCATTGAAGATCTGTTGATCAACCTCCCCATTAGTGGTGACAATTAGGTTAACGAAGAAGATAATGACCAAGTCGCTCCCCCAGAGGATACTGATGCTTCATTTACGAAGGGTGACGGTTGTACACAGACGGATCAGTTAACAGTCTAGAGGTCGTGTTAGTTACTCGAAACAACTAAAAGATATAAGTAACAATGAAGCCAAGTACAAAACCCTTTTGTGTGAACAAGATGCAGTGTTGGCACTGGGCGTGGAAGAAATTTCTGTATTTACTGACTCATAGCTAGTTGTTAACCAGTATAGCGAGACGTTTCAGGCCAACAGAAAGATGATAAAATACATGGAGATCTTAAAGCGAAGGCTTCGAAAGTTCAAGAAGGTTAACCTCAAACACATCCACAGAGGCAAGAATAGGCATTCTGACTCCCTCGCATATTTGGCAGGAATCATCGATGATCGACTAAGAGTTATTCAAGTTGAGGCCCTCGACCAGCCAAGCATACTAGAACATAAGGCATAGGTAATGCAAATCGACAGTGGGGTTCAAAATGATCAACCTGATTGGAGAAAACCACTTGTTTTCTTGGGTGAACACCACATTCTCCCCGCAGACAGGACGGCCACTGAGAATATCAAGAACAAGGTACAAAAATATACATTGATAAATAACGAGCTCTACTGGACAAGCTTCTATTCCCTACATCTCACATGTATTGTAGAAGAGCGGGTAACGACAGTCATCGAAGAAATCCACGAGGGGGTATGTGGCGCACACACAATGGATAAGTCTATGGTTGAGCGAGCACGAATACAAGGACTTAACTGACCAATAATGAGGCAATATTTCATTGAATACGCAAAAAAGAATGAAAAATGCCAGTTCCACGATCATCTCATCCATGCCCTTGTCGTCGACCTCCATACAGTATCAAGCCTGTGGATGTTCATGAAGTGGGGACTAGATATTGTTGAAACACTCCCAATGGCTAGTAGGAAACATAAATGGTTATTGGTTGCCATAGACTACTTCACGAAGTGGATGGAAGCCATCCCACTCGCTTGTATACAAGAAGAAGTGATAAGTTTTTTGTGGAAACACATCATCACGAGGTTCGGTGTTCCAGTGGTCCTCATGACAGATAATGGCACTCAGGTAGTGGTAGTAAGGTCATCGACTTTGTGTGCCCTTACAACATTAAAATACTATCATCAATCCCAAGGTACCCACAAGGGAATGGATAAGACGATGCAACCAACAAAATGATAATTGATGGTATCAGCAAGAGATTTGATGCTGCCAAAGGCAGATAAGTCGACGAGTTGCCCTATGTCTTATGGTCCTGCTGGACAACCCCTCAAAAGTTAACAGGCTTTACTCCATTCATGCTTACATTCGGGTTCGGGATAGTATTACCCATAGAAGTCATAGCCTACACAATAAGGTCTTTTGTAGTTTGAGGCGAAATCAACGAGCGTCTCCTCGCTAAAAATCTTAACTTTATTGATGAAACACGAGAAGAGGCCTCGTCAAAAATGCTAAGGTACCAGGAGACCTTGAAGATAAATTTTAACAAAAAAGTTTGCCCAAGAGAGTTTCTAAAGGGGGAATACATGACGGAGAAGGTCTTCCCTACGACCCAGACCCATAACAAAGGAAAACTCTAGCTAAATTGGGAAGAGCCGTACATTATCTTAAGGGTCGTAGATGGAAGTGCCTACTACCTCATGAACAACGACGAAGAAGAATTAAAATCCCCTTGGAATGCAATGAATCTCTGTAAGTGGAACCAGTAAAACAACCTGCCTTTGTACAAATTTTGAGCGAGGAATCAATGGTAATTTTATATGATGTAAAGATTGTAGAATACTGGGGGCGTTTTTAAAGAAAAATGCCTTACCCAATTACTAAATGCATTTTTTAAAGTAAAAATGACCTTACCATTACTGGGTGCGTTTATGAAGTAAAACGCCCTCCCTAATTATTGGGGTGTATTTTGAAGTAAAAACGACCTCATAATTGCTGGGAGCATTTTTTGAAGTAAAACACCCTTATTTTGGGGGGCATTTTTTGAAGTAAAAACAACCTCACTATTATTGGGGGCGTTTTTGAAGTAAAACGCCCTCCCCAATTACTGGGGGTGTTTTTTTTTTAAAGGAAAATGACCTCCCCAATACTGGGGCTCATTACTTGCAGACAGGCAAAACGTAAAGACATACGACATGTATGAAAACCCAAAAATTACTTTTATTAATGCAATAAAGCTGATTACAATATTGCATACGATAGTTACAAAACCCTAAATAACTACATGCACCCAGGGCAATTTCTATGCCCAGCACTGCAGCTATGATCCTCAGCTTCATGTTCTTCCTTTACATCTTCTAGGGCCATGGCCATCTGAATGATCACACGTCAATAAATGGTCTTCACTTGGTCACGAAGAATCTGATGCCAAAGCCAACGCTTCTAGTACGCCTTTCGTAGCCCTTTAAAAAGAATGACATGATCCACATACAAGTGTTCCAAAGGCTTCCCTGCTAGACCCCGACTACCAAAGTACATGTCCGTATAAAATATCACATACGTAGCAACACGAGACTTATGACGAGTTTGTGATCGCGTCTGCATTGTAAGTGAGCTTAGAAAAAGTATACATTTTAACACAACAAAAAGGTTAAAATATTCGAAGGAAATCACACCTTTTATAGAGCATTAGGGTGCTAATTACGTCATTAATGGTACTGATTACAATTACGCATTAATGCACATAAGGAAAACACAAAGACTTGACCAGTCAACACACAATTCCTAAGCAGGCCTTCTGACAAGGTAACGACTAATGGCGATAGTCCAACGAGGACAAGTTAAAGAGTTTGTGGGAACTCTAAAATCCTAAGTAAATTTTGCGTTTGGTCGTAGTAACGACCAATAGTAATAATTCAACGAGGACAAGTAAAAAAGGTGTGAAAACTCAAAAATCTCAAGTAATTTTTGCGTTTGGTCGGTAATAGTTTAACGAGGACAAGTAAAAGAGGTGTGGAAACTCAAAAATCCCAAGTAATTTTGGCGTTTGGTCGCAGTAACGACCAATGGTAATAGTTCATCGAGGACAAGTAAAAGAGGTGTGGGAACTAAAAAATCCCAAGTAATTTTTGCGCTTGGTCGTAGTAGCGACCAATGGTAATAGTTCAATGAAGACATGTAAAAGAGGTGTGGGAACTCAAAAATTCCAAGTAATTTTTGTGTTTGGTCGCAGTAATGACCAATGGTAATAATCCAACAAAGACAAGTAAAAGAGTTTGTGGGAACTCAAAAATCCCAAGTAATTTTTGCGTTTGGTCACAGTAACGACCAATGGAAATAGTCCAACGAGCACAAGTAAAAAAGTTTGTGGGAACTAAAAAATTCCAAGTAATTATTGCGTTTGTTTGTAGTAATGACCATAATAGTCCAACGAGGACAAGTAAAAAAGTTTGTGGGAACTCAAAAATCCCAAGCACTTTTTGCGTTTTGTCGCAGTAACGACAAATAGTAAAAGAGTTTGTGGGAACTCAAAAATCCAACCTACAATAATTTAACAATAATCACCTTTTATCAACATAAATAAAATTAACAAAACTAGCAAAGTAGATAAGTGCCTTCTCAGATTTAACATAACAGTTGCAAATATGCCTACTTCCGCAAATGAGCTCGCAGTTTGAGCAATAACAACATCTTCTCGGGCGAGCTCCTCGACTTCATCTAGCATTATATCCTTATCATTATTAGGAAGAAGCGGCCCTTGGCTACCAGAATACCCAAGGTAACGAAGCTCGGGGATAGATTGACTCAGGCGAAGAGTTAGTAGAGGAGGAGCCAGGGTAGCAACCCATCAGTCGGCGGACAAAAAAAACTCAGTTTCCACGCTCGACAAAGTCTTGACAAGCTCTGCAACTCGCTCTTGGAGCTTAAGAGACACTGTACGTTCGCCCTCTAATTAATTTTGGAAATGCTTCTTATTGTCGATCTTTGCAAGTTCAAGGTGTTCACACAACCATTAGCCGCTTCTAAATCCCTTTCTAGATTGAGCTTATCCTCCTTTAAGAGGTTCATTTCTTCTTGCAAAGAACAAGTCTGGTTGGTAACATAATCCACCAGGGTACATTACACCTCGTCGTTGACCCACTTTTTCTCTCGAGCCTTCATATCAGCCATACGTTGCTCAAGGTCGTTGTTACAACTAACAAGATTCTCCCCACGTTGGAGCTGTCTCGAGAGTAAGAGTATACTGCAAGTGACAAGTTAGTAGTAAGAATGAGAAAGAACATACAAAGGAGGGAAAACAAATCAAATAAAACTTATCCGTACTTCAGCTACAGCAGCGGCGTTGTCACGGCCCAGCCCGGGACCGCCTCTACAGTGCCCGGGGTGCAGCGGAATAAGGGACCGTGTGGCGTACACGGACGCGCGGTCGGCGTGTACCAGCCATCTTCACGGGCGCGGCGCGCTAGTGGCATACAACCCACAGATGCTAGAGCGACATCCGGATAATCCTGGATACTCGTGAGGGGTCATCGAATATGTATTTGGTATAGGCAACAACGCTGAAGGTTCCCTCAATAATCCCTAAAACGCAATCTCTCACGACGCGCGCGAGGTACGGAAAGCACACCTGTCCTGTAGCGGATCAGGGCAGCTCAATATGCCGGTTTCCACATAAGGGACTCATATCTCAAGGGGCGACAAGCCTGGACTATTTATATTATCCATCTGTAAGGGGCGGTGCGTCTCGGATAGCCCGCGGGGCATAGCGGCGCCATATGTAGCCCTCTATTGAAAACTGGCCCGCATTACGAGGCAATGTCCCCTAGCCTTCCCTAAGCCTAGGAGAACTCATAACTATCCCTTGTAGATAGTCCATGAGACGGGGTCCTTGATGACCAAGCATTAAAGCTCTTTTAGTCATGGGGAGGATCGGACCAAGGTTCCTCCTTAATATAGCTACTAAGTAAATAGTCAACTTCCAAAAGGAAACGTTAAAGCATGAGACGAAACTTGGCGTGCTGCTATATTAGGATATAAATAACAAATACATTCGGAAAGAACTCAAAATGCTCGGGTGGATTTGGCCTGCGTTCGGTAGGTCGTCACACCCTCCTGCACTTAAAATAATCTCAACGTCCTCGTCCAAACCTTCTTCAACACGGCGCTGCAAGGATTCAATCTTCTGCATCTTCAAGAAACCAACAACCCTCCCGCACATAGTTCAGAGTACTATATCTTCTTCTGTACTAGCGGATACTAAGTCCAACTGCTAGTCTCGATGCTGACAACTGTGTCTTCAGAACTGAACCTTAACTTCGCCCATTCCAACTGAAGTGCGTAGTGACCGAACCTTCATACGACTGGAGTCTGCCTTTTCGTCTGGGTATTGTCTCTTGGTCTCAAACCTTCTCAAAAAATGTATGGGCGGTGCACTCTAGTATCGCGCCCTCTAAAATGCGCTGCATCCTGCTGCAAAGTGCCTTCTCCCCTGACACAATGTAGAATGTCGCTCTTCTCGACAAACCAAGGGCATCTCCTCCGGGCAGCCCGACGAGGATATCTCCAATCCCGTCCAAAAGTGCGCTCACTTCCGAGTCGCACCATGCCTTTGCTGCTCGAGAGTTCAATCTTCTGTAAATCTCGGCTTCCAACTTCACTCTTTATCTGCGAGTGGTAAGGAGCAAGTCTTCAAAAGCCAAGGGGTAACTCTCCCCAACTGCACGGAACATCTGCCGCACACTTAACTGCCTGACTATCCTTCAATCAACTCTGCGAAGGTCTTCAAACCGGGTCCGCCCTTCTTACGGACCATCGGGGATACGACATCAAGATGCGGCACTCTAGCCTTACCAGTATTGAATTGAACTGGTACACATTGTTCACTTGGGCGTGGGAGGGTAGCTCCTAGAAGGTAGCATACTCTCAACAAGGCGCGGGTACTCTGTTCCCTACCGCCAACAAAACCAACGAGGCAGCCTATCAAGGCTCGGGTACTCTGTTCCCTACGGCCAGCTAACCATCGAGGTCCGCCATAAAGGCGTCCTGTGTGAATTTCTAAAACCCATGAGACATTTATCTGTGCAGCCAGGTTTCTGCTCTACCACTTCGTAGTAGGCCATCATCTAACCCATGTAACGCTAGATGGCATCTGCACCTAACTTGGCTGCAGGAAGGGTGATTCGCTACTCCGACGTTCCCAAAGGTCTCTCCACTTCGGAGGACTCTAATCTGCCTCACTCTCTAAGGAGGACTTCTCAATGCCTCTTCTCTGACGATGACTTCTCAATGTCTCTTCTCTAACGAGGACTTAACACTGACATCTGTACTTGCCAAACTCTGGTGGCAGTGACCCATGCTGGAACCTACGTACATCTGCGTCACAACTTACAGCTCTTCCCACACTCAATAAGCTCGACGTCCGCATCGAGAACAAAGCTGTGACATATAACTGACGGACTACTGAAGCGTTTCTCCATCTCTGCATCCCTACTCCAACCTGAGTACTTGGGGAACTTGGGAACAAGATACTGTCACTGCACCTGTCGCCCTGAGCTCGTTGGCTTACCATGTTCAACTGCTATCAAACTCGCGGAGACCAACCTTCATACTGTCGCAATCATCTTTAAACTGAAGCGTAGCCATTCTCTGTCTCTTGAACTAGCTTCAACAAACGCAGCCAACTCTAACCGGTCACTGAGATATAGTCTTCTAAAGATACTCCATCGATACAAACAAAGAACGAGGCGCGGGTACTCTATCCCTACCGCCAACCACCGAGTGATAAGGAATTGGGAAACTGACATCTAATTCCGCTCAGGATCTTTCATCCTAGAGCAATCTTCCATCTGAGATCATGTCTGAGGTAACCCGCACAACTGACTGAAGCTCAACTCTGTTCTGTGACAACCACGTAACTTACTAACCTTCGGAAACGTGAGTCTTTATCCATCTGTGAGCTTAAAATGACCCAGAACCATTATGTGAAACAACATGGATCAACTCGGCTAGAGCACTCGAACGTCGACAAACCTGAAACTCACTACGGAGCCAGGGAACAAACATCACTCGACATCTTGCCTTCTTTGAGTGAGCAAAACAGTGTCCTATGTAACTGGCGACCAACTGCAGACGAGCGATAACCCATCTGGGAGGTCGCAGTTCATGTCGCCTATCAACAAGAAACTCTGCCCTCGACGTCTACCTGACGATATCACTGTGTGTAAACTCGGGACCCAAAACATGTCTTCATCTCTTACTTCATGCCGCTTCATCTTCGGCTCATGACATTCACCTCCGGAACGTCTCAATGTCCAACTCAGGACAATTACAACGAGTATCTCTCAGGATTCTTCAATCTTCTGTAGACACTAAGGAATTCCAACCAAACCAAGCTTCGCGGCTTCCACACGAAAGTACTCGGTAATTGACACTGACCATATCGATCTCTGCTGAGGGGTATCGTCCTTGATCGCAACTGTTACTAAACTTCGCAGCACGGATACGGACCGAATGCAATAACAACCTGCAAGATCGCTCTATTACTATTCTTCATAGGGCATCTGCGACACTGACCAGCCTTCTAGAGACAACCAACGATATAGGCCATCGCGTCCAACTCAAATCTCAATCCTTCCTCGTAGCGTCATTGTCCAAAGCACACTTAACTTGAGCAATCTCGCGCTCGGATATGGAGCCTTTCTCTTGCGTCCAATATCAATTAACATGTAGGCAACACACTCTACAAACGTTCACAACGGTGCTTGGATCATCTCTAAGGAGCAACTACGGCTCTGGAGAGAACAACTGCCAAATGGGTATCCCATACTACCAACTCGGGAATCATTACTCTGTTTACTCTGACGGACGTAGGCACAACCCATCTACGCTCTGACAAGCAAACGCCCAGCATGCTTTGCTCGGATAAGCCTAGACCCAACTAGTCTAGCTCTGGCAGACGTAGGCACAATCCATCTACGCTCTACCAACTCAAGAACTAAGCTTTAACAAGCTATTCTGGCTCTGATCTGCTCTGATACCATCTGTCACGGCCCATCCCGGGACCGCCTCTACAGTGCCCGGAGTGCAGCGGAATAAGGGACCGTGCGGCGTACACGGACGCGCGGTCAGCGTGTACCGGCCATCTTCACATGCGCGGCGCGCCAGTGACATACAACCCACGGATGCTAGAGCGACATCCGGATAATCCTGGATACTCGTGAGGGGTCATCGAATATGTATTCGGTATAGGCAACAACGCTGAAGGTTCCCTCAATAATCCCTACAGCGTAATCTCTCGCGACGCGCGCGAGGTACGGAAAGCACACCTGTCCTGTAGCGGATCAGGGTAGCTCAATATGCCGGTTTCCACATAAGGGACTCATATCTCAAGGGGCGACGAGCCTGGACTATTTATATTATCCATCTGTAAGGGGCGGTGCGTCTTAGATAGCCCGCGGGGCATAGCGGCGCCATATGAAGCCCTCTATTGAAAACTGGCCCGCATTACGAGGTAATGTCCCCTAGCATTCTCTAAGCCTAGGAGAACTCATAACTATCCCTTGTAGATAGTCCATGAGCCGGGGTCCTTGATGACCAAGCATTAAAGCTCTTTTAGTCATGGGGAGGATCGGGCCAAAGTTCCTCCTTAATATAGCTACTAAGTAAATAGTCAACTTCCAAAAGGAAACGTTAAAACATGAGACGAAGCGTACTGGACTTTTTCGCCCTCTTAACTGAATCCCATTGCGACGAAACTTGGCGTGCTGCTATATTAGGATATAAAGAACAAATACATTCGGACAGAACTCAAAACGCTCGGGTGGATTTGGCCGGCGTTCGGTAGGTCGTCACAGGCGTGATGAGCACGAGGGTCCTCCCAAACACCAAAAAGATAAGCTTTCTCCTTGTCCTTGTAAGGCTTACTTTGCACTTCTCCCTCGGGCAAGTGCCCCGAAAATAACTTCCCGCTCCCAACAGAACGGCTAAAGTCATAAACATAGGAGTGCGACAAAGGTTGCCGCTCACGCCCCCTTGAAGCTTGCAGCTCGTCCTTAATGACCACTAGTTCATTAATGGACTTCTGGCGCTTTGAGTTTAGAGTATCTTTATCAGAGTGCCTGGAGTGAGCGTTCGGCTCTGAGAAGCGCTTGCGGAGTCCTAAGGTGTTCCCAAAAAGCGAGGCTTCGGTGGCATGTCGACAGACTCAGTTGATTTATATGAATGAGTAGTTTGCACATAAATGGTCTTGCTCGGTGCCCGTTTGGTCGGCTCGATGTACTTAGTTGGAGACCAAAACTGGCTCGCCTTAAACTTGCCTTTGAATATACGCTTTTAGCACATGACACTCATGACGGAGCATAGATCCCTTATACCTAACACCCAGAAGAGAAGTGTAACACCTGCTCCATGAATACAAACGGTTAGTATACAAGCAACTAAATGTCACAAGGAAAATGAATAGTATAAGCATACATTTTGTATTAAATATATTATAACGGTGATGATGGTCTGGTATGTCGTTAAAATCACATACCCCAGTTACGAGAATAGGGTTACGGCACCAGTAATTCATACTAGTGGAAATGTAAAAAATATTAGGCTCACCAGGCCTACGAGAAATATAATGCCAATGCCTTTATTCAGGAGCGCAAGAATGTATGACTTTCTGAACTTTTGGCTTAGCTTTTATCTTCTTATTAATAGGAGACTTCTTAACGACCACTTCTGCTCTCGCCTTAGCGGACGTACGGGTTTTGGCCCCTTAGGGTAGACTTTGGAAAAAGCGCAAGTCATAGGAGGTGAAGGTGCGGGCTTGTCTGAAGTGCCCACCCCTTCATCCTGGTTTTGTAGGTTCCACAGGGATAGACTCCCATTGCCTAGGGCAACGCCCAGTCTTATAAGGTACCATGACATCTGCGCTCCCAACGTTGTAGTGAGGGGGCATAGACTGGTTAATTAACCGGCAACCCATCATCAATCTATAAAAATTTCTATTCATCTGGGTGTTTGCCCAAACAAGTTTAGACACTTCTTCGGTAGGCCATTTAATGGGAAACGAAGGCTAACATCAAACTGCCCAAAGTAGCAGATACACTGGTTTGGTGCTAAAGTCTAACAATCAGGCCAAATCTACTCACCACTCCCTCTTGCTTTGGCACGCTCGTTAATAATGTCCACATACTCCATTTTTATCTCGTCAGTCTCATACTTGGTAAGTGAAACAGGTAGTTTCCACTCATTAGGGTAAGGCCAGAAGGTTTCCGGGGTTCCCCTAGTATGACCATTGATGATAGCCTCATGAGCCAAGTCCCCCAACACCTTTTTTTTTTGCAAGAAGTCCATACGAGACTTGACCTCCATGTCACGCGGGGCAAAAGTATCTACCTTGTGGTCATGATAGCCTTCCTAGGCAGGGGGTACAACACACGGGGGTCTTATAGATGACCCATTCGTCGTGGATTCGTCACCAGATAAGTCCATTCCTTGTCCCAGAGGGTCTAAAATAAAGTATGCACGCGACTCGTGTAATATAAAACGGTCGTATCTACACGAGCCAGGTGCAAGGGTTAGATATAAAACAGCCTGAAAACCGCCACAAATATAACGACAACCGCCTCGTTAGTAATGGCTCAGTAGGAAATATGGGGACACTCAACATTAGGGCAATCAAAGGGACCCAACGTCTGAAAAACACCTCTCGCATAGAGGCGGACGTCCTAAAAGTTACGGTCCTAACAATAATGGAGATTGTACAGAACAAGTTTGTAGAACTTGATTTTGAGGACTCAGACAAGCAATAACAAACTGGTCTTTTGGGCGTAATTACAAATGCAAGATAGCAGAAAGTATATAACTTCTACCCGTCATGAAAATACAGAAAAATAACAAAATAAAAAGTCCTAGGTTATGAAGAAATAAAGAAGAAGAATGTATAACTTCTACTTACTAGAAAGATTTAGAGGAATTTTAAAGCATCAGAGTCCTACAACAATAATGACGGAAAAGGCAAATGAAAGGAACAAAAACCAGAAGAAAAGAAAAAATGAAGTGCGTTGAGATCTCTAACTATCTCTTTAATAAAGAGAGAAAGGGGATAAACAGATGGTTTCCATGTGTGAATGGTGTAATAGTCTACTCGCAGCCTTCGAGAACAGACCAGATACTCGAAGACTCCCGAGAGGCTCAAAGCCTATTGTACTTACAAATTTATCAGTGCCACAACAAAGCCTACTATGGAGTCCACTAAAGCTTCGACCACCGCTTCAGTCCAGCTCAACTTCAGGTCGAAGGCAGACAATTCGGCAGACAACCCAGCAGACATCTCTGGCAGAATCGACTTCAGTACATGACAGTTATAAAGAAAGATACACTTGTAATTTGACCTCTCTATAGTGACGTCACATTTCATATCTTTTATAAATAGGGAAGGAGAGCTACCATAGAGAGGTTGAGAGTTTTTTGCCATTCACCCGAGAGAAACTTTGAAAACTTTCGAGTACCTTCTAAAGTTGGAAGATTGAGTTTACTTAAGCCTTTTTTTTGTAATCTCATCCGTTTATACAATATCATCTTAAAAATCCTCACTAGAGGTCGTGGATGAATCCCATTCTATGACTCCATGTAAGTTTGTCTATCAGAAGCTTTCCCTATTTTTATTAAATATACTTGTTAAAACCCCTAGTCGAGCATTAACTTAGTGGTATAAGAGTTTAATCTCCCCTCTACGGTATTAGGCTTCTACATTTGGCGTTGTCTTTGCTATTACCCTCACTTTCTTAACCTTTACCAAACTTACCACGTCTCCAATGACTCTTAATTTTCGTTTGACCTTAGCCATAGTAGGAGCCCCGGCTGACGGCCTCGCCGCCCAACTCGCCCTGATGTGTGGGCAGTTCGCTCTGGCTGAAGAGAAACACACTGAGAAAGCTCAAACCGTACTTCTAGGCACATTCTATATGGGTGATCACGACCTACCCTCTTCGAGATGTCCTAGTCAAGAAAGAAAAATCAAAATGGATACAATAGTGGTCTGTTTACCTCAGCGAACATGATACCACCTTCAAGAAGAAGATATCTAAAATAGGCCAAACAGTCGTTGATTTTCTAGCAGACTTTCCAATAGACAACGTTGAGTGGGAAGAACACGAGGATGGAATCTTAGAGTAGGAAACCGACCAATAAGACCCATGGAACCACAATAAAGGTTGGAGGTTATTCACCGACGGCTCAGCTGGTCGGAATGGTTCTAGTATATGTATTGTACTGGTCACACTTTCCAATAATCTACTCGAAAAAGCCATCAAGTTAAATTTCGAATACACTAACAATTAAACTGAGTATGAAGCTTTAATTAACGGCTTAGATATGGCCCTTGAGTTGGGCATCCCCAAGTTAACAGTTTTTACTGACTCACTGCTAGTCCAATAATACTAAACCGGCGAGAATCAGGCAAACGGTCGAATGCTGATTACGCTAAACTCGATCGACAACGCATGAACCACTTTCCAGAAAAATCATCGATAACTCATTATCCTTGAGGCAAAAATAGACACACCAATGTCTCGCATACATAGCCACAATATTGGGCCAATCCAAACCCAGAAAGCTCGACATTGAGGTACTCGAACACGTAAGTATCGACATAATGGTAATCAATACCATCAGTACTGGGGGCGAGATTATCCACCCCGAAGATCAGCGAACCTCATTCCTGGCTTATTTAATTTAGCCAGAGCATCCTCCCATCAGACCCGTAGGCGAAACGATCCTTGTTAGAAAACTGTCGAAGGTATTTAATACTAAAAAAAAAACTATACCGAAGGACACCAAATGGGGTACACCTCAAATGTATATCCTAGCAAAAAGCGGATACCATCATTAAAGTATTACACAAAGGTAATTGTGGCTCATATATTGCAGGACGATCTATGGGATTACGTGCAGTTACACATGGACAATTCTGGCCAAATATGAAAAAACAAGCTAAGACTACGCAGAATATTGAGATAAGTGCCAGTGACACGGACATGACATCAAGAGCCCTTCACATGATCTCCACTGAATCCAAGTTTCCTGGCCATTTAAACGATGGGCCATCAATCTGGTGGGCCCATTCCCAAAAGCTTCAGGTAAGAGAGGACACGTACGTCTTAGTGGCCACGAACTATTTCATAAAATGGTTCGAAGCAGTACCGTTATGTAGAACAAGGAAAGAAGAAGTAATTAAGTTCTCGTGGGAGAACATAATTATATGATTCGGATGCCTTCACATGATCCGGTGTGATAACATTCCTCATTTCGTTGGTAACAAGGTCAAAATATTCTTGAAGAAGTACAACATCATTCTATCTCTCTCCACGCCTTACTACCCACAAGGCAATAGTCAGGTTGAAGCCATAAAAAAAACTATAGTTGACGACATTAAGATGCGTGTTGGCAATAAAAAGGG
This sequence comes from Kingdonia uniflora, assembly GCA_014058105.1. Lineage (NCBI taxonomy): Eukaryota > Viridiplantae > Streptophyta > Magnoliopsida > Ranunculales > Circaeasteraceae > Kingdonia > Kingdonia uniflora. The sequence continues at coordinate 272,047 of JACGCM010000146.1, forward strand.
GTGATGGGTATAAGAACTGTAACACGTCCTATGGGCCTATCACACAACACCAAGAAAAGGAACAGGTTGCACTCCTTTTCTACTTGCATATTGAATCAAAACAGTCCTACCAAATTAGTTTGAAGTATCCACAAGAGACCCCGTAGAAAATGAGTTTCAATTCGGCTGTAACATGCTTTAGATCGACGAGACATGAGATAGAGCCTTGACTAACCTTGGTCGATACCATCACTCACTCAAGAAGTCATACAACAAAAGGGTTTATCCTAGATCTTTTGCAATCGGAGATTTGGTCTTTCGTAGAGTAACCCCATCCTTTAAACCCTACAATACTGGGAAATTGGCCGAATCTTGGGAAGGACCATACATTGTCTATAACAAAATAGACAAGGGGTCCTATTATTTAATGACCGAAGATGAAGAACCTATATCAAACCCCTGGAGCACGATGCAGTTAGTTTGTTACAACAGAAGACCAGAATATATACTATCTACAATTGTAACGGCTAAATTTTAAATCAATAAAAGATCGTTGTAGAGCCGTATATAACAATCAATCCTCTTGAACTTCTTGAGTTGGTCAATCCTAAGTATCACGTAACCCTCCCCCCCCGCCTAATACTTGGGGGCAACCTCAAAGCTTTTCATGGTTTATGATTTGGCAAACCCAGGTAGTATAAATAATCGAAAGATTAATCACTTGGGGGCGATCTTGGAGCTGACTATGTTTGGTTTCCTTTAGGTTCAAACATGCGGATAAAAATACCCGACAGTGACCTCGAAACCTCATAAATTGCTCGAGTCGGTCAAACCTAAATATTACGTCAAATCTTTGACCCGGCTGATACTTGGGGGCGACCTTAAAGATTTTCAAGGTTCCTGATTTAAGAAACCCAAGTGGCATGAATAATCAAAAGATTAAACACTTGGGGGCGACCTCGGAGCTGACCACGTTTGGTTTCATTTAGGTTCAAACCTTCGGATAGAAATACATGGGGGCGGCCACGAAGCCTCATGAACTTCTTGAGTCGATCAAACTAAAGTATCAGGCAAACCTTTGACCCAACTGATACTTGGGGTTGATCTCGAAGTTTTCAAGGTTCTTGATTCGGGCAAACCTAAGTGGCATGAATAATCAAAAGATTAAACACTTGAGGGCGACCTCGGAGCTGACCACGTTTGGTTTCATTTAGGTTCAAAATTGTAGATAGAAATTCTTGGGGGTGACCTCGAAGCCTCATTAACTTCTTGAGTTGGTCACACCTAAGTATTGCATCCAACCTTCGACCCGACTGTTACTTGGGGGTGACCTCAAATATTTTCAAGTTCCCTGATTTGGGCAAACCCAAGTGGCCTGAATAATCAAAATATTAAATAATTGGGGGTGACCTCGAAGCCTCTTCAACATACATGCCTTCAAGCGGACGCATATTCAGACATTGAAAACTTAAGCAGACAGTCATTATAAAATGAAAAGTTATTTTACAATCTTGAAGAAGAAACAAGAAGGTAGCATCAGTTACAACGTCAAAGACACAACAATATCATCAGTTACAAATACAACAACTGCAGTTTATTACACGAGGGGATTGGTTTGATCCACCTCCCTTAGTTGGGAAACAATATTACTTTGGCTAAAACCCACTTCGGGAGTAGCAACCTGGTGCTCAACGGTCGAGTCCACCAATAAAGGACCTTGCACCATCTCTAGAATCAAGCTCGCATCCTCCACACCGAAACTCAATAGCGGTTCAGGGGAAAATCATTCACAAGTAACTGGATCATAAGCGAGTTCATCAATGAATTACTTCAATGATGTTGTCATGAGGCACTCTCATTCGAAGTCTGCCAAGAACCTCACATGATTATCCCTCAACTTACCTTCGAGCTCCAGTACTTTCCCCATGTGACGCTCGACCATGGCTATCTTTTCCTTTGAGGCATCAGCTTAAGTCTACAGGAGTTCTCGCTCCAGCTATGACACGCGGGTGTTTAAGGATAGGATGGTTCCCTGAGACACATCTTTGGATTCACTACCCTTATTTACCCTTCAGCTAGACACCTTCTAAGCTTTTCTAAAGCACATTCCCCAGGACAAAACCTGGCAAAGCAAACCATCGGGCCAAAAACAGATAGCCAAGTAGAAATATACGACTGAAAACATAGAGCACGAATACCTATCTCAGAGCAATCTCAAAGCGGCCCCCGGCTTCGTGAGGGTCTGAGATATAGAGCTGCACTAGCTAGTCCGCCGTGGCTTGAGCATTATCTTCTTTTTCGGCCGCAAGTAGACTTAAATTTGGCACAACTTCCATTTGGTCATGCATCTTCTTTCGGGTAGACAACCCAGGGGCTTTGAAACTTGAACTGTCCCTCATAACTTTACTTTTCCCTTTTTGAGTTACCCACGGCAGCTCTTTTTGAGTGAAGGTCCTTCTAGCTATGGTGGGAGAAGCACCCGCACCAGTATTTCCTTGCTAGGCTCTTGAGACGTAAGTACTCTTCGACTTCATAAGATTATCATAATCCATGGTGCCTGAGCCTTCCTGGGGAGCTGAAGATTTTCTTCTTTTGAAGGACCTTACGAGCTGGAAGGACCTTTGAGAAGGCTATCTGTCTTTTTTTGCCTTCTCCTCATTAGCTTTAACCTTCGGAAGATCTATTTTAAAAGCTCGTCATTCTCGTCGATCAGTTCGTCCATATAGTGTCGGGTGCTATTAGGCACTCCACTTTGAGGTGTTGCAAACATAAGGATAGAAGTTAAAAACATAGTCGAAGGAAAATACTTGACAATATACTCAAATAACACTTACCATGATTGAACACCCTATTGTTTAATGCGAGCTCATCCTCACCCTTGAGGTGCTTGTAATTCCCTATTACTACTACAAGATCTGTATCCCACCTACGGCTAGTCGAGCATAAGTTGAATAGTTAGGGTTTATCTAGATGACATTAAATATGAAATGTCCCTCGGGTTACTCTTCTTCAAGTAAAAGGCTACAATATTCCCACACTCCACAAAAAGCCTACCTTCAGCCAACAACTCGTTATTCAAGGTCCCGACGATTCTTATCATCTCATAAAAGTTGCCATTCATTTGGCAAGGGGCAACATACAAAAAGTTCAACACCTCCTTCACCAGACACCGAAGGGGGAGCTGGATGCTCAGCCTAATCTGCCCTCAAAAAGCCATAAATCCATTCACGGGCTTGTCCTCGAAAGAAAAGCTTAACCCACAGGTAATTAAGATGAATCTCTTACCAACAAGGTCGTATTTTTTCAAAAATTGGCCAAACCTCTTTCACTCCCGAGGATTGACTTCCACAAAACTGATACCATCGTCCATCCTCGGTATCTTTGTCATGCCCACTCCTATCGTTCTCACCATTCTCCTTCTCATCCTCTTTCTCTTCACCTTCTTTTCCGTCTCCTACTGGGTTATTCATAACTACTTTGTCCTCACTCTCATCTTCATCATTATCTCCAACTAACCGCGCCCTTCTCCGCCTTCATCTTATAAAATTGACGTTTTGCTCAATAACTGTAAGAGGAGCAACATCTGCAATCTGCGTTTCCTCTAGATCACTATCACTCTCTTCCACTCGACCTTAAGTACTCAACCTATTCATTATATCCTCGGCCTCATCAACTAGCCTCATCGTCAAAGACTCATGGGTATGCATTCAATACCCTATAAAAGGGGAGGAACTAGTTAACTCGATATCTTCGAGCTAAAGCCCTCGTTAACCCAATTTCACCAACCCTTGGTGATTTACTAAGTATTACCTATTGGATATACCTAAATTCAGCCTCAAAGGGATCAAACCTGGTTGGCTCCCCAACTAGCTGCAACGCCCACCAACAAATCAACTCGAAGGTAATGTTCAAAAGGTACAAACCGAAATCAATCGCTCAGCCCAGCCCTCCTCTACCCCACCCCTCCCCAACCCAACAACCACCATCTTCTCTAAAGCCACAACATCTACCATTAATGGTAGACACCAAACTTTTTCTAATCTTAATTACAAGATTCAAATAACAAGCAATAAAATAAAAGGCAAGTAGAGAACAATTCGAAGACAAGGGCAAAAATGACATACCTAGTACTATTATTTTAAGATGATCTCCATCAACAATAACGATTGACACTAGTGTTTTCAGATGATCTAAGTCAAAAGTAATATTATTTTTCTTTTCCCCTTCAAACAAATGACGAGGTGATTGAATAACTGTCACACTCTTTCTCTCTCTTAAATAAAATATTCTTAAACCGTATCGGTTTTCTAGACCGCCATCATTACCCCCACTAACCCCACACTTGCTCTTACCTTTCCACCTTCCCTCAATAATTCTAGCAAACCGTCCCTTACAAATTTTTCCTGCCTCTCTGAATGCTTCAACCACCTACCTCTTTTAGCTTCGCGCCTCATTTTTTTCTTTGGCTCCTCAAATCAAGCAGACAAACCCTCTTATATATACACAATCACCATCAATTTTTTAATTCAAACAAATCTCTTTCTCTATGTCTCGAATGAAAACATCACTGGTACACCCTAGTGCTTGTTGCAAATCGAAGTCTCAAAATATAGGATCACATGTGTTTACTTCATGGTAACCATCATCATACCCTAAATCAGACATAAGGTGACTATTAAACCCAGTTCTGTGCTCTGTTCAAAGATAGGAAAGGCCCCCACATGTCAATCCTAAAGCCTGCAAGAGTCAGGTTAGTGTAGTCAACGCCCTCAAATATATCATAGGCCTCGGGAATCCAACTACACACTACCGATGGCCACAATAATTAACCTTATGATAATAAGAGTTTATAATTTTTTTTCATTATGATTCTTGCAACATCAATTTCCTTCAGAGTACCTGAAGACTTTCGACTTACTAGAATATTACACCTTTTGATTCATATTGCATCTTTTTCCTTCGACTTATTTCTAACATTCTATTCAGAAGAATACTACCCCTTTTGTTTCCTTTTCCCAGCCTTCAACTTACAAATTCAAATATTTTTAATTCTAGTTTCATCTTTTCCATTCGACTTCATTTTTCCTAACCCTCAAAGAACTTCATTCTAAGACCTTCGGAGATAAGAGATTCCTACCATTACCATTTTCTAAATCATTTCCTTCGGTTCGACTTTAGAACATTCGATTCATAAGCATCGATAACAAATAAAATAAACAAGTCTATTCATTCGTTTTCAATTATAAAATAAGCAAATGCCTTAAACTGCTACTATAAGCACCACTCTCTGTCTCTATTGACTGCTTCACCAGCTCTATCAGCACACCGACTCTTTCAATAATAGTCAGGAGATGTTGTTGAAATATCACCCACCCTAACCCAAATTCCTTCGTCTCATCTTGCTCCCTACCTATCAACTCGCTTATTTGGAGGTTGACGAGCTCTGGAAGCTGCGTCTCTAATTAATGATGCTAACTCATAATCAACATAATTAGTCATCAATGATCTCGATAACTAGCGCATTTACACCGGTTAAACCTATAAATTCCCATACAAATAGATTCTCAGTTGGAACCCTCGACCAGCGTATCCTTGATCTTCTCAAAGGTCCCAACTAAGAGGGGGCAAATTTAGTAGCCTACTCGCAGCCTTCGAGAACAGACCAGATACTTATAGACTCCTGAGAATCTCAAAGCCTATCGTACTTACAAATCTATTAGAGCTGCAAAAAAGCCTACCATCGAGTCCACTAAAGCTTCGACCACCTCTTTAGTCTAGCTTAGCTTCTGGTCGAAAGCAGACAACTCAGCAGACAACCCAGCAGACAGCTCAGTAGATACTCTAGTAGAACCAACTTCATTACAAGACAACTATAAATAAAGATACACTTGTAATTTGACCTCTCTATAGTGACATCATCTTTTATATTTTCTATAAATATGGAAGGAGAGCTACCATAAAGAGGTTAAGAGTTTTTCCCCCAGATACCCTAGAGAAACTCTGAAAACCTTTGAGCACCTTCTAAAGTAGGAAGATTGAGTTTACTTGAGCCTTTATTTGAAATATCATCCATTTATACAATCTCATCTTAAAAATCCTCATTAGAGATCGTGGAGGAATCCCATTCTAGGACTCCATGCAAGTGTGTCTATTCGAAGCTTTCCCTATTTCTATTAAATATACTTGTTAAAACCCCTAGTCGAGCAATAACTCAGTTGTGCAAGAGTTTAATATCCCCTCTACAAGATTAGGCCCCTATAAATGGGACTCTGTGTGCCGTGATGGGACACGTTACCCAGAAAAAAGCATTATGGCAGCAACCACATGCGACATCGATATACACAAAAATTTATTACTTTAATTATTTTAAATATTTTTGGACAATAATAGTGGGCAATAGATTGCCACACAAAATAATTTGAAACTTTTGAAATTTAAATGAGCATGTTCCCTTGGTGAACGAGGTGATTCTCATAGCTATACATAAAAGTACAAGAGCCACTTACATAATAGGGCGTAGGTAAATGTCCCTCATTTCTCAAACGACGCTACTAGCCATGTCAAAAGCATTTATACTGAGAAGAATAGTTTATGTCAAGCCCATGCGGAGTGGTAAAACCTAAAACCCTGCAGGGGTAATTTAGACTAACACACAACACATGAGCCTGAGCACCTCTCGGTCTAAACCCCCTATTAATAAAAAGGGAAATGGACCTAAGAGGGGACCTTTTTTTTTCTAAACCTCAACCTTCATCTACCAAACCTTACCAACTCTAGAAGAAGAGGAAGAGAGACCCAAAAAGAGTTGAGTGGTGCCCTCCTTTGGTGAGACGTGTCAACCCCTAAACTAAGAACAACTTATTATCATCCCTGAGATCGGGGCACCCAAATAGGGATAACTCTCTAATTTACAAACCCCAAATCTCCTAAACTCTTAACCAGGGCCTGCCCCTGAGGTTTATGGGGCCCTAGGCAAGGTCTGAAAATGAGTCTCCCCGTCGGGGAAAAAATAATATGTAGGGCATATTTAGTTATAAAATTTTGATGAAATTTGTAAACAAGGTAAGGGTTTAAACCTCTGATTGGTGAGAGTCAACTATTGTAAACCAGCAACACAACTATTTTTGTATGATTTTTGGGCCCTTTTTTATGTATTAATTTATCATTTGGAGCCCCAAAATTTACTTAAAAAATTGGAGGCCCTAGGCGGTCGCCTCTTGCGCCGATAGCCAGGGCAGGCTCTACTCCTAACCCACATCGTTAAACTTGGCAGTTAAGCTAAGGGCTCTCTTTCTCTGTCCCATAAAAAGAGGACCGACTAAGATTTCTTTCTTGTATCTGCAACCACAGGTCATGAACTTTATAATATAGATAAGTATTGGTTCTTAGTTGCCATTTGGGCTTTTGAGTTTATGTTTTTCTCATCTTCTTATTAGAAGAGATGGAGAGCCAATAATTCAAAAGCAAGGTGAAAGTTAAGAAACAACAATATCTCAAATCCAAATGAAGGGTGGAAATATCTCTAATCTCAGCTCATTGCTAGAAGCAACTCCTGCATTCTTATTTGCGATTTTTTTCTTGAATTATAACTTCTACTTAGTTTAGTTGGTAGTTGTTTATCTATGTAATATCGTAATTATTTGAAATAATCTAGAAGCATATATCTTATCGTAATGTTGGCAAATACTCCCCAAAATCTCTTTTTTGTTATAACCCGGGTCTTAGCCCAAGTTAGAAGGATTTGGAAGCCCGGATATGGAAGCCAAAAGACCAGTTAGTTATTAGTTAGGATAGTTAATTGGTTATAGAGAGTCACCTCTTGGGGGCTATAAATATGTAATAAGGACCCCATTTGGGCCTAACCTTTCATTTAATAAAAATTCTCGTTCATGGGGAGCTTTATCAGTAATGATATATTTCTGGAACGACAAGGATATCAAATTCTTATTTCTAAATTTTGTAGAGGCAAGGATGTGGGCCTGTCCACGATGACAACAAAGATCCCAAAATCTCAAACCAAACAGAAAGGGTGACAATCACACTCAAAAGAGAAAAAAAATATATTTTCTCTCTAAGAAAAAATCCCTCTCTTCATCTCAAAACTTTATTGTGTTGTTGTAAATTCCTATATTTTTCTCTTTCTTCACCATTAGATTTCGCCTAATAATACACAATTTATTTTTTAACTAATTTGTTCCCAACCCGGAATCCTTGAGACGAAAGTGAGAGTTCTAACTTATTTTCTCCAATCTTCTCTTCCATAATTCTTAGTGTTATTTACTTCTATGAAGTCCATGCAGTAAGGGGTTGTGGTGTTGGACTTGGACTCTTTGATCTAAGTTGCTCTGATAAATTCTTCTAATTTAGAAGAAAGAGAAGTTAATAATTACACTGTTTTCAGTAAGAGTAGAGATCAACATGGCCAAAGGGAAACAAAATCCAAAGAGATGGTCTCTTAAGATGACCTTTCATGGCGAGGACCGAAGAAGGATAATGACATTTCTCTTCTATTATTTTTGCAATCTAAAATGTCTTGGGGGATAAAGGATAATCTGTTAAGGTTTTTGCTATTTTAGGGTAGAAGAGTGAATATTATAATATAGAGATAAAAGAAAGAGGTTTTAAACAGAAATATTTTTTACTTGATGGGGACCACATCCTAGCCTCCACAAAATTTGAAACGCTATTTTGATGTCCTTGCCATTACAAAAATATATCCTTGCTTATAAAGCTCCCCCTCGTTCATCTCCTCCTCTCTTTTCTCTCCCTCTCTCCTCTGAGTTACATTGGGTTACAACACGTTATCGATACTTAGATTGTATTGAGGGACGCGCTAGGACGAGATTGATCTTGATTGAAGGGTATAGATTATAAGGAATCTTTAGGGAATCATCTTCCCCTATCCTAGTGTGAGTCAAAATCTCTATTTTTTTAATTTTTTGATTTTCGGAAAAAAAAAATCAAGACATGTGGTATCGATAGCTTGACCCGTAATTTTGATTTTTTTTTTATTTTTTCAAAGAAAAAGAATTGGTGAAATGAGAATGACCTTACAAGAGCGCACATGTTCCCCATTACATCAGCATGATGCTAGATGTATGTAAGGGCACATGTGAGGATAAAATGGTTATGCGCAATGATGTGCACATGGGTGAGTGGACACATGTACAATGCCTTAGGCCATGTACACTAAATAAATGCCGTAGGTGACAAAAATAGGGCATACAATATATTATTTTTGGCATGACCAAAAATAAAAGTCAATCATGGTCAACCTAACCTGGAGATGACTTTGACATTGACATTAGACCAACCTAGATCGGTTCAAGTGGATCTGGAACGAGCCTTTAGGCCTACTACCGATCCAAATACGATCGATTTTAGCAAAAACTAGTATAAAATTTCCAAAAAATGATATCATAGAAAAATTGTGGAACCTTATACTATATCATAGACTTGATCTCTATTTCAGAAAATTAATGATGCTTAGTCTATGCATATTTTCAAAATTAGCATATTTGTTTTCCAAAATGAAATACACTATTGTATGTTATATAGTATATAGTATTAGATATATACTATACGAGCATGTTATGTATCACCAACGCATGACCTATGATATAAACCCCAATTAGGTTATATCGATACTAGATATAAACCCCAGTAATCAAAAAATTGCTTAACATATTACAAATATGCCATTCAAACTTCAAAAAACTATATACCAAAAGGGTATGGTGATCAATATTTAGTTTTTAAAATCTAGTTTATTGTTTCACATATTATTAAAACAAGTTCCATATATATACACCAACATATGGCTCGTATATCGAACGTAAAGTTTACCCCATTAGGCATATTAGGGGACAACTATCTCACATGGGTTTTTGATGCCAAGATGAATTTTACTACTCCATGTAGTCAAGCAATAGAAAAACCTAAACTTATGGCACCTCTTACTGAGGATGCCATTGAGGATGAGATCCATACAACTAAGGAAAATGTTGCTAATGAAGAGCATTGGTAAGTACCAATCAAGATGAAAGCCATGATTTTTTGTCGACATCACATCTGTGATGGTCTTAAAGCTGAATTTATTTCACTTATGATCTCCAGAACGCTATCAAAGATAGGTTCGTCACTCAGAAGGCTATTCTGCTACCCAAAGCCAAATTCCAAAGGCTTAACTTACGACTCTGGGACTTCAAGTCAATTTTGACTACAACTCTGAAGTCCACAGGATCCCAACCATAATGAAAATATGCGCTGAAAATGTCACAGACATTGACATGATTGAAAAGACTTTTGCCACATTCCATGCCTCCAATGTTCTACTACAACAGTAGATCCTAACACAACAGTATGAGCGCCATGTAGACCTTATCACTATTCTTCTCATTGTTGAGCAGAACAATGATTTGTTTATGCACAACCATGAAAGGCACCCTACAGGGAGTGCACCATTGAAAGAAACAAATGTGGCAATTGCGATTGGTTTTAAACTAGGAAAGGGAAATCTCTCTAAGAGACAACCCTGCTAAGGGAAATAATGGAACAAGTGGTCAAGGGACACCAAGGGAAAGAATGGAAGAAGTGAGATAGGAAAAATTTGCCCAATCATCCACAAAGGAAAACCTAATACAAAGAATGGCAATATGTACAACAAGTATGGATGGGTTGGTTACTGAGCGTGCGACTGTCGATCTTCAAGGGCAACAGTGAAACATTTTGAACGCTCCAAGAATAAAAGCCCTGAAGCACATATGGCATATGTTGACAACAACGACACTTTAATGAAAGTTCCTAACTTCTTTGAAGACCATGATGTGCCTGGACCGTCTACCCACGCATAACCCTATTTTAGCACATTGTATTCGTATTTTTGCTTCATAGTCGCATTGTAAGATAATGAAAGCAAGTGCGTGTAAAACAATATTAATATGAATAAAATTCACTTTATCCATTATTCAATTGCAAAAACTACTATCTGTTTGAGATTATATTAATATATCTTCTATTAATAGAAAATCCAGAGGAATTCTAGTTATTAGTTTAAGTAGTAATCTTATACTGACTATAGATGGATCCATATGCCTTTTATGGTACTATTAACAATTCTAAGGAACCATGTCTTATAGATAGTGGTGCTACCTATTCAATATTCCACAAGAAGGAATATTTTATAAACTTGACCTCAAGGCTGTAATATCAACACTATCACTAACACAACTAGCTTGATAAAGGGATCAGGTAAAGCTTGCATCATGTTCCCTACATGCACGATATTGAGAATGCTTTATACTCTAGTAAGACCACAAGGAGCTTACTCAGTTTCAAAAATATCCACAACAATGGATATCATATTAAAACCCACGAGTCAGAAGAAAAAGAATTTCTTCATATCACTTATATCAGAGATGGTCAAAGATATGTCTTGGAACGATTACCTAGTCCATCTAGTGGTATCTACCATAGATACACATTATTGAATCTTATGCAATAACTAATTTTGAGATTAATAATGAGAACATATACCGTATCTGTCATGATCGCTTGGGATATCTTGGATCTACAATGATACACCGAATTGTTATTAACTCAATTAGACACCCACTAAGAGGTCATACGATCCATTTGTTTAAAGAAAAGCCATGCATCTCATGTTCACAAGGGAGACTTGTAACTAGACCATCAGTAACCAAAGTAGGAGCAAAATCACTGTCTTGCCTTCAATGGATACAAGGTGATATTTGCAGACCAATCCACTCAGCAAGTAGACCATTCCGTTACTTTATGGTTTTGATTGATGTATCATGTCGTTGGTCACACGTATGCTTATTATCATCTAGGAAGTACAACTATGTGGGCACATTTTCCATATTTCCCTATTAAGTCTATACGATTGGATAGAGCCGGAGAATTTACTTCTCAAACATTCAATTAGTATTGTACGTCAATGGGAATAGACCTTGAACATTCCGTTCCCCACGTACATACATAGAATGGCTTAGCAAAATTAATAATCAAATGATTACAGATGATCGCCAGACCTCTATTGATGAAAACTCAACTATCGGTCTCTGCTTGGGGTCATATGATTTTGCATACTGCAAACCTCATTCGATTAAGACCAATATCTTTCAAACAATACTCACCAATGCAACTAGTGACTGGGTATCAACCCAATGTCTCCCATTTGCGCACATTTGGATGTGCAGTACATGTTTGTATTGCCCCCACCGTAAAGATAAAAAATGGGACCCCAATGACGCCTAGGAGTATACGTAGGTTATGAGTCACCGTCAATAATTCTATTTTTAGAAGCTAATACGAGCGATACGTTTATTACATGTTTTGCAGATTGTCACTTTGATGAGGCAGTTTTCCTGCCATTTGGGGATATTAAGACAAACGTACGGCATGATGTTCCAAATGTTGAAATCTCATGGAATACACCACAACTCTCCCATATAGATCCATTAAACTCCCAAAGTGATAAAGAGGCTTCTAAGATACTACACTTACACATGATATGATTTGAACAACCCGATGTATTCAATGATGCATCCAAAGCTGCAAAGTTACACGTACCTACTAAGAATGTACCAACGTGTATTGTGATACTAGTAGTGATATCTGCACCCATTCTAATGAATGAATCGAAGGTTAAATGTGGATGTGGTAGACCTAGAATAACCAAGGTGAACACTAATCAGATAGTGCTACAACCTAAGAAGTGACAGAAGGCCTCTACTAGACCTTTATTAAAACGTATCAGAGGATCACAAACTGATGGTGTTGTCAAAGTTATAGAAGGACTAAAACCATCGACTAATGGTGTAGTCAGCGTTAAGAGACAACGTAGAGCACCAACAACAAATATCCAAGTACCTGTAATTACTGAATCAGTTGTGCCTGTCGAGAATCACATTAGTAATTAACCCGAATTGAGGCAAATGCACAAGTAGCTAACCTAGAGGTTTCTATATTTTATGTCTCGCTTGAAGGAGGCCAACTTGATCATAGGGATGAATAGTAGCTATTAACTTGAACATTTTTTGCGCAAGTAGCTAACCTAGAGTTGGACACTCTTGTAAAGCGAGAGGTATTGGGATGAATAGTCCAATTGGATGATTCTACAAAACCAGTTGGATATAAATGGGTATTCATTGGGAAACGTAATGAATCTGCGGATATACTGAGATATAAGGCACATTTAGTTGAACAAGGATTCTCCCAAAAATGGGGAATCGATTACGTGGATACCTATACCCCCGTGATGGATGCGATCATGTTTCGTTAATTACTCAGCTTGTTAGTTAGAGAAGGACTAGACACGTGTCTAATGGATGTGGTTACAACATACCTGTATGGTAAGCTGGATACATGCATACACATAAAAATACCTGAGGGATATCCATTACCAAAGCATATCAATCCAGGGGATAAGAAAAAGTATGCACTAAAAATACATAAATCATTATACAAACTCAAGCAATCTGGACTCATGTGGCAAAATCAGTTAACTAAACATTTGAGAAATCGTGGATGTACCAATGATCTAATAGTTCCATGCGTGTTTATGAAAAAGATAAACACAGGATTTGCTTTAATCGTAGTATATGTAGATGACCTCACTCTCATCAAAACTTAAGGGGAGATAAAGGACATTGTCTCTTCCTTAAAAGAGGAGTTCAAGATGAATGATCTAGGTACATCCAAGTTATGATTAAGAATATAAATAGAGCAATTACCTAGTGGGATACTGATTCATCAAACAATGTACTTCAAGAAACTTTTACAGTGGTTCCGTATGGATGAATATCATCCACTACTAACACCAATGATTTTGAGGTCTTTGGACATTAAACTTGACCCATTTTGTCCTCCAAAAGAGGGTGAAGAACTCCTAGGACCAGAAATCCCATACCTAGAAGCCATAAGAGCTTTATTAGTAGTAAATCTGTTAGTGTGGCACAGTTTTTCCCCTACACAAAGGCATTAGAACGGTATAAAGCATCTATTTCGTTACCTACAAGGAACAATCGATTTAGGATTTTTCTACTCTAAGAAGACAAGTAACAAGTTGATCGGGTACACAGATGCTGACTATCTCTCAGACCCACACAAAGTTGATCGGTGAAACAAACGATGGTGGCAATATCTTCAAATCATTCAGAGATCCTAGTACTGCATGAAGCAGGAAGAGAAGCTATTTGGCTCAGAGCACTTATTAACCTCATTAACACATGCTGTGGATTACAATTAATCTGAAGCTCACCTATAACAATCTTTGAAAACAACTCCACCTGTATCCCATAACTCAAAGGTGCATTCATCAAAGGATATCGCACGAAGCACGTATCACCGAAGTTTTTCCATACACATGAACTACAAGAGACTGGAGTAGTTGACATTTAACAAGTTTACTCAACGAAAAATCTAACCAACTTGTTAACCAAGGCATTAACAAGATGACCTTTTTGAAATATGATCTATGACATTGGGATGAGAAGACTTAACATATTACAAGTGTTAGGGGGAGATTCTCCATAATACTCAAAGACTAAAGTGCGTTGTACTCTTTTACCTTTTACAAATAGTTTTTGGCCTACTAGAGGTTTTTCCATACAAGGTTTTTAACGAGGCAACACTAAGCGTGTCTCTTGCTATCTTGAAAGAATGGTTGCATTCTTTCCTATCTAAAGTTTTTCCTTTGGGTTTCCTTGTTAGATTTTGAATAGTACAAGATACTTTAAGAATAAGCAGACACCCAAAAGGGGGTGTATTATAACTTGGGTCTAGGCCGTTAGAAGGGTTTAAAAACCCGTATATGGAAACCTAAGAGACTAGCTAGTTATTAGTCAGGGTAGTTAATTAGTTATAGAGAGGCACCCCTTGGGTCCTAGCGTTTCATTCAATAGAAACTCTTATTCCTCTCTTCCCCTATTTTGTCCCCCTCTTTCCATTGAGATACATTTTGTTACAACATATTCTATTAAAATTAAAGTTGTTTAAAGAGTACTCTTTCTTAAAAGAAAATTAAAGAAAATCATTGTATAGTAACAATCCATATTAAGAAAAAAAAGCTCAACTTAATGGTTGACCTTTAACCATCCATCACGCGATGTGGAACTCAATAAACTTTTCTATAGTCTAGATTATATTAGGCAAAACTCAAATTAGAGCATGTTCATTGGATAGAGCAGGATAAAAACTTAATATTGCCCAAATATTTACAATAAAAAAATGTTTCTCATGGATGTATAGTAAACCTACTCTATATTCTTAAAAAAACGTCCTCTATAAATGGTTATATTGCAAGATTTATGATATGGGTATGTTTGGAGCTCTGTCTTAAATTTTAGTTATCTCCAGGGATTACTTTGCAATTTCTTTATCTTGGTCAAATTTGTAAATCCCTAATTTATTTTCCCCCTGGAATTACTTTCTCTCTCTATTAAGTTTTATTAAGGTCCAAATTTGTGACTTCTGGGAGTTGGGAGTGGGTTCCTGCTCATGTAGCTAATATATCGACACATGTAAGTTAAAGCTCAAACTTAAAAGTGGCTAGGTGTAAAACACATTGTACCAAAACTATCCTTTAAGTAAACCAAATTCTCTCTTACATCTACAAAACTCTTTGCTTCCATTGTATCCAAAGTCGAAATTGCCTCATATCTTTAGAGAAAGAGAGTATTTCCCCTCCAAAAGACATTAAACAAGAGAACCATCCTCAGGGTTTTGGAATTCCCTGAATCACCATCGTCTGCAACAAAGAAGGATTAGAGATTTTTGGTTTCATATCAAATGATTCTTGTCGTCAGTGTCCCTAAAACATCCATCTCCTACGATACTCCATGCTTCTTAAAACCCATGTTTTGCTTGTTGAATAGATACCATAATTTCAAGTTAAAATGTATGTTATTTGATAAGTCACGTGGTTGTACCCACGACCACGCATAACATGTTTCGTACGTCGTGTGCATACCTTCTTATTTAGTTCTTATTATTTACTTTAATTGTATTACAATTAGAAGAAGTCTCTTAATTAGAGTCTTACTAGGGTTTCAATTTATGCTAGGTCTCTTCTCCTATAAAAGTGAGCCTAAACTTAGTTTAATTGCTATGTTGCTTTTAGTGAGAGAAAAAACTTAGCCTCAGAGAGAAAGATTGTAGAGTTTTGGGTAAATCTCATAAATGCTATGTCATTTGACCTTTATTTTATGCATTTGAGAAATCTTAGTATTAATCGAGGTTAATTTAGCTTCCGGACACGTAGTTTATAACAATTTGGTATCAGAGCGAGATTCGTTCCATGGGTAAGAGATGACAAATTCTAAATTTGTGATGTATATTCAAGCTATTGTTCGATCGCGGAGATTGAGGCGGGTATGAAGGATAGGGGATGGATTGAATTTGATCGAGAAAACTCGAGTACGTTCCAACGCAATGAATCTACAAAGAGAGAGGCTCAACGAGTAATTTGTGTTGTGAGTGGAGAAGGTGATGTTGCATTAGGAAGTTCACGAAAAAAATCTCACAATGAGGTCACAGTTTTGGGGCATGAAACCTACCCAATTGAAGTTCCTAATCATCATGACATTCAGCCCAAGGAAATCCAAATTGTAACAACCCTGTTACCAATAATTTGCCAATCGGAGAAAGGAATTTAAGAAAAACTTAGCATGAAGGAGATGGAAGAAACTCGCGAGTCATTTAAATGTGGATTAAACTGTTCGAGCGAGTTTGATGAAATTCAAGTCAAAAATTATGTTGCCAATTCTAGGTAAAAATTGGTAAGTCGTTCGAACGACTTATTAGTCTGTTCGAACAAGTCGAGTACTCATTGAAAAGATACATTGATGTTTGATAAAAATTTGGTTACTAAAGTTGTTTTAGGCATTACTCAAACCATCGGGGAGAGTTTTAATGGTTAATTAAGGTCGGACAATGCCAGACCATCGCAAGGGTTTCTAAAAAAAAGCCAGAGAGGAGTCGAGGAAGTAAGGGAGTTACCCTATGTGCTTGGTACGGGGTGTGGAAAGTGTAGTCTTACGTCATATGGTACCGGTCAGGGCCTGTTTGGTATCGGGCATGACATAGTTAAAGACGAGTAGGGCATGCCGTTCGTAGCTCCACGTGACCCACACATTCTAAACACTCAATTGGAGCTTACCGTCCTATGCCTCTCATAGACCCAGTTCAACCTTGTACGGACTTGAGAAAACAATGCACATAATATGTACAACATCTCTGGAGTTAGAAAAAATTGTAGAACACATTGAGGGTAATTTGGGCCAGAATGTACTAAATCAAAACGTAAAAAGAACAAAATCGAGGTCGCCAAAGACGAAAACTACTGCTCATAGCTTCAATACCGGAGTGGTCACAACCACGCTTAGAGTCTTTGGGGCAACCATCAAAATCACAGGGCTGTGAAAACGACTTCAATTGTTGAAGAAGATGGAACAAATCTTGCACAAAAATGATTTACAATCTAGAGATAAAGAGTTGGGATCACGTGTGCCTCACATGGCACCTATCTTAAAATAATAATATTTGAGGCCGTGCCCAGCAGTTGGCCCAACCCAAGCTATCAAACCTAGCAGGGACATCCCAAGCCAGGCCAAGCTATGCCAAACCCAAGCTCAAGCAAGTCCAATAAGGACTGCAAACTCGAGCCCAACACAGCCTGAAATAAGCCCAAACTTGGCATGCAAACTACAATTCCTAATGACAACAACCTTGGATGAACATATGATAATACACGCTCCAGCCACTACCTCAATGAAACTGACAACAACTCTGGTGACAGTATCAACAATTGATGGGTCCTTAAAAGAGGTATTAATGTTTTTATTATCGATCCATTTTGGGATGAGTTTGAAGACCATCAAAGTAAGAGTTTTCATCACTATTTGGGACTAAACGATGAAGTCATGCACAAAAGTTTTGGCACAACAATCGTTTGTTTATTTGAAGGCAAACCAAATGGGTACGACAAATACCGTGGATGAATTTATAGTTGTCCTATACTCTTATTTGTTTATTATGTATTTACTTTGATGCATGGAAGAATTTTGATGCATGGTTCTAGTAGATTAGTACAGTTAGTAGCTATGCATCCAATGAAGCGACACAGGTTTCCAGATGATGCGGTACCCAATCAATTTGGTATATTAGTGAGTTATTACAAATTTTGTGGCCGTCTTCCCATTTCTTTTGGCGCGTATTATTTTAATGACTTGCTTATTTTCTTAACAAAATTCGTGGCCAAATTCTTTAAAGACAGGGAGAGGTGACAAGTCACGTGGTCGTACCCACGACCACACATAATATATTTTATACGTTGTGTGCATACCTTCTTAATTAGGTTTTGTTATTTACTTTAATTGTATTATAATTAAGAGAAGCCTCATAATTGTTGGAAAAAATGCATGTCTTTTTCGTTGTGGTTTGAATAAAACCTTGGTGATTACTGTTAGTCCCGCATTGGATAAGTGAAAAGAGTATTTTCAATTTATATTGGGTTACACATGTATAACATGTGTAAGCAAGTGGTGCCCTCACAAGTGTGTGAGGCAAGTGTATGAAGGCTTGCTATGGGGACGCCCATGGGCTTGCGTGTACGAACCAACCTATGACCCATTTAGACTATTTTATAGATTCTATTCGAATAAGTCTATCGAATAAGATTGTATTCAAATATTCTATTCGAATAAATCTGGCAGGATGAATCTATTCGAATGGAATATTATTTTATTCGAATAGAATCTTGCAGGGAGAATCTATTCTAATAGATTATGATTCTATTCGAATAAATTTGGCAGTAAGAAATGTATTCGAATATAAATAGATTCTATTCAAATAAAATATGCAGTTATCTTCAAAGAACAACTCTTCTCAGAGGTGTGTTTTGGAATGCAACCTTATCTACAGGTGCTTCTAAAGGACACCTTATCCTTTATTTAAACAATCATTCTTGATGTGTTTAACACAAAAAACATCCCCGAATCTCATTCCTCCTCTTCAATTCGATTCCTTCTTGAGAGTGAAATCACAGATAGTTTGACAGGCGCATCAACTTGAGTGCTTCAAGTCTATGCGATTTGATTGTTGTATCTTGGGAGACATGTACTGTGATAAACTGTGAAGCACCATACACAGGGTAAAATCTGTCTTAAGGAAATTGCAGTGACTGCAAGCCTCGATCTTGAGTTTTTTCCATTTCCTTTTCGTTCGTCTTCAACAAAATTCTGAATACATGTTCTACAATCTCAAGACAAATCTCAAGAACTCTTCTTTGTGTTCATGTTTTTTAAAGATGACGATTAACAAAACTGCAGTTCGTGTTCATCAAGAAAAGCCAAAGAAGTTCAATGGAGCGGAGTTCAAACGATGGTAGCAGAAAATACTATTTTATCAGACTACTCTGAATCTTGCTAAATTTTTACAGGAGAGTACCCCTGCTCTCAAAGATAATGAAACTGACAAGACAACTGTCGCTGCTGTGAAGGCATGGATCCATTCCAATTTTTTGTGTAGGAACTATATTCTGAATGGGCTGGATGATAAAATGTACAATGTTTATAGTCTACTCAGGATTGGTAAGGAACTATGGAATTCTTTGGATAGAAAGTGCAAGATAGAAGATACAGGTACGAATAAATTTTTAGTCAGTTGATTCCTTGACTTCAAGATGATTGCCTCTAAGTCAGTTATCAGTTAAGTGCAAGAGTTACAGATTATCATGTATGGATGTCATGCAAAAGAAATAATTATGAGTGAATCATTTCAAGTTACTTTATTAATTGAAAAATTACTTTTATCTTGGAAGGAATTTAAGAATTATTTGAAGCACAAATGCAAGGAGATGAAGTTTGAGGACTTGATCGTGCATTTGATAATTGAAGAAGATAATCGTAATAGTGAGAAAGCAATTGGAATTGGTTCGCTGGAATCAAAAGCTAATGTAGTTGAAGGCAATCCTTCCAGCTATAAGGGTAAATCCCTTAAGAAGAATGAGAAGAAGGGTAATAACCTTACACTGGGTCCAACCAGAAGATACTTCAAGAAGTATTCTGGGAACTACCATAACTGCGGTAAGAAAGGACACCGCGCAGAGGACTGCAGGAAGAATGAAAGCAATTCTTCAAAGAACAAGCCTTTTCAAGCCAACGTGTCTGAGTTGGAGAACCTTTCTGCAGTAGTCTCTGAAGTGAACTTGATCAGTAACGCCAAAGATTGACGGATTGATACTGGAGCAACATGCTACATTTGTTCTGATAAAATCCAGTTTTTTCATACAATAAATTGGACAGTGATGAAAAACTGTTCATGGGAAACTCTGCAACTTCTGTGGTTGAAGGAGTTGGAAAGGTTATTCTAAAGTTTACATCAGGAAAATAACTTACTCTGAATGAAGTTTTGCATGTTCCACATATTCGAAAGAATTTGGTGTCTGGATCAATTTTAAGTAAGAAATGTTTTAGGCTGGTATTCGAGTCGGACAAATGTGTCTTAACTAAAAGAAGAATGTTTGTAGGAAAGGGCTACTTGTGTGATGGCATGTTTAAATTCAATGTTGATGCAACCCCAATATTTATCAATAACATTGAAGGTTCTGCCTACATTCTTGAGTCTTTTAATGTTTGGCATGCACGATTAGGCCATGTTCATAGTGGTTCGTTGTGCAGATTAATGAATTTAGGACTGTTGCCTAAATTTAACATTGATTGCAAACAAAAATGTACAACATGTGTTGGAGCAAAGTTTGTAAAACAACCTTTCAATCAATTGATTAAAGTAAGATATTACCTCTCAAATTAATTTACAATGATTTATGTGACTTAAAATTCGTCCAAACAAGAGGTGGGAAAAAGTATTTTATTACTTTTATCGATGACTGTACTATGTACAGTCATGTGTATCTACTCCGGAGTAAAGATGAAGCATTAGAGATGTTTACACTTTTCAAAAATGAGGTTGAGAATCAACTTGAAGGGAAGATTAAAACCTTAAGGTCAGATAGAGGTGGTGAATATGTTTCATCCGCTTTTGAAGAGTTCTGTGTTCAGAAAGGGATTATTCACCAAACTACTGTACCTTATACACCTCAGCAAAATGGAGTTGCCGAGAGGAAAAATAGAACTTTGAAAGATATGGTCAATGTCATGTTGATTAGTTCTGGATTGCCACAAAACTTGTGCAGGGAAGCCTTACTTTCAGCAAACTATTTACTGAATAAGATTCTTCATAAGAAGACTAATAACATTCCTTATAAACTTTGGAAAGGTAGAGTACCTTCCTTTAAATTCATGAAAGTGTGGGGATGTCTTGCAAAAGTGCAAGTTCCAGTTCCTAAACGTGTGAAATTGGGACCAGAAACAATCGACTGTATTTTTATTGGCAAAGCTAATAATAATAGTGCATTCAGGTTTCTGGTACACAAATAAGAGGTCACTGATATACATGATAATATATTCATTGAATCACGTGATGCTATCTTTTTTGAGGATATTTTCCCAAACAAAAAGAGTGATAATGCGAATTCTCTGAAAAGATCACATGACGATGCTTCAAGTAGTGATCTTCAACCAAAAAGTTCTGAGCAAGCTCCAAAACTTAAACGTGGCAAATGTGCTAATACCTCATCCGTAAGAATCGGTCCGGAATATCTAACTAACCTGTTAGAGAATGAACCTCAAACCTTCAAGGAGGCCATGCCAACTCTGAGGCTCCTAGCTGTAAAGAGGCAGTGCATGGTGAAATTGATTATATTATGCAAAATCATACGTGGGAGTTGGTAACTCTTCCACTGGTAACAAACCAATCGGTTGCAAATAGATCTTCTAGAGGAAGATGAAACCTGATGTTTCTATAGACAAGTACAAGGCGCAAATTGTTGCTAAGGGATATAGGCAAAAGGAGCCTAGATTACTTTTACTCTTATTTGCCAGTTACAAGAATAACATCTATACGAATGTTGATAGCTATTGCAGCTTTGCATAAGCTTGAAGTACATCAAATGGATGTGAAAATAGCTTTTCTAAACGGTGAATTAGATGAGGAAATTTATATGAACCAACCTCAAGGGTTTATTGTCCAAGGACAAGAACACAAAGTTTGCAAACTTGTGAAGTCATTGTATGGATTAAAATAAGCGCTCTTACAATGGCATACAAAGATTGATCATGTTATGATCAAGGATGGATTTAAAATCAATGAATGTGACAAATGTGTTTATTATAAACGCATTGATGTTGCATGCGTAATTGTATGTCTCTATGTAGACGATATATTGATTTTGAGGATTGATATTAATGTAATCAAGTCCACTAAAAAAATGTTGACCAGGAACTTCGACAAGAGGGACCTAGGTATTGCAGATATTATTCCTGGAATCAAGATTAATAGGACATCACAGGGAATTGTATTGTCACAAGCACATTATATAGAAAACCTGCTTAAGAGATTCAATAAGTTTGAGTGTAAAGGTTTTGAAACACCATTTGATAGAACTCAACACTTAGCAAAAAACAAGGGAGATAGCGTTTCTCAACTTGAGTACTCACGTATCATAGGCAGTCTCATGTATATTTTGAACTACACCAGACCAGATATTTCTTATGCAGTAAGTAAACTGAGTTGGTATACGAGTAATCCTGGAGATGCACATTGGGTGGCACTCGTTAGGGTTTTAAAGTACTTAAAGTACACCTTACACTATGGTTTGCACTATACTTCTTATCTAGCTGTACTTGAAGGATATAGTGATGCAAATTGGATTTTGGATTCTGACGAGTTAAAATCTACTACTGGATATGTGTTCACACTTGGAGGTGCAGCAGTATCATGAAATCTCAGAAACAAACATGTATAGCTCGTTCCACGATGGAATCTGAGTTCATTGCTTTAGACAAAGCTGGGGAAGAATCATAATAGCTTCAAGAGTTTCTAGAGGATATTCCTTATGGCCACAATCTGTGCCTGCTATATGTATTCATTGTGATAATCAAGCAGCACTAGCAAGGGCTAAGAATCAAGTGTATAATGGTAAGTCACGACATATACGTCGTAGACATAATACTGTTAAGAAGTTACTTGCAAATGGCATAATATCCATTGATTTTGTAAAATCTCCGGAAAACCTTGCGGATCCATTTACAAAAGGGTTGTCGAAAGGGCAAGTATACTGTACATCAAAAGGAATGGGATTAATATGGCCAATCCACGAGTAATCCCAATGGTAACCTAACCTAGTTGACTGGAGGATCCCAAGATCTAGGTTTAATAGGAAAACTGGTTAAGGCTTATTCACCAAAGTACTGCGGAGACTCGGTCTCCATCTCATTCCTCATGTAACAGTGCAACCTGCAGAGTTTGTTAGGGTAAAGTTTGTTTTTAATGATTCCTATAGCTTGTGTATACAAGTAGAGTACGACAGGGTACTATTAATAGGAAATCACCTATGTGAGTAAGATGTGAGGGCCGCTTCCGTAAGAATTGAGATGGCTGAATTCTCTAATAGCACTCATGAATCCGAGATTGTCCCGGGCCAAAATGGACACAACATTTAGAACTGTCTGTGACAGGAACGGAACTGTGTGAATTCTATTGTCTGGGCTTACATTAACGGCTGAACAGTTCATGACATCATGTTCACTTCTTAGCCAAGTATGTCCGATAGTTTTTCACTAGAGAAGGTTCAAGTCTACAAGACACCTTTTTTGATGCAGAGCCATTCCTACCATTACTCTCAAGATTCTTGTTCGTTCTCGTCTTTCCTATTTTCATTCAAATATGGGGGATTGTTGGAAAAAACGCATGTCTTTTTCGTTGTGGTTTGAATAAAACCTTGGTGATTACTGTTAGTCCCACATTGGATAAGTGAAAAGAGTATTTTCAATTTATATTAGGTTACACATGTATTACATGTATAAGCAAGTGGTGCCCTCACAAGTGTCTGAGGCGAGTGTGTGAAGGCTTGCTATGGGTCGCCCATGGGCTTGCGTGCACGAACCAACCCATGACCCATTTGGACTATTTTATAGATTCTATTCAAATAAGTCTATTCGAATAAGATTGTATTCGAATAGAATAATATTATATTCGAATAAATATGGCAGGAAGAATCTATTCGAATGGAATATTATTCTATTCAAATAGAACCTTGCAGGGAGAATCTATTCGAATAGATTATGATTCTATTCGAATAAATCTGGCAGTTATCTTCAAAAGATACAATTCTTCTCAAAGGTGTGTCTTGGAACATAACCCTATCTACAGGTGCTTCTAAAAGAAACCTTATCCTTTATTTAAACAATCATTCTTGATGTGTTTGAGACACAGAAAACATCCCTGAATCTTATTCCTCCTCTTTGATTCGATTCCTTCTTGAGAGTGAAATCACAGATAGTTCGACAGGCGTATAAACTTGAGTGCTTTAAGTCAATGCGATTTGATCGTTGTAGCTTGGGAGACAGGTACCGTGAAAAATTGTAAAACACCATACGCAGGGTAAAATCTATCTTAAAGAAATTATAGTGACTGCAAGCCTCGATCTTCAGTTCTTTCCATTTCCTTTTTGTTCGTCTTCAAGAAAATTCTGAATACATGTTCCATAATAATTAGAGTCTAGCTAGGGTTTCTATTTTTGTTAGGCCTCTTTTTCTATAAAAGAGAACCTAAGCTTAGTTTATTTGCTATGTTGGTTTTAGTGTGAGGAAAGGCTTAGCCTTTGAGAAATAAAGAGATTATAAAGTTTGGGGTAAATCTCATAAACCGTAGGTCTTTTGACCTTTATTTTATACAATTGAGAGAACTTAGTGTTAATCGAGGTTAATTTAGCTTTTGCGCATATAGTTTTTAACATTATCGATTTCTTTAGTTTTCCGTATCTGGTGTAGAATGGAAAGGCATTTTTTACCGTCATCCCTTATGGCATCGACAAGAAAATTCTCCATGTAACAAAAGAATTAATGTTTTTTGTGTGTGTATTTTTTTGCAAGGTTAATCTAGGGTTAAGGCAGGACAAAGGCCGTGACCTTTTATTAAGCAACACCAACCAGGTTAAACCCTATAATGTATTATACCCTTAGCATCCTTATCCAAATAAACATTCAACTGGGCATGGAAGGATCTAGGAGCTAATATCATTTTACCTATACATCACAGTAAGATGCTAAAAAGTTAAAACTATTGCTACATTATCTAAATTCATGTCTAATGCTAAACTCTTGAAGCTTGCTGATATGCATTTGTACGTTCTTCATCATTCTGTTACAACTCCAAGGATAGTCAGATCTATCTTTGATTAAGGAAACCATTAGTATATAGTCTGTAACAACAATGATCCTTTCAATGTCCCTTTCCACTGTAATAGTGAGTCTTCTTAATATTGCTTTCATTTTATGGGTTGTCACTGTTGTAGGTTCTTCTTTTTCAGCAAAAGTAAATAAACAAGTAAGTATCATCTCTTAATAGGCTTCCATATCCCCATAGTAGTTAAAACAAATCAAAACTCTATACTTATTTAATGGGGAAATGTTTTTTCTTTAAATCAGATTTAGGTAACCTGGTTGGGAGAGCGGACAATTAATAGAGGAACATTAGAATCAGAGAGGCGAGCTCACAAAATATGATTGTTTTGAGTTGAGAAGGAAATATGAAATGAGGGGGGGGGGGGGGGGGGGTGAGAGAGATAGAAGGATATATGAAGGTTGAAGATTATTGTTTCCTTGAAGGTAAAATAAGGATTATTAAAAATGAAATTGTAACTTTATGTTTGACAACACTAGATCTAAGTGTCACATAAACTTGTGAAGGAGCAGGTGGCCTACTACTTGCTTCCGGGAGTCGCAAATCCGGATAATTTCAATTTATTAATGAAATTCATGTATTTTAATTACTCTTTGTTAGTGTTGTTGTGGATCTTCATGATAAACTCATTAACCCCGCTAAAGGATTTCTCTTTGTTGATGATTTGACACAGAGTATCATGGTTTGTGGGCAATTGCAGCCACTTATGTTTGATGACGGCTATGAATCTCCCCCTTTCAGCTCAATTCGATTGTAAGTGTGGTTATTTCTTTTATTGGTATTTGTTTTGTGAAAATAGAGATATAGGGAATTTTGGTGATAATTGTGAATAAGATTTCGGTATTTTAGATTTATATATTTATTAGGTTTAGATGAGATGTGCAAATTTACCACTTACACTATATGAATGAGTAATTAGGGGCCAACCCAGCTTGCGTGAGGACATATACACCTATTTATACATGAGACCCCTTTTAAATGATGCCATTTGGAAAATGACAACCCATCAAGGACAAAATTTCTCTAAAATCTCAAAGGTATTTTTTAACCCAAAACTTCCCTTCATTACTTGCTAACTCCTCCATCTCACGAGAAGCATTTATACATTTCTTCATCTTAACCAATAGTTTTCCACAATTACTACATTTCTGATTATAACTCTACTATGACTATTTATAAACAACATAAAAAATTCTAGTTTGGATTTTTGATTTCGGCAAAAGTTTTTTACAAATTCAACTATATTATTGCAACAAAAATAATACGCGGACAAAAAAATATATATTTTGAGAATTACTATCATGTGTTTGTTGATTATGTGACTTTCAGAGATGTCATCGACATCTTTGAAACTTTTTGTAGAGTTAAGTTTTTTTAATTGTAATATTGCTCACCTGTCATTTTTTAATTTGGGTTTGAATTTTTTTCGTGAATTGATTATAGTTCTCAAACTAGAAATTTAAAAATTTGGAAGTAAAAGGTAGAAATAAAGATGTAACTAGGGCTATTTTCAGATCGGATCGGATCGAAAAATAACCTAATCTGAATTTTTCCAATTTTTTTGAAATTCAAAATTCTATTCCGATCTGATTTTTTTTCTTCAGAATTTTTTTTTTCTTCCAAAATCGTAATTGCAAGATTTTTTAGAATAATTGAAATTCCGAATAAATTGGAAAATTCTGATCAAAATTTGGATATTTTTTTTGGAAATATTGATTTCATAGAGTTTAAATATAATAAAAATTAATTTTTTGGGTCTCCAATTAACATTTAACCATTACTCATACTATAGGTAAACTTGTTAGAGTATAATATGTATGTCTTAAAGTTTTGAGTAGGGGTAATAAAGATTAAATCATAAAACTACAAAAGAGAACATGAAGATCAAATATAAATATTTAGATTTTTCGCATCAGAGCATTTTTGAAAAATTCGGATTGGAATAATTGGAAAATCGGAATCATATAATTTTATTCGATTCCGATCCGATTATTTTTGGAAAAAAATGGAAATCGGAATTGCAATAGAGTGATCCAAAATTAGAAAAAATCAGATCAGATTTTGGAAATTTTGGAATATCGAGAAAAAGTTGCGGTTCTAGATGTAACAATACAAGACGGTATTTTAGGATTTTTAATTTACTTTGAGGGATTTGTGGGATAAAATTCTTGATGGGTTGTTATTTACCAAATAACCTCATTTGAGAGGGGTCCCATGTACAGATGGGTGCATACGTGCTCACACAAGCCGGGTTCATTGGGGGCATCAAATCTGTCCCTTTTGGGGGCGCTCTATAGCGGTTGCTACTGCAAATGCACCCATGGTTCCTGCCAAAGTATTTTCAATATTTTTCCTCCTCTAAGTCATATGTTTTCTGTCTTCTATTGAGAATCATGATCTAGACTGATTCTTCTCTGAAATACACAAAACTCGAAAGGAAGTATATCCCGTCATTTACGAGTGATGTGTGCAGGTAGGTGCCTAATTGGCAGTTAGGGGCTTTAAGAGCATCTTCAATAGCATGGTATACTATTAAGGTTTTCCTATACTTTTGCAAAAACCCCTTCTAATAAGACTATGAGGTTCAACATACTCACCCACATACCCTTCTAAAGTATGCAAAACTTGAACTTGGGAGGAGTATGCGCATACCGCCTGAGTGCTGAACTATTGAGCGCCCAACACTTTTTTAATATAGCTGACATCTATCTCTCCCATCATAACTTCTCTCTCTTACTTAAGCGCTGAACCGTTGAGTACATAGATTTTTTAATACACGTGGCATCTCTCTCTCTCTTTCCAAGTTCTCTCTTAAAACCTTAATTATCTGTTGGATGAAAATAATATGCGATTCTAGAATACTGGTATGGTAAACCAGAATCGCATACTCTTCTGTTGGAAATGCTCTAAGCTACACATTTTTTCTTTGTAATATTTGTTGCAATAAGGTCAGTATGTCTTGCTATTTACTGTGTCAAAGTCCTTGGGCATGTACTGGTTTTTCATTTTTATATTATCTCCTTTTTAGCTTCAGTCCCTACTTTTCTTGATGTGATTTTCCTTTCTTCAACTCCTTAATTACTTCTTAGATAAACTTGAATAAAGCTTTGTCGATACTGCATTATCGAGGTGTACTTTAATCTAATCATAATACCAATATTGCTCACTTTTCTTCTTGACCACTTCTTCAAATGTACTTGAAGTTTTTTTGTATGCTTTAATCCTTTACACGATCTTACCTTAGTTATAGAATTTAGGAAATATATAGCTAGAAAGTATTGGAAACCTTCAAAGCATAAAGTATGCGGTCTTTGTATATAGTGTAATTCGATGCGTGTTATATAGGATGAAGAGCGTGTTATATAGGATGAAGAGTTTCTATGCCTTCTGTAGTTAACAATCATTTATGGGATATTTTAAGTTTAGTCCCACCTACAAATTGGATATTTTCCTTTAGTCCCCAAGTTGTTGAAAAATGTACTTTTGGTCCCCAAATAACCTCTGACCACAGGTCAACCTTATTTGAAAGTCTATTTTTGCCCCGAAGTACCTGATCTACCCTCACGAGGGTTGTACGTGCAGACAACTTGTTACCTGTTATCTAAAATTATGTGAGGGTAGATTAGGCACTTCACGATAAAAATAGATTTCAAATAGGGTTAATGGGCCATTTGGGGATAAAAAGTGCATTTTTCATAAACTTGAGGACTAAAGGCAAATATCCAGTCTGTAGGTGGGACTAAACTCAAAATATCCCATCATTTATTCATACTTACATGTGCCTTTCATTTGCACACAATTGAATATTTAACATTTTTGCTTTATTTATAGGAGGTACCTTTGGATTACTGTGGACGCTTTACCAACTAGCAAAGAAGAAACTAGAAGAGGTTATCCCCAACTCATTCCTATTATGTACTTGCATGGTCTGTAATCAGTACTTGAATACAACCCCAATCCTATTGGACTTCAAATTCCTAGATTCAATAGGCAGAGTAGTTCACAAAAAATGTTATAGTTCTTCTGATGTATTTAAAGAAGGAAAGAAGAGGATCCCAATCTAACGATTATGAGTTTGGACTGTATTATGATTGATAGATTTGATTTACGGTAGTAGTTTTAAGAAGATCCAAATCTCATGATTGCGCATAATAAACAACTAACTCTTTTGCAATGCGAATCCTTTTAGTTCTCATAAAGCGCTGTTCATTTGCTCCAAATAACTCTTCGAAGCGGTACCATTATTTACTTGAGGTTGTACATTTCCAGGATCCAAGTCTTCATTCTTAAATACTGTAAACAACTCATCATTCAAAGAAATCCGGCAGAGGTAATTATGTATGGCTATACATGCAATAACTATGTTTCTCTGAGTTGGGAACTTGTACTTGGGCATTGCCTTCAATATAGGGAATCTTGCTTTAAGAACATCAAATGTTTCCTCGATGACATTTCTTAACTTTGCATGTGCATGATTGAAATGTTCTTCTTTAGTTTGAGGTTGCCCTCCCCTCTAAAAATCTTGAAGCCAATGCCACACTCCCCTAAAAGGACACATAAAGAACTTGGTGTGCACGTAAACTGCATCACAAAAGTAGTACATGTCTACAAAATAATTAACAAACTCTACTTAGAATAAAGCAATAAATTAATGGATACTTCACTATCGTAACTTTAAATAAGATGATTATCTTCAGTAGGAGGCAGGGAGAACTTGTTAGCTGGGTCTCCAATAGTCTGAGTTAGGACATTCGAGTGATGAGCAGTACCTTCCCAACCAGCTTGGACATAGATAAAATTCATATCTAAATCACATACTAACGTCACATTCTAAAAGCAATCACCCTTCCCTCTTTCCCTAAACAAAATTTGGTCCGATTTAGGAACTTGTGCACTAATCAAGGTGCCATCTATAACTCCAATATCCCTTTTAAATGGTCCTTCTCTTAACTATTTTTGAATATGAATTTCTCCCAGTTCCTGAATATTAGGAAGCACTATCATCTCCTTATTAAAGTGAAGCATTCCTCTCAACACTTCGTGAAAACTCTTACTAATAGTTGCTCCTGAATGTTGATATTTATGCTTCATTATGTGGTTTCTCATTGAATAAGCTATAGTTTCTAAAAAAATAGCCATCTTCTGCTCCACATCTATGTGTTGGCTATCTATAACCCATCCCCTCGATATGAAATGTTCACATAAAGAAACAAATGCATCTTTGTTCATCCTCAGTGAATCATAAGTAATTTGGTTAGGGCCACGAAGAATCTCATTGACGCGTTCTCTACCTATTAAGATAGAGACATACAATTTCTCTCTTTGTTTTTTAGCTAGCATCCTAAGTATCAATTCTAAGGATGTTAACTGGATAATGGTCTACTGTCTAGGATCCATATTCACTACAACAAAATAATTTATACAACAATTATATACTACTCCCAAATTATGAACGCCAAACACAATCCAAAGATACATTACATAGTTTACTACATATTTGTAGCGCCCCGCTTTTTGTTATAACTAGTTGTGTAGTAGTTGTGGTTTAAACTCGTTGCACCCGGTAGTATGTGATCTTAACTCTAGTTTCCCTAACCCATTCAACCCACCACCGAAATAACTCCTTGCTTCTCTCCTTCTTCTCCCTATTTCTCCTCCATCAACCTTCTCCAATCTCTCTTTCTCTCTCTAGAATCTCATCGGAGAACAACATTATGCCGGTTGGATTCCGACCTATAACCTCCCACTTCTCCTTTCAATCTCAAACCCATCTTGGTTAAATCTAATTTTGTTAAATTTGAAGATGCTTTGGCAAGGTTGACGATTGAAGTAAGATGCAGTAAATTCCTTCTCCGTCCATTTACCCAAGGCAAGTGCATCTACCTAATCTCATTTGCTTTGATTGATATGAGTAAATCATAGTATTCTTGTATGTTCTAATCTTCCCTATGCAAAGCATGTTCTAGATATTAATCTGTCATTGGTTTATTACCCTTTTAGTTGTCGTTTTAATCATCGCATCAATTTATATTAGACATCTCAGTATTGTGTATGCAGTCATGTATCCCCTAGTGGTTTATTTCATCATGCTTATTTAGGTATACAACTATTGATCTTTATGAGTTAGGCTTTGGTTCTTAATAGGTTAATATCCTAATATTCTTATAGTCTGATGGTAATTTTGGTTAGAGAATCACTTGGGCATTGAAAGTGCAAAGAAACTACTTTAGATTGTATTCTAGGTAGACAAACTAGATATTATGGGAAGTTGGTATTTGTGATAATCTTGATTTGTTCTGTTTTAGGTCATTCTTTGGACATCGCATATTCTTGATTCATTTGTGTTCAACCTGATTAGGCTTACCCTTAGGTTAACTCACGAAGGCGTAATTGCTTAGAAAGATGTATGTATATGCTGTTCTTGTTAGGTGTTTATATCGAGGGTTGGTTATCTTATAGAAATTCATAAAGTAATCTACTCTTAGAGTGATCTTGACACATTTTGGTATAGTTGATATTATTCTTAAATTATATGGGATGGAGTATTTGGACTAAACTTTACCTTAAGATGGTATAGTTCAGTAAGTAGCTTATCGATACTTGTTTGGTTTGAGGCAATTTTCCATATATATATTGATTGCATGTTATGGCGAATGACATGGGTTGTGAAGCATACAAGTACCTTATATGGTCTACGGGAGTAGTTCTCTAGGTGTTTTCTTGCTAGATATTACATTAGTAATAATGAGAATTCTCGAGACATCGATTATGTCTATTATGGACAAGGCGGCCTAGTATTGTACATAGTACTCATTGTAAGATTGGTATTCTAAGGCGCGAGTTGAGTAAGAGAGTTCTTTAACTCAAATGAACATTTGAACGAGTCTGTGATTCTAGAACAACTTAGATGATTCTTCGGTATGTCTTTTGTGACAGTTGATCCTAACATGAATTTTCCATGATTCAGTAGTACGCGACTTAGATTCGCTTTGATGCTCAGAGTTTCTTTTTGATATAGTCACACTTATTGGGCATGCTACGACATATAGTATTGGATGCTGGAGCTTTACTTCATTTGATAGAGTCCCCACTTGTTATTAAAGTGAGGGTAGATAGATCATCTGGTCGTAAAAGCGGTAGGTCTTTGGATATAGTCCCAGATGCTGATTAGGCAGGGGCAGACAGATCATTTGATTCTTATAAGATTCAAACTTCTTCCTTTCATTCATGCATAGGATAACTTAGAGTCATGTACACAGTAGGGCTATGTTGTCAGGGTCCTTGGGTTCGAGTCCCTAAACAAAATATGAGGTAACTGTTTATCAGTTTTCCCGGGTTGCAAGTCCCTAAATTACTTCCCCAGTTACATATCGGCTTTATTATTCTTTGTGAATACTCCCCGTGGGCATAGATCCCTAAAAGTGAAAATAAAACAGGCTTTAGACCTGTAGGTTGAAATTCCTTGAACACCCTGATCAGGTGCATTACCCGCTAATTCCTGGCTCACTAAAAAAGAATCCGCCAATCCCTGGCTCGCCAATAAGGGATACGCTTCTGTTGAGGACAGAAGGGTGTGAGAGTGTGGTCCCACTGAATTAAAAGTGACCCTGTGTACGTGACTTCCAAATTCTCTTTCCTCATTAACCGTACCTCTTAGGTCGTAGTAGTTAGATCTAAGTTTAGGCTATCGTTGATATCTTGGTAGGATATTTGTTTTACTTAGACTGCCTTTTTAGAACTCGTAGCTTGGTTGATATTCTCCTATACTTTCGTTAGAGCCCTCATGTCTCTTTTCTGTGTTTATCTTGGTTTATCATGTCTTATGACCTTGGATATTTGTACTTGCTGGGCGTTGCTTGCTGACGCCTTGTGCATATATACTTTTTTCAGGTGAATTGTTGCGGTAGCGATACTAGTAGTTGGAGCAAGCTGGACTTGCATCTTTTGGAGTTCTGGCTATCCTTGTGGTATTATTTATCATTTCTATCTCTTTTAGATTTTCTTCCGCTGCGTAGTTTCTTAGTGTTCTAGATGTATTTACGATTTATTTTAAATTGTAGTACGTCTTTTGGTGGTTCATCTTTAGGATGCCCGACGTTACACCTCAGAATTCGCGTTCTTAATAGTTTATTAAGAAGCCAATTTTGGGGGCGTGACAATATTACACTTTTAATATCCATGCATAATAGTCTCAAACATAATCATTCTAACATAAATGCTATAAATACAACAACTACTACCAATATAACCAAATGATATATGAGAATCGAAGCTCATGTTTAGCAAAAGCATGTTCTGCTTCCTCCCTCAGAACTAAAGAAGATGGAACTGCTTTTGGTTTAGGTTCAGTGCATAACTTGAGGGCAAGAAACTTTGTAAGAACATGTTATACTTCCTCCCTTGTATCTATACACTGATATAAAGCATATGGATATCTTAAAGCCTCTGGTCTACACTCTGCCCATGTTTGGTAAATACTAGGATGTCGTCCAACAAACACTTTTCCCTGTGGACTGTTAGTCATTTTTTTATCCTATGTCAATGAATGTGTTTAGCAAACTCTATTTATGGTAAAAATATTCTTCATTCAATAAATATTTTTCTTTAAGCAGTCTTTCAACTCTCAATGATAGATTATGTATAATTTCTATGATCTCGAGACCCTAAGCATTATTTTTCTTCTATATAATTTTTTGTGATCATAAGTAAAGACTACTTTAGTTTCCAATGTTTATACTTTTCTTTTCTAATAATGTGAGTAGAGTAACTTAGACCAACTCACTAAATAAAAGCAAACCCCTCAAGAGAAGTTAAGTATAACTCAAGGTAATTGGTATTTGAAGAGTAGTTAGGAATAACTCAATCCCAATTAGAAAGCCAACTTCAACCCATACCTATTAACAAAGTGCAAACCACAAATACTCAACAATCATAAAAACTCTAGAATTCCAATTTCGAAACCTTAATCAAATAAACAAAAATTTCAACTCATATTACTTATCAATTAATCATAAATTTCAGAAAAACCACAAATACCCAACAATTAGATAAACCCTAGAATTCCAATTTTAAAACCTTAATCAAATAATTAGAAACTTCAACTCATATTATTTTAACTCAAATAATTAGAAATTTTAACTCATATTACCAATTTATGAGTCTGAAGTGTCAAACCAAAGCTCTCAAAGTTAGGGTTGCGAATCACACCCGCTGGCTTCGTTCTCTTCAAATCAACTTCAATTTAATGACATAGATAGGATTAGAGGAAGATGGTGTGGGTTGCAGAGAGAGGGAGAGGGAGCAAGAAGGGAGATGAGTACTATTTCTTCTCTTCGAGAGTTTTTGGTTTCCTCATGTCTCGAGAGGAGAAGGGCAATCTCGGCATAAAAGGCTTAATGTGGTACTGAAAAAAAAAGCTTGTTACTAGAGAGTTTCTTAAATGTTTGCCCATAGAAGTTAGTTCTAAGCTTAGGACAGTTCTAAAACATTGACAAAATCCAGGTGAATATGACCTTTGCTTTAATGTATCATGCTTCAAGAAAATAAAACAATGTAGTTGTCTATGCATTTTTTGGTAGCATTAGAGGAGTTAATATGCTAGATTACCCTTTTTTTCTTACAAGATGTTTGTTATAGAAATTTTTAGGCCACGACATTTGTTTAATAATGTTTTTTCCTTTTGATTTTGAATGAATCCATTAGCTTAAAATGAAAAGAGCGCTCAACTTTTTTAAGAGAATGGTGGTTCAATTCCACTTGCTTTTAAATTTGTACCTATTTTTTTACCTCTCTCCATGCTATTAAACCATGGTTTGGGTCTCTTGTGAATATTCAAATAAGCTAATTTGGACCGTTAAAAATACGACAATTAAAATTTGTAAACGACCGCATGTATCGTCGCTATAAATAGACGGTATACTATTATCGCAAAACATTTTTTTAAGCAGGGTAAAAGTGGCAACCTTAGTAGTTGTCAATTAACTACGGTTTTTGGTGGCCATATTTGGTAAAAGAAATGATGGATGTGTGTGTTGGAAGACAAATATGGCCAGCCAGATGCGACAGGTAAAATAACGGTAATTCCCTCATTTTTTTTATTGAAAGCGACATAATGTTAACCTCGTAAATTAATCTTTTTGTTGTAGTGGATTGCATATGGTTTTAGTCCATTTAACAAACATTACTACAATTGTGTTTTAATTCTTGTATTTTAATCACTTTTTTTAGTTGCAACGAGAACCTATATTGGCTTGAGGCTTTCAAGTAAGATTCATATTGCATATAGTTTTAGATCATTTAACAGATATTATTGTAATTGGGTTTTGATTATAGTATTTTAATCTCTCTTTTCAATTGCAGCGAGAAACTATATTGACTTGAGGTTTTCAAGTAAGATTCATAATTAATCCTTATGTAGTTTTTTTTCAAGTCAGGCTTTATTTATAGGGTTTTAATCTATCTTTCTCCCTTTTCTCTTATGTTGTAAAACCTAGGCCCAAAACCTAGTCTACACTCCCTTACTAAAATTATTTCATAACTTCAGATTCCTTTTGTTATATGATATCGACCATTTACATAAGAAAGACCAATAAAAAGCAAAACCCCTGCTTTTTCTCTAATGGCTAAGTAGGTTTGATGTTAATCATGAGAAAACTAATTTACCCAGGAACGATGTACTTATCTCATTCTCTTTGCATATGCTAGCTAGTGGTTGTTATTGATGAGAAACTTTGAGCAAAGTTCGATCTAGGTTGATCATTGATGCCTATTGATGCGAGCATCATCATAAACGTTGAAGCTAGCCATCATCGTGGATTAATGATGGGGTTCTTAATAAAGATATATTATCTCCAAACGTTGAAATGATATATATTAATAATGGGGTTCTTTAACTACGATTGTTTGTACTAATAGTTGTAACATATATTATAGACATCTTCAAAATTAATGCGTTTGCGTGCACGATAGCGCATACACAATTGTTCGTAAGCAGCAATAAAGATAACTACGAGGTAGAAAACATAAAAAAGTTTTGTAAAATCTCTTCTAAGTTACAAAATCAAAAAATCAGCTAAAGATAGTTATTTAATTAGTACTAAAGTTATTAAATTGAAGGAAGCCATTTTGGGCACAAATGTTATTAGAGCATTCCCAGCAGCTTGGCATTCGCCTTCAAAAACCATTCAAATCTTTCTCAAACCACTTTGCAAGTGGTTCTGGTATCCCCAACAACTTGGCTTATCAAGTCAATATGCCAAAAAGCCCAAACCAATGGCTGTAGACAAGTAATTGTTAGCTTAATGCGTGCGGCGGTAAAGACTTTCCCGCCGCCCATTGAACGGTTAAAAATTGTGCCATATGGACGGTTATCATTATTTCCTAGTTAAGTAGATGCGGCGGTAAAGACTTTAGCACCGTACCCTCAGTGAAAAATACTCTTTCATACTTGGTAT
Organism: Kingdonia uniflora; assembly: GCA_014058105.1. NCBI lineage: Eukaryota > Viridiplantae > Streptophyta > Magnoliopsida > Ranunculales > Circaeasteraceae > Kingdonia > Kingdonia uniflora. The sequence continues at coordinate 308,802 of JACGCM010000146.1, forward strand.
TTCTTTTGAGTTATAAGACTTTGTTGCATTTTGTCAAACACTTATGATGAATAGAGAGTTATGAAAGAATATTTGAATGATTCAAATATGATTACAATGCATGTAAACAATATTGAAACTTCGAATGAAAAAAGTACATCTCATATTTAATTAGAGCGATCCCTTGTAAACCCACAAATGATCAACAAGTTAATACCTTAGTGCAAAATGATTGTCTTCGACCCTTATTTTGGATAACTCTTGCATATATTCCTCCATAGTATTTTGATATCTCAAAGACGTGTCCTTTGGTATTTCCATATTCGGATAGTTCTTGATTGGAATCTTATAGCCACCATGTTTGTTTTCAACAATTATGTTGTGCATGATTATACATGCATACATAACATTCTTCCAGTCTTTCGGATGGTACAAACGGGCTTTATTCTTAAAATTTTCAAATCATCCTTGTAATACACCGAATGAATGCTCATTATCTTTTTGATAACTCTCTTGCATTTTGGTAAAGAATTGTTGTTAATTTGCAATGGGATTTTTGATAGCTTGAATAAGTATTGCCCATTTGAGATAAATTCTATCCACAAGATAATACCCATATGGTTCTCGTGAACTTCTCTTGGTAGTTTGCCGATTGTGTACCCATAAAGGGTCACAAGACCATTGGCTAATTGGGAAAATAGTTACGATTGTTATAACACGTTGATGTTGTAGTTCGAATCAGGAATCTCGAAGAAGGTATGCCATATCCAAAGATCAAATGAGGCCACAACTTCAAGAACAATTTTGGTTATTTTTTATAACCTACAAATTACCCTTGCCATCCGTACGGGAAATTTTTTGGTACCTAATGCATATAATATAAACTACCTAACATACTCGGTATACCCCATTGTTTGGCAAATGCTAATAATCGTGCGATATCATTTTGGTTAGGAACTCTAAGATATTCCTCACTAAATGCTCTAACTATGGTTTCACACAATTTTTTCATGCACTCAATTGCCGTCGATTCCGCAAGTCGGATGTAGTATTTCAAGGAATCTGCCGACGTACTATTACATAACATACAAAAAGCCGCCATTATCTTGTGATATAGAGATAAACCAACCGTATGAGCTGCATTTTCCTTTTGGGCAAAATAATCATTACTTGCTAAAACGGTATCGAAAATGCGTTGAAAAATCCGCAGCTCATACGGAATTGACGGCAAAATTTAAATTCTTTCCAAACCGTTATTGGTTCTCTAAAGTAATCCCTGATCAAATTAACATGACCCTTTTGATGATCCTGCTCCTTCCATAAGTCTACTCTTCCAAGAATAATTCTGCCCCTTACGCATAAAGGCTTGACCTCTTCCGTGCGTGCCTCCGCAATCAATTTCTTGCCCTCATCAAGAAAGAGTTATGTATGCTGATACAATAGTTCATCTTATTCTTCATCTTCTTCTGATGAAGAAGATGACAAATCTTTTAATTGGGGAATCCTTTCCAATCTCTTGGGCAAATCGGCCATGATGGAGTACAAATTTTAGAGGAAAAATTTTAGATAAGAAAAAGAAGTATATATTTAGGTGGAATCATCTAACAAAATGATACCTATTTAAGGGAGCAAAACTAGCTGTTATAAAACTAGCCATTGCAAAAGTAGTCGTTAAAAATTTGGAACACAAGTTTTCACAAAGTAGCCATTTGTAATCTCTCTACAGCCACGACGTGATTTATACTGAGCCATCCACATGTTTTATTTTTAATTGTTGGATCATGGCGGTAAAGTTTATACCACCGCATCATTTCAAGGAAAAAATAAAATAAAAATAGAGCTGTTGGGTTGGTTGGCCGCTGACTTGGCAGTGGTATTGGCCAAAGTCAATGCCAAGTTGCTGGGAATGCTCTTAAGAGAAGCACATCTTAAAAAAGGGCAAAAAGGTAAAGCTAAAATATTAAAACGTAATTATTTTAAAACCCCTCCTTTCTCCTTCAATAATTTATTGTTTACCTTTTTCCCCATTAAAAATACTATATTGAAGTATGCCTTTCGATCTCAACATTAAGAGAACAATAAACTCTATTTTCCTTTCTCCCATCTTTATCTCATCTTTCCACCATAAGAAATAGTTCTCTTACGGATTTCACGGACAAGCTTACATTTAATTTTTTTTTTGACTTAAGTTCTGTTTCACAAATTGGGTAGAAAAAATTATATTTTTATGATGAAAATATGGGATTAGGGTAACAAAGTTGGAAATAGAGTTTCTTGCACTCTTGATGTTGAATAAAAAAAAGATATACTTCAATGACAGGTTTGATGAAGAATTTTAACGGTGAAAGAGCTAAAATAAAATTATTGTAGGAAAATGGGGCAAATTTATAATAACTACTCTTGGATTTAGTAAAATTTTCCTTTATGTCATCTTCTAGGGTGTGCCCCCATTAAGAACACTTGTGCCCATAACAATTTGTAAAGATATTAATAATATAATTTTTGATAAAAAGGAAATAAGATCTTGTGAAATTAAATTATGCAGGGATATTTATTGTATGGACCTATCCCTTGACCTATTCCAAACTCGAACTACCTCAGTATCAGACTCACGTATTTCACACGTGACAAGAACAGTCAGCATTACGACCTAGACCACGAACTGATAAATAACATGGATTGAGCACTACAAAAAATATGAACAAGTCAACATATACGTATCAACCACCACTTACCTCATAATTTGGAGAACATGCTTCAATACGATAACGAGGTGCGGGTAAGGTCTATATAAAGAAAAAGTTACAGAGGAGATAAGGATGAGAAAAACCAAATTTTCTAGACTCTAACACAGGAATTTCTAGATTATGAATACCACAAAGCTTCTTATTTCATGATCAAGCATTTCAAGTTCAGGAGATTACTTGTAATAAGATATCAGCCTCAAGCAATAAAAGTTACTGTTACTAAAACCTTCAACTCGAGGTCATGGTTTTTTACCTATTCAAAGGTTTTCTATGCTAAATAACCTATGTCATTTCTTGCTTTACATTATTTTTTGTCACATGTACATTTGGTGTAAGAGATAATTTTGAGTCATTTTAAGCTACAGAATTAGGTCATTACATTTGGCATTGTCTATGGGAAATAAGGCATTTCCATGATATCCTAAGGCATACATACACTCTACTATCTATTTCCAATCATTGTCACTTCCAAGAGACCAGTAACAGGAATCTAGCTCGATCTTTCAGTAGAGCCGGAACAGCTTATAGAACTATAAGAAAATATCTAAGCCGAGACAAAGAAGCGTAATGAGCTCGAGCATCAATTAAATCTTGACCGAGTGCTCTACGACAAAAAGCTTGAAACTAAGCGACAAGCAAGTTTGACAGCATTAAAGCGACATGAAGAACAGATGACCACAATGCAGGTTGCATTACGATCTTTACAAGATACTCAACTGGCTCCCCAAACTAGAGATGATGATCAAGTTCCGAAGAACTTCTGTGTTTCTCCACGAGAAAGATTAGGACCTCGAGGAGCCACCAACAAAACCATTTCCTGAAATGTTTAGCACAAACTTTAACCTTCCATTCATTTGGGTGGTTAAGTTCAGTCTGAAATCAGCAGAGGTCTCCGGCCTTCTAAGCATCAAGAGGAAGAGCAGTGACCTCTACCTCGAATTCTAGCACGTGATCGTTTGAGTGAAGGTACTGGCACTCATAATCCTCAACCACCTCGCCAAGCTACTTAGGCCACACGTTAATATGTCATACAAGAGCATATGGATCAGCGTATCAAGGAGTTGATTGAAGCTCAATCTTAAGGAATTAAAGATGATCTTACCAAGTTGTAAGGTAGACCGATTGTTAAAGAGTTATTTGATATGGAAGTACCGAAAGGCAAAGGAGCACATTCAACAATATCGTGATTCACTGGGATTGTACTCTAATCTCAACCACATTCTATGACGTTTGTTCGCAATAAGTCTAGAGGGAGAACTGCTCCGATGGTCCCACTCTCTACCTGAAGATTCCATCATCACATTTGATCAACTATAGAATTAGTTTATGAAAACGTATGCTCAATAAAGATAAAGAGGAGAATTTATATTCTCTTATTAGTCTTAAATAGTCACAAGGAGAGAAGCTCAAGGTTTTTTCAAAGAAGATTCTGGAGATCGCACAAAAAGTAGATAATCTTGATCAGAAAACAACTGTAATTGTTTTACCAATGCACTAAAGCTCGACTATAGAGCCAAATAACACATCTTCTAAAACAAACCAGCGACCTTGGAGGATATGATTACCAAGGTCAATGAGTATGTGGACCTGGAAAGGATGATGACCGAAAGGCATAAATCTTCTAAATCTGTCCTAACTACTAAAGGTCCAACTACAGAATGAAATAGTAAACCAAAGGAGGATCAGGGTAATCAAAAGCATTTTAAGGGAAACACTGGTAAACCTAGAAAATGCTGCTTATTGCCCAAACCAGTCCTTCCCAACATGAATATCCGACTCTCCACGATTTTTCTTATTTTATCAAATGACATGTTCTACCATCTATCTTAACAGGTGGAACCAATCGAAGGCTGCCCATACTGCATGCATCACAAGGTAAATCATCATGACACCGATAGCTGCTATGGTTTATAGAGGTTGCTGGAATATATCTTCAAAGATGGGAGAATGTACAAATACATTGTCGATCTGGAATTATACAAGAATGGAAGCTACAAGACGCAGATCGAGGTAGTCCAGGTCGAAGATCAGGCTGAGGAGAAACATTTGTACTATATGTACCATAACAACATGATCGAGATTCATCAGATTAACAGCTCTTATAGATTCAAGCACAGGAGATTGTCATAATGTTGCAATCTCACATCTCAAGATAAAGAAGCCAAACTTCATCCTGAGTCGAGCAATCGTCGACTTGGGATGTCATTCGAAGATTGCGACACCAGTTATGTAAAAATTCCATATTATGATGTATTAGAAATAATGCTCAAGATGAAGAAGTTTGTCATGCATATAATGATGATCGATACTGTAAGCAATATTGAGATTCTTTTTTAGAGCACGATCGATAAAATGAGGTTGGTCCATCAAGTTATTTCAAGCGACATCGATATCAGTGGATTTAATAGTTCCAAAGAAGAACAAGTAAGAAAGATTATCTTACCTTTTACCGCTGGACTATTCATAATCGACGTCGTATTCTACATTATTAACGCTAAATCTTGTTATCTTGGGATTATGGGCCGCTACTGGATTCACAACATGGAAGCAATCATTTCCACTTATCATTAAGCATTTTGCTTCATACACAATGGTGGCATCTATGAAATTAAAGGCAGTCAAAAGCTTTCTAGAGCTTGTGAGAACACCATTTTTGCCATTCTAGATGTATTAGATAGATACGTTGCATAACTATTATAGAAAGCTAGCCACATCGATGATTAGCCATCAACAGAAGAACCTACAGAGTAGATAGACTTTGATGGACCTAGCCGAGGTACTTTAATCAGTACCAAGCTGGTCCAACATGATAGGGATACTCTCATTTACTTTTTACGAATGAATCGAGACATCTTTGCGTGGACTTTCAATAAGATGCCCGGGGTCGATCCATCCAAGGCTTGTCATACATTGGCTACCAACATCAACATCACAGTGGTTAAACTAAAATAACGAGGACTCAACCCTCATCTTCAGGATGAAGTCAACATTGAGATCGATAAATTGATCAAAGTAGGGTTCATTTGAGAAGCCAAGTATCCAGATTAGATCTCCAACATCGTCGCAGTTCTAAAGAAGAATGGAAAGGTCCGAGTTTGTATAGATTTCACCGATCTAAACAAACACACTCTGAAGGATAGTTTCCCTTTTCCAATTATTCATCAAATTCTTGATTCCATGGCAAGTTACGAGCTCTTATCTATGATGGATGCTACTTTAGGATGCAATCAGATACTTTACTTAGAGGACGATAAGGAAAAGACCACTTTCCTTATTAAAAGAGGACTTTACTATTACAAAGTCATGCCCTTCAGACTAAAGAACTCAGGTGCAACTTATCAATGGTTAATGATGACTATGTTCAAAGTACACCTTGAGAAAATTGTTAAAGTCTACATCGATGATCTCCTGTACAAAAACTTATAGTCAAATAACCACATCACAAATCTAACCACAATATTCAATATTCTACAATCTTACAGGATGCGACTCAATCTTGATAAGTGTCAATTTGGAGTACATTCAGGTAAATTCCTTGGCTATCTCATCATCTGGAAGGGGATTGAGGCCGATCCAGATCAAATTCGGGCACTCCTCACATGTCATCTCCAAAAACAATGAATGATGTATAAAAACATGTTGACAAAATTACAGCTATTAACCAATTCGTTTTTAAGTCTTCAGATCGTTGTTGTTGGCTGTTCCTACTGCTCCAAGGTTGTACCAAACGAGAAAAATTCTACCCCAATAAAACGATCTAATAGATATGAGAATGCGAGGTAACTTTTTAGGAGCTCAAAACCTATATGAGGAAGTCTCCCATCTTGAGCACCCCGGTAGATAATGAAGAAATGATCATCTACCTGGCAGTTACAAATACTTCTATTAGCTCGGTTCTCATTCGACTTGATGGAAAAATTAAAAAGCTAGTTTATTTCATCAGTAAAACCCTCACTCTGATAGAAATGAGGTATTATAAAATTGAGAGACTCCTTCTAGCCCTTATTTACACTTCACCGAAACTTAAGCACTACTTCCAAGCTCATTCAGTCAAAGTCATGACGAACTACCCATTTCGGGAAGTTTTGTCCAAAAAAGAAAAATCACAAAAAGTACAGCAATGGTGAGTCAGTTTGGGTGAACATGATATGAAGTTCGAACAATGATATTCATAAAAAGGTCAGGCTATTACCAATTTTCTCGTGGATTTTCCAGTGGAAAATCCCGATTGGGAGGAGCACGATCCTGACTTTATAGAAGAAATTTTAGAAGATCCACCCACCAAAGCATTTGACGAGCGAGCTGAATGGATTAAAAAGAAAAGGTGAAGAATTCTTACAGATGGTTCTGCAGGACCTGCAGGGTTAGGAATTAGAATCATACTGATTACCCCTTCTAACAGCAGAATCGTGAAATTAATCCGCTTGGATTTTGAAGCCTCCAATAATGTCATCGAATACGAAGCTCTAATTCATGGACTCGACCTCGTACTAGAGTTTGGTGTCCCAGAGCTCTCAGTCCACCCAAATTCTCTGCTCATCGTCTACCATGACTCAAAATAGTATAAGAGGAATGGCAAGATGATCGAATATGATGCCCTCATTTCTGATAGAATGAGAAAATTTGCGAAAGCAACTCTCAACTATCTTCCTCGAGGTGAAAACCGATACGCCGATTCCTTGGCTTATTTAACTGGGGTCTTGGGGTACAGAAGCAAGATATCTACAGATCGAAGTAATATTAACCCCTAGTATTGATCTCTATTCTGTATACATGATCAACACTAGGGGTAATAAAGAGGAGGATGGCGATTGGCAAAATCCCTTTATTGCCTATCTCGGCCCAAAAAATGAATACGCCGGGCCCCTTCTAACAGATCTAAAAGAACGCCAATAGTTGATCAAACAATTGTAGCATTACACAGTTTAAAATAGTCATTTATATCGCCGCTCAGTCATAGGGACTTATCTTAAGTGCCTTTCAAAGATAAAAGCAGATGGAATGCTCAAAGATTTACATGAAGGAACTTGTGGTTCCCATGTCGCAAGTCGATCATTTGCTAACGGAGCAATTACAAAAGGAATATTTTGACCAGGAATACGCAAGCAAAAGGAAGAGTACTTACACAAATGCGATACATGTCAATGATATGGACACATGATCCTCGCCCCTACACTCGAACTACATGCAAGCAAGGTGTTCTGGCCATTCAAGCGGTGGGCGCTCGATCTCGTCGGAGAATTTTCTAATACTCCAGGTAACCGATATTTCTTACTCGTAGTAACCAATTATTTTACGAAATAGGTGGAAGAAGTTCCTCTCAATTGAATTAGAGAAGTAGAGGTTATCTCTATTATCTAGCTACCCATATATAGTCATTTTAGCAGGTTTTGCAGGGTTAAATTGGTTGCAAATCAGATTTATTGGGCTAGACAAGGCACATGGTTAAAAGCTGTAAACAAAAGTACCCAAATGGGTGTGGTTAGAGGAATACTACCTTACCTCATATGCTGGGAAATTTGAAAGGAAAGATGTAAATTCAGGTATGAAGAAACTAAAATTCGACAAGGCTTACTGATAAGGGAGATTACCTCATGCATGCAAGACTACTTGAGAAATATCACTCTCAATATAGATAAAAAATTCTCTGATACTATTTCCATTAAGCTTCTTCAACTACACATTGTTAAAGTGTTAGTCAGGAAAGCCATAGTGGTGAGATGGTGCAAACCACCAGTTGGGTTCTTCAAACTAAGCACAGATGGTTCTACTACAAAAAAGCCTTTGCGGAGTAGGAGGTATGGTGAGAAACAGTAGGGGAGCAATGGGGTTTGCTTTCTCAGCAGTATTAGGGTCTGATACTAATACAACTGTGGAACTATATGCATTATTACTAGGCTTGCAATACTACCAACAAAACGAATGGTTTCCACTACTTGTTTAAGTGGACTCTGATGTAGTTGCCAATTGTTATAGCAAGCAGAATAAAGTACTTAGCAGATTGCATGGAGTATGGAAAAGAATTGAAAGCATTGGCAGAGAACATCAAATATAGCCCTAACATATATTTAGGGAGGGTAAGTGCACCCCTGATGGGTTATACAAGGAAGGCAGCCAATAAATTAGCAAAGAGCATTGGCATGTTAGCAGTTTATCTCCTAGAGTCACTGCTACTTATAACAATGACATTTAAGGAGTAGCTTATTTAAGAAGATGATTGTGTTGTAAGGGGCTCAAGTCTATGTCCTCCCCATTATACTGCTTTCACGACTCATTAATAAATCGATTGTTCTAAAAAAAACAATCGATAACAAGCCATAATTCGCTGATGAAAAAGTTGTAGCTGTAGGGGCCTACCCCTTGATCTTACCTAAATCGAGCTATCCCTAGTTTGAACTATCTCTATGACAGATCCACGTATTCTCCACATAACTCCTCCAGTTAATATTGCTACCTACTCCACGAATTGGTAAAAGACACAGGTTGAGCTTAAATAGAAAAACCTGAACAAATCAAAGCCACCTGTCTCTCACAAACTCAATAGTTACTCAATCAACCGCCACTCACTGCATTGTTTGGAGAACGTGCTTCAGCACGATGACCAAAAAATTACACGAGAAAACACCAAGAAAGCTATATTTTCTAGATTATTAAAACTTTAAACTTCTTATTCCCAAGATCAAGCATTTATAAGTCAAAAGATCACTTGTAATAAGATATCAGCATAAAATAATAAACCTCACTATTACAAAAATCTTCAGCCCGAGGTTGTGGTTTTCTTACCTATTCATAGGCTTTCCATGCTAAACACATGTGTCATTTCTTACTTTCTATTAGATTTTTGTCACAGGTACATTGGTGCAAGAGCTAATTCCAAGCCACTTCAAGCTTACAGAATTAGGTCATTATATTTTGCACAGTTTGTGGAAAAGAAATCATTTCTACGATATCCTAAGTCATTCATTCGCCCTACTACAAATTCAAATCATGGTCACAATCAGGCGACCAGCAACCAGAGTCTAGCTCGATCTTTCAGTTGAGCCGGAACAACTTACAGAGCTATGGGCGAATCTCAATACCGAGATGGAGAAATCCAACGAGCTCAAGCGATAATTAACTCTCGATTGAGAGCTCTGTGAGAAGGAGCTCGACGCTGAACGACAATCTCATTTGACAGCGTTCGAACGATATGAGATCAAATGATAACAATATAGACTGCCTTGCAAGCTCTGCATAACACCCAGTAGGCTCCTCCAACACAAGATCGCGATTAGGTACCAGAAGCCTGCCCGGTATCTGTATGGGTAAGATTGGGACCTCAAGGAGCTACCAGCGAAGTTATCTTCTGAAATATTCAGAATGAACCTCAACCTTCCATTCATTTGGGTGGTGAAGTTCAATATGAGATCAGCCGAGGTCACCGACGTTCCATACGTTAAGAGGATGAACAACGACCTCAACTTCGATTTCCAACATGAGATCGTTTGAGTGAGGGTACCGGTACTCATAATCCGTTACCTCCTCGTCAAACCACTCAGCCGGCCCGTCATTATGTCACACAAGAGCATTTGAGCCAACGTATTATGGAGTTGATCAAAGCACAAGTTATGGGCACTACCAACGACCTTACCAAGTTGCAAGGAAGTCCAATTGCCAAAGAGCTATTTAATATTGAAGTACCGAAATGTTTCCATACTCCAAAAATTCGTAAATACAAGGGTACCGATCTGAAGGAGTACATTAAACAATACCGTGATTCATTGGGGCTGTACTCTAATCTTAACCACATTCTCTGCCGTCTGTTCGCCATAAGCCTGCAGGAGGAACTGCTCCGATGGTGCCACTCTCTACCTGAAGATTCCATATATACATTCGACTAGCTGCAGAAACAATTCATCGAGACATATGCTCACAACAGAGATAAAGAAGAACATTTATATTCTCTTATCAATCTCAAACAGTCACACAGAGAGAAGCTCGAGACTTTTACGAAGAAATTTTTAGAGCTCGTGTGTAAAGTAGACAATCTTGATCAGAAAACAGTTGTTACTGCTTTCACCAATGCGCTCTAGCTTGATTGCAAAACCAAAGAGTACCTCTTCCTCAACAAACCTACGACCTTGGAGGATATGATCACTAAGGTTAATAGTAACGTCGACCTGGAAATGATGATGTTCGAATGGCATAAATCTACTAAATCGATCCATTCCATAAAAGGTTTATCTACAGATCAAAACACTTAACCAAAGAAGGATCAGGGTGACCAAAAGCGCGCCAAGGTAAACACTGGCAACCCTTGGAAAAGTGGTTCATAAGTCAAGCCGGTCCTCCCAAAGATGAATGCTTGGATGTCCATAATTTTTTCAATCCTCTCAATGGACAATCTTTACCGCCTCTTCCAGCCATTGGAACCAATCGAGAACCGGCCGTACTGCTTGCATCATAAGGTAACCATCATTCCACTGACAATTTCTATGGTTAACAGAGGTTGCTCGAATACATTTTTAAGGAGGGGCGGATGTTCGAATATATTGTCGACCTGGAATCATACAAGTATGGCTGCTATAAGAAGTAACTTAAAGCTTTCTAGGTCGAAGATCAAGCTGAGGAGAAGCATATCTACCATATGCACCACAATAACATGATCGAAATCAATCAGATTATCAACTCTAACAGATTCAAGCACAGGAGACTGTCAAAATGCTGCGATTTCACACCTCAAGATAAAGAAGTCAAACTTATGCCTGAGTCGAGCAATCGTCGGTTCCCGATCTCATTCAAAGATTGCGATGCTAGCCATGTCACGTTTCCATATCATGATGCATTAGTCATAATGCTCAAGATGAAGAAGGTTATCATGTACATAATGATGATCGATACTGGTAGCGGTATTGAGATTCTCTTTCAGAGCACTATCGACCTAATGAGATTGGTCGATCAAGTTATTCAAAGTGACACCGATATCAATGGATTCAATGGTTCTAAAGAAGTGCGAGTAAGGATAATCATCATACCTACTACCGCAGGACCAGTTACAATTGATGTCATTTTTCTAAGTGATTATGGGCCATTGCTGGATTCATAACATGGAGGTAATCGCTTCCACCTATCATCAAGTACTCCATTCCTAACACAACGATGGTATCTATGAGATCAGGGGTAGTCAAAAGCTTTCTCGAGCTTGCAAAAACACTGTCTCTGGTATTCTAGATACCTCTGATAGGTATGCTGCATAGCAATTACAGAAAGCTGATCACCCCGATGATCAGCCTTCCACGGAGGAACCCACAGAATACATCAATATTGATGGATTTAGCAGAGGTACTTTTATCGCTACTAAACTGGTTTAGCATTAAAAAGACGCTCACATTTAGTTTTTACTGCTAAATAAAGACATATTTGCGTAGTCTTTTGAAGAGATGCCAGGGGTCGATCCGGCCAAGGCATGTCACAAATTGGCCATCAACATCAACGCCACGACGATCATACAGAAAAAATGACTCCCATCACTGCAACTTCAAGATGAAGTTAACATGGAGATCGAGAAATTGATTAAAGTGGGATTCATTCGAGAAGCCAAATATCTAGATTGGATATCCAATATCGTCTCTGTACCAAAGATGAATGGAAAAGTCTGAGTTTGTGTAGATTTTACCAATATGAACAAACATACTCCAAAGGATTGTTTCCCTCTTCCCAATATTCATTAGATCCTTGATTCCGCAGATGGACGCTGCTTCTAGATACAATCGGATTCTACTCTTGGATGAAGATCAAGAAAATACCACTTTCATCACTGAAAGAGGACTTTACTGCTGCAAAGTCATACCCTTTGGACTCAAGAACGTAGGTGCATCTTATTAATGGTGATGACTACTATGTTCAAAGCACATCTTGGGAAGTCGTGGAAGTCTACATTGACGATCTCTTATTCAAAAGCATACCGTCCATCAACCACATTTCAGATCTCAACACAATAGTCAACATTCTTCGATCTTACAGGATTTGTCTCAATCCTGATAAGTGTCAATTCAGAGTATATTCAGTTCGAGTTCTAGGCCACCTCATCAACAAGAAGGGAATTGAGGCCGATCCAGTTCAGATTCGGGCTCTCCTCAACATGCCATATCCAAAAACGACGAAAGACGTTCAGAATACGAAGCAGCTTTTCAGGATCTCAAAACCTATTTGGGGAAGTCTCCCATCATGATTACTCTAATAAATAATAAGGAACTGATTATCTACCTTGAAGTTATAGATATTTCTCTCAGTTCGATTCCCATTCGACTTGAAGGGAAACTTGAGAAACTAGGCTACTTCATCAGCAAAACCCTTACTCCAACAAAAACGAGGTACTCTTAAATTAAGAAACTTCTTCCCACTCTTGTTTATACTGCACAAAAACTCAAGCACTACTTCCAAGCTCATTCAGTTAAAGTCACGACGAACTACCCACTTTGGGAGGCTCTGTCCAAGAAAGAAAAATCAAGGAGAGTGCAACAATGGTCAGTTAGTTTGGGAGAACATGATATCAAGTTCGAAAAACGTTATTCTGAAAAGGGTCAGGCCGTTGCCAATTTTCTCATAAATTTTCTAGTGGAAGATCCCGAGTGGGAGGAGCATGATCCTAATCTTATAGGGGAAGTTACAGAAGATCCACCCCCCAAAGCATTTGACGAGCAAGCTAAATGGATTATAAAAGACTACTTACAGATAGATTAGCAGGACCCGCAGGGTATGGAATTGGAATCGTATTGATTACCCCTTTCAATGACAGAATTAAGAAATCAATCTACTTGGATTATGAGGCTTCAAACAATGTCACCAAGTACGAATCTCTCATTCATGGACTCGACCTCGCTCATGAGCTCGGCATCCCCAAACTCTTAGTTTACACAGATTCACTACTCATCATCCACCATTACTCTGAGCAATACAAGTTGAATGACAAGATGATCAAATACTTAGCCTTTATTACAGATAGGATGAGCAAGTTCACGCAAGCAACTCTTGATTATCTTCCAAGAGGAAAAAATAGACACACCGATTCCTTGGCATATCTAGCCTGGGTCTTAGGCTCAGAAGCTCGATATCTCCAGATCAAAGTGATTTCAACCCCCAGTATTGATCATATTTTTGTATGCACGATCAACATTGGTGGCGATAAAGGGGGAGACGACGATTGGCGAAAGCTTTTTTAACTTTATTTTAGAATCAAAAGTAAATACGAAGGACCACTTCCAGCAGATCCGAAAGAGCACCGACAGCTGACTTAAAGCGCTACACTAATCAAAATGGTACCTTATACCACCGTTTAGTCTCGAGGTCTTACTTATCCAAGCAGAAAGTGGACGAGATGCCTCGCGATCTACATGAAGAGACTTGTCGTTCTCATGTCGCAGGTTGATAACATGTAAACAGATCCATTCCACAAGGAGTTTTCTAGCCCAACATGCGCAAACAAGCAAAAGAGTATTCACGCAAATGTGACGCATGCCAACGACATGGATTGATGATCCGCGCCCCTGCGCTCAAAATCCATGTATGCAAGGTGTTTTGGCCATTCAAAAGATGGGCACTCAATCTTGTCAGCGAATTCCCTAAATCTCTGAGATTAAAACTAAGGTAACACTTGTTTAACATCAAGGACTCTACCAGACATAAGATAAAGCAAAGGTAAAACTAGCTTTTATCTACCTCAATATGGCTGCGACATCATACCAGTTAAATCAAGGATAATACTTGGTTTGGTTGACTTTACTAAATCTCTGTGATTAAAACTAAGGTAACACTTGTTTTACATCAAAAACTCTAACAGACATAAGATAAAGCAAAGGTTATACTATTTTTCATCTCTCAACTTGTCTGTAGCAGCTACTTTTTATTTCAGGTTACATATACAACTTTTACAATTGATCCTTTTTTGCTGTTGGGATGTCAACTACGCTTTCCTCTGAATTAGCAGGTCAATCAGCCTTAAATTCTTGAGCTCCCCCTGCAATAGGAGGTTGATCAGCCATAAATTCTTGAGCTCGAGCAGTCACGACAATCCTGCCATGCTCTATTAATTCAGCAAGTCAAAGGCTTAAATCCGTTTCCATGAACAACATACAATTTCCTCGATCTATATCAGCTCTGCAAATATATCCCTTATCTGAAAGATAGTTGAACAAGGTATCTCTTTATGACTCAAGCCTTTTTACCTCCTCTACAAAATAGGCAATGACTGCCCTTAGCAATTCTGAGTGCGATGCCTCGGTTATAACCGACCTAGAGAAATTTGCTCTAGCCTTCTGAAGGTGTTCTTTCGACTTCACATACTGTTCTTTTAGCCATGTTATTTCTCTATCTACTCAATCTGTAAAAGTAATTTTCTCTTCCAATTTTTGTCGACTTTCGTTGATTCAGCTCGATTAATCGTCTCCAAATCGGCCACCTGAGCACGAAGTAACTCAATCTCTCTGTTTAGTTCTTCCATATCCAAAAACTTCTGTAACATTTTTTCTTTCTGCTATATCAAAATATCTTTCCCTCTGATTGCACGCTCTAACCCTTGTTCCCTGGAAAGAGCAGCATCCAGCTTCCTTTCGCTCTCCCTCAACCGCTCAACTCCTTTTCGCACATGACCTTGAATTTGAGCGATATCCCCCCTGCAGCTCTCTTATTCGAGCTGATAGGCTGACTACATCTCCTTGTACAAGGGAGACCTTGACATTATTTTTATTCTTCCTCGAGCGCTCTCCGGCCTCAGTGTGTCTGGCACATGAATTGGCCTGTGCTAATTCGGTCTTCAATTGCGCCACTTTTTCGTTCAACTCATCACACTTACGCTGTACCATCCAAAATTCAAAATCTTTGGCAGGTAAATCTGTATTCAATTGTTCAACTGCAACTTCAGACGCAGATAGATCGTCTCGAGCTCTCTTCAGCTCGTTATCTTTATCACCCAATTTCTTTTTCAATCTTTCCAGCTCACTCCTGCTATTCACTAGATCAGCTTGAGTTTGCTTATGATTGTTAGTTTTCTTGATCAAATCATTATTCAGACTGGCCATCGACCGATTTAAACCTTCCTTCAATTTTTCTAACGCCTGTATACGGTAACAAGCCATGTCAGCCTCCCTATTCTTTACCATTAGTGCATCATTTTGGCTTTTGAGTTTTGCTGCATGCTCTCTTAACTTCGCGAGCTCTTTTTGCTTTTT
The DNA here is from genome assembly GCA_014058105.1 of Kingdonia uniflora. Lineage (NCBI taxonomy): Eukaryota > Viridiplantae > Streptophyta > Magnoliopsida > Ranunculales > Circaeasteraceae > Kingdonia > Kingdonia uniflora. The sequence goes on from JACGCM010000146.1 coordinate 324,733, forward strand.
CTCAATTTCGGCATCCTTCTCCACGATTTGCCAAGGTAGGTCAACAGCAGTCTGTGCTGCCTCAACAAACTTGATGTGTACCTTTACACGTTAATCTTCTCTATCTTCATTTGCCTCTCTCATCCTATCAAACTCCTCTACAAATTCTTGGTTACATTGGCGTGCATCACCTTCGCACAAGCGAGCCGACTCCAATTTGATTTATACATTATCTCAAGTTTGATTCAGAATACTCAGTCACCATATATGACTCATTACTAACAAGATATGTATTTTTTGACATCTACCGTGTAAAACTACATCTAAACTTAAGGTCGAATTAGAATCTTAGATGGATGCCCCATAACACATACTTCCAAGTCTAAGGTACACATTTTCTATATTTTAAATTTGTCAATACTTTGATATTTCCTGTGCGACATTTCATTGCCATTGCCCTAAGCCGATAACAAGTTTTTGGTCTATCTCTATGCTCTATCTATTACTTTGTAGCTCTATAATAATGAAGCATTCAAATCAAATATTTCTTGCTCTGTTCTAGCCTGTAGCTCCACTTGCGAAGACAACAGGGACGCTGAGGCTTCTCTCTCCTAAGAAAACTCAGCCTCTAAATCTTTTATTCAGAGGCGTATGTCCTTAAGTTTCTACAACAAGGTTTACGAAAGCAACTTAGCGTACATAATTATATCCAACAAAAAAACATCCAATCAATTTACAAACATTCCCAAATATTCATACAATCACAAAACCATCGCATTACTCTACCTTCTCAGTTTCCCCTTCTGGATGCTCGTTGTCATCCCCTTGGTTGTCTTTCACCATTTGAGATGAAACACCGTCCAAGCCATCCACAACGCCAACAACAACATCTTTAATCTCTTCATTTTCCTCCTTCTCCACATAGGTGTCCCCCTAATGGCATCTACCTTATCCTCATAATATAATTTTGACATAAGGTGGCGCCCAAGTCTGTTACGCTCAGCTACCACCTCCTTCAAATTTGCTCTCACTTCCGCATGTAGATTGTTGATCTTTACCACTTACGAAGCCTTCAGAACCTCCATCCATTTTCCCTCCTTAATCAGATCAGTTTTCAATCGAGCTGCGTTCCTTTCGAGCTCAACCTTCTTCCTCTTTAGCTCAACTCTCTCCTCCTCGACCCCTAGGCATATTCCCTTCATCAGACGAGTGGCCTATAAAAACAAACAAATTGACCTTATTGATTAACTCAAATCATAATACAGAAATTCATTACAATACATATTCGAACATATGAACCTACCATTTTTCTCATCTCCTCCCCCCCCCATAGAGAGCTGCCAACCTAGCTTTTTTCTCTACCTCTTTCAAATCGCCCTCCACAACAGGTCAATCTCCTACGACCTTCACCCCCAACATGTTAGAAGGTTCAACCCTTCTTTTTTTCATGGCCTCACCACTTCCCGTGGTTCCAGAGGTTGGAAGATGCTTCAACATTTGCTTCTTGGAAAATATTCAAGGTAATTTGCTCAACATAGTGGACTCAGGTAACCCTGTACAGCCCACCCCAAGGGGCTTGGGGAAATTGACTCGCCTTTCCCCATCAGTTCCCTTCTTCTTACTACCTTCAACACTCGTCATTAGCCTCGTCAATTGAGATTTTTGAACTTTTTTGGCTCGACTGTTAACACGCTTATTCCTGCTAATGCCAAGTTCTTCTAGCACAGCCTTGAGCTCTGTATCTTCTTGAGCAAGTATATCCAACAACGACTCTTTCCTCCCTACCTGAGATTTCTGAGCTGTCATTCACAAAACATTATCATCCGCAAAGCATCATACAATTTCAACTATCAATCTCATACATTATATATTGTTATACTTACTTTTTTTTACAGTCATAAATAGAAGTTCCATGGTTTCTTCATCATCTCTCTAAAGGAAATCACTCGTCACCTATATCATATTATCATTCCAAGGTTGACCTGTTGAGTTTAAATTGAAGAAGCGAGGTCGTGTCGAGCTAGCAAAGAAATATGCCCCTCCACTTGCAGAATAGTTTTTTACCCCATAAAACTGCAAAACATCCTTAGAGGATATCCTCCGCCTTCTCTCATCACCTTCCCACCGTGTATTCAGAGGTTCACAAATACTTGTCATCTCCCACATGTTCCCGTTTATCTGAACGGGACATGCCCCAATGAGATTCATAATCCCTTTCGCCAGATTGCTAAGGGGAAGACTCAACCCGTACTTCAACTGAGACAAGTAACATAAAAAACCCTTTGAAAGTTCACTCTGAGCATTCCTATTAAAATACTCCAAAGAGATCGATTCATCAATACCCTTATCCCTTTTCTCCCTCGTCAGATCAGCCAACAAATAAAAATATTCCTCTCCCGTTGCTACAGTGCAGTACCTAAATTTCCTATCGGCGTATTCGATACAGTTACCCCATCTACCTCCTACAAAAACCTTGGCCTTGTAAAACTCTTTGAATACATCCGAGCGAGGAGGATAGGATACTAATCTTCTAGGGAAATCTAAAAATTGATCAACACCTACTTCTTCCTCACTTTCAGACATTTCAGTCTCAGACTCAGCTGATCGACCAGATGTCGATGCCTAATTTATAGGGGAACTCACCATATCAACTACAAAAAATGATTTTTATCCTACACAAACTCTCCTCACGATCAACCTACATACCGGTCAAGGTATCTATTATTATCTTTTGCATATACATCACTTGCATACAAATATATTCATACATCATATACCACACTAGTTTTCATAGATTGCTATAAATAGTAATTTTTAGATTTGCCTAAATACAGAGTATGATTTAAAAAAAAAGAAACATACGTACAACACAAATCCTCTTTTAACCTTTTATGTCGGAATATGAATCCGAGGCAGCGCCAAATCTTTCACCCATAGCACCGCTGTATAACAACTTTTGTGACTCATCTCAGCAACTCTCACATACTTAGACTGTTGATCACTTTCGATTAAGTCCTCATGAGTTTCTCTGCTATTTTTGTCGTTCTTCTTCCTTCCTCTCTCACTGTTCTTCAAGTTTTCAGAAGTTAAGAAACATTTACATGACGAAAATGAAGCAGTATTTATATTTCTTCTTTCTAACTACTGGTAGTTATTGAGTCTCGAACGAGCCGTCCTCAGTTTTGGAACTGAGGCATCCCTCCCACTACCCATGTCAGATGTCTTGTTCATTTTCGGTGCAAATACTTTCCCATCATGGCCCTTTACCTTATTATTAACCTAACCACACTCATGATAACAAACTCTTGCATGCAATAGGGTTTTCACAACTTTTACCCAAGGAAAAAAATTAGAAGCTCCCTGCTTTCTCTATGGTTGTTTCTTCTACTTATAGCAGCAATGACGTTATTTCCGAAGCTCTCATAACAAATTTTTAATAACAAAATTTTAAATATTTTCAAATTCATTTTTCATAACAGATGCAAACAGTATTCGCAATAATAGAAGATCTATTTAAATTTTATTCCCATTCTACTTCTTTTAAATTATTCAAACTCAAATGATTACATACATGCATTTTACTCTTATTTATATTATTTTCTTTTCTTCATATATAATTACACCTAAAGTAACCTTGATGATCTGGGGAACCACATCCGATCAAATATCCTCCAGTAATCCTTACATCTTCCAATTCGATCTCACCTACAGCAAGCTTTCTCACATAAACTTTTCGAGCTGCATGATCCCTCCCAATGACATTCATTTCTCGGAACATCTCTTCATAAAAATGACGTTCATACTCGCACTCCCACCCAATCCCATTTAAACTTTCTAGTTGCACATCCCTCACTGGCAACTCAGTGTCATAATCAAACAATCCAAAAATTCTTTCCCGCACTTCGGCTATTTTTATCGCCAACCACCCCTCGGCGGCATAACAAATTCTCTCAGATCGAGTCCAAACCATTCTTATTTCCTTCCTCTTACTTATAATTCATTTCTCCCATATTTATACATTTTTACTACCGATCCCCACAAGTCGTGACATAATCATATTATATCGTGATAGAAACCCTAATATCTTAAGAAAAGTTATTTGAACATGTCTCTCCCTATCGACCTCAGTTGTTTTCTCCGATTCCAAATTGAGTTTATTCTTTCCAAATCTTATATTCTAGAACGACCTCTCTGAGATTGATTCTTCATTATGACACTTTTATACTTTTCTCTACCCTACAGTTTTAGTATACAGATCGTATCATATTTGACAGTTACATAAATATTATTACTTTATAAGCAAATTTCTATAGTTCGATTATAATGAAAAAAAATATACTTTTTGATCTCATACATTTCATTTCATACAATATTCGAAAGTCTTCGGTTCATACAACTCGACTTCTAAAGTTATTCGATTCTATATCAACACAGAGTTTGGATAGCAAAATTTTATTCATATTGAAACAAATTACAAGTGTTTTTTCAAATAGCATTCTTTCAAATACTCAACATCAGGTACTTTATAGATAATATGTTTTTCAAGTGTTTTTATAGCTAACTAGTCTTTCAGGCACTGCAAAACATTAAATCCTTCAGTTCGTCCTACTTCAGTGATTTTTCACCCTGATGCAAAGTAGACATTGGAAACAACTAGTATCCTCCCTCTCATGAGTTTGGTCAAAGTCCAGATAAAATTTAAATGGAAACTATGAAAGCAGGAGACTCAGTACTTTAATCAACTCTTCAAACTGAAGGTCTTCTCACCGTAAAGTAGTGATGGAAGTTCAGAAGTAGACTTCCACTCTCAATCTTCCTCCTCCACTACCATTTCCGCCTCTCCAATGACCACCATCCTCGTAGAGTTGGTAAAGATGAAGAGGGCTCGATCTTAGAATCTATTCGAGTGCAAGACATTAGCGCAACTGCCCCGCAGTCACGCCTATCCTTGCATATGCCTGCCTAACTTTGTCTTCCGTAAGAGTGCGGAGAGAAACCCAGCGATGCTTTCCTGTTAAGATAACATGGTAAAACCTCCATCTACAATAATACTCCTCCTCAGCTTCAGTCGCTTCATTTTCTGATCTTCCTTGATACGTCAGAGGAACATGAACAGGAGTAGGATTCTCCAATGACTGATCCTCAAAATACTTCAACTTCAACCTCAACATTTCAGAAGCAATTTTCTCCTCAAGAACCATTCTACGGGTCTTCACCATCTTCAACAATTTTAGAGAATATTGCAACAGAACAAACGTACTTTGCCACAAACCTCGGTACAGGTACTATTTATATAACCCAACAATTATTATACATGAACTATTTCGCAAGCGTCATCATTTATTACAAACAAAACTCTTCAAACCCTAACCATCGTGTACATTAATTGTCCCATCAAACATTCAATGCATGTACATCCTCCCATAACACGCGCAGTTTCCATGCAGTCAAACACCATCATTACTTCCATCATTATTCAACTTTCCAACCCGAATACCTATATAGCCAAAAATACTTTTTCAACCAAAGCCACTCGTGACTTCGGCTGTGAGGGGGCGATTGTAGGGGCCTACCCCTCGATCTTACCTAAATTGAGCTATCTTTAGCTTGAACTACCTCCATGAAAGATCCACGTATTCTCCACATGACTCCTCCAGTCAACATTGCTACTAAATCCACGAACAAATGAAAGACGTGGGTCAAGCTCAAACAGAAAAACCTAGACAAGTCAAAGCCACCTGTCTCTCACGAACTCAACAGTTACTCAATCAGCTGCCACTAATAACATTATTTTGAGAATGTACTTCAGCACGATGAAGAACTGTGGAGAAGGCCTTTATAAAGAAGAAGTTCTAAAAGAGACGAGGACAAGAAAATTATATGAGAAAACACCAAGAAAACTATATTTTCTAGATTCTCAAACATCTAATTTCTTATTCACAAGATCAAGCATTTCTAGGTCAAGAGATTACTTGTAATAAGATATCAGCATCAAGTAATAAACGTTACTATTATAAAAATTCTCAGCCCAAGGTCGTAGTTTTTTACCTATTCATAGGTTTTCCACGCTAAACACATGTGTCATTTATTGCTTTCTATTAAATTTTTGTCATAGGTACATTTGTGTAAGAGCTAATTCTAAGCCACTTCGAGCTTACAGAATTAGGCCATTATAGTAGCCTTCTTCAACAGATACAGCATCATCCACTCACTATCCAATCCATACTACCCTTAAGATAATGGCAAAGCTGAAATCATCAATAAAACTATAGTAGATGAACTCAAGAAAGGCTTCAATCATAAAAAAAAGGAAATTGGATTCAGGAACTTCCTCACGGCATATGGGTATACCGTACAACTCATGTCAATTAGCTGGTTGTTCCCCCTTCCTCTTGGCTTATGGCACAAAAGATGTCATTCAAACAGAGTATCACCATCCTATCATAGATCACGAGCTTACAGACGAAGAAAATGAGTTTGAGTTGGCTTGGAATATCAACTGTATTGATGAAACTAGGGAACACGCGATTGCCAACCTAGGTCGATATTCCAATATGCTAGCTAGCTCGTACAACAGTAGAGTACGAAGTCGTGTGTTTTAAGTCGATGATCTCGTCCTCTGAAAGATTCCACAATACATAAAATAAGCGCATGCCGAGAAATTGGCAAAAAATTAGGAAATCCCGTTCCTCATCATTGGTCAAACTGGTCTGGGATTAAACTATCTCATGACGAAGCAAAGAGTTCGAATCCCAAATCAATGGAATACTACGTGACCGAAATGGTATTATCGTTAAGTCCCTAGTTTACCCATTTAAATATTCTCGTTCTTTCCATTCCATAAACGAGATTTTAATCTCCATACAGTGTATATTCTTTTCTACTCAATGAAAACTTCTAAATTTTTTCCCACATTACTCTCTATTTATGTAGACTCTGCTAAATCTCATAGATTGAAGCGAAGGTAATACTAGCTTTCGATCGATCCTCTATATATAGATTAAAGTAAAGGTAATATTAGCTTTCAATCGACCGCTATACATAGATTAAAGTAAAGGTAAAAATAGCTTTCAACCACCCATCTAAATTGATTAAAGCAAAGGTAATACTAGCTTTCAATCGGCCTCTAAATTGATTAAAGCAAAGGTAATACTTGCTTTTAATCAACCTCTATACATATATTGAAGCAGAGGTAATGCTAGTTTTTGATCACCCTCTATACACAGATTAAAGCAAATGTAATACTAACTTTTAATCGACATTTAAAACATAGATTAAAGCAAAGGTCATACTAGCTTTCAATCACCCATCTATCCATATATATGTGCTTAAAACAAAGCTAATACTAGTTTTTAATCAAAGATCTCTAACAGACATAAGATAAAGCAAAGGTAAAACTAGCTTTCATCTCTCAATATGTCTGCAACTACAGGTTGCTTCTACAAGTTACTTCTACAAATTACTTCTAAATGTTCTTCTCTACTTATGGGAGGTCAGCTATGCCTTCCCCTACAATAGGAGGATGTTCAGCCATAAATTCAGGAACTCGAGCAGTTACAATAATCCTGCCTTGCTTTACCAATTCAGCAGGTTGGGAACCTAGCTCCATTTCTATTGTGTTCATACAATTTCCTCAATCTATATCGGCTTTACAAATACAACCTCGGGATGACTGATATTCGTGCAAGGTATCCCTCTCAAACTCAAGTCTTCTTACTTCCTCTACGAAATAGGCAATAACGGCCATTAGCTCCTGCGAGTTCACTATTTCTTGAACAGACGTATTTCGATCGAGCATTACTACCTCAGAAAATGCTTTTGTAATCTCTGGAGATGATCTTTCAAGTTTTTGTACCATTCGTCTTGCCACTCTATGGACTTATCTGCGCATATTATTATCTCTTGATACACCGCCATCTTCTACCTTACTTTATCTATTTCTGCCTTGTTCGTCATCCTTAATTATGCCAACTGAGAATGAAGTTCTTCTAGGTCTCTATCATTCCCTATACTTCCTCCAACAGGAGCCTTCTTCAACTACTCATCTTTCTTCCTCAACAACTGATCCTTCCCCCTGATCACCCTCTCAAACTCTCGCTCTTTGTGAAGAGAAATATCTAACTTATCTTGGTTTTCCCTTAAGCATTTATTTCCTCTCTGTATATGAGCTTAAATACGAGCTACATCCCCCTCTAGCTCTTTAATTCGAGCTAATGGGTCAACCACATTCCCTTTTACAATAGAGGCCCCGACATTACCTTTTTTCTTCTTCGTCCGCTCTCCAGCCTCGGCCTTCATGATACGCGAATTGGTCGTATCCAAAACTGCCTTCAACTTGGCCACCCTCTCATTCAGTTCGTCAGACCATTTTTGAACCATCCGGAAATCCATGTCCTTAGTAGGCAAAACCTTACCCAACTGCTCAACTGTACTTTCGAACTTGGCCAGGTCAGCTCTAACTCTCTCAACCTCATTATTTTTTGCAGTCATTTTGTTCTTCAATTGCTCAAGTTAACTTTTGGCACTCTCCAGATCAGCTCGAGCCTGCTCCTGCACATTTATTTTTCTAATCATTTGGCCCTTTAGACTGGCCACAAATCCCCGTAACTCTTTTTCTGTCACTTCTAATGATTGGATACGGTATCGAGCCATATCCGCTTCTTTACTTTTTACCATCAATGCATCAATCTTGCTTTTGAGCTTCGCTATCCCATCTTTCCCCTCCGCGAGCTCTTTTTTGCACTTTTCCTACTTTGGCATCTTTCCCCTCGATCTTTTGACTCAATTCACAAACAATTTTTGTCCTCCCTATTTTCAGATGCCTCTCTCAGCTTATCAAACTCTACCACAAACTTATTATTATATTGGAGCATCTGTTATTCACTCAAGCGAACAATCTCCAACTCAACCTACATCACAAATTCAATATATCAAGCTCGATTCAACAACACTCCACAGATACAATCAAATCATAATACAGATGATTTTCAGAATTCTTACAAATTTCTATTTTTTAACATTCTATTGGTGTAAGACTGCTTCTAAACTTTAGGTCAAAGTACGATCTTAATTCATTGGCAATAATATCTACATTCAGTCTCAATGTACACATTTTATACGTTTTGATTTTCTAAACACTTTGACATTATCTAGACATGATTGATTGCCATCACCCCTAAACTGTTAACACATTTATAAGCTATATCTTTCTCCTAACTTTACTTTATAGCTCTAAAGTAATGCATTGTACAAGTCAAATATTTCTTACTCTTGTCTAACCTGTAGCTCTGCTTGTGAAGTCAACATGGACGCTGATGGATTTTTCTCCTTAGCGAGCTCATTATCTAATTTCTCAATTTCTGAGGTGCATATCCTTAAGTTCCTATAAATAATGTTTACAAACATCTCTTGGCTATCCAAAATTTATCCAACAAAAGAAATATTCCATACAATTACAGGTTCCAAACCACACAAAAAATATATTGCCAAACTCTAACAAGCCACACTATACCTTCTCATTCTCTTCCCCCCGGTTCTCCAGATTAATTATGGCAGAGACCGAATCCAACGTTGCTGCAACACCTCCATCAGCAGGGACCCCCTCTTCCCCTTTATCCTCTTCGACGTGGATACCAGCCATAATGGCTTTGTGGTCTACTTTGGTGTACCCTACTGCGAGGAGTTGGCACTCGAGCTTATCGCGTTGAACTGCAACGCCATCCACATTCTTCTGCACCCCCTCAGTAAGCTCGCATATTAACACCTTATGCGCAACCTTCGCAGCAACCAATCATTCCCCCTCCAGATCCAAGTCAGACTCAAGTTGAGCCACCTTCTTCTCAAACTCAACTTTCCCATTCTCGAGCTCAACTTTTCTCTCCTCGACCTCGAGGCAGATCCCCTTCAACAAACGAGCAGTCTACAAAAGAAGTTAATCACATTTTAAGCTTAAATCAAAATCCAAAGTTCAGATATAAAAAAGTCATCAACGTACCATTTTGCTCAACTCCAACTGTACGAAGGTACTCAGCTCCTCAATACCCTTTTAAGCTACAAACCTCAGCCCGTTCTCTATAGTTCGCAGCTCACCTTCCTCAGCAGGTCGGCTCTCCACGACCTTTGCCCCTATCACTTCAACAGGAGGATCTACCCTCATCTTTTTCGCATCTCCTTCTACCTCACCACTCATCATGGTTCTAGAAGGTGAGCCACACTTCCCAGTTTTCTTTTTTAGGAATTTTAGAGCTAGCTTGCTCGAAGTGGTCACTTCTGGATTATCCTGCAAATTCATTTTTGATGCCCTCTACAACACCGAACGCTTCACCCCGTTCACTCCTCTCTTCTTGCTGGTTGCAACTTCTGCCATTCTTCTCTTCGCTTGAGACTTTTGTACCTTCTCTGACCTACTGTTAGTTCTTTTGATGCCAAGCTCCTTCAGAACTATCTCAAGCTCAGCACTTTCTCGAGCAATAGTATCAAACAGTGATTTCTTTCTCGTCACCTTAGTCCGAGGACCTATAAAAATAACACAACACATTGTCAAACCACAGAACAAACTTTAATTACAACAGTTCGATATAATATACTATTACTTACTTTTCTTTAAAAGTTATATACAAAAGTTCCATTGGCTATTCGTCCTCTCTCTGAAGGCAATCACCTTTGACCCATATCACATTATTGCTCCAAACTCGACCTGCTGAATTCATATCGAAGAAATATGGTCGAGACGAGCTTGAACAGAAGTATGCACCCCCTGTTGTGGTATAATATTTTACAGCGTAGTACTACAAAATGTCATCAGGAGTTATCCTCCTCTCTACTTCATTCTCCTCCCACAATATATTCAAAGTCTTACAAACATTTATTACCTCCCACATGTTCCCATTCAGTTGGGCAGTTCAAGCCTCTATGGCATTCATTATACCTTTAGGAATATTACTAAGGGGAAACCTCAGTCCATATTCCAACTAAGATAGATAACACAAAAATCCCTGATCTAGGACGCCTAGGACATTCCCTTCAAAATACTCGAGGGAGATCGATTCGTTTACTCCCCTAGCCAATTTTTCCTTTTCTAACACTAGGCCAAAAAGGGTAAATATTGACACTTTTGGATATGTATTTATGACTGGGTATGTGTGTTAGAAATTTTTTACATCCTTTAACAGTCGTAATCTTATTACCACCGTCGTTAATTTTTTATTTCCATTTATTTACGTCATAAAAAATGCGACTATGTTTTTCGTTGGAAAACAAATCCATTTTAGACGGTTTATATAGTCATTTTAATTAATTAACCTAAAACTACTCTAATTCTTTGTGAAAAAGAAAATAAAAGACCCCGCCCAAATTCTTCAAATTACCCGCCAACGTCCTCTCTCTCTTTCTCCTATAGTGACTCCAACAAGAGTATCAAATTTGGAAATCTCTCGCCAAATCCCTAAAACAAAGTTCCCCGTAAAAATCCAACACCTTAAAAGCCTCACAATCCAATTTAAGTTATGGTTTAAGCTTTGTAAATCTCGATTTCCAATTAAATTTTAACCAATTTCAGTTATCCCCCACAAAATTCCAACACCTAAAAAGCCCCACAATCAAATTTCAGTTATGGTTTAAGCTCTATAAATCTTGATTTCTAATTAAATTTTAACCAATTTTAGTTATATATTCCTCTCTCTCATAACTTCCCACAATTTTTTTGTTATTCATGGAGAAGATGGAGATCGGTATTGTGTTGTAGGGATTTGCTGCAATAAGGTTTGTAGAAGAATCATCTAATTTTTTCCTTCAAAATTTTCATTTTACTAAAGTTTTAGGGATCGAGAAATTCTTAAAGATTTCCTTTCCATCATATTTGATTCTTTGCAGTGAAGGCCTCTTGATTCAGCCTGGTAACAGTATGAGATTATAAGAAATTTAAAAGAAGAAAGAGGTATGTAATCTTATGGTTTTTTTGTTTGTTAATTTTTTTCTTTACTAAATGTCAAAGAAAAGTATATTAATTTTTTGGCCTTGGATATAGAAATTTGGGATTTTCCTATTTTAGTTAGTATTTGGACTTTTTTGTATGTCAAATTTCAAGGGTTTCTTATTCTTCATCTTTTTAATGTTTGATATCTTTATCATAATCTTATTGTTAAAGATTTTAGATTTTTTGTAGCAGCCTTCTATTACTATATAAATCTCGCTATCAGGTAAGATTTATAGGGTTTGTCTTTTAATATTGCCGATGATTTCAAATTACAATGAGTTTTGTTACATGGTTGTTGTGATTCTACATATGGGTAACTATTTTATTTGTATTAGTATTTTGGTATAAAAACGTTAAGAGCTAAATAGGATTGTGTAAAACAATTGTATTATTTGGTTGGGGGTTGCAATGCTCTTGAACAATTAATTTTTAGAAGATTGAGAAGAATGTTGTAGAAGATTGAGTCTTAGCTATCAAGGTCTTAATGGATAGCTTAGAATCTGAAATAACCCATAGTCTTTGACAACCTCTTTTAAGTTCTATATTATATAATTGATTGTAACTCTGCCATGTAGTTTGTTATTGGGCCTATAACTATGTTGCTTAAAATGCCTAGTACAACCCCTCTCTAATCTTTAAACATTTTACCAATGCCTGAATTTCTTGGATTTTATAAGACATCCTCATCATATCAAACTTTGGTTTTACTTTCTATAGGAGGCTCCCATCTGAAACTCTGATTCTCCTTCAATATATGATGACTTCGTCCAAGCCGGTGATTCCAAAGAAGGAATGGATGATGGCACCACGAGAGTCTCACAAATATCTCAAGGGTGTCGAGTTATTCATTCACTTTCTAATTTTAAATAGAGCAAATTTAGGTGGTAAAGATTGGTATAGTTGTCCGGGCGTCAAATGTCGCAATAGGAAAGGGATGAAAGTATTGCATGATATATTTGATCATTTAATATGCAATGGCATCGATATGACATACACGACGTGGATTCACCATGGAGAACCATTTATTAGACCTGAGGGGAATGCTCTGACTATGATGCATTCGACAAGTAATAATGAAGATACGCATCCAAGGATGATCGATATAGTGAATTGCAAATTCAGACATCTTCATAATGAGGATAATGTTGAAGTTGATGTTGGGGATAATATGGTGGAATCTAATGGCGAGGATAATACTCAAACCCATAATGATCTTGAAGCTGATGTTGGGGCTAATATGCTCGAATCTAATGAAGAAGATAATAGTCAAGCCCATAATGTTCTTGAAGAAATTGCAAAGTATAAGAAGTTAATCGAAGATGCAACACAGCCTCTGTATCCATCGTGTCGGGAGGAAGATACCAGATTGGCGGTTGCAGTTGAGCTATTGAGCATGAAAACTAGACATAATGTCTCTAATTCTTTCGTAACAGAGTTGTTAAATTACATGAAAAAGATTCTTCCTGACAGGAACACTTTACCGCATAGTACATATAATGCTAAGAAGTTGGTCTCGTCTTTGCGTATGAAATGTGAAATCATACATGCATACAAGAATGATTGTATCTTATATTGGAGAGACAAGGCAGACAAAGATAGTTGTCCAACATGTGGTGAAAGTAGATGGATACCGATTAACCAATTGAACCCAACACTTACACGTATCCCATGGAAAAAGCTAAGGTATTTTCCTCTAGCACCAAGGTTGCAATGACTGTACAGTATACCTCGGATTGCAGAAAATATGACTTGGCATGCAAAAGCGGGCTCAATTGTAAACGAAATGACAATTAGGCACCCTGTAGATGCTTCTTCTTAGAAACAAGTGAATCGTAAATTTCCTGAGCTTGCATCTGAGGTACGTAATGTGTGGTTGGGTCTAGCAACTGATGGATTCAATCCATTTGGGAACATGAAAAATTCATATATTTGTTGGCCTGTGATGATTATTCCGTATAATCTACCTCCATCATTATGCATGCGAAGGGAGTTTACCATGTTAACACTTCTAGTTCCTGGGAAACATTGCCCAGGAATAGACATTGATGTCTATCTGCAGCCACTGGTCGTAGAGTTGAAAGAACTGTGGTTTGACGGAAAAGAAACGTATGACTCTTACACTAAGAGTAGGTTCACTATGAAAGCAATATTACTTTGGGCTATACACGAGTTCCCGGCGTATGGGCATCTATCAGGCTGCAAGACTGCTGGAAAGTATGGTTGTCTTGTGTGTGCTGAAGGGACAAAGTTAGAATGGCTTACTCATGGAGGGAAATTAGCTTACATGAGACATAGAATATTTCTAAATGATATGAATCATCCATTTAGAAGCCAAAAGTCTCAATTTAATGGGAAAGAAGAAAATGGTAAGCATCAACGCCGTATGACTAGTTATGAAGTATTACGTAAGATGGAAGCTATAACTACAAAATATGGATAGGTTGGCAAGAAATGGAAGATTTCTGATGATGGTGACAGTAGTAAGAAAAGGAAGGTTTCTGATGACGGTGATAGTAGCAAGAAAAGGAAAATTTCTAATGATGGTGATAGAAGCAAGAAAAGGAAGAGTTTTGTTGATGATAACAATAAAAAGAAGAGTTCCGTTGATGGGGGTAGTGTATCTACCGCTTGGTCAAAGAGATCAATTTTATTTTATTTGCCATATTGAAAGGTACAATAAGGTGATTTTATTAAATATATCAACATAACTAAATTATGTATAATAATAAATGCTTTCCATTATACAGAATTTACCTCTACGACACAATCTTGATGTGATGCACACCGAAAAGAATTGTGCATAAATCTTATTTGCAACAATTATGAACACGAAGAGTAAGCGTAAGGATGGAGCTAAAGCTCGCAAAAACCTTAAAGAGGTGAAGATGAGGAAAAAACTATGGCCTAAGGTGATAAAGAATGGAAAGTATTTTTGCCTGAAGCTCCATTTTTGTCTATCTCGATCAAAAAGAGAGTTGATATGCAAAACACTGTATAGCTTGATAGTTCCTATTGGTTACAGCGGAAATTGGCAACATAATGTGAATTTCGAAGATTTCCAACTGAAAAATCTGAAGTCGCATGATTACCATATACTCATGCAATAATTATTATCGGTATTGTTAATGCACGTCTTCAAGAAGCATAAGCCTTTGCGAGCCGCTATTCGAGAATTATCAATATTTTTAAATGTATTGTGCTCTAAGGTTATTAATCGTGAAGAACTTATAAAGATGAAGGAACGCATTGAAGAAGTACTATGAATCTTCAAAAAGTACTTCCTACTTTCCTTTTTTGTTTCTATGATACACATTGTTGTGCATTTAGCATATGAGGTACTAATTGGTGGGCCTGTTAGATATAGATGGATGTACCCCCTTTGAGAGGTAAATAAAACATCCACATTCCTGATTTTCTCTTTCTAATTAATAGCTTTAATATTTACAAAATAATATTTAAAGTATTAAATATGTAACAGGATGATGAAAACTTACAAAAAATATGTAGTAAATCCGAGATACCTTGAAGGGTCTATTGTAGAGCGATACCTCGATGAAGAAACAATGATGTATTCCATGGAATACATGACTGATGGTAGAAAAGGAGGTCATAAGCGGGGGCGAAAGACATATGAGGATGATGATGGTGAAGGTGTTAGCCCGTTTGGCAGTAAAGGAAAAAAATACATTCTTGGAGCAGTGTAATACGAGCAAGCACGTAAATGGGTTTTGCGACAAGCTCCTGAAAATGCTGAATAGGAAGAGTATGTACGAAAACCATATATAAAGCACATAATTTGCATTCTTTATTATGTACTTGTCTAAGGTATGTAATGTTTTATTTGCAGAAAATATGACATATATAAAGATAATCTTAATTCTCGTGGTCAAATTCGAAGGAGCAATCAAAGACTTGAGAAACCGATGGATTATTTTTCATGGCTTAGGCAACAATTACAAAGTGAGGAAGATCCCACATTTAAGTTGCTTGTTAAGGGATCGAGTTTTAAAGCCGTTTCGTACAAGTCATTCCAAGTCAATGGATATGTCGTTTGCACATCGGAGTTAGAGATGAGAAAGACAACCCAAAACAGTAGTGTATCCATGAGGGTTGTGACTACTTTCATTTCAAAAGCCGGGGATAAGAACCCCATCAATGAGGAAGTCACATATTATGGGATCGTCAAATCAATATTGGAGTTGGATTAAAAATAGTTTAGGAAAACTGCATTTTGTTATGATTGGGTGCGTATCGAAGAAAAGAGTGGGTGCCTTGTTGATTCTGAGATGAATTTCATATATGTCAATTTAAGCAAACTGCAAAAAAACTCAAAGGAAGATGATGTGCCCTTTATTCTTGCAACACATGCTTCTCAAGTTTTTTATTGCAAGGATCAAAGTAGACCTAATGAGGAATGGCATGTTGTATTGGATTCTCCAAAGAGGTTAACTAAAGATATATATGCTTACGAAGACCCCTTAGTATTCAAAGCACAAGTAAACATTGAGGCTTCTAAAAACATTATCATGGAAGATGTTGAAGATCTTTAACATTAAGTCTTACTTTTTTTTTACTGTGGGAAATGTTTTAGTTTCAATAATAATGGGTGTGCTATTCCAAGTTTTCTCTGCTACACATATAACTTGTATTAATTTTCATTTTAATATGACATTTAATTATATATTTTACTGTGTACTGTGTACTTAGTTGGAAAACTAATCCAATTTAAACTAATCCATATTTTTCAGTGTACAGTGTACTTAGTTGCGAATTTTGACATTATTGATATATATGATAGAAAGGAAATAAACCTTGTAGCTTTATTAATGGTCCTCTCTCCCATTGTCTCCAATCACAGGTTTTTTTTTTCTCTCTCACACATTCCTTTATTCTTTGTTTTATTTTTGTTTGATCTAAATTTCTATGACATTGGTATCGAATTTAGTAGTTGATCTTATCCTAAGGTACAATTTGGAGATAATCAGGTTTTGTTTGGATCTTAATTTGTTGCTTTTTGATAAATCCTAGAGGTGATTATCCATTTTAATTTTATATTTGCGAGAATTTACCCGCAGGTTGCATATTGATGACTAACCAATCCCAAGTAGAACAACCAAAGAGCTATAATTCAGAGAGGTAGGTTGTGGCAGATAATTAATTCATCCCAACATTAATAGTGGTAGCCCGATACTAATTCATCCCAACGTCAAAGAATTTTTCTGTATAAAATTATTTCGTTTGTGTGAATTGTGATATTATATTCATTGGCGAAATCGTGAGGAGTTTTTGTTCAGCTTATTGCAGGTATCTTACACGTCATGATTCCGTGATGCATTTAACTATGCTATGGAAACCCACATGGATGTGCTTAATTTAAGTATAGGTGGACCTGATTATTACTTGGATCTTCCATACGTAGAAAAGGTAAGCACATTTGGTCTAGAACTATTTCTTTAATTTTTTGCATCTAATTAGTGTAGTTCCAGTATCAGTACGTTCTTGTGTATGTATTGCTAAAAAAACCTTTATTTTTTGGATTACAATTTAGAGAATCAAAATCTTCTCCTGCCAGGCCTTCAATTAAGCGAGGCATATACAGTATATAGCTCTATAGAAAGAGGGGGATGCACAAAAAGGAGCAAAATAAAAATAAAATAAGGAATGCCTTATTTTGTTTATATAGGAGTAGATGACATTTTGAAGCTTATGCACCATTTATTTTTTGTATGTTGCGGGTTGACTAATATTCTAATACTTGCTACATTATTTTGGTCATACCTAACTCCCGCAAGTTTTCTTGTGGACACTCCTCTACAGTTTGGGCATTATCATTTGACACCCCAGGAGAGAGAATGGTCACCTATAGGTTTGTATAGCCATATATATGCCCTTCATGCTATTTACTTGATGACTTAATTTCTTGGTCTGGCATCTTATTATACCTGACGCCCATCTAATTCTGTAATGATGATCTAACAATTAAGATATGGGGATATGACAACAAATTAATGCAGGCAAGTGCTTCTTTGAATGTTTTGTTCTCTACACATAATTTTTTTACACTGCCAAGTGCCTGAACATATAGGCTGATTTTAATTGGCAAGGCTATCTTTCACTTTATCTGTTTATTATTTTCAATTATTAAATAGCTGTACGCATTTCACAACAACACATTCCAGTTTCCTCTCCTAAGAATTTGTATCATAAGGCATAAACAAATATATATGTTCTAAGCCTTTTTTTCTTCGACATGACTCTATTTTCCTATATATATATATGCCTGTTAGTAAATTTTGCTATTTGGTACTTTTAGGAAACACCTTTCAGGAAACACCTATGCAACCTAGTACCCCCTAAGTGTGTTATTATACTTTCCAACATTTTTGATCATAGTAGTAGCTACACTGCATTTTTTTTATTAAAGAACACATGAATTCGAGATTCTATCCATTTTTTCTTTTCTGTAGAGATACTTTTTGTTGTTTTATATATGTTGAGATATAAATGATGCAATTATGCTTTATGTTTCGAAGCCTGGAACATATAAATTATAATCAATATTTAGCTACTCAATTGATGATAAAGTTATTTTCCTATAGTTACTTTTTTTGTTTTTATGGTAGTGAGGTTTCAATGACATCTTTGATAATAGAAATGATGGTGTAGAAAACTTGCCTAAGGTGTTTATTATGTTGTGAAGACATTCTAAATATAAAAGGAAAGAAAGAAAAGAGAAGAATGAACTTTTTTGTTGCAGTATCTAAACTTTTGGGCATAACTTGAATTGCAATGGTTGTTTTTCTTTCTAGTTTGTGTACCTTTCCCATTACAGTAACATTTGTACCATCTCCTTAACATTAATTTTTGTCATGACAAGTACAAAGTGTTATGTTTATTGCTTTTAATATTTTTCTGAGAAATCGCAGTCAGTTTGGGGATATGATTAAGATCCCAATTAGCTACATGCAATGTTGAGTGTATTTTTGCTGTAATAATGTGTGGTATGAAAACATTAAGCACTAGATATTATGCACTCTTCTGTTGTCTGTCATTTTTTTTGTATCAAATATGCCTTAAGCAAAGAGTCATTATTGAGAGGCTTCAGGACTGACATATAAAATTAAAGTTGTTTTCTTTTCAACATCCATTTCCAGAAGTGCCTTGCTTTACTGGTAGGAGTTGCCTGATCTTATTAGAAGTTTTTGAGTTACTAGAAGATGTCTGTCCAAGGCCTACATCGTTTCTTTTAAAATGACACATGGAAAGATGGCTGCGCTTGAGGTTTTGATTCAGGAACTCTATGTATGAACAGGTGCAATGCCAGTCATATTGGATGCCACCAAACTCAATGGAATGGGTCTCATTGGCTATGTTGAAGGTCAGCCTACATGGCGCCCTAACAATGACGAGGGAAATCTTTTTAGCGTTTACTTATCCTACTCCATGATCATCTGGCTTTGGACTGGTTATCTAGCACTGCAAATGCAAATCAAGGATGAAGGTGCATAGTTTTCAGGATTGATTGAAGACAATGTAACGGTGAATATATTTAGCCTGCCACCACCCGGAGAGAAAGGCCAACGAAGGACAAGTACATGTGTCCTTCAGTTGGGTGATGGGCGTATTTCCATGTACGGTGACTCTAACTATTTTGACAGCAGCCATATGGTTACCAACTATTTTTGGCTTCTTAAGAAGATATTAGATTTCACGAGCAGAAACATTAGAGATGTACTCATCTCAGATTCAGTTAGACAAAAAGAACTCCTTCATCAGGATGACGACCAGCTACCATCTCGCCGAACCAATGTGAACTTTTCTACTTATTCTGTGGTTTTAGGCAAAAAAGTTTATTTGTCTTTATGTTTCTAGATATGAAATATGGGAAATGAAATGTTACAATTTGCAACTAATAGGTAGAAATAGAAGATTGCCAGGATTTCCGAGTATAGATTTGGGAAGAGGTTGGAATCCTACAATGGAAAGCTCCAGATTTGAGCATGACTGATCGCCTAAGAAAAATGGAAGGAACTCCCTCACCACCAGTGGTAGGTACAGTGATACAATGGACGTTCTTGGTTTACACAAGAGAGATGAGGAAAAATTTGTTGCTTTCGATATTTGGATTTTTCACTATATATTTTAAGAAGTGCACCTATCTGATGGAGTTTTATCTTTGTGTTTCGTGCAGTTTGATATGCAAGTCCTACTTGCAAGTCAATGGTTTATACCAATTATTGTTATTGTTTTTGTTACGTGATATTCAACCATTTCAGTACCTGCGGAGTGTAAATTCATGTTCATATTTGTTCAAGATTAGATTCTAGTGTTGTGTATAGTCATAAAGCTTATTACATTTATAGGGCGATAATTATACAATTTTACATACTAGGTAGGAAGCACATACTTAATTGTTCTACATATTGGTTTTGGTACTCATGGAACCACTTTATGAAAACTTACTTTATACTTAAATTAGGAATGGGTTTTTTCTTGTATTTTCTTCTTGTTGCTTTCACGCTGAGTTAATTCTGTACATTGTTTACTTTAGATGTCGCATATATTCTTTTCTGGATATTGAAGTTGTACCATGTTAAATAGTTCATCTAAATTGTTCTTGTATTTAAGCTTCATCCTGTGAATTCCCAGCTTAAACAAGCTAAAATACAATTTTTGCTACTTTGGTTATGATACGCTATTGTTGTTTTTGCCAGGTCTGCTCCTCTTTGTAAGTTTCTGGCAACATCAGAAGATGCAACGATGGCGGTGGAGAGGTTCAACTGGCTGATTTAGTACGTAGTCCTCAGGTGCTTTCATTTTTTGTAGTTAGTTCACAACATCGCCGAGAAGTTTCTGGAGGTTTTCAACGAGCTTCACTTCAGAACATAATTTTGTACTTGCAAAAACATAGAAATAGAATCCACAACCATTCCCACCAATGGTGATATGCCACACTCGTATGCAGGTCGTGAAAGAAACGAACGGTCACAGATCCACGGCACAATACAACTTGCTTACTACAGTTTCTCTACGAAAAAAAAGTTAACCATTAACAATGTGACAATAAGAAAGGTGAGAGAATCTCATTATAACTCTTGTTGTAACAATAAGCAATGTTGGAGAAATAGGGATGTTGATAATATTCTGATTCTTCTTTTCCAACAGACATTGTTTCATCTACAAACTTGTTAGGAATTGTGATACAAATGGTGCATTGTTATTTTAGTAAACATCTTTGTGATTCATAACTGCTAATAATTATGATTCTAAAGTGGGGTTTTTTTTTGGGTCCCTTGATTGTGTCGATAGTCCCATTCTTTCTGCAGTAATATTGTCATTTTGCCATGAAAATACCTCTATTAGATGTCTAGTGCTAGTACTTGGTTGGAATAAAATGGTACACATGGTGCCTCATGATTCATTAACACATTATTCGCTGACGAAGTATACAGGTCTGCTGAAGTGATTAAGAATGATGATTAGCCCTGCAATTTCCTTTTTTGTGGTAGGAGATCTTTGATGTTACATTTACCAATTCAACTTTAACAAAAACCAATTCAAGTTCAAATGTGTTACCAAAGCTAGCTTGCTTTAGTTTTGGGCCCAAAGAAACTCTACAATTGTTCCCAAATGACAACAAAAAACTAAACAAAATTGTGTCCACTTTGAAAGCTAAATACAAAAAACTAACACTTTTCACCAAAGAAAATGTAGATCGGATTCGTCCACAACGACGCATTCGTTGCTGTCTCTGCTTCTCAACATCTCTCAACCGGTGTTATGCAAAACAAACGCTCCTGCACAAACTCTCCCATGAGAAGGGCCAAAAAGCCAGAGCCACATTTCATCAGTGTGTTACACTTACTATAAAGCAGTTTTTCAATCTCAGCAGATTCATGCACAACAGACATATCAAATGTTGGAAGGCTCTTCATATTTCGCTTGATAAGTAATACACCGCCAATGCTATCCGGGGTGAAAGACAAGACACTAAATATGTAATTTTTTGCAATAATTGACAAGAATTTTATCTACTTGATTTTTGTATGAACATGTTGAGTTATTAATAAAAATTATTGAATTTACTAAATCTAAGTTATTGTAGAATGAAGAGGGTTTGATTGTCCTCAAATACTATTAAGTATTGACGCACATTCAAAATAATTAAAAAAAACAAAAGAACTTGTGTATAATTTATAATAGTTTCATGTGAGAGGCATTTTCCATAGTCAACTTTTGTGAAGATAATAGATTTGACGATGACTGTGAGGATGAGTTTCTTTCATAGCAATTTTCGCTCATTAGACAACTGTCGTAAATAGATAGCGTCATAAAAGGCTTAAATTTGGTGAGATGAAGAGAGACTGCCTCATTGGACATAATGCTACTGCAAATGTGTATGAACAAATTTTGACACTAAGTGATTTCTTACAGATGCATGTGTGTCACAAATACACCAACGTTGTTAATGTGATATAAAGATTCGATCATCCACGAGGCATAATACATGAGCCTTCAATTTTATTAGTCTGCGGAGGTGATTGTTCAAGTGAATGTGCCATAAGGGAATCTCGGTCAAGTTCAAAACTAAGCAGTGAAGATTCGTAACAGCTATGTTAGCTTTATGTATAGGATCTTATACCAAACTGCTTTATTTCATTTGATCACTCATGCCTATTAAAAGTATTATTATTTTTAGGATCCAGATCAATTATTCATTCAATGAAACCATTGTTAGATATTCCCTAGAGCATGATTGGAAGAAATTGTAATATTCAAACAATGTGCTAAAAACTACACTTGAAAAATAATTGTTGGAACCCGACTAGTTCTTTTTAAGAAAAAAAAAATTAAATTTGAAGAACCCCGCCCAAAAATCCCAAAATGAAAACCATAGTCCCCAACGCCTTTTCTCTCTCTCTCCCACAATCACTCTAACAAATCCAAAAATCTCTGGGGAAAGTTCAAATTTGTATCTCCTAATCTCTGTATCCACCTCTATGGATTTATCTCTAAATAATTTCCCTGCTCAAATCAAACACCTCAAAAACCCTAATCCCGCACAATTTCTCATTTTCAATAATTCCGCCATAATCCAAATTTAGTCAAGGGTTTCAGCTCCCCAAATATTTGATTTCTAATTGAATTTTAATTCTCCAAACAATATAAACACCAATTTCAGGTATATATTCCTCTCTCGTATCTTCCCTCTATTTTTTGCTTTTCATGGAGAAGAACTTGATTGGTATTGTGTTTTAGGGATTTGCTGCAATAAGGTTTGTAATTGGAAGAAGGGTCATCTAATTTTCCCATTCTATTTTTTATTTCACTAAAGTGCTGTTGAAAGATTTTGGGATCGAGAACTTCTTAAGGATTTATTTTCCCTCATATTTGATTATTTGCAGTGAAAGCTTCCTGATTGAACTTGGAAACAGTGTGAGATTATAAGGAATTTTAAAAATAGAAAGAGGTATGTAATATTATGGTTTTTTTGTTTATTAATTTTTGTCTATACTAAATCTAAATAGTCTATTAATCATGAATGCAGAATTCAGGGAAATGTTTTAGTAGTTTCAATAATAATGATTGTCTTACTCTAAGTTTTCTGTTGCACATATTAGTGTATATTTAATTTTTATTTGAAGATGGCATTTAATTATATATTTTACTGTTAGATTTAGATATAAACTACCTTGTACAAATTATAATATCATCCCATTATATTGAAACCTTTTCTAGTATTTATGTCGAACAAAAATGGATTATCGTTACCACCTGACACTAGTCGAAGAAAGTACCAGTCTCAGGGTCCTCAAAAACCACCAGGTATGAGGAATTATTATATCATTGTGAGCTTCTTTTGATTTATTTATTTATTTATTTCAAAATTTACTGCAATAATGACTTTATTGGTTTTCTTGTATCTTTATTGAGGTGGACGAATATCCATACAATGGGATGATGATGGATCAACAATTGGGCCCAATCGCAGGTTTTTTGGTACTTTCATTGGTGATACTACAAGGGAAAATATTTCACCTACAATTTAGGATTGGCGTGATGTAGACGATGACGCAAAAGAAGATTTGTGAAATATTATTGCTGTAAGTTGTATCCATATGATTACTTATTTTGAAATTAAGTGCAAGGTTATTTGTAGCCTTGTTAATGTCATTTTTTTATTTTTTTCTCTTAAACAGGGGACTTATGAGCTGGACCCCGATCAACATCAAGATTTCCTTGACTACAAGGCTAACATGGCATTCAAAAATTAGAAGACACAACTGAGGAAAAATCATTATGATATATATTACACGGACGAGGAAAGGAAGAATCATAGGCCAAAGGCGGTGAAGAAAGAAGATTGGAACCTATTTGTTGATATTTGTTCAATTGCTTAAGAACAGGAGAAGCGCGAAAAGGGAAAAAGAGCAAGGAGCAAAATGGTTAGCCCTCACACAACGGGTCGAATGGGTTCGGCCGAAAAGAAAGAGATTTTGGTAATTCTCTAACTTCTTATTACTATCATTTTTAGATTTTTATTTATTTCTAATTAATGAAAACCCACTTTAAGTGAAGCTATTGGTCAACATAGAGTCTATCGTTGGTATGCTAAATGTTAGGAAGTGCCTAAGATCCTTGGCTATCTTGATTAGCACCTAGGATTCTTGGCAATCTTGACTAAAGAAAAACTATTACTTATGCTTTTTTTGCCCATAGAGTATCTTTACCAGATATGAGACTCCATACTGCTCTCATGATTAAAACATCATTAACTTCTTCAACCTTTTGATACTCAGATCTCCCTCATTTTTGGGGGTATATATATATCTTCCTAAGCCACTGAAGATATAGATTTGGCATGATCTAATCTATTTCAAAGAGACTCTGATTTTTTTTCCTATTTTGATCAAGACACTTTCAGGAGATCTAAAGCAACCTGCCAAGTAGAATGTGTAGCTTTGTAAGATAGTTTTGATGAGTTCAAGTCGGCCAATGTAGGATAAGAATTTGTTCTTCTTGTTTAAGAATTTTTTTGAAACATTTGAGATAATTGGATCAAATATTTTTCAGTCAGTTTTGAAGCAAGCAGAGGTAATTCCAAAATATCTGACAGGTAGATTTTCTTTCTCAAAAAGTAACACTTCACATATAGCCTGCTTAATGTCTTCTCTTTTTGATCCTGAGAAGTAGATAGTACTCTTGGATGTGTTAATATGGAGACCTGAAACCTTTGCAAACTCTTCAATATCTTTATAGCTGATACAACTGTAGCCTTTTTAAGCTAAGAAGTACATCATCTGCATATATGGATAATATATAATAGAATTGATACTATTCACAGAAAGTTTCCTAATGGAAGCTGACATAATATGGGTTTCACACAATGTAGCCAGGCCCGGTCCATGGGGTGCGAGATCGTACAGAGCCCAAGAAATAAAGGGCAATTCTTTTTTTAAAAAAATTGGCTAAGGGTTAGAGAGAAAATGAAGAAGGTAAATACCATACTAGATATAGACTTAGTTGGTAAACGCTTTGCCTTATGAGTAAGAGGTCATGGGTTCAGGTCCTAGCAAAATAAAAATAAAAATTAGGCCTCATTTATATTTTCGTGTTGGGCCTTACGGGTACTTGGGCGACCCTGATTGTAGCCTACATACTATATATCAGAAGCTCTATTGATATCCTGATAATCTATGTCCTCTTTTAACTGCGCGTTTATCACTTGAAGAATAGGTAAAAAAATTGATGGGAGTGCTGAATGGAAGCATGCAACACCAAAAAAAAGATTGTAGATAGCAAACTTCCATAGGATTCTTTTCTTTTTAGTTACTTTTGTATATTCATTTAACTGACAAGGTTTTAAGGTAACATATCGAACATATTTGTCTATTTATGTACTTCATCTATTGTCGAGATTTATTTTGGGTTTATAACTCTAATTTTAAAAGGGAAAAAAATGGAAAAAGAAAAGAAAGAAATTGGATTATGATAATATAACTGAAAAAAGGTACTAAAAACTAATAGCCAAGTTTATTTCTATTGCCACTTGCAGAGTAATTTTTTTTGATATGATCGGAGTACTTAGTAGTTATAATGCAGTGCTTTGAAAATGTACGCATATTATAATCATTTAGCCTTAGGTGCACTATATCTTGTCGGTTTAACTTCATTTAACACTCATAAACTTTGTTAATTATTTTACAGGAAAGAGGTAGGCCTAAGGGTTCTGTGAAGAGGACTGAACTTTTTTTTGCTTGTCATAAAAAGCAAGATGGTACTTTCCCTGGGCAAATGAAAAGCAGAATGGTAAAAACTTGACAGCCTAATCAATTCGTATGATGGTGTACTTGGTGGTTTTATTAAGCAGGTACGAATTAATTGACTTATTGAAAATGAACCAAAAATCATAGAGAAGGATTTAGACCATGATCCAATTGCATTGGTAAGTCATGTCAATACATCTTAATACTCTATAAGTTACTTTTGAAAGGTAAGCGGGGGACTAAACCCCATGGAGAAGATAAAAGTTAGAGACAACTCCAATCCATGAACTTTAGAACCTACATGAAACACTTGTTAACTTATTTATCTATACTTAGTATATATGTCGTTCTATGCATATCTATTTTGTAAATAATTTAATGTTCTAGGTGTTTGTGATATGTCTGACTTTAATTCTACTCTTATCAAATTTTGTTTTCGTGTCTAAAAGGAATATGGAGAAGATGGAAATGGGCATGTAAGAGGCTTTAGTGGTCATATTAATAAGGCAAGTGTTCGAGTTACATTCAATTTTAGGAAGGCCATTGAACGGGAAAATTCCAAGAACAACAAGTTTGCAGATGAAATAGTTTCAGTACAACAAGAATTTGAAGAAAAGCTAGAGGTGAAAGCTAGTAAACGTAGAAGACTTGAAGAAAGGATTGGAACATTTGAATCACGCGAGGGTCGACATGGAATAAATATGCACCATGCTTCTCCAAGCAATGTCTCCTTCTTTATGGTTTTTTTTTCTTTCTCTTATACTTATTTATATGACTTATACTAATTTATTGTTTAGTAGAATTTGGATTTTACTGAACAAGAAAAATAAAATACATTCAACAAACTTGTTTGCCTGTCCTAGTGGCAGGCCTTCACGTAATAAGAGGTTCGAGCTTTAAATCCACCATGAACTTTATAAGAAAGAAAATATCCACCCATTCTGTGTAAATAAAATTCAGGATATTTGGACTTTTTATAGTCAAAAGTTCGAAGAAACTACACCCAGATTAATTGGGTCGTTGTTCAAATTTTATGGGATTAACCTAGATTAAAAGAACCTTCGTCACAACCCCTTCTCTTCCACTGAGCCTCTCCGCCTTTTTGTTAGATTCGAAACTTCTTGCACGCAGATAGGCAATCTTTATTTGATCCAAGAAGCTTTAAAAGCCTCTTAAATAGTGGCCATCTGTATGAAAACTTAAGTATGACATACCTCAATACTTTGCCCCACTAGGAGGTCCCGAAAAGGTTACCCAGAGGTGTTTCTCTGGATGCAGCCAATAAGATTACAGCACACCCACGTATCTCCCTACCTTGGTTGCTAATAAGGCATGAAGATTCTGTGTTCAGATGCACTCATCTTCTCCACATGTTCCTTCTTTTCTCCTTTCCTTTACTAATTTTTCTTTTTAGTTTACAAGCATTAACTGAAGATGAATCGAAGAAATTGGAAACAAGAAGAAAACACAGGAAATGGAGATTTAAAGACCACTACAAATAAATTTCCCTGTAATTCCTACTCGAGGGGTCATAATCCGTGTATTATTGATAAGAGAAAAAGGATTACCATTCAAAGGACTTGACAACATCAATCTCCAATGCCAACTTCTTCATACCATCCAGCATATCATCCACCACAACTCCTTCCATAAACTTAGCTATAACCAAATGCTTCAGGCCACCCATGGTTTATAGGCCTGATATGAGAATGCCACTGCGCAAAGATAGCTATATATTACTGAAACATGGTTTCTGGCATAAAAAATATCTGTCTAATATCTTAGGTTGGCCCATTGCACTACCCATATTGGCAGCAATGATGAAGAAGAGGTCTCTAATTTCATATACAAGATCTCTCACCTTATACTGGGAGAGATGCAACGTACTAAGTGAGAAGAGCCTACTCGAGACATACAATGTATTAGACAGACGAGAAGAGCCCACTCAACGAGACATAATTCAGTCTGAGCTACCATCACCACATGACACCCTCCTTTTCTTTCACAAAATTTCTTTCCTTTCAAGTAGCAACAAGTAGCTAGAGGGCTTTAAAAGGAGGTATATCATGGGTTGTAGTTTGGAAGCCTTTAGAGAGAGCTTATAAACAGTAAGTAGCTTTTAAGAAAGGAGGATCCTAAACTACAAAGACAAACAGCAGAGTAGTTTAGGAGCAGTCTAGAAAATGATGGATGTAGTTTGTAGTTTGGAGCTAGAGTTAAATAAGGGCCAAGGACGAAGGCGAGTTAGGAGTTGATGGAAAATAAATAGCGGTAGTTGTTACACTAGGATCCTTGTAAGTCTATTGTCTAGTGTGATAGTGGCTTTAAAAGGAGTTTAAAAAGGTTAAGGACGAAGGCGGGTAGTTAAGGTGCACTAAATAAGAGGATTTGGGTGGTTTTTTTTAGAAGCAGTTAGGCGTAGAATTTTTTTTTTAATCAAAATTAAATAAAAATGCATAAATTCTTTCTTACATATGAGATAATCTGAGCAACAAAGTCATTCCAAAAACACTCTAAATTACCATGCATATAACTTGAACTAAACAGTTTTTTACATGTCTTTACTTCTTACCATTCTTGTGACTTCAATTCCAGTCCGGTCATGCTCATATTGATATAAGGCTCCATCAGAATGGAAGTGCCAAAACTATTTTAATTCGAGGTTCTTGATCAAGGTCAACAACCACGTGTCTCTTAGATTTATAGTTCTTACATTTGTAGGAAACAAAATATTTTTGATCAACATGCAAGAGAAGATCACTATTCTTTCTAAGACATCGAGGTTCAACACAGTAGGGTCCTAACTGGGTTCGTATGATAGAGTATTGTTTAGTCCATGATTCCTTCACCTTATAATCCTTCATGACCCACACTTCAATAGGATCAAAAGAATGAAAATCCCATAACGAAAGATAACCTCCTAATACTCCTAGTAAATAAGTCCTCGACTTTGTTCGTTCAAGCTTTGAGGTCAAGTTGATTTCAGGCTTTTGGAACTCTCCAATTGCTTCAGAATCTAGGTCAAATGACACAATGTGCAATGTCGTAAAGGACTCTAAACCCATATTAGAATAGTCGTACTAAACAATCCAATGTAGCGATCCATTAAAATACAAACAACTACAACGCACTTTGAAAGGAAGAGACCCTACCGTTCTTCGCCCTTGGGTTCCAAGGGTAAACACTTCAAAATTTGAGCTATGAGTATTTGCTCCCACTACAAAATAAGTTTTTACTTTTACAACCTTAAATTCCCGACTATATAAACTAAAACTCATTCCAAATAACAGCCTTTTGCGAGGCTCAGTAGCAACCAGGAGACATTTACCAGTCACAGGGATACAAATCTAGTGCCTTAAATCATATTCAAGAATAACGAGACCATTACTCGGATTCTGAGCATAATAAGTGTTAATTGCATAATAAGTGTTAATTGGAAGATCGATTTTGGTAGTTCCCTTAATAACAAGACCTTCATCAGTACTTTCTGCAATGTAATGTTCATAGCCAAGTGGTCCTACACACCTGCATTGGAGGAGACACTTGATCGGAAGCCTTAAGATGAAGTTTGAGATTATTTATGGCGGAAACTCTTCAATACTAGGCATTACTCTACTGTTGCATACGTGGAAAGAATGTTTGGAGCATGCACATCAGCCTTATAGAGACATGACCACTATGACAAAAGCGTGAAGGATCCTAGCAACGAGCGCTAAACCTTTTGAGCGAAGAGTTGCCATAATTAGTTATGCCTTTACAAGGATCCTATTTTCCATCATCCACTATTTATCTTCTTTCGACGCTTTTTGAGAAGAGCCCGAGCCCACTCCGAACAAACTTACCTGAACCCTAAGCACTATTTCCGTAGTTAAGGATCCTTCCAAAACTATCCCTAAGCAGCACTCTTTAGGGTTCTAGTTCTTTTCTATTGCACCTGGGCCTTTCTTCGTACGCAAGTCTAAGATAGGACTTAGCGCTCGGCAGCCATTTCTCTAAGATAGGACTTACCACTCGTTTGACTTATAAAATTTGGCCTCTTCAATTTTCCTTGGCGACTAGGATCCTTCCACCATATTGTATTCCGGTAGTTGGCGGCGCTGGTTCTTTTTTTCACCCTTTTCCTTTCTGGTACTCCCGGGTGGAAAGACTGGGGGATATGTGTTCCCTAGTTGAGTTGATCCTTTTGGGTTTCGCATCAAAGAACGACATGAGTGTGTTTTGGGGCATCCATTTTCTTTTTGCTTTCTTTCTGCCTATCTTTCAGTTTTTATTGGAAAAGAAGATGAAGCAGAAGAGTAGTTAGAAGCAAAAATTTTGGTTGACACTGTAGAAGAAATTGCGTACACTGAAAAGAAAAGGAGCAAAGCTGGGTGCCTTTTCTTGTCCTGATCGCCTGAGCCCCTAGCCTAGTGATTTCGTCTAGCTAACCGCACACAAGCCATTATCTATAAGCGTTCGTTCAGGCCCTAAAAAAACAATAGCCCGTCCTTTCCGCAGTCTGGAGGATGTTGCTTTTCCATACTACAAACTTACTGGCAGCATCTGTGTCCCTGAACGGATAGAAAGGGTATCCCCTGAGATGTATAGAAAGGGGAGACGTATAAAAAGGATATCCCCTGAGACGTATAGAAAGGATAGGGAAGCAAAGACACATATTACCAATGAAGGACACAAAGGAGAACCACCAGTAGTACGAAAAAAAAGATAGCACAGATGCAGAAAGGAGAGAACAGCCAAGCAAGGATCCTTGCAAGTCAAGTTGTCTCTTTGAGTTCTCAGTGCTATTGGTGTGTTGTCGCAAGGTAGCCTTTAAAGAGGTGGAGTGAGTTGTACTTTGTTCCTTCTATAACAACTGAAACTCACAAAATTACTCGGAAACAAGCTACTTTCAAAGCAACATTGGAATTTTCATATGTACAGTAAGCCAGAAGGTGAAACTAATCAACTTCCACTAAGAGAGGTTTGGCACATCTAAAGGCCAAATTCCTATATTCAGGGTATCATGTCTGATCTCAAGCAATTGAACCCCAGATAATGCAGCACATATACCATATACCATGTATCACATATTGGAAGGACTATCATCAATCTGTTTATTTTTAGATTTATGGATGACAGCATCCTTAAGAACCTGATTTCCCACAGTCAAGGTGGTCATGCTTTCGCCAGCTTCTGCTGCATTAAGATCGGAAGCAAAATGATCTTCTTGGATGGGCTCCATCCTTTGGCTATCAACGGATCTTAAGGAATAACTCGGGCTAGTAAAGAAACAATGATATGAGTGCTTTTTACCTTCCTAGCTTCTTCATCCCGAATCGTCTTCTTTTCTTTTAAAGGAGGACCTTAGGCTAGCATCTCTTCCTAGCTATTATGATCTTCTTCTATTCTGTTAGCCATGGACAGTCTTCTTTGAAGTGCTTCGAAAAAAATGGTTGGGGATTCGTCTTTTACCTCACCCTACAAGAAAGTAGGTGCCCTAAGATGAGCCCAGCCCTATAAGAAAGCAGGTAAGATGAGCCCTACAAGAAAGCAGGTTCCCTAAGATGATAAATTATGGTCGTTCAATGCTATACTTCGTTCAATGATAAATTATGGTTCTTAAAATATTTAATCTAGCCTTATGAGTTCTAATGGTGTTAAAACAACTTGTTATTTGTTTAAAATGTCTTATGCTATGTACTCACGATCACTTTTTATTCTTTTGTAGGCAACAAGAGATTCACCACCACTTGATGGAGTGAGGAGTAGAAACTGCATTATGAAAGATATGTATGGCAGAACAGTTGCTTACGGAAGTATTCAGTTATCTGGGGTAGCTCCTGAAGGGTTTTATCGTGTCATAGTAGATGAGGTTATTCGCGATGATGTGCAATTATTTATGAAAGGCGGTACTTTAGGTGACATCTCTTCGGGTGAAACTATTATATGGTATAAGAGTCTTACCTGTTTCGGGTGAATGACATCTTTTTATTTTATTGTTTCTTGAAATAAAGTTTAACATTGATATTAGGCAATAACCTTTTAATTTATAATAAAACTTGCTATTGCTATTGAAATATGTTATTTTTTACAATAATTATTCCTAGTTAATAAAATTTATAACAACTATTGTGATTATGACCCAATTGATATGATTGTTGTATATTGAAACAAAATGACTGTTAATGTGACAAAAAATGTGACATTTATATTTGCGACATATAAAATGACTAATAACCATGTCTTAAAATGTACTTATTATGACTGATGTTGTGACTGTTATTTCTGATGTATTTTTTACGACGTATAAAACAACTTATAAATGTGTTACTAGATATTTCAAAAATTGGCGACTACGATTATTACAACGAATTTTATAGTCGTAAAGAGTATGAAATACGTCGGTTGTTGCGACTAAGAATTGTGTCATTCTATTGCAACCAAAAAAATAACTGTTAAAAGGCTCATAAAAATTAGTAAATAAGACCGATACTTCAACCTGCCCCTCAGTCGTTAATTTAGGACACTTTTCAAGTCGATAACATAAAACTACTGCGAAAAGAACGATGTTTTTTTTGACTAAAATGGATGTCGCTTTAGCAAAATAACGACTGACCTGCCCCGTTATTTTTTATTCATTTTGGCCTAGTGTAACTCAGACCGCAAGCAAAAATGTTCTTCCTTAGATGAAACAATACAACCTCAAAAGGAATTACTAGCATACTCTACAAAGTGGCCCTATTTTCTACCTATGATAGCTTTGGATTTACAAAACTCTTTGAACACATCACAGTTCAGAGGGTACGATACCAATTTATCAGGGAAATCTAGAAATTGAACGAGTACTACTTCGTCCTTCGCCTCGTACTCTGCATTTACAAATTCGACGTTTTCAGACTCAATTGTACGACTAGAGGTCGACGTCTCCATATCAGGTGAAGTCTCCATCTTAATGATAAGCTTAAGGATGAGGTTTGATTCTATAACATATATTCCTCACGCTCGACCTACATACAGACAGGTCTAGGTATTCTATCATTATCTTTTATCTATACACATCCATGTACACATCTACCATACATACATCATACGAATGTGTCTATCATACATATATCTCTTTTCACACAAAGGATCAAACAAAATTACTTTAAGCAACAAGTTTTTAAATTTGACAAGCAAAACCTTTCAAACCTCACATTCACAAAATCATATTTTGTTTACTAACCTTCAACATTCGTGTATAAATCTAAAACAGCGCCAAATCTTTCCTTCACAACGCTGCTGTGCAGCCACCGTCCTAACTCTGTCTCTAAAAATTTTTCTCTCCTCAAGCGATGATCATTCTCGTGTAATCTCTCACGCGAATCTCTATAATTTTATTTCTCTTCTCTCCCACTGTTCTTCCGTGTTCTGAAGTTGTAAAATGTTTAAATGAGGAAGATGAGCTATTATTTAAATTTTTTCTCTCTAACTACTGGCAATTATTGGGCCTCACACGAGCTGTTTTTGGTTTTGGAACTGTGGCGTCCCTTCCACAATTAATGTTAGACGTTTTGCACTTTTTTGGTGAAAATGTCTTCTCATCATTACACCAAACTCTATATTTTAATATATTCTCATCCCTACTACCCAAATCTCTTCCAGACCTCCCCACATTCATGATGACTCAACAATTACACACAATCAAACTTGCCCTACAAATTATACAAAAGTCAAAAATTTAAGCTCATATGCCTTTTCTATTTTTACTTCTACGACTTATAGAACTGATGACATTTTTTCTAAAGCTATCACATTTTAAAATTCAAATTTTTTATTCACAGCTATCCAAAACAACATTTACAACCAAACAGGACAGATTCAAGCTAAACATGCCACCTACATGCCAATTACAGTTATTCAACTTCATTCAGTTCACTCCCTCACATATAATTACACATAAAATGTCCCAGGTGTCCTAGAAAACCATACCTAATCTGTTTTACCCCAGCAATCCTCATATCTTCCTCCCCGATCTCTTCCTCAGTAAATTTCCTTATGGCCTCTTTTCGAGATTTAGGCTCCAGAATCACTTCACGAAATATCTCTGAATAGAAATGATGCCCAATCTCAAGTTCCTTCGCCCTCGAATCCAAGTTTTTAAACTATATTATAGATTCAGGCTAGTCAGAATCATAGTCTAATAACCTAAAAATCCACTCCTGTACTACGATAATTTTTATGGCTAATCGTCCCTCTGCAGCATGACGAACTCTCTTAGAGCGAGTCCTCACCATATTCACTCTTCATTAAAAATCATATTCCCATCATATTTATACATTTTTCAAGATAGCTTCAAATCCCTCAAATTCTGTATATATTATAATCTATTTTCTATAACGGGAAACCCTAAGATCATGATAGAAAGGTATTTGAACTTATTTATACGCATTGACCTCTTCTAAGTCATCCATTCACATTTTGACCTACTCATTACAGTCTATCCTACAATATAAATTTATAAACAAAATCTTCATAAGCTCAAATTTTCAATTTTTCCATATTCTATAGCTGAAAGGATATTCTTTTCTATGATTCTTGAATTTTTAGTTCGACACATTTTTACTACATGTACACATTTTACAAGTTCATATATATTTTTCATAGTTTGAATGAGTAAAACTTCATTTTTTAGTTTAACTTCACAATCTTAAATTTGCATCCTCTATCACATACACATATACATTTATTCTAGCTCGATTTCAGTACAATCAGCTAATTCAATCTATCAAATCAGGTTTTGTATAAATTATCTTTTCATTAGCTCGAATATCAATTACAAAGTACTTTACAAATAACAGGTCTCTCAGATATTGTTATAGATCATTCTACAAGTTATATTTCAGTTTTCGATACTATCTTAAATCAGGGAATCTTTTGAAGTAAAGTTAGAACTGAAAATCATTGAGCCTGATCCTTCCTTCACACCATTTACTTTGACAAGAAACTGAGGAAGTAAAGGTATCAGTGCTTGAACCAACCCTCAGTGAAAGGACCTTCTTCAAGACAAGAAAAGATGATAGTATAACAGAGAGACTTCAAATTTCCATCTCTCTCCTAAGCCTTTTCCTCCGCAAGGATGCGAAGACATCTCCAACGCTACTCGCCTATCAGAACAACGTAATGAAACCTCCACTTATGATAAAAAATCATCTTCAGCTTCTGCCGCTTCGTCTTCTGACATCCCATAGTACGCCAGTGGTACGAGAATGGGTGTGGCCATCTCTAGAGATTGGTCCCCAAAATATTACAACTTCAACCTCTGTAATTCTGTAGACACTCTTTCTTAATATACCATTAGCCGAGTCTTCACCATTGTCACTCAAAAAATATAGGGAATTTTACCACAATAGAACACTTTGACAGAAGCCCATGTATAGGTTCTATTTATATCAAACTCACATTTAATGCGAAGGTACATTTCAAAAGCTATCATCATTTAAAACATAGCCACTTTCAAAACCCCAAGCGTCAAGTACATCAATCCTTCTATCTCATAAATATAGATACATTCCTCCATAAATAAATACTGCATATCCAACAAGTCAAATCCCCATTAATACATCCTATCTTTTTAACTTCCAACACCAGCAATCCATAGGTTTTTTCTCAACCAAAGCTACTCGTGCCTTTAATTGCGAGGGGGCGATTGTAGGGACCTATCCGTCGATCTAGTTCAAGCTCCAATTACCGCAGTATCAGACTCATGGATTTCACACGTAACATGAATAGTTAGTATTAGTACCTAGACCACGAATTGATAAAGAACGTGGATCGAGCACTACATAAAATATGAACAAGTTAACAAGCATCTGTCTCCCACGAACTAAATAGTTTCACAGTCAACCACCATTTACCTTATGATTCAGAGAACAGGATTCAACACGATAACGGGTTACTGGTAAGGTCTATATAAAGAAAAAGTTCCAGAGGAGATAAGGACGTGAAAAAATAGATTTTTTCGACTCTAACACAAGAATTTCTAGATTCTGATCACCATAAAACTTCCTATTTCAAGATCAAACATTTCTAGTTCAAGAGATCACTTATAGTAAGATATCAGCCTCAAACAATAAATGTTACAATTACTAAAACCCTCAGCTCGAGGTCGTGGCTTTTTACCTATTCAAAGGTTTTTCACACTAAATTACCTGTGTCATTTTTTGCTTTACATTAATTTTTGTCACAGGTACATTTTGTGTAATAGCTAATTTCGAGCCATTTTGAGCTACGGAATTATGACATTATATTTATAATGAAAGCTTTATTCTAGACCTTAATTTTTGATAAAAGGAAATAGGATCTTTGGAACATGTACTCCTAAAGAATATATTTTTATATATATAAATATCGAGAGAAAGTTTGGTCCTAAGTACTTATGACCGAGAATGGTCCTAAGCGCTTCTCTATTTGACACGTGTCTTATTTGATTCACCCAATTAACCATGGTTAACAATTTTTTTTTTATATTTTCAATATATTCTAATTAAGGAAAAAATTTCAATTACACAAAATAGTTTCCATTGATATGATATATAGGATTCCTATTGGACAAAAAACCAATATTTCATGTGTACTTTGGAGGTAGGACATGAACAACATCTAATGAGCCATCATCTCATACATAGATTCATAATAAGGAGAACTTGGGGGGTACAACGAGAATGAGAGCCTTAAATCTCATAAATGATCAAACTATTATTCCTAAGTTTTGTGGAACTACATCAATACTAGTAGAAGTTTATAAGAGTGAAACTAGACCTAAATATGTGGAAAATAGTCCATTATCGATTAATCTTAAAATCAAAAAGGAAAAATAGTTTGAGAAGAGCGTAGGAAATTCCTGTTTTATTTTACTAAATTTTTTCTTTTACACCCTTCGGTAGATGTTTTCCCCTTATAACTTATTTTTCTGGAGTTTCATCCATGGGTCGAAAAAAAAAACTTTACTAGAGATATACATTATTTTAGTTAATTGTTGTGGTGAAAATGAAGTTTCCCCAAAATGGAAATTGCATTTAGTAATTAAAGATATTTTCCTTAATTAAAATATTTAAAAGATCTTAATAGCTTTTAATTTTCCATGGTTAGTTAGGTAAGTCAAATAAGACACACGCCAAATAGAGAAGCACTTAGGACCGAGAATGGTCCTAAACGCTTTGGACCAGATTTTTTCTCATAAATATTACTACTTTTCAGCTCTCTTCCTCACCTTTTGTTAGAAATTTTTTATCTTCTAAATGGAGAGAAACCTTACTTAGCAATTTTTTCCAAAAAAAATAAGAGGCCTACAAGAAGAAAAACCTCAACAACAAGAAGGTGGAAAGCTTGATGAAGGAAAAGATGTAGGTTAGGAAGGTGATGAAGAAAGACAAAGGCAAAGGTCTTCACATGTCCCCAGGTTCGTCTTCATCTGCATTTCCTGGTATGGGATCACGTAATCATGAGAGATGGAATATTATAAGAATTTAGATATAAAAGACCTAGAAACAAACTATATATTCATTTTAGTCTTCGTAATGTATTAGATTTTCTCGAAGGTTAGGAGCATTTCGAGAGACTAATGTACTATAAGAGAGTACCAATAACTATATTGGACACAGACACAATGGCTACTCACAATCTTTATTTTGTAAGGCCCTCAGTTATGGCATACTACTTTATGAACTCTTGGTAAGTACATGGATTTTCTTAAAAGAAGGAGAATCAAAGAGAGTGACAAATTTGGTCATAGATTTGATAAACGATATCAACGATTGGAGCTTACAAAGTTTGAAAAGGTAAGAGTTCCCCTAAGATATCAGTCTCCCTCCTCCATATATTTTTTGTGATCTTAATATCCCACCCTCGTCAAGTTTACATACTTTTCTCAATTTTAATTTCCTACCCTCTTTAAGCTCAAATATTTCTATATCCTACAACTAAGTGCTACTCCAGATTTAATTTGGGAAGTTGCATCAAATAAATTTGTATGTAATTTGGGAAGTCCACATAATCACTCTCTAGACTCTTCTAATCAACAAAACCCAAATCTATAGTAGACTCCTAAACCCTTATTAGTAGCTTAAACTTGGCAGATAAGCCAAGGACTATCTTTCTCTATCCTATAAAAAGGAGTCTGATTTTGCTATCCTAAATTTGGTGTTGAGCTATCCTAGAAGGACTCCTCTACAATTTGTAAACCTTAGAGGTCCAAAAAGTATATATTTCAACATCCTACTATTCTTTATCTCTCACCTAAGAAATGGTCGATATAGCAATTGACTTTTGAGAGCCTCCCTTTGAGGGTTCGAAGTTTATGGAGGACCAGGTACTCTTTGACATAGTTGTGATCAGGCAAGGCATTCGAGTACGCGAGTATAGCATTCACGCAGTTAAGGTTCTCGATTTTTCAGGGCTCATCGAGGAACCTCTTGGTGAAGGCTTCAATGGTTTCATTGTTGGATTTTATAAAATTGAAGAGGGCATCAACTCTGACCTCTCTGTCTTTGTTGAAGGCAAACTGGGCGATGAAAAAATGGGATAGTTGCTCAAAGCTTTGAATAGAGCCACTGGGGAGGTTGTGGTACCAACGAAGGGGATTATCTATGAGACTTGTTAAGAAAAGACGACACATCAGGTAGTCGGCAGTGGATAGAGGCTTAGAGAATTTGGAATTCGAGAATGCGGGATTAAGGGTCAGTGTTGCGATATTTACTGAGTTTGGGAGCACGAAAATTTGGAGGTATCTTGATGGCGAGAAGTTTAGGGCAAAGGGGATTATTCAGTCAACTCCATGAGTTTGGTGCTGAACTCGCACAAACGTGGATGACAGGCTGGATATGATAGTCGAAGTCCTGCTGTACAGCGTAGGCAGGATGAGGGGTGATCGAAGGGTTCGAGGATGATGAGGCCGAGTGTGTGGCATATTTTTTGTACTGCACTCCCCGAGACATTCTCGAGTAGGGCAGCATTTTGGATGTCTGGAGGAGTGAAGGGTGGAGTCAGAGGAATCATTTATGGGGTGGATGTCGAGATAGATGGAGCCAGTAGGGGGAATAATATGGGAAGCACCTTCGGCACCGATATGGGTTGGGGGTACTTTGAGATGTGGTAGAGGTTCCAGTCGAGCGCGGGTGGACACACGCGATGGTCTGGTGCTTGGGATGGTCGAGCAGCGTCCAGAGGCTGTAGTCGCTGTAACTCTCGGACGGTATTGCGTAACTCATCAATTGCCTGGTTTTGCCTATTGGCATCGTCCAGACGGCGATGCCGTTCTGCTTCGAATTCCATCTGGTATTTTTCACGTTCCTGGTGAAGTTGTGCATGGTGGCATTCCTCGGCTTGAGCGAATTGTTGATAAAGTAAGGCTATTTGGACAGCCACTCTGTCGACGGAGTTGCCGGCATGGGTAGAACTGGAATGGAGGGTGGGTGCCATTGAGGAGAGTTTGTGGAAGTTGAAAACAAAGGGAGGGAAAAAAAGAAAGGGAGTTCGGTAGGGTGGGAAGCGCAGACGGCGCCAAATGTAAGGGCCAACTTCGGGTAGAGGGGAATTCGGCTCTTACACCACAGGGTTAATCCTTTATCACAGGAAATCAAGTATATATTCTAGAATGCGAATAATCTATAAACAATATACTTGCGTGGAGGCCTAGAATGTGACTCGTCACGACCTCTGATGAGGATTTTTAAGAGTATTTATATTTCTGTCGAGTAGTCGAAGGTTTGAGAATTGGGTTTTTCAAGGTGATCGAAGGTAAATTGTCACGGATCAGAGGGGAGAATTTATAACCTCTCCTTGGTTCCCCATCTCCCCTATTTATAGAACATAGGAAGGGCTGAGTCACCAAGGTTAGGTCACATTACAAGGGTACCATCCGGATATCGAGCGGGTATCCCGGAGTTGGTATGGACAGCGGAAATGTTGGCGTTGTCACTGTAAT
Source organism: Kingdonia uniflora (assembly GCA_014058105.1). Taxonomy (NCBI): domain Eukaryota; kingdom Viridiplantae; phylum Streptophyta; class Magnoliopsida; order Ranunculales; family Circaeasteraceae; genus Kingdonia; species Kingdonia uniflora. The sequence goes on from JACGCM010000146.1 coordinate 364,895, forward strand.
AGTTGTTGGGTCTGTTTCTGTACTCTGACACTGTAGCAGTTGTTGGATCTGTCACTGCAGCTGCAAGAACCAACAACGCCACTATCTTGTCTAGTGAGCTGGCTGTCTGTCCTGTTATACTTCGACCATGTACAGATATGGTCAAAGTATTTCTGCTGCGATGTGGAGTTCGTCTTCGAGGCTTGTTCAGAGCCGAGGCTTCGTCTTCGGATAATATTTGGGAGACTTGTTTAAGGATTGGATGGGCTCTGAGACATTTGAGTAGGCTTCGAAGTAGCCTTCGAGTGTTTGACTAGGGCAGAAGGCTGTGAGTAGGCTACTACAGTTGATAGTGATGTGACTACCTACAATAACCTCATCCCAGCTTCAATATTGTTCCTAGTACAAGTTGGATCCCAACCTTCTTGCCCCATAAAAATATTATACAATCTTCAAAAGTTTGATTCCTCTCTCCCTCTATCTGTAGCTCTCATGGAAGGTGTAGGTAAATACAAAGGAGATTTTTGGACATTGGAGGAAGATAAACTTTTCGTGGAATATATAAGGGAGCATGGAAATGGGAGGTGGAGTTGTGTTTTGAAGATTACTGGATAAATGTCTAACTCATATTTTAGATCTTTTATCCTACATATATATGACTAGACCTCCTCATTATTCACCACTTATGTGAATTTAATGACACCATAAAACATTCTATGTGATGATATTGTGTTTGTAATGTAGGTTTGAAGAGGGGCGGAAGGAGTTGTAGATTACGGTGGATCAACTATCCACGTCCTACTGTGAAGAAAGGCAATTTTTCGAAGGACGAAGATGACCATATCATTCATCTTCATAAGCTTCTTTATAATAGGTTAGACCCTTCCATGTTTTCAGTTTTTTGATAATTATTGGCCCTAAATCATGAAATATGGTTTGGCAACATAAACTCATGTTTTGATTTTGAGAATTATTTGCCTTAACTAATGAAATTTTCCATGTTCGAATATAGGTGGTCTCTCTTTACAGGGAGAATACCGGGATAAACCGATAACCAAGTGAAGAACCACTGGAATACTCATTTGAGCAAGAAGTTTGAGATACAGCAGAGAAAAAACAAATCCTATTAGTCATCGTTTTCAATCGCATGAAGCCATAGGTAAACCGTAGAAACAAAAAAGGTGTTCCTTCAATTGAAATCTAAAGTTCCAGTGAACAATATTGACATTAATGGTGGAGTAAATTATGAGCCAGCTATAGCCGAGGAGGGTTCTTTATGTGCCACATACATATCTAGTACACAAGTGACACAACAACCTATATTTAACCACTTTATGTATAGTAACTTAAGGTTTTGTGGCTATTACAGTTCATAGAATTGGAGTGTCCAAATAGGGATTATCTACCTGATTCTGTTTGTGAATAAAATGTAAGTAATATGTTGTGCTTCTGAATACGTAGTAGTTTTATGAGACAGTATGTACTCAATGTTTGTGATTTGATTTTACTTATAATTTATTTGATACTGCATGAATAAGGGAAGTTTCCCAATTTGAATAGTACTAAAGTTTCCACTCCTTAGTCTATAAAAGGAGGCCTTATGTATTACTTACTCGTAGCCTTCGAGAGTAGATCAGATACTTGAAGATTCCCATACTGTTTGAAGCCTACCATTTATACTTTCAAATTAATCAAGCCAGAGCAAATATACCCTCGAGTCCTCTAAGGTTTCAGATAGACACCTCAGCACCGCCTAACACCAGATCAAAGGCAAATAGCTCAGCCGACATACTCAGGTACAAGACAGCTATAAAGAAGGATACATTTATAATTTAACTTCTCTATAGTAACATCACATTTCTTATCCTCTATAAATTAAAAAGAAGAGCCACTATAGAGGGGTTGAGATTTTTTTCCTACACGCCCTTGACAAGCTCTAACAATCTTGGAGCACATTCTAACAGCTTGAAGACTCAGTCTACTCGAGCCTTTTATTTGTAATCCCATCCATTAATATAATCTTATCTTAAAATCCTCACTAGAGGTCGTGGAGGAATCCCAATCTAGTACCCCACGCAAGTGTGTCTACAAGAATCTCCATTTTTCTATTATGTACGCTTGTTAGGACCCCTAAATGAGTATTACTCACATAGTGTAAGAGTGTAATCTCCCCTCTACGAGATTAGGCCCCTACATTTGGCACCATTTATGCTATTACCCTTACTTTCAAATAGTTTTACCAAACAAAACTTATTTCCAAAGACTCCCAACTTCTGTTTGACTTCCGCTATAGTAGGAGCCCCAACAGAGGACATATAATCGTGCAACTTCCACTGATATAATAACAATTTACTCAAGCTGAAGAAATACATGCCAACCAGCTTCAATACAAGTGCAAAGCTAGAAGATAGGAACTCAAAATTGAGCAAAAGCGCCGCATCGAAGAAATGTATAAACATAACCGTGACAGGAAGAACTTCGTAACTTTGTGCGTGACTGACAACAAGCTCAACCAAAAGAATCCCCTATTGGTCAAGGCTCCTTAGTTCCTTGAGTGTTTTTTTTCGTTCACGCTTAGGCCCCAACCCTCGAATAGAGGCACCACCAGTTCACTTCATTACCGACGGTATTACCCACCCTATACCTGAAGGCTCTGTACACTTAGGATTCCCGCTTATAAAGAATCTGCGAGCTCCAAAACCTTGCCACCACGGACTAGTCTAAGGGCATTTAGGATATAAAAGTAAAGAACATGTCCCCAAATAAGAGCTACGGCGAACCCGGACAAAACGTTCTCCTCCTCCAACAGTATATGCAAGAGAAAAAGAGCTCGACCAGCAATTAAAAGCTATCATGAGACATAACTCGAGCCCAACCCCAGCCCCCCAAATCTTGGTGTAAGCTTAATAACCCCATCTGCAAAGAATTGTTAGCCATCGACGTCCCTTTAAACTTCCACATCCTTAAAATCCGCAAATATAAAAACACAGACCAACAATTCTACATCCTCAAGTTTCAGAACTCATTAAACCTCCATGGAGCATTAGATCATATCCTGTGCCGAATGTTCCCCACAAGCCCGACCGATAGACTTCTCAAGTTGGTATCAAAGCCTCCTGAGCGGATCTATTTGATGTTTAGAAAATCTGTCTATACTGTTCATCTATAACTTCCCCTTTAACATGGATTGAGAGGTTACAGTCGATGTCCTCATTAACATTCGAAAGGTACAAAATGAAACACCCAAAACTTTTACTAAGAGATTCTTAGATGAGTAACAAAAAATTAAAAACCTTGACTATGCAAATGCAGTCTTTGCATATTCTAATGCCTTACCAGATAATAGTTAAGTAAATGAATACATCGTCCTCCAAATGCCAGTAGCACTTGAGGAGATGTTATAGAAAGTGAATGGCTAAATAGACCTCAATCGAATCCTAAAAAGCAATCACCAAGGGTCAACTCAAACCAACAATCAACACAAACCAAGACCACCAAACTTAACCATGGTCACTCCCGTTCATAATGGGATTGACAACAGGAAGTTCAAATAGAAAGGCCTTGGAAGGAAAGACCGATGCCAATGCTGCCTAAGCTCAATGTTTCCATAGGATCCATTTACCACATCTACCAGGAAGACCCAATATGGTGAGCCCTATTTCCAATCGAAGTTAAAAAGGATGAACCTTATTGTCAGAACCACAAGTGTAATTGTCACCTGACAGACAAGTGCAATGCTTTACAGTAATCTTTGGAAATAATACTGAAGGCATGACGATTGCACAAATTCATCGAAGATATTCCTGGTTACCTAGATGGTTCGTATATTAAAACCCAAGCCGGACAAAACCATAGAGGAAATGAGGTGAATATCTTCTAAGCCAATATTGTCAAAGTCAACAACATGGACATCAGTTACATCTGAAGCAAAAGAAAGCGAGTTAAAGAATGATGCAAACTCACGTATAGAGAAAAATTACCAGTACTCTTACTTAAAACCAGTCAATGCCTTCACCCCAAAGGCATTTAATTCCTTTGTTGGATGTGATGTTTTTCACGTGAAGTTTCCACATTCGGACCCCCATTGGTTATAATGGTAAAGATCGAGCAAATGATACTACATACGATGCTCATCGATACCGACAGTGTTGGCATACTCTTCCTCCAAACAGTCAAAATGGTGATGATGACAAACTGTATAACCCTCGCACACATCGAGCTAAAACGTTTTAATGGTTCAGTTGAAGTAGCAGTAGGTCAAATAAGCCTCTTGGGACCAATGGTGCTTCAGGCAAGCTTTTTGGTCGGAGACAAGAAATTTGAATAGCTCAGAATCCTAGGTAGTGCTTGGCTACACGCTATGAAGGTGATACCCATGAGTTACCGCCAAGTGCTACACTTCATTACCCCTAGTGGAACCTGGGATATGAAAGGGTCCTAACGGTTATCCCTGTCATGCGTATACCTGGAGATAAATATAACTTGAAAGTTTGTTAAACCATACCAAATACAACAACCCACTCTCCTCAAGCCTTAAACTGTCCTGTCCTGAATATCAAACATTAAACTCATTAAATACATAGAACTCGATAGTATGGGAAGGGAGACATTCGCTGGGAGTTCATTAACTGACGAAGATAAACAGGAGATGATAGATTTTTTTTGATCTAATAAGGACGTCTTCTTATAGAATTTCCAAGAAATGCCAGGAGTGAATCCTACCCTAACATACCACCACCTTGATTTAGTGGCCAATTGCACATTAGTGAAACAAAAGAAACAAACCCTAGCCCTATGGCGTTGAGAATCAGTCAATCTCAAAATTGATAAACTTTTAGCCACTAATTTCATTCATGAGATTAAATACACTGATTGGATATCGAACATCATGGCAGTACCCATATAGAATGGAAAGGTAAGAGTTTACGTCGATTTCACATACCTTAATAACTATACGTTGAAGGATAGTTTCCTCCTTTCAATCATTGCGGAACTCCTTGAAGCCACAGCCAGATATGAGCGCCTCTCCATAATGGACGCAGCTTCGGGCTACAACCAAGTATCCCTTTTTACCCGAAGACCAAAAAAATCCTGTAATCATCATAGAGTAAGGCCGGTATTGCTTCAATGTAATACCTTTCGGGCACAAGAATCCAGGTGCGACCTATCAACAACTTATCACGAGTAGGTTAAAACCACTTTTGGAATAAATAATCAAAGTCTATATCGACAACATGCTCTGCAAAAGCCTCAACAAAAAAAACCATCTCTAATACCTTCACGAAGTATTTGTTATCATTCGATCATATAACATGAAGCTTAACCCAAACAATTACAAGTTTGGTATTTTATCCTCGGCCACCTCATCAGTAAACGAGGTATTAAGATCGACCCCTTACCAATTTGAGCTCGGATCGATATGTCATCCCCTAAAATGAAGAGAGACATGCGGAAGGTCGCTATTAAAATAGTCGCCTTCAATCGCTTTATCTTTAAATCATCGGACATGTGTAAAAGATTATTTTCTTTACTTCGCGGTAAAGATATCTCTAAAATAGGAAGAACAATCCTGATATTGAATGTACTCCAGAGTGCGAGCAAGCCTTTCAAGAACTAAAAACTTACCTTGGCCAACCACCAGTAATGAGTATGCCAGTCGAAAGAGAAATATTACCACTTTACCTCGCAGTAACGTACGAATCTCTAAGCTTAGTTTTCATTCATATAGACAAAGGCATCGAGAAACCCGTCAACTTTATTTGTGCAACCTTAACCTCGGCCAAAACAAGATACACTACACTTGAAAAGTTTCTACTAAATCTCGTCTACACATCGAGAAAGTTTAAGCCATACTTCCAGATACATCGCATAAGGGTTTTAACCATTTACCCCCTAAAAGAGGTCCTAACCAAAAAGAAATATCCATACGAGTACAATAATCGCTCATCTAGATCAGGGAACATGATATTACTTTTGAAAATAAGATATCTGAGAAAGGCCATGTAGTCGCTAATTTTCTCACAGACTTTCCTATAGACGACGTCAACTGGGGGGAGACGAGAACTATGCTTTTGAAGAGCAAGTTGAACTATCAAACCCTTGAAACCCAAACATAGGATAAAGACTATTCACCAATGACTCAGCTGGCCTGATTTATTCTGGTATAAGCATCGTACAGGTCACACCTTCGAATGATCGAATGGAAAATGCCATCAAGCTAAATTTAAAATGCACCAAGAATAAAGTTGAATATGAAGCCTTAATCCATGGCCTAGACTTGGCCCTGAGCTTGGCGTATCCAAGCTAGCAGTATTCACTGATTCACAATTATTTTAAAGATACTACACTCAAAAAAATCAATCAAATGGTCGGATGGTAGAATACGTAGAACTCGTCTGCCAACTCATGGATTGCTTTCTAAAGAAATTAGCAATCACACATTTTTCGCTAGGAGAAAGCAGAAATGCCGATGCCCTAGCCTATAGTGCAACCATGTTAAGAAAATATGAACCCTAAAAGTTGGACATCGAAGTGGTCGATCGCCCATGCTTAGATAGCATGAAAATCAGCGCCATCGATACTGGGGGTGAGAATACCGATCTCGACGATTGGCGAGTACCATTCCTGGCTTATTTTAATAAAAGCACACAACCGGAAGACCTGAAAGCAAAGCGATCCTTATTGGAAAATTGCCAAAGGTACATGATCCTAAAAGGTGAATTACACAGAAGAACACCAAACAAAGTATACCTCAATTGCATATCACAGAAAGAAGTTGGCATCAATCCAAAAAAGATATACGAAGGAACCTGTAGCTCACATATTGTGGGACGATCTATGGCGCTACGCGCAGTTAAATGTAAGGATTTATGAAGTAAAGCTAGAGAATGGAAGAAAACTTGGATTCAATTGATTAATTAAACTCAACAATTACACCACTATTTATAGACTCATAGCATTCCTACATTATCTTCATAAGCTTTACTAGAAAAACCTATTGCTTTGGCTCATAACAACTTAACCCATTACCTAATTACTTTCTTCAAAATAGTTAACCAATTGACCACTCCTACCATGACTCGACAACTAACTCAAATAACCAATTATATTTGAATTATTCCAGCACACTCCCCTTATTCAAACATATTGTTGAACCCCCATTACTTCACAAAATTTCTTAAACTTGTCTTCCCCTAATGCTTTAGTAAAAGTATTAGCCACTTGTTTATTGGTGTTACAATGCTTCAGCTTTATCTCCCCTTTGTTCACAATCTCACATACGAAATGATGGTGAACTTCTATGTGTTTGGTTCTTCCTTGGTGAACTAGATTTTTTGTCATCTCAATCGTTGCCTTTTGTCGCAAGTCAGCAATACCGTTTCTGCTTGTTCTTCATGCAAGTCGCCTAAGATTCTTCCAACCTATATAGCATGACATGCGGTGATCGTAATGGCAATGTACTTGGCTTCTGTGCATGATAATGTTGTAGTTTATTGCTTCTTCGATGCCTAATATATAACTCCCAAATCCAGGCTAAATGCATAACCTGTTGTACTTTTTTTTCATCAACACAACCTGCATAATCACTATCAAAAAAAGAGATGAGTTTAAATCTTTCTAGTTTAGAATATCATATCCCATATTTCAACGTTCCTCAAATATATCTCAAAATTCTCTTTGCAGCACCAAGATGGTGTTTACTATTAAGGTATGAACTCGAATTATGTTCGAGGTAATTTTAGTTCGAGTTATTTCAGTTCAAGGATTGAAGACGGATTGAAAATGAGATTTTCAATGTTCAGATTCCAACTGGCTAAGATTGACAGAAGTTTGAGTTGGTTAAGTATCCTGAAGATTCTCTTTGAAGTCGTTCGAACGAGAATGGTCTTTGTTTGAACGAGATTGTCAAATGCTACATTTTACTTTCAAAGACTGAAGAAGTCGTTCAAACGAGATGGGATTTCATTCGAACGACCTATACACTTTTCTAGGGTTTGAACCTTAATCGCTAAAGTCGTTTGAACGAATTTGTGCTTCGCTCAAGTGAGATTTTCTTGGTTGCCTTTGTGAGTTCTTTTAAGACGTTAAGTTCTTCCTCGAGATCTGTTCTACTTGTGTTTAGTTCTCTAGTATATAAAGAAGACTTTGGTTATTTTGTTGGCCTATCTTTTCCCTGTGAGTTTAATTCTAGACCTAAAATTTGAGAAACTCCATTAAAGCTTGAGAAGCTTGGATAGATCATCGTAACCCGTTTGATTTACATAGTAGATTTTTCTGGGAATAGATTTTTATACGTAAGGGTTTTCTACTTCCCTCCTCTGGGAAACCTTGTGTTTTTTATTGTACTGTGTTCCTTAGTCTGGCTGATTGGCTTATTCTATATATCGTTCTTATCATAGACGACAGATTAACTACCTCAATTCTCAATAACTGGTGTTAGAGCCAGTGTTTGGGCTTGCATGGTAAAAGGCGATGGCTGATCAGAAGAAGTTAAAGATCACAAAGTTTAATGGATCAAATTTTAGAGTGTGGAAGATGCAGATAGAAGATTACCTCTATCTGAAGGATCTTGATTTACCACTGGGTAGAGTTAAGATGATGCCAGCAGAATACGATACTGCTAAGTGGGCACGATTGGATCGTAATGCGCTTGGGACAGTCAGGCTAGCGCTGTCATCTCAGATTCTATACATTACCTCCTAAGTTACGACAACAAAGGGTTAAATAGAGACGTTGTCCGCTATGTATTCGGAACTGTCCGGGGCAAACAAGGTACATCTTTTACGGCGCTTGTTTATTTTGTAGATGAAGGATAATGGTAGTGTGCAAGATCATATCAGTGAGTTCAATACCATACATGCTTAGCTGGAATTCGTTAAAATAACTTTTACTAAGGAGGCAAGAGCTTGGGCTTTTTAAGGGTAGATGCCTGAGAGCTGGGAAGGATTCATTACAGTTGTGAGTAACTTATCGGGGAAGAATGGCATCAAATTTGATACTATAGTCTCGTTGATTATGAGTGAAGATAATAGACGTAAAATATTTGAACCCTCTTCGATTCAAACGACAGTATGTTGAACGTCGAGGAAAGAGGGAGGTCTTGCAGAAAAGGGCCAAAATTTAGAAGGAGTTGATCACAGTCAAGATGAAAGTCTAAGTCACCCAGTGTGTTAGACTAGTAGAAAGAAGGATCACTTCAGGTGAGATTGAAACTCTTCTTCTTCAAAGAAGATTGATGATGAAGATAAAGATACAATGAACCTTACTGAGGAGGTTAGTTTAGACGAGGCTCTACTATTGTCATGTGATGATGTGAATGAATCTTGGATTATTGATTCGGGCGCTGGTTGCTATTGCCTTCAGGGGGAACATTGGTTTTACAGAATGTACGACTTGTACCTAAATTAAGGCGTAACCTTATATCGGTTAGCAAATTTGTGGATGATTGCGGTTATGTAAGTACCTTTGGTGTAACCTTCTGGAATGTTATAAAGGGAGCTATGTTGGTATCTCGAGGCTTGCAACAAGGAACATTGTATACAACACAAAGCACAATTTCTACTATTTGTGCGGCCACTTCGGGGATTGATACAAGTACGTGGCCTAAATGGCTCGGTCACATGAGTTAGAAGGGGATGAAGATAATGGTAACAAAGGGAAAGCTAGAGGGACTAGCTAAGGTTGATCTCAAGTTTTGTGAAGAGTGTGCTCTTGCAAAACAGAAGAAAGTCAGTTTTAAATTATCTTGTTGATCAAGGAAACCCGGATCTTGTACATACGGATGTTTGGGGGCCAACCAAGGTGTCTTCTCTTGATGGTTCTCATTATTATGTTACTTTTATCGATGATGTTACTCATAAACTGTGGGTCTACTTTGTGAAGAACAAGTCAGATGTGTTCGATAAATTCAAGAGGTGGAGGGTTCTAGTTAAAAATGAAACCGGCTTGAAACTGAAGTGTCTCAGGTCGAATAACGGGGGCAAATACTGTAGTAATGAGCTTGAAGATTTTTGCGCATTAAACGGTATTAGGAGACACAAGACTATTCCAGGGACACCGCAACAAAATGGTGTTGCAGAACGCATGAACGGAACAATAAACAAAAGGGCGAGGAGTATGAGACTCAACGCTGGATTGCCAAAATGTTTTTGGGCGGATGCGGATAGTACGGCGGCGTACTTGATGAACAGAGGGCCTTCAATGGCTTTGGATTTCTGACTTACTCCCGACCCTATAAAATTGATGAAACCAAGGAACGCGCTATTGTTAACCTAGGTCGATATCATCATATGCTAGCCAGATTGTACAGCAGCCGAGTTAGAAACTGTACTTTCCAGATCAATGATCTCATCCTCTGAGAGATTCCTCAACATCGCTATGAGCCTTACGATGGAAAATTAGCCAATAATTGGGAGGGTCCATTCATTATCACTGGTCTCTCAGGCCTGGGATCATATTATCTCATGAAAGAAAAGGGAATCCCCATTTCAAATCCTTGGAATACTAGGCGACTGAAATGGTACTATCGTTAAGCGTCTTACTACTTAATTTCTATTTCTTACTTTTGCTTTTTTCAATTCCAAAAGTGATATTTTCATCTCCGTCCAATGTAAATTTTGTACTGATCAATTAAACTTCCAAGTTTTTCACAGCATCTCTCTACTTACGTAGATTCAACCATACTCTATAGATTAAAGCATAGATAATACTAGCTTTCAATCGACCTTATACCAGTTAAATCAAGGATAACACTTGGTTTGGCTGACTCTACTAAATCTCTACTATTGAAATAAATGTAGAAACTAGTTTTATATCAAAGACTCTACTAAACATGAGATAGGGAAAAGGTAATGCTAGCCTTCATCTACTTCAACTTGTTTGGGTCATTATACCAGTTAAATCAGGGATAACACTTGACTTGGCTGACACTACAAAATCTCTGTGATTAAAACAAATGTAAAAACTTGCTTTATATCAATTACTCTAACAAGCATAAGATAAGGCAAAGGTAATACCAGCCTTTATCTCTTTCAATATGTCTATAACATTACTATAGTTAAATCAAGATTCACTTGGTTTGACTAACTCAACCTATCTCTGCGATTAGAACAAATATAAAAACTTGTTTTATATCAAAGACCACGCCAGACATAAGATAAGGCAAAGGTCATACTAGCTTTCATCTAATTCAATATTTCTGCAACATATACTATTAATTTTCAGGTCATATTACAATGGATTCTTTTTTGCTGATTGGGATGTCAGCCATGCTTTACCCTACAACAGGAGGTCGATCAGAATTCAGTTTGCGAGTTACAACAACTCTACCCCTCTCTACCAGATCAGTAGGTCGAGGGCCTAAATTCATTTCCATGAAGGTCATACAGTTCCCTCGATCTATATTAACTCTACAAATGCATCCCTTGTCAAACAAACTTTTAAACAAGGTATCTCGTTCTAACTCAAGTCTTTTTACTTCCTCTACAAAATATGCTACGGTTGACTTTAACAATTCTGTACGTGATGCATGAGAGACAACGATCCTTGAAAAGTTAGATCTCACCTTCCCGATGCATGACTCCAAAGTCCCATACAGTTTCTTCTTATGTGTCATTTCCATTTCAATCCGAGCATCAAAACTACATTCCCTTCTTGATAATTTTTGCTGATTCAGCCTGATCAAAGCTACATTCCCTTCCAGCTCTCTAATTCGGCCTGACCGGCTAACTACATCCCCTTAGACTAGAGGAACTTTAACATCATTTTTACTCCCCCTCGAGTATTCTCTGGCCTTGGCTTTCTTGACATGTGTGTTGGCCCTCTTATTTAAATTGTCACACTTTCGTTGCATCCCCCGAAACTCCATTTCCTTGGCGGGTAGGGCTATATACAAGTATTCGGCTGCAGCATCCGAAGTTGATAGATTTTCTCGACCCACTTTCAGCTCGTTATCTTTTTCAATCATTTTTTTGTTTCAGTCGCTCCAACTCGCTTCTACAATTCTAAAGGCCAGCTCAAAATTGTCCCTCCAATTTTCTAGTGCCAGAATATGGTATTGAGCCGTTTCAGCCTGCCTACTCTTAACCATCAGTGTGTCAATCCAACTTTAAAGCTTCGCGGAATGTTCTTTTATCTCTGCAAGCTCTTTTAGCTCATTTTTAATTTTGGCATCTTTTTCCTTTATCTTACGAGTGAGGTCGACAACAGTCTGGGTTGCCTCAACAAAATTGAAATGCACCTTTACATTCTGATCTTCTCTGTCCTCATTTGCCTCCCTTACCCTATCCAACTCCTTTGCAAATTCTCAATTACATTGGAGCGCCTCATCTTCGCGCGAACGAACTGAGTCTAAATCGACCTGCACAATACTAGATACATTATATACAATTCGATTCGGAACACCCATCAACATGCATATATATGTATCTCATTTATAAAAAGATATCTGATTTCTAACATCTACTGTGTGCAACTACTTTTAGACTTAAAGGTCGAAGTACAATCTCAGATAGGAACTCCATGACATGTATTTCGAAGTCTAAGGTACATGTTTTCTATATGCTACTTTATCTAAAAACTTTGAATTTTCCTATGCACTATATTAGTGTTATTTTCCTAAAAATGATAGCGAGTTTATGGACTGCCTCAACGTTCTAAATTATCTTATTTACTTGGTGGTTTTATGTCAATATAGCATACAAGTCAGAAGGCCTGTTCCGATCAAACCTGCAGCCCCGCTTGCAAAGACAGCAAGGTTGTGGAGATCTCTCTTTTCCTGGCAAGCTTGGTCTCTAGATCATTTATTCTGAGACTCATTACTCTAAGTACCTACAACAAGGTTACTAAAAAATTAATGGCTCAGCCTACAGAAGTTTATTTAATACGCACAAATCCAACAATTTATATGACACTTACAAAATACTTATACAAAGTCATTTCTCTACTCTACCTTCTCATTCTCACCCTCTGGGAGTTCGGTGTCATCCCCTTGGTTGTCTAGCGCCGTCTGGCAAGAGACACCATCTGGCCCATCAACAACTCCTACCGTAACCTCTTCCACTTCTTCATCATCACCCTCCTCAACATAGGTGTCTGCCTTAATGGCATCCACCTCATCCTCATAATATCCCTTCAATATTAAGTGCCGCCAAAGCCTTTTGCGCTCCTCCCATATTACATTGTCATTCCATGCTTGACCTGCTGAATTTAGATTGAAGAAGCGACGCCAAGTTGCACTCGCTCAAAAATATGCCCCACTATTGGCATGATAATTCATCACCCCATAAAACTATAATACGTCCTCAGGGGATATCCTCTTTACTTTCCCCTCATTCTCCCATTTTTTATTCAGATGATCGCAAATACTTATTACCTCCCACATGTTCTCGTTCAATTGAACAGGACATGCCCCAATCGTATTCATAATCCCCTTCGCTAAATTGGTAAGGGGAAAACTCAACTCGTACTCTAATTGAGACAGGTAACACAAGAAACCCTCTGAGAGGTCACTCCAAACACTCCCATCAAAATATTCTAACGAGATCGATTCATCTATACCCCTATCTCATTTTTCCTCCTTCAAGTCGGCCAACAAATAAAAATATTCCTTCCCCATCGCTATAGTACAGCCCCTAAATAGCCTACAAGCATATTCAATGTAGTTACCCCATTTCACTCATAAAGCAGCCTTGGCTTTATTTAATTCTTTAAATGCATCCGAATCGGGGGATAGGCCTCCAGTTTACCAGGGAAACCTAGAAATTGTTCCAATCCTACTTCAACCTCACTATAAGACTCTACCGTCCGACCAGAGGTCAAAATCTTATTAATAGGCAAACTATCCATCTCAATTTTAATTTTACAGGCAAAGTTTTGATCCTACACAAATACCTCTCATGTTTGACTTACATACAGGTTCAGGTATCTATCGTTTTTTCATACACATCGATCATTTACATACATCATATCTTCCATATATTTTATCTTTATGTCAAATTTCATAGGTTATAAATAGAGATTTTTTAGAGATTTGCTTAAAACAGATTATGATTTGGAAAAAACACAACACACTTCTCTACTAACCTCAGTATCAGATTGAGAATCTGTAGTAACGCCAAGTACTTCCCTCACAATGCTGCTATATAACCACCTACGTGATTCAGTGCATGTAACTCTTTTCGATTGTTGATCACCCTCAGATAAATCCTTACCAAATTCTCTGTAATTTTTTTGCGCTTTTTTCTCTGTGCTCTTCAAATTTTCAAAAGTTGAAAACGTTTGAATGATGAAGAAGAAACACTATTTATTCTTTCTCTGTCTAACGGCTGGCAGTTATTGCGCTTCGCATGACCCGTCCTTAATTTTGGAACCGAGGCATCATTTCCACTATCCATGTCAGACTTTTGTACCTTCTCAATAAAACCGTCTTTCCATCATTACCCCTGCCCTCATATTTTAATCTATTTTTCTCTACTATTTCCATATTTTTCTCTGACCTTCCCATACTCATGATGACTCACACTCACACGATATCAGATTTTAGTAACTTTGCATAAAATAAAAAAACTAGAAGCTCCTGCATTTTTTATGTTTTTGTTTCTTATACTTATAGTACAAGTGACATCATTTTCAAAGCCAACAAAATTTTCAAAGTTATTCAAAATTTGTTTGTCAAAACAATCTCAAACGGCATTTGCAACTATAAATCATCAAATTGACTTTCATCTTTTCTATTAAATTCAGCAAAACTTACATTTATTTATGATAACACCTTATATATAATTACATCTAAGACAGCCTTGATGACATGGGCGACCACATTCAATCAGATCCCCTCTATCGATCATCCAATCTTAATATTTGATCTCTGCCTCAGCAATCAAACCAACCATCACTTCTCGGTCTGCAAGATCTCACACCAATTCACGAAAACATGCATCATAAAAATAATGGGCATACTCAAGTTCCCTACCCCTTATATCTAGTCCTTCGAGCTGACACTCACTGGTAACTCAGCATCATAACCAAACAATCCAAAAATCCTCTCCTGCACTTCAACGATCTTTATGATCAATCGTCCTTTCAGTGGCATGAGAAATTCTCTAAGATCGAGTCCGCACCATCCTAATCTCTTCTCCATGTTCAAAAAATCATTCTACCTTTATTTATACACTTTCCCCTCAAATCGTAATATTGATCTTTTATCTCATAGCAGAAAACCCAGAATCTTGAAAAAAACTATTTGAACTTTTCCCTTCCCTCGAACTCATACGTTTTATTATTTTTCAAGTCGAGCTTATTCTTTCAAGATTTATTCTTCTATCGACCTCTATTAGCTTAAATTTTCGCATTACAGATTTCCTACAATTTTTCTTTCTTACATTTTCCACACGCAGAATAAATCATGCTTATATCATAACATAAATTTTCGCACGTATTTATCTCAGTTTGAATGTTACAATAACAATACTTTCAGTATTCATAAATTTTTTCTACTCATTTTATACATTCTTCAAAACATTTTCTGCTCGATTTCTACAAACTATTTCATATCTATATCAACAAAAGTAATTTAATGACAAATTTTATTCATATCGAAAAAAGATTACACATTTTTTTATAGATAACAAGTCTTTCAGTAATCGATCTCAGATACTTTTCAGATACCTTATCTGGCCAGTACCCAACTTCAGGTATTTACAAATAATAAGTTTTTTAGTACTTTTACAAGTAACAGGTCAGTTAGGCACTCTAACACATCAAATCCTTCAGTTCGTCCTACTTTAGTAATCTTTTACCCTGATGCAAAGCAGAAATTGGAGACAACACAAAGCTTCCCTCACATGAGTTTGGTCGAAGTCTAGTCGAACTTCAAATGGAAACTATGCAAGTAGTAGACTCAGTGCTGGCACCAACTCTTCAGACTGAAGGTCTTCTGAGCGCAAAGACATGATAGAAATACAGAAGTAGACTTCCACTTCTCGCCTTACTCCTTCACTACTATCACCACCTTTCCTATAACCACCACCCCCAAAGAGTTGGCAGAAATAAAGAGGACCCGACCTTAGAATTTATGGCGATACAAGCAATCAGCATAACTGCCCCATAGTAATGCCTATCCCTACATATGGAGCCCCAACCTTGTCTTTCGTAAGAATACGGGGACAAGCCCAACGTTCCTCACCTGTCAAGACGACAACGCAAATCCTCTACCTACAGTAGAAATCCTTCTCAATTTCAACCACTTCGTCTTCCGACATACCTTGATAAGTCGAAGCAACAGGAGCGGGTATCGACATCTCCAAGGATCAGTTGCCAAAGTATTTCAACTTTAACCTCTACATTTCTAATGCAATCCTCTCTTCAGGGACCATCCTTCGAGTCTTCACCATTTTCAATATTTCAAAGAATTTGACAAATTACAAGGGTACTCTGCAGCAAAGATTCAATACAGGTACTATTTATATAACCCTACAATTATTGTGCATGTACGTTTTTCCTAACGTCATCATTCATTAAAGACGCGACTCTTCAAATCATAACTGTCACATACATCAGCATCCACATCCTCATTTAATACACGTCATTTTCCTATAACCCGCGTAACTTCTATACAGTCAAAGCCATCTTTACTCCATTTCCATTATCAAGAACTTTAACCTAAATCCCAATCACATACAGATCATTTCTCAACCAAAGCTACTCATGACTTTGGTTGTGAGGGGGCGATTATAGGGACCTATCCCTCGATTTTACCTAAAATCGAGTTGTCGCCAGTTCAAATTACTTCCATCTCTGGCTCACGCATATTTAACATAACTTCTCCAGTCAACATTCCAACCTACTCTATGAACTGGTGAAGAACGTGGGTTGAACTTCAAACTGAAAAACCTTATCCAGTCAAAGATATCTGTCTCTCATAAATTTGTTAGTTACTCAATCAATCACCACTAACCACATTGTTCAAAAAATATGCTTCAGTACGATGAAGAGCTGTAAAGAATGTCTATATAAAGAAAACGTTCCAGAAGAGACAATGACCAAAAAAAACTTACGCAAGAGATCATCAAGAAACTACTTGTTCTAGATTCTTAAAAACATCCAAACTTCTTAGTTTTAAGGTTCAAGTATTTCTTTATCTAGACATCACTTGTAATAAGATATCCACCTCAAGAAATAAAGATACTTTTACAAAAATCTTCCACTCGAGGTCGTGGTTTTTTACCTATTCATAGGTTTTTTATGTTAAAATCACCTGTATCATTTCTTGCTTTCCATTAGAATATTGTCGCAGGTTCATTGGTGCGATAGCAAATTCCAGGCCATTTTGAGCTTATGGAATTTGGCCATTACAATAATGACCAATCGATGTGGTGATCATATAACGGTGTTAATTGTCATATAAGGGGCAGATTAATAAGGATTGTTTAATTTTTAGAGGCATCATTCAAGACCTCGAAAGCCGATATTTTACAAGCATTAGAACTAGCGACTTCATAAGTAATTTTGTTTTTTTCCTCATTTCATTCATTTTGTTAGGTAAATCATACTTATTAGAAATTGAAACCTCATTTCTAGGAGCGTATGGCATACGATACATTCGAAAAAATATAAAAAAAATCATTTACATTTGGGGAGGCATATAAAGTTTTGGAGTATTGCCCAAAATGGTCACAACTTAAGAACATCGGGCAACCCGGCCGCAACGTCGCTAGTAAATCAAATTTAAACGATAGCCCGGGTACTTCCGGTACCAATCCCTTTGTACCTACTTCTGGCACTCCAAATGATCTAATTTCATATGATTCTCCCGACTTGGATGCACCACTATATGCTTGAGGGGAAGTACAATTGGACGGCTAAAAAAATACTAGGCAAAATAAACGGCAAAGCCAAGTATAGGTTTTTGGGGGAAAAAGATGTTTGAGACGATAACACACATGATGACGGCATGGAATGTGATAGACGAGTAGAAGAAAGAGGAAAAGGAAGCTAGAGGAAGAGCACGAGAGGAGCAAAAGTTGGCTATGCAGGCAGAGATTCAAAAGGGGTATGAAGCGGAGCTAACTAGAAAAAAAGTAATCGAAGATGTGCATTTGGTTAAGGTGATGACAACAGACCCAAGTAACCTACTACCGGCACAAAGGCATTTGATGAAGAAGTAAATTAAACTTTATTCAAAGAAGTTGAAGGAGTTGTATCCAACTGGCGATGACGTTTCTAGTGATGAAGATTGATGTAATCCTTAGCGTTAATAGTTGTTCTTAAGTTCTATGTAATTTCATTATTTGAATAAAATTGTTATCAATAATAAGTATTCCGTAAAACATACTTCAGTCAAGTAGACAAAATACATTACAACTTCAACATAAAACTACAAACTTCAAAACAAATTACATTATTTAAAAAAAAAGTTCTATGTAATTTCATTATTATGTACCTTCATTTCTAATTTCATGAATCTTCTGAATGTACTGTGCTATAGTATTGATCATGTGCCATGGATTTAACGTCTCCTTCTAAGTATCTACGGTTTTTTAAACTCGGGATCAATATCCACTTGCCAGATGTAAGTATGACGTTCATCTTTGACGATCATGTTGTGCATGATTATATATGCGTACATAATATTTGCTAGATCACTAGGCATCCTAAATCGCGCACCGTACGCTAATATATCAAACCTAGCTTGTAATACCCCAAAAATATGTTTTACGTCTTTCCGGCATGCTTCTTGCATCTTTACAAAATATCTTTCAGCATCGGTGGGCAGATTTCTTATGGTTTGAACAATTATTTGCCATTTTGGATAGACTCCGTCCGCTAAATAATACCCCATAGTGTGCGGGACCGTGCCTATATTATAATTGCATGGCGGCGCAACTCTGTTAGACAAGTTGTTAAAAAGCCACCCTTGATGTAAGACATTCACGTCATTATTAGAACTGGGCACCCCAAAGAATGCGTGCCATATCCAAAGATCTTGTGATGCAACAGCTTCTAAAATCACCGTCGAGATTTTTTATACCCGGTATATTGTCCTGCCCACAATTATTCCATTTCCAATATATATAATCTAAACTACTTTACATCCCCGGGAAGCTTCGCGATCCATTCACTTCTAACAAGTGTAATGTATCATTTTCATCGGGAGATCTAAGGTATTGAGCTTTAAATAGTGTTATAATTGTTTTGCAAAATTCTTTCAAACTCAAATTACCCGTAGACTTCCTAATCTGAATGTATTCGTCTTGGGCATCTGTGTTTGTACCAAAACATAACATGTGAAGTGCGCACATTATTTTTTGGTGCAACGATAATCCCATCGTCTTAGTGGCATTATCTTTTTGAATAAAATAAGGGTTAACATAAATAACTTGATCATGAATACGTTGATACACACCTTCACTTATACGAAATCGACAATGAAATGGGATACCGACGAAGACTGGGTTGGCACCAAAATAATCCCGATTAAGGCTAAACTCACCCAATTTATTATTACGGCCTTTCAGCTTATCAATCCTTCCCATTTTACTACCCCCCCCCCCCCCCCGCCCCCCCCATGATGATGTCGCCTCCTACACTTTTTCTTCCACATCTCCATCTCTATGTGAACCCTATTATACTCATGCATCATCATAATTTGATGTCAGAAGAGCTCTTCGCTTTCGGACGATGATGAACACGATAATAAAAAGGATGAGAGTGATGGGTTAGACATGATTAGGTCCTCCAAAATAAGGTCAGACATGATTGGTCGAAATTGATAACAAGAGAATGGAGTAGAGTTTAGAAGATTAAGATAATAGAGTTGAGTGTAGAAGAGTAAGAGAATATAATGTACAAGTTAAATAGTTTTTACAGATGAAAAAAACTAGCCGTTGAGCTTCTTTTCAAACAAATTTAGTTTAAAACTAGTTGTTGAGCTTCTTGTTAAAAAAGTTTAATAAAAAAAACTAGCCATTGAGCTTCTTGTCAAACAAGTTTGGCCAACAAACTAGCCGTTGAGCTGCTTGCCAAACAAGTTTGCCCAAAATATAACCGTTGAGGTTCTTGTTGAATAAGTATGCCCAAAATTATAGGCCTTCTGATCACCAAAAAACAAAACCAAGTATGGAGAGGGGAAGGATTGCCATTTTCATGCATGCTCTAGCCGTGCAGTTCTGAACTGCGCTGCAAGAACTACTCGTTAGCCAAGTTTAAATCCCAACTATCCACCTGTCTCCATATGGAGCATACACTCTACGCGCAGTTCTGAAGTGCAGGGCAGGGGAGCCACATAAAGCTTGACAAGTGTCATCATTCTATTGGGTTAAAGGCAACGCGCAGTTTTGAACTGCGCTGTATCAATCCACAAAAAATCCACCCAGAAGGTGCTGAGACCACCATAAAGGTGAGTTTGGGGTGGCCACATCAGCTCCTCCACCTAGTTGTTGTGGGGTGGATTGGTATTTTGGTGGGTGGAGGATGGAATCCACCTCGCCACCTCATCCTGCACCTAGCTACTACTGGTGCTCTTAGGTGTGTATAAATTTACTCTGGGAAAATTTTAGATCTCTCAGGAGCCATCATATTAAAGATCTCTCACCCTTTAAAGAATGACATGTGTTAGCAATACAAGACTTAAACTAACGCCAAGTATCAATCTCACAAAAAAAAACCCAAAAAATTAATACTCACAAGACTAAAACTCGAGACCGTTGCACCAACATTAATGAACAATTGGGCAATTATTGTTTGAGCATTTGTTAGTCTTTACGGTTCCCCCAACACCATTATCATACTCAAATCAAATTTGAGAGAAAATCTATTTGAAACTATAATGATTTGTTTTTATTTTTCCCTTTTTGTTCATCTTGGAATATATGAAGTACTAGAAATAACCCAGGAGGGAATTTTTTGAAGATTGAAAGAGTAAAACCATAAAATATTCTTGATAAATAATGAGTTCTATTTTTTATACCACGAGAAACAAATTATGATCTATCTATATGACGAAGAGATTGTGAGTATATAAAAATACAGTTGGATCCCTTTTTACACACTCTCTCTCTCCTCTTTCTCACTTATGTTAACTCCCTTTAACTTGTTATTGGGTTTGTTTCTTCTTGAACACGTATCATTTTTTAAAGAGTGAGAGGTCTTTAGATGATGGTGTTGGGTGTGAACTCGAACTAAAGATTTTTGATGAAATCAGGAACATATCGATCGAACAAGCTTCAAAGTCGTTCGAACGACCTTTTTCCTACTCTGTGGAATTTTGGCCCAAGAGTCAATCTCGTTCGAAGGAGCTTGGATGTCGTTCGAACGAGTTGTAATGTTTTTAGGGCTGGAGACCAATTATCGCAAATTTGTTCGAACAAGGTAGGAGTCGTTCGAACGAGCTTGGCGTAGGTTTGCTTTAGATGTTATTGGTTTGCCACGAGATCCGTTCTACTTATATTTTAAGTTCCCAAGTATATAAAGGGGACTTATGTCATTTTCTTAGCCATCTTGTGTGAGTTCAATCTTAGAGAGGCTAAAGTTTGAAGAGACTCTATTAAAGCTTGAGAGGCTTGAGAGATCATTGTAACCTATTTGATATCATAGTAAATTATTCATGGGGAGTGGTTTTTCATCCGCAAGGGTTTTCCACTTCCCTCCTCCAGGAAATCTTCATGTCCTTTATATATTTTTTTGTTGATTTACTACTTGAGTTGGCAATTTCTGCGTATCATTCTAGTCTGAGAGGAAAGAGTAGCTACCTTGATTCTCAACAATTGATTTCAGAGTGAGTGTTTGGGCTTGTGTGGTAAAGAGAAATGGCCGATCAGGAGAAGTTGAAGATCACGAAGTTCAATGGATCAAACTTTAGAGTGTGGAAGATGCAGATAGAAAATTGCCTCTATAAGAAGGATCTTGATTTACCACTAGGTGGAGTTAAGATGAAGCCAGCAGATTTTGATGATGCTAAGTGGGCA
Organism: Kingdonia uniflora; assembly: GCA_014058105.1. Taxonomy (NCBI): domain Eukaryota; kingdom Viridiplantae; phylum Streptophyta; class Magnoliopsida; order Ranunculales; family Circaeasteraceae; genus Kingdonia; species Kingdonia uniflora. Next base: position 386,836 of record JACGCM010000146.1, read on the forward strand.
CGATTGGATCGCAAGGCGCTTGGATCTGTTAGGTTAGCGCTATCATCCCAGATTATACATATGATCTCCAAAGTTATGACTACGAAGGGTTTAATGGAGACGTTATCCTCTATTTCTTCGGAACCATCCGGGGCAAATAAGGTACACCTTTTACGGTAATTGTTTACTTTGAAGGTGAAGGATAATGGTAGTGTGCAAGCTTACATTAGTGAGTTTAATACCATACATGTTCAACTGGAATCCATTAAAATTACTTTTACCGAGGAGGTGAGAGCGTGGGCTCTTCTAGGGTAAATGCCAGAAAGTTGGGAAGGATTCATTACAGCTATGAGCAACTCATTGGGGAAGGAAGACATCAAATTTGACACTATTGTCTTGTTTATTATGAGTGATGATAATAGACGTAAAAATCATGAACATTCTTCGAGTTCAAATGGCAGTATGTTAAACATCGAGGAAAGAGGGAGGTCTTACAAAAAAGTGCCAAAATTTGGAAGGGGTCGATCACAGTCAAGAGGAAAGTTAAAGTTGCCCAGTGCGTATTAGACTTGTGGAAAGAAGGGTCACTTTAGGCGAGATTGTAACTTTTCTTCTTCTAAGAAGATTGATGATGAAGAGAAAGATACAATGAACCTTACTGAGGTGATTAGTTCTGACGAGGCTCTACTAATATCATGTGACGATGTTAACGAATCTTGGATTGTTGATTCGGGAGCTTCCTTTGATGCTACTGCGAACATAGGTTTTCTAATAAATATTGTTAAAGGCGACTTCGGTATGGTCTTTCTTACAGATAAGAGTGCATGCAATATTACTAGAAAGGGAAACGCTAGGTTATTGCTGTATTCAGGGGGAAAATTAGTTTTATAGAATGTGTAACTTGTACCTAAATTGGGGCGTAACCTTATATTGGTTAGCAAATAGGCGAATAATGGGGGTTATGTGAGTTATTTTGGTGTGATGTTCTAGAAGGTTACAAAGGGAGCTACATTGGTTGCTCGAGGCTTGCTATAAGGAAAATTGTATACAACCCAAAGTACAATTTCCACTAATTGTGCGGCCACTCCAGGGATTGATACAAGTACGTGGCACAAATGGCTCGGTCACATGAGTGAGAAGAGGATGAATATAATGGTAACAAAGAGAAAGCTAGAGGGACTTGCTGAGGTTGATCTCAAGTTTTGTGAAGAGTGTGTTCTTGCAAAATAGAAGAAAGTTAGTTTTAAATTATCTGGATGATTAAGGAAGCCCGGAAAGCTGGATCTTGTACACACGGATGTTTGGGGGATAACCAATGTGTCTTCTCTTGGTGGTTCTCATTATTACATTACATTTATCGGTGATGCTACTCGTAAACTATGGGTCTACTTTGTGAAGAATAAGTCAGATGTGTTCGATAAATTCAAGAGGTGAAGGGCTCTAGTTGAAAATGAAACCGGTTTGAAGCTAAAGTGCCTCAGGTCGGAGAATAGGCGCGAATACTGTACTAACGAGTTTGAAGACTTTTGCGCATCAAACGGGATTAGGAGACAAAAGACTATTCCCGAAACACTGCAACAAATGAACAATAAACTGAAAGAGCGAGAAGTATGAGACTCAACGTTGGATTGCCAAAAGTATTTTTGGGCGGATGCTGTAAGTACGGCGGCGTACTTTGATTAATAAAGAGCCTTCAACGGCTTTGGATTTTAGACTTCCTGAAGAAGCATTAACCAGTAAAGAGGTAAACCTAAATCACATGCGTATTTTTGATTGTACCTCATATGCGCTTGATAATTCAGATACAAGGACAAAGCTAGATGTAAAGTCGACCAAGTGCATATTAATTGGATACGGTGGTAATGAGTTTGGGTACCGGTTTTGGGATACGAAGAATTGAAAAGTTATTCGGAGCCGTAATGTTACATTCAATGAGGAACTCTTGTATAAAGATTTTAAAGTACCTGTAGAACGGATTTGAGGTAAAGCAGCAGAAAGTGTTGACATTGAAGATGATGAACCCTCTCGAGAGGATGATGAAGAAGTCGTTGTTGATTCCGATGTATCGGATCAAAACGAGGAGCCTGATGATCTAGACATTCCAATAGCACTTCGAAAGGAACCGAGAGTTGCAAGAATTTCAGCAAGGTACGTTAATTCATTAAATCACTTGTTACTTACAGATGGTGGTGAAACTAAAAGTTGCAAGGAGGCTTTAAATGTCGAAGCCAAGAGAAAGTGGGAGCTTGCTATGGATGATGAGATGTAATCATTATCAGTTAATCGAACATGGGATTTAGTTTGGTTACCGAAGAGGAAGAGAGCATTGCACAATAAGTGGGTATATAGACTAAAGCAGGAATCTGATGGTTTAAGGAGATTCAAGGCTAGACTTGGGGTGAAGGGCTTTCAGCAGAAAGAAAGCGTTGATTTCAGCGAGATTTTTGATCTTGTTGTGAAGATGTCCACTATTCGGGTTGTCATGAATATAGTTTCTATTAAAGATTTCCATCTTGAACAACTTGATGTCAAGACCGCATTTCTTCACGATAACCTTGATGAAGAAATTTATATGATGAAGCCAGAAGGGTATTCGGTAAAATGGAAAGAAGATCATGTGTGTAGGCTCACGAAGAGTTTATACAGTTTGAAACAAGCGCCGAGATAGTGGTATTTGAAGTTTGAACAGTTCATGTACAGAAATGGTTATTCGAAGAGCAATGCAGATCACTACTGTTTTATCAAGAATATGGGGAACTCGAATATTATTTCACTTTTGCATGTAGATGATATGTTGGTAGCAAGTGCCGAGATGGGAAAGATAGTTAAGTTGAAGGAACTGTTATATCGGGAGTTTTCTAAGAAGGACTTGGGTACGGCGAAACAAGTTCTTGGTATGCGTGTTACAAGGGGGAGAAAGCAGTAAGAATTAAAGTTGTCTCAAGCTGAGTACATCGGGAAAGTACGAAGCGGTTTAACATGGATGGTGCTAAGGTTGTTAGTACACCATTGGGAGGTCACTTTAAATTATCAAAGGATTATTGTCCAAAGATTCAAAGGACCGCGATGAGATGCGGAAGGTTCCTTATCAATCCGCGGCTGGTAGCCTAATGTACGCTATGATTTGTTCAAGACCAAATATTGCCAAAGTAGTGGGAGTTATTATTGGGTATATGAGCAATCCAGGCCAGAAGCATTGAAGAGCTGTGAAATTGATACTAAGGTATCTAAAGGGGACTTAAGATATAGCATTATGTTATTGGGGTTCTTAAATATGCTTACAGAGTTTTATTGATTCTGATATGGCGGGTGACAAGGATAGGCGGAAGAACACTAGTGGTTTCGTTTTTAAATTGGGAAGCGGTGCGGTTACATGGGTTTCTAGGGTACAGAAAATTGTAGCTTTGTCTACGACGGAGGCAGAATATGTTGCAGCTACTGAAGCGTACAAAGATATGGTTTGGCTTAAAGGGTTGATGAAAGAGCTTAGTAGAGAACAATTTTCTCTTAAGTTGTATAGTGATAGTCAAAACGCTATACACTTAGCAAAGAATTCGGCTTTTCACACTAGGACCAAGAACTTTGATATTCGGTATCATTATATTCGCTCCCTCCTCGAGGATGGTGTGTCGAAGCTTATGAAGATTCACACTAATGTGAATCCGACCGATATGTTTACGAAGGTGATGACTTTTCACAAGTTGACGACATGTACAACTTCTGTGGGTCTTGAAGATTAAAGGTCCGGGTAGTGCGAGCAATTCATTCGGAGATCTGGAGATGGGTTACGGGAATCGATTTCAAGTGGGAGATTGTTGGGTGTGAACTCGAATAAGTATTGCCGAAGAAATAAGGAAATTGTCGAAGTCGTTCGAACGACTCGTTCGAACAAGCTTTAAAGTCATTCGAACGACTTTTTTCCTACTCTCTGGAATTTTGGCCCAGGAGTTAATCTCGTTCGAACGAGCTTGGACGTCGTTCGAGCGAGTTGTTATGTTTTAAGGGCTAGAGACAAATTATTGGAATATCGCTTGAACGAGGTAAAACTCGTTCGAACGAGCTTGGCGTAGGTTTGCTTTAGATGCTATTGGTTTGCCTCGAGATCCGTTCTACCTATATTTTAATTCACAAGTATATAAAGGGGACTTAGGTTATTTTGTTAGTCATCTTGTGAGAGTTTAATCTCAGAGAGGCTACGGTTTGAGAAGACTACATTAAAGCTTGAGATATCATTGTAACCTATTTGATATCATAGTGAATTGTTCGTGGGGAGCGGTTTTTCATCTGTAATTGCTTTTTACTTCCATTCTCCGAGAAATCTTTGTGTCATTTATATTGTTATTTGTTGATTTACTACTTGAGTTGACAATTTCCGCGTATCGTTCTTGTCTGAGAGGAGAAAGTAACTACCTTGATTCTCAACAGATTGCTCTAGAGAGAGTTAAATTTTTACCGATTTACATATGTTGTGTAAGTGTGTAATCTCCCATCTACGAGATTAGGCCTCTACACCATAGCTTTCGTTATTTAAGTAAGTTGTTTGCAGAGAGTTTAACTAGATTGTTGTAAGGATTTGCGGATAATTAAAATTTAAATTCAGGATTAACATATTTGGTTGTCAAAGCTTCGCTTCCACTCCTTGACCATACGAGCCTGTAGAACGTTTATCGATTGTAATAAAAAACATTATTATCATAGAAAATATGAAGGGGCCCTCCCTATACATTTAGAAGGCTATAAATATACAAAATTGTCCTTTCCAATGGTGGTACAGAGGTACAGAGGTACAGGGCAAAAAAATGACAAAAATATAGCGGTTATGGACCTCTGCATTGATTGAGTCTGTTTACTTGTCTTTGATAATTTCAAAATGATTGTACCTGTATTATCAGATCTTTCACTGTTTCTTTGGCTTGGTTTATATCTATCTTTCAGAGTGGTATTTCTTCGGAAGATGCTGCAGTTTGTGGCTCCAATAATTTCCCGGTGCTTTGACCCCGTGTAAACGTTACAAGTCCCCAACTATCTCTGGTAACTATTAAAGTTTTTCCAACTTCTCTACCATGGGTTGGACGTAATACAAATATGTGGGAAATATGGTTGTGTTTGCATTTCCCTTGGAAATGGTGGAGAGTTCGAATCTTAATATGAGGGGTGAGAATATCATTTAAATTAGGTTTCGGGCTTGTTTGCTATTTAATTTTCAAGTCATGCTTCTACCTTAGACTATCTTAGTGCGGTTGCTAAACCCGGAGTTACACTACCCAGCTCATAATTGCTTTATAGGCTTTTTGGAACTTTAGATGGGTTAGAACGTATTTATAGCTTTAAAGTCATGAATTCCTACATATTTCTCAACCTCTTTGAAGTATATATATACCCGGTGAACTATCTTTTCAGGTGTAAACCATCTCCAACCGTCTCCAAGACGATTTATTTATATTCTTCAGAGTTTCAGCCTCAGCTAGACTAGACTGTTTTGGTTTCAAAGCAAGTACAAAACATATACATTTTTAGAGAAAGAGAATATTTGATATATCCGTTGATTTCCAATGATGAAAGCAGGCATGGGGTTGAACTCTTAAGTCCCCAATCCCTATAGTTGGAAAGATCCATTAACAAAATGGTAGTGATGTCCACATTTCAGAGCTAAGTCTTTCTGGAATCGTGACTAAGCCATATCGTTGGTAACCGTGCATCACTCACGAGGTCGACATACCGTCACATGGACTCTTAATGTAGGGGCCTAGCTTCATTTGAGGGGAAACTGACTCTTACACTATAGGTTTTATCTTTGACAAGAGGGTTTCAAGCATACAATCAATAATAACGATACACTATAGAGATTATACACTTGGGTGGAGGCCTAGAATAGGTTGCTCCACGACCTCTGATGAGAATTTTCTAGAGTAATGTTATATATGTAGAGTAGTCGAAGTATCGAGAACTGGGTTGTTACAGGGTATTCGAAGGTGAACTTGTTAGGTCTGTTGGGAGAGATTTTCTAACCCCTTCATAGTGCATCTTCCCTCCTTTTTTTAGGATATAGAAAGGGCTGAGTCACTATGGGGGGTCAAGTTACATGAATATTCTCCGGGGACAACTGCCTTGTATCCGGGGTCGGTTCTGACGCTGTAGTTGTCGATTCTGGCACGGTAGTTATTGGTTCTGACATTGTTGTTGTTGGATCTGGAACTGTGGTTGTTGGACCTGGCACTGTATTTGTCGAGAAGCTTATTTCTCTGTTCTGTCTGGTGATCTGGCTGCCCGACGTATCTGCCTTCGACTATGTACGACCATGGTCAAAGTATTTCTTGTACTGATGCGGCTTTCTTGCGCTGCTCATCTAACTTCGCCTATAGTGGTTGGCTTCGATGGTTTCTTCGAGTGTTTAATTAGTCTCGAAAGGCTTCGTGGACACAACTATCATCTTACTGGGCTTTTAATCTCTAGGTTGGCTTTGATGTCGCCTTCGAGTGTTAGATTGTAGCTAGAAGGCTACGAGTAAGCTACTACATTCACCCCCTCTCAGCAGGGGCCTCAAAAATTGGCGTAGAGGGCTCATGGAGAGAAAACGGTTGGGCTTGGGAAGTTGGAAAGTTTGACTGAGTGATTGTTGTAATTCTTAGAAGGGCAATAAAAGACTGTGATTAATGCAGGTGGTGATTAAAGATGGATTGAATGCTTCGGCATTCAAGTATAAATATAAGGTGAGAGTGGAGTTTTAGAGTACCCTCATCTTCCTGTCCAAGTAATCGATGTCATGAGCGCTACACCGAATACAAGATATCAGAAGAGAATAAAAGCTAGAGAGCGTCAGATAGAGGAGAAGACGAATGAGCTTATTGAGAAATTCTTCGGGGTCCATGAGTTGGACTGGGTTATGCCTGACTTGGTCGAACTAGAGCCAGAAGAACCGATCCCTGGGATGCCCTATGCTCACTGGTTGAGGGTGCTGCAATTGATGAACCCACTTGCCAGTAACCGGTTCTAGTTCTTACAGTGTATGGCCGAAGATCTGATAAATGAAGAAGATCGAGTTGATGACGAGGAGGTTGTGTTCTACAAGAATTGCCCCGTCTACAAATAGGGGCTTCTTGGTTGTAGTAAAAATGCAGGCGTGGGATGGTGGTCAAGAAGGTTTTTGGATTTATGTTGATTTTGTTTGTTTTGTCGTTGTTTTTTTTTTTTTTTAAATTGGTGTAAGGATAGTTGCTCGAATGAAATAGGAATGTTTTAAAACAATTGTCGAAGTGCAATATTGAACTGTTTGTGTATAAGTGTGACAAACACAGTAAACGATGGTAATTTAGGTGCGATAACCCTTTTTCGAATGTCAAACTTTTTGGAACGACCATTAGAAAACTGTAAGCAACTGAGGTAAAGTCAAATAATCGAAAATTTTAGGCCGATGTATCGAATATCTTGTATGTATGGACGAATGTTCGACGTAGAGTATAGTGGATGGTTCATAGACGAGATCAGGAGATGTTTGAAAGTTTATTTTAAAGGTAAATGGGCTTCAACTGCAAAACCTGACAGCCAAAATAGCTCGCATGTCAGTAGCGGAATTGTTCCTAGGGCAGTGTCCTGTAGATCATCATAATGTTTCTACGGGTTATGGGGAAAAGGGCTGAAGAGACAGGTGGGTTTTGAGTTGTTAGTTTCGAGTATTGTGCTTGAAGGTTCGAAAGGCTTATAAAAGAATTTGACGGGGGCGTGTGATACGCACGTGAGGGCAGTTGAAGGGTAAAATGGTAAATACACAGCTCGGCAAAAAAATAAGGGGGAGTGGAGGAGTGGTAATGATATCAGTGGGAAAACTGAGGTAGTTTTTTCTGATGAATTTAAAGGGGTGAGGGAGGAACGGTTCCCCAAACACTCAAGCAATCAAGCAATCATAGAGAGAAAACAGAGAAAGAAAGAGAGCAGACATACGACATTGTTGAAGTGGTGCTTGGTAGAGAGTAGAGAAGGGATCATCGTTGTTGTGGTCTGAATTAGACAAACATGTACTCTTTTGACTTTATTCGTAGATAGTTTATTTGTAGTTCTGTTCTGTAGTTTCGTCTGCTGTGAATATATTGATGGGTAGGTACTGTTAAGATTTATATTTGGGAAGGCCTGGCTGAGTGAGAGGGTAATCCAAGTGGCAGGAGGTATGGCCCAGTGGGACATTTAGGGATATTAATGTGGTGATCAAACTTGTAGTCAAACATTTGACTATGGGTTGGACGAGGGATAGGACAAAATATGATATCGAAACGTAATAGTCGAATGTATCGATCTAATTGCATGCCTCTTCTTCTGTAGGGTATAATGCGAACCCATCAATCTTCGTGGTTGAGACTGATAGATGAGGAAATCGAGGTAAATGAGACGAGTGTGTCTGGTCGCGGCTCAAAGGGTGAGAGCATCGACATAGAGGTATTAGACATTGCAACTGATGTCCCACTGGCTATAATAGTACCAGAAGGTGGGGCTTCAAATAAGAGATGCCATAAGGCTTGAGTGACCAGGGAGAGTGATTGAGAGGAGATGAAGGGAGGAGAGGGAAGGGGATACGAAGGTAGTGTCAAGCCTTTGGGGGATGAAAGAGAAGAAGGGAAATAGAGTGACAGTAGTGAGAGTTTAACTGGTTCGAGGGGAGCTGCGAGGTCAGTCTCGGCTCAAGAGAAGGCGAGACTTGATCAATTTATGGCTAAGTTAGAATTGTCGAAGGTAGAGAGTTTAACTGGTTCGAGGGGAGCTGCGAGGTCAGTCTCGGCTCAAGAGAAGGCGAGACTTGATCAATTTATGGCTAAGTTAGAATTGTCGAAGGTAGGGGTAGTATTAATTGCAGTAGGGTCTATAATCCAAGTAAGTTGGCGGTCGAAGGTTTTTTTTGAAATATTGATCGAATAGATTAATAAACATGTTTTTTTATTATTCAGAACATGGTAACAGAACTTTGACAAATCTGGGGAGATATATTGACGAGGTAATCGACTTGGATGAGGAGTGGGTAAACCGGGTATTCAGGAAGCTAAGTATCCAAAGGAAGAAGCGGAAGAGGACATATACATTAGTTTGGAATGTTCCTGTCGATGCTAGGCCAGCAATGAAGAGGGGAGAGGAAGATACTTCGAGAGGGACCAAAGAAATGGAAAAAGTAAGATTGATTCGGAAAACAAACTATGTTCCCATGGGTGGGCATGGAGGATAAGGGACTATATCATCGAGTGTGGCCGAAGTAGTGCCTGAGGTGTCGAGGCGTACTGACAAGGGTAAGGGCAAGGTCGTTCCTAAACTTTTGAACATCCTACAAGTGAAGACTACTTTACGCAAGAGGCCTCGGGAGCTGGGCACTGATGATGCGGATGATGTCGATGAAGCGCGTCGCAAAGCCGAACTAGAGGAACATGCTCGAGCCACGGCCGCGTCGATGGCTATTCTTTGTGGAAATGACCCAGACGAAGCTGCGACGCATATGAGTAAGGTGTTCCATCAGGTAGTTGTTTTCTGAGACTGCATTTTTTGTAATATTCAATACGCTTCGAGAAGTACCGATGGTTTGAGTATTCTAGCAGGTGTATGCTTGGGCCTAAGCTTATGCCAAATCCCAGAAGGTAACAACAAGGAAACTAAAATAGGCGTTGGACAGTCTAGAGCTCGCTCGAGGGACCGAGATGTCGCTGGAGTATGAGGTTAAAGTACTAAAGTGAGAGAGATTAAATATTAGAGCTGAGTATACGAGGAAACTCGATGCTGAATGTGACAACAATTCTCAGATACAAAAGATACTAGAGTTGAAGCTTGCTGAGAAAGAGAAGGAAACTGAAGAATAGAAGGAAACCTTCTAGGGGCAATTCGATGAGGAGTGTGAGACGTCCACAAATTTGAAGATCTTCATCGAGAGTTTGGGGTATGATCCCATAACCCTCAAACACTTTCCTATGCCCAAAGGGCCTTCTGTAGGTGGTTGTATGCGGTCAGAAGCGATGGAAATGAATTCTTCTGCTGGAGGTGGGAGAGATGGCATGGAAGATCCAGTGTTCGAAGGGGTTGCTGTTGGTATGGTAGGTGATGAGGCGAATGATGTTGTGGAATTGAATCTTACTATCGAAGATACTGGAGATACTGTTGTGGAAGAGCCTGTGGGAGGAGGTAGTGTGGCCACTCCTGTATGAGCTATTATAGTTGTCTTCTTTCTATAGCGAACTCTTTTCTCTTATCTTGTTGTGGTATTGGAATATTTGGAGTGATGGTTGACATTTGAACGCTGTGTAACTTATTTGAGCTTGAGCTGTCTATTTGTGATTGATTTGAATTGCTCTAGTATAATGAACTTGAGTTGTTAATATATATTGTACTGGAGCGTCTTACCTGCAGTTGAATTGCTGATATTCCTGTATGTTTGTATCTATGTACGTTGGGAAGTACAGAATGCTTGTAGCAGGGTTTGAACTAGAACCTTGAAGAGCTTCGAGGTCGTCTCCGAGTATCTGTCTAGTTCGAGGGATGGACATGATACTTAGGTTAGACCTAGAATTCACTGGATTTTGAAGGTCGCCCCCGGGTCTGTCCACGGGATTGAGCCTAAGCGAAGCATTATATGTTCGCCCCCAATACATTCCCGAGGGTCCGTTCTGTCGACCATTCATTCCCCTCGAGTTTGCTCGAATGGAGACTTGAAAAAATTTAAGCTCGCCCCTAAGTATTAGTCTGGTCGGAGGGTTGACATGATACTTAGGTTAGGCCAAGAAATTCACTGGACTTCGAAGGTCGCCCTCAGGTCTGTCTGCGGGATTGAGCTTAAGCGAAGCATTATGTGCTTAGAGGATAAAAAATATGTTAATTGATTATACTGTATTTACATTAGTTGAACAAGGTGGGGTCTGCGACTTTTTGTATGAGACTAATTGCATGGTATTCCAAAGATTGGGTAGAGGCTCTTCTGCTTCTGCCATCAGATAATAGGAACCTTTATCAGTTTTTTCATACATGACATAAGGTCCTTCCTAGAATTTGGCTAACTTGTTGGCATTTTGAGGCTTCGAAGAGGGTATGACTCGTCAAAGTTCCAAATCTCCAATATTGAAACTACGTGGTCGAACTCTTTTGTTATATGGCTTCTGAAGAGAGAGATGGAAACGGCCAAGGTTTACTATGGCTCTGTCTCTAGTCTCGTCGATCCATAACATATTGCAACCGAGTTCAAACTCATTATCTTCGTCTGGGAGGTTAAGGTCGCGTGTTGGTACTTCAAATTGAGTAGGCAGAACTACTTTGGTACCATAGGCTAGAAGGAAAGGTGTGCAGCCCATCGCCTTTCATGGCGTTGTTTGATAAGCCCAGAGTACATGTTGTAGTTCCTAAACCCATCGTTCTTTCTTTTTATCGACCTGCTTCTTAAAACCGTCGACTATAGCTTTATTGATTGCTTTTACCTGACCATTCCCCTTGGGGTAGTAAGGTGTTGAGGGGGAGAGGATGATGTTGTACTTCTTGAGGAAATTGTGGACTTTGTTCCCAACAAACAATGGACCGTTGTCACATCGAATCATGATAAGGCAGCCGAAGCGTGTAATGATATTTTCCCATAAAAACTTGATGACTTCTTCTTCTTTGGTTCGACTTAAAGGCACGGCTTTGACCCATTTAGTAAAGTAATTTGTTGCCATAAGAATATTTTCTCGGCTACCCGATGCTTTGGGAAAAGGACACACGAGATCGATGGCCCACCGCTTAAATGGCCAAGAGACTTGACTGTAATAAAGATCTTGGGAAGGGCTATCGATGTCGTGGGGTGACATTGGCTTTTATCACAGTACTGGGCGTACTCATCATCTTGCTTCTTCATATTGGGCCAGAATAAACCTTGGGATATGGCTCAAAGGGCCATAGATCGACCAACAGTGTGAGCACCGCAGGTACCTTGGTGAAGTTCGGTAAGAATGGCAGTGGCTTCGTTTTGAGAGATGCACCAGCGGTGGACGCCATTTGGGGATTTGCAACGTAACTCGCCTTTGAGGATAATATATTTGCAACAATTTTCTAGTACCAAACGTTTGACTTTGGGGTCATCTAGGAGGGTAGAACTATTGAAGTAAGCGCGAAATGGTGTTCGCCAGTCATCTGAATTGGGACTCTCGCCCCCAACATTAATGGCATTAACTTCCATCTGGTCGATACTTGGGCGTTCAAGTACTTCGATATGGAGTGTTTGAGATTCGGACTGGCCAAACATGGCTGTTATGCAGGTGAGGACATCGGCATGTCTATTTTTGCCTCGGGGGTAATGAATAATAGAAGATTTTTCAGAAAAATGATCCATTCTCTAGCGGAGGAGAGCAACATACTCAGCCATGCGACCGTTGGCATGATTTTTACCGGTGTATTGTCTTTGAACAAGTTGGGAGTCAGTAAATACTGCAAGTGTAGGGACACCAAGTTCGAGTGCGAGGTCGAAGCCATGGATCAAGGCTTCACACTCAACCTCGCTGTTGGTGCATTCAAAGTTTAACTTGACGGCTTTTTCAATTTGATCATTGGTGGGGGTAACCAGGACAATACCAATCCTAAAACCGTTAGGTCCAGCGGATCCATCTGTAAAGAGACGCCAGCCTTTATTAGGGTTTCATGGGTCATTTTGTTCGGGTTGGTCTTTTGGTAGGTCATCTCCATGTTCCTCCCAGTCGATGTCTTCGACCGGGAAGTCGGCGAGGAAATCTGCGACAGCTTGGCCTTTTTGGGATATCTATAAAGAGACGCCAGCCTGTGTTAGGGTTCCATAGGTTATTTTGTTCGGGTTGGTCTTATGGTAGATTTTCTTCATGTTTCTCCCAGTTGATGTCTTCGACCGGGAAGTTGGAGAGGAAATCTGTGACTTCTTGGCCTATTTGGGATATCTGTTTCTCAACTGTGATGTCATGTTCGCCAAGATAAACAGACCAGTATTGTACCCATCTAGATTTTTCTTTCTTGCTAAGTACTTCTTGAAGGGGGTAACTTGTGTTAACACGTATGGGGTGAGCTTGAAAGTATGGTTTCAGTTTTTGAGCGGTATAAACAAGTCTAAGGAGAAGTCGCTCAAGCTTGGTATATCGAGTCTCTGCGGGCGTCAGAGCTTTGCTGATAAATTATACTGGTTTCTCGATGCTAGATTCAAGTCAAATGAGGACAAAACTAATAGAAGTGTCGATAACAGCAAGGTATAAAGAAAACGTCTCACCTTCGATGGGGGTGCTAATGATGGGTAGTCGACCAAGGTATGTTTTGAGTTTGAGGAAGGCCTATTTGCAATCGGATGTCCAATTAACTTTGGGGGTGTTTCTCTTTTTAGCCTTGTGGACGCTTTGGTCGCGTAAAAGGGAAAAAGGCCAAGCACATCGGTCAGAGGATTTAGAAATAAAGCGGTTTAGGGCAGCTATCTTGCTAGCAACTTTTTGGACATCTTATTTTGTTTGAGGGGAAGGCATGTCGATGAGGGCTTGGATAAGAGTGGGGTCGATCTCGATACCCCGTTTACTGATAAGATGGCCTAAAAATTTGTCGGATGAAACACCAAATTAGCATTTGTCTGGGCTTAGCTTTATGTTATATTTACGAAGTATGGCAACGACCTCAGTGAGGACCTGGATATAAGTTTGTTTTTGGAGGCTCTTGCATAACATGTCGTCGATGTAAACTTCGACTGACTTGCCAAACAAAGGTTTAAACATTGTGGTAACAAGACGTTGGTAAGTGGCACTCGCATTTTTAAGGCCGAAGGGCATGACGTTAAAACAGTAAATGCATTGTTCAGTGATAAAAGAAGTTTCAAGTTGATCATCAGAGAGGAGGGGTACCTGATTGTAACCCGAAGTCACGTCCATCATCGATAGTCGCTCATGTCCGGCTGTGGCAACCAGGAGTACCGAAATGATCGGGAGGGAAATATTGTCCTTCAATGTGTGTTTGTTGAGGTCTATGAAGTCAACCCAGATTCTAATCTTGCCGTTCTTCTTAGGGAAAACAACAATATTAGAGATCTAGTCAGCGCACTTGACTTCTCTGATGAAACCCACGGCTAAGAGTTTGTCGACTTCGAGGTTTACAGCTTCTCAAATTCCTAGAGCCAACGTATGCTTCTTCTGCTTCACTGCTGTAGAGTGAGGGATAAGGTTGAGTCGATGACATACTAAAGTGGGGTCTACACCAGGCATCTCAAGGAATGTCTAGGCGAAGACGTCTTTATTTGTATGAAGGAAGTTGGTAAGTTCAAGGCTTTCGGCCTCATCTAGGAAAGTACCAATAAATGTACCCCAACCAGGGCCATCGAGTTCAATATAGACAGTGGGCTTGATGGTTGTGGTAGCTGGCATAAAAGGTATGGGGATAGAGGGAAACATTGATTGCTATAGTTGTTTGACAAGTTTTCAGGTCTGATCGATCTCCGGGTGCCCAGATGAGCGAGCAAGGCGTTGAGAGCCTTTTAAGTTCCATGTACCACAGGGGATAGTGAAACGAAGGGTTTGGTGGTAAGTCGAAGGTATGGCTCTCATGGCATGGAGCCATATGTGGCCAAGGATGCCGAGATATTCAGATTTCTTATCGATGATAAGAAGATTGATTTGGATGGTAACTGGCCCTATAGTAACAGGAAGACTAATGTGTCCGACAACGACTTCGGTAGTTCCATTGAAGCCTTTGTGTTTGACATTAACCAGGGTAATGAGGTCTATTTTTTGCATGACTCGAACAGTCTGGAGGGGCAGTACGTTAGCTGCAAAGCCCATGTCGATGAGCATGGTATGGAAGACGAGGTGTTCGACCTAAATCATAATGACTAAAGAGTCAGAATGAGGGAACGAACATGCGACGTGTCACAATCGATAAATGAGATTCCCTCAGGTAGAGGGTATTGGCTCGATTCTAGCAGAAGGGCGGGTAGCTTCTCTTGGTAGGTAAGTTTGCAGCATTCTTCGATATGCTTGCGCTTTCTTTTAGAATGGCCGTTGTCAATATTGTTAACTTTGATGAGATGGAGTTGGTAAATATGTACCTCGGCTGGGTTGGCAGCTGGGGAGGGTTGAGGCTTAAGGTACGACCCATCGAGATAGCTGGGGAGGTCAGCGACATATTGATGTAGACAAAAGGGCACTGCAAAGCTATTTCGATAGAGTACAGTAGAGCGTAACATTTGTTGGTGTGGTGGCAGTTTCATTTATGATTATGGCAGTAAGGTTCACCATGTTTGACCTCGATGGGGTAGGGGGTACGCCATATAGGGTCAGCCTGAATCTGTGGTAGAAGGGTACTGATGGGAATAATGTGCTTGGGAAGGACCGACTTGGGCCATTTTTTGCGGGCCTCAGTAGGAGTGTCATCAGTGTATGGCCGTTTGTGGCCCTCAGTCTCCTGTAAGATGGGAACGACCAGAGGTGTCGAAGGTTGTCGAGGTTTTTTTTTATTGGTGGTCGAAGCCTGCCCCTGGAAATTTGACTAGCGGAGGCGCTCGAGATTGATGTACCCATTAACTTTGGATAACATCTCCTCGAAGGTTTGTGGTTTGTGGAGCACGATGTACTTCTTGAAGTGACTGTTATCTGACAGAGCATTAGAATAGGCGAGCACAACATTTGCACAGTCGAGGTTTTCAATCTTGCACAACTCATCGAGAAACCGCTTGGTGGAGGCATGCAGGGTTTTATTGGGGGATTTGTGGAAGTTGAAGAAAGCATCGACCCAGACCTCTTGGTCTTTATTGAAGGCAAATTGGATGATGAAAACACTTGATAATTGCTCGAAGCTTTAGATCGAGCCATTAGGGAGGCTATGATACCATCTGAGATGGCTATCGGTGAGGCTGGTGGGAAATACTCGATGCAACAGGTGGTCGGCGGTGGAGTATATGCTTAAGGCATTCAAGAATTCAAGGATATGAGATTGTGGGCCAGTATTGCAGTATTTACTGATTTTGGGGGTGTGGAAATTTGGAGGCACCTCGATAGTGAGGAGTTTAGGGCAGAGGGGTTGTTTAACCGACTTGAAGTATTCGGAGTGGGGCTCGCACTGATGTGGATAGCGGTGTAGATTTTGAGGTCGATGTCTTACTATGTAAGATAGGCAAGATAAGGGGGAGAATACTGGGGTCAAGGGGGAAGAGGTTAAATGTTCGGAGTGTGTTCAGCGTTGCGCTCCCTGTGACATTCTCGCGCAGGGCGGCGTTTGGGGTATCTGGTAGTTCGACGAGTGGAGTCAGAGGAATCCTCTTTAGGGAGTATGCCAAGGTGTATCAATCCGGCAAGTAAAATGGTGGGGGGAGTACCTTCCGTTCCAAGATGGACTAAGGGTACGATAATATGTGGCTGGGTCCTAAGCCAGGCGCGGTCATAAACATATGATAGGGGAGGTGCTCGAGACGGTGGAGGGGAATATTGAGTGTGAAGTCATTGCAACTCACGAACCGTATTACGTACATCGTCGAGGGTACGATATTGTCTGTCTGTATTGCCTAAACGGCGTTGTCGTTCTGCCTCGAACTCTTGTCAGTGTTCTTCACGGTCCTGGTGTAGCTTACTTCGATGTCGCACTTCAGCTTGAGCGAAATATTAGGTAAGAAGGACGAGCTGAGCGGCCACTCCATCGGCGGAGTTGCCAGCAAGGGTGGAAGTAGAGCGGAGGGTGGGGGCCATTGAAGTTGGCTTATGGGAGTAGAAAAGGAAAATAGAAAAAATGTATGGGAAGGCTGGTAGGGTGGGATAGCACAGATGACACCAAATATAGGGGCCCAGGTTCATTTGAGGGGAAGCTGACTCTTACACTATGGGTTTTATCTTCGACCATAGGGTTTCAAGCATATAATCAATAATAGCGAGACACTATTGAGATTATACACTTGCATGGAGGCCTAGAATGGGTTGTTCTACGACCTCTGATGAGGATTTTAAAGAGTAATGTTATATATGTAGAGTAGTCAAACTATCAAAAACTGGGTTGTTACTGAGCATTCGAAGGTGAGCTTGTTAGGTGAGTTTTACATATGACAATCGATAAATGAGATACCCTCGGGTCGAGGGTATTGGCTCGATTCTGGCATAAGGGCGAGTAGCTTCTCTTGGTAGGTGAGTTTGCAGCATTCTTCGACACGCTTGCGCTTTCTTTTAGAATGGCCTCTGTCGATATTGTTAACTTCTATGAGATGGAGTTGGTAAATATGTACCTCGGCTAGGTCGGTAGCTAGGGCGGATTGAGGCTTAAGGTACGACCCGTCGAGATAGTTGGGGAGGTCAGCGATATATTGATGTAGACGAGAGAGCACTGCAGAGTTATTTCGAGATAACACTGCAGAGCGTAGCATTTGTTTGTGTGGTGGTAGTTACATTTATGATTCTGGCAGTAAGGTTCACCATTTTTGACCTCGATGGAGTAGGGTGTACGCCATATAGGGTCAGCCTAAATTTGAGGTAAAAGGGCACTGATGGGAATAATGTGCTTGGGAAGGACCGACTTGGGTCATTTTTTGCGGGCCTCAGTAGGAGTGTCATCAGTGTGTGGCCGTTTGTGGCACTCAGTCTCCTGTGAGACGGAAGCGACCAAGGGTGTCGAAGGTTATCAAGGTTTGTTCTGATTAGTGGTCAAAGCCTGCCCCTGGCAATTTGACTCGCGGAGGCGTTCGAGGTCGATGTACCCATTAACTTTGGATAACATCTACTCAAAGGTTTGTGGTTTGTGGAGCACGATCTACTTCTTGAAGTGACTGTTATCCGATAGAGCGTTAGAATAGGCGAGCACAGCGTTTGCACAGTCGAGGTTTTCGATCTTACGGAACTCATCGAGAAACCGTTTGGTGAAGGCTTCCAGTGTTTTATTGGGGGATTTGTAGAAGTTGAAGAAAGCATCGACCCAGAACTCTTGGTATTTATTGAAGACAAGTTGAGCGATGAAAAGACTAGATAATTGCTCGAAGCTTCAAATCGAGCCATTAGGGAGGCTATGATACCATCTGAGCGGGCTATCGGTGAGGCTGGTGGGAAACAGTCGACGCAACAGGTGGTCGGCTGTGGAGTATATGCTTAAGGCATTCTAGAATTCGAGGATATGAGATTGTGGGTCAGTATTGCAGTATTTGCTAATTTTGGGGGTGCAAAAATTTTGAAGCACCTCGATAGTGAGGAGTTTAGGGCAGAGGGGGTTGTTTAACTGACTTGAAAAGTTTAAGGTGGGGCTCGCACTGATGTGGACAGCGGTGTAGATTTTGAGGTCGATGTCCTGCTATGTAAGATAGGCAAGACAAGGGGGAGAATACTTGGGTCGAGGGGGAAGAGGTCAAATGTTCGGAGTGTGTTCAGCGTTGCGCTCCCCGTGACATTCTCTAGCACGGCGGCGTTTGGTGTATCTGGTAGTTCGAAGAGTGGAGTCGGATGAATCCTCTGTAAGGAGTATGCCAAGGTAGATCAATCTGGTAGGTAAAATGGTGGGGGAAGCACCTTCGGTTCCAAAATGGACTAAGGGTACGATAATATGTGGTTGGGGACAAAGCCGGGTGCGGTCGAAAACACGCGATCGAGTAGGTGCTCAAGACGTTGGAGGGGCGTCACGAGTGTGAAGTCGTTGCAACTCGCGAACCGTATTAGGTAGATCGTCGAGGGTACAATATTGTCTGTCTGCATCGTCTAAACGGCATTGTCGTTCTGCCTCAAGCTTTTATCAATCTTCTTCACGCTCCTGGTGTAGCTAACTTCGATGTCGCTCCTCAGCTTGAACAAATTATTGGGTAAGAAGGGCGAGTTGAGCGGCCACTCCATCGGCGGAGTTGCCGGCAAGGGTGGAAGTAGAGCGGAGGGTGGGGGCTATTGAAGGTGGCTTATGGGAGTAGAAAAAGAGAAGAGAATAAAGGTAGGGGGAGGCTGGTAGGGTGTGATAGCACGGATGGCGCTAAATGTAGGGGCCCAACATCGTATAAAGGGAAGCTGACTCTTACACTATGGGTTTTATCTTCGACCAGAGGGTTTCAAGCATATAATCAATAATAGCGAGACACTATTGAGATTATACATTTGCATGGAGGCCTAGAATTGGTTGTTCCACGACCACTGATGAGGATTTTTAAGAGTAATGTTATATATGTAGAGTAGTCAAAGTATCTAGAACTGGGTTGTTACAGGGTATGCAAAGGTAAACTTGTTAGGTATCTTGGGAGAGATTTTCTTACCCCTTCATAGTACCTCTTCCCTTCTATTTATAGGATCTAGAAAGGGAAGAGTCACCATGGGGGGTCAAGTTACATGAATATCCTATGAGGATAACTGACTTGTACCCGGACTCGGTTCTAACACTATAGTTATTGGTTATAACATTGTAGTTGCTGGATCTGGCACTGTGGTTATTGGACCTGGCACTGTAGTTGTCTATCGGTTTATTTCTCTATTATGTCTGGTGATCTGGCTGCCTGACGTGTCTGCCTTCGACTATGTGCGACCATGGTTAAAGTATTTCTGGTACTGATGCGGTTTTCATGCGCTGCTCATCTATCTTTGCCTACAGTGGTTGGCTTTGATGGTTTTAAGTGTTTGATTAGTCTCTGAAGGCTTTGTGGACACAACTATTGTCTTACTGGGCTTTAGATGTGGATACTAAGAGCAAGTGGGAGCTTGCTATGGATGATGGGATGCAGTCATTATCAGTTAATCAAAATTAGGATTTAGTTCGGTTACCGAAGAGGAAGATAACATTGCACAACAAGTGGGTATACAGACTATAGCTTGAATCTGATGGTTCAAGGAGATTCAAGGCTAGACTTGCGGTGAAGGGCTTTCAGCAGAAAGAAGGTATTGATTTCTGCAAGATTTTTGCTCCTGTTGTGAAGATGTCTACTATTCGGGTTGCGATGAATATAGTTGCTATTAAAGATTTGCATATTGAATAACTTGATGTCAAAACCGCATTTCTACACGATAACCTTGATGAAGAAATTTATATGAAGCAGCCAGAAGGGTATTCGGTTAAACAAAAAAAAGATCATTTGTGTAGACTCACGAAGAGTTTATACGGTTTGAAACAAGCGCCGAGACAGTGGTATTTGAAGTTTAAACAGTTCATGTCCAGAAATGGTTATTCGAAAAGCAATGCAGATCACTGTTATTTTATCAAGAATATGGAGAACTCGTATATTATTCCACTTCTGTATGTAGATGATATGTTGGTAGCAAGTACCAACATGAGAGAGATAGTTAACTTGAAGGAACTATTATCCCAGGAGTTTTCTATGAAGGACTTGGGTACGGCGAAACAAGTTCTTTGTATGCATGTTACAAGGGACAGAAAGCAGCGAGAATTGAAGTTGTCTCAAGCTTAGTACATCGGCAAAGTACTGAAGTAGTTCAATATGGATGGTGCAAAGGTTGTTAGTGCACCATTGGGAGGTCACTTCAAATTATCAAAGGATTATTGTCTGAAGACGAAAAAGGATCGCGATGTGATGCGGAAGGCTCCTTATCAATCCGCGGTTGGTAGCCTAATATACGTTATCGTTTGTACAAGACCAGATATTGCCCAAGCAGTGGAAGTTATTATTAGGTATATGAACAATCCAGGCCAGGAGCATTGGAGAGCTATGAAATGGATACTGAGGAATCTAAAGGGACTTAAAATATAGAATTATGTTATGGGGGTTCTCAAATATGCTTACAAGGTTTTTGCTGATTCTGATATGGCAGGTGACATGGATAAGCGAAAAAACACTAGTGGTTTCGTTCTTACATTGGGAAGCGGTCGGTTACATGGGTTTCCAGGCTACAAAAGATTGTAGCTTTCTCTACGCTGGTGGCGGATTATGTTGCAGATACAGAAGCGTGCAAAGATATGGTTTGGCTCAAAGGGTTGATAAAAGGGCTTGGTAGAGAACAATTTTCTCCTAAGTGGTATAATGATAGTCAAAGCGCTATACACTTAGCGAAGAATTCTGCTTTTCACTCTAGGACCAAGCACATTGATTTTCGGTATCACTATATTCGCTTCCTCATCGAGGACGGTGTGTTGAAGCTTGTGAAGATAAACACTGATGTGAATCCGGCCAATATGTTTACGAAGGTGGCGACTTTTCAGAAGTTGACGACATGTACCACTTCTGCGGGTCTTCACGATTAAAGGCCTGGGTAGTGCGAACAATTCATTCGGAGATCTGGAGATGGGTTACGAGATTCGATTTCAAGTGGGAGATTGTTGGGTGTGAACTCGAATTATGGATTGTCGAAGAAATTAGAAAATTGTCGAAGTCGTTCGAACGAGCTTTTTCTTACTCTCTGGAATTTTGGTCCAGGAGTCAATCTCGTTCGAACGGGCTTTGACTTCGTTCGAACGAGTTGCTATATTTCTAGGGCTGGAGACTAATTATCGCAAAGTCGTTCGAACGAGGTAGGACCCATTCGAACGAGCTTGGCGTAGGTTTGCTTTAGATGTTATTGGTATCCTCGAGACCCGTTCTACTTATATTTTAATTCCCTAGTATATAAACGGGACTTAGGTTATTTTGTTAGCCATCTTGTGTGAGTTTAATCTTAGAGAGACTACGGTTTGAAGAGACTCTATTAAAGCTTGAGAGATCATTGCAACTTATTTGATATCATAGTGAATTATTCGTGGGGAGTGGTTTATCATCCGCAAGAGTTTTTCACTTCCCTCCTCTGAGAAAATTTTTGTCATTTATATTGATCTTTGTTGATTTACTACTTGAGTTGGCAATTTCTGCGTATCGTTCTTGTCTGAGAGGAGAGAGTAGCTACCTCAATTCTCAACAGATGGCACTGGAGAGAGTTAAATTTTTTTATAATTTATTACTGTGGCGTAAGCGTGTAATCTCCCATCTACGAGATTAGGCCTCTACACCATATTTTTCGTTATTTGACTAAGTTGTTTGCAGAGTGTTTAACTAGATTGTGGTAGGGATTTGCGGAGAGAGTTTAACTAGATTGTAGTAGGGATTTGCGGATAATAAAAATTTAATTTCAGGATTAATGTATTTGGTTTTGTCAAGTTTCGCTTTCACTCCTTGACCATACGGGCCTGTACAACGTTTATCGATTGTAATAAAAAACATTATTATCAAAGGAAATATGAAGGGGCCCTCCCTATACATTTAGAAGGCTATAAATATACAAAATTGTCCTTTCCAATGGTGGTACAGAGGCACAGGGGGAAAAAATGTCAAAAATATCGTGGTTATGGACCTCTGCATTGATTGAGTCTGTTTTCTTGTATTATTAAATCTTTCACAGTTTCTTTGGCTTGGTTTATATCTATCTTTCAGAGTGGTGTTTCTTCGGAAGATGATGAAGTTTGTGGCCCCAAAAATTTTCGGTGCTTTGACACCGGGTAAATGTTATATAAGTCCCTAACTATCTCTGGTAACTATGCAAGTTTTTCCAACTTCTCTACCATGGGTTGGACGTAATACAAATATATGGGAAATATGGTTGTGTTTGCATTTCCCTTGGGTATGGTGGTGAGTTCGAATCTTAATATGAGGGTTGAGAATATCATTTAAATTAGGCTTCGGGCTTGTTTGCTATTTGATTTTCAGGTCATGCTTCTGCCTTAGACTATCTTAGTACGGTTTGCTAAACCCGGAGTTACGTTACCCAGCTCATAATTGCTTTATAGGCTTTTTGGAACTTTAGATGGGTTAGAACGTATTTATAGGTTTAAATTCATGAATTCCTACATATTTCTCAACCTCTTTGAAGTATATATATACCCGGTGAACTATCATTTCAGGTGTAAACCGTCTCCAACGGTATCCTTGGCGATTGATTTATATTCTTCAAAGTTTCAGCCTCAGCTAGACTAGACTGTTTGGGTTTCAAAGCAAGTACAAAACATATACATTTTTAGAGAAGGAGAATATTTGATATATCGGTTGATTTCCTATGATGAAAGCAAGTATGAGGTTGAGATCTTAAGTCCCCAATCCCCATAGTTGGAAAGATCCATTAACAAAATGGTAGCGATTTCCACACTTCAGAGCTAAGTCTTTCTTGAATCGTAACTAAGCCATATCGTTGGTAACCGTGCATCACTTGCAGGGTCGATATACCGTCACTGTTGCATGGACCCTTAATGTAGGAGCCTAGCTTCATATGAGGGAAGCAGACTCTTACACTATGAGTTTTATCTTCGACGAGAGGGTTTCAAGCATTCAATCAATAATAACGAGATACTATAGAGTTTATACACTTGCCTGGAGGCCTAGAATCTGATGAGGATTTTCAAGAGTAATGTTATATATGTAAAGTAGTCGAAGTATCGAGAACTGGGTTGTTACATGGTATTCGAAGGTGAACTTGTTAGGTCTGTTGGGAGAGATTTTCTAACCCGTTCATAGTGCCTCTTCCCTCCTATTTATAGGATATAAAAATGGTTGAGTCACCATGGGGGGTTAAGTTACATGAATATCCTCCGGGGACAACTGACTTGTACCCGGAGTCTATTCTAATACTGTAGCTGTCGATTTGGACATTGTAGCTGTTGGTTCTGACACTATGGTTGTTGGATCTGGCACTGTGGTTGTTTGACCTGGCACTGTAGTTGTCGAGCAGCTTGTTTCTCTGTTATGTCTGGTAATCTGGCTGCCTGACGTGTTTGCCTTCGACTTTGTATGACCATGGTCGAAGTATTTCTGGTACTGATGCGACTTTCATGCGTTACTCATCTATCTTCGCCTACAGCGGCTGGTTTTGATTTTTTTTTCTAGTGTTCGATTAGTCTCGGAAGGCTTCGTGGACACAACTATCGTCTTACTGAGCTTCTGATCTCTAGTTAGGCTTCAATATAGCCTTTGAGTGTTCGATTGTTGCTAGAAGGCTACGAGTAGGCTACTACACTTAATCCATAATATGAATTGAGAAACCCTATTTAGAAGAATTAGTACGAAGAACAGACAATTGGTGGGGAATTCCCTTTAAAGCTCGATTGCTTAATCAAAATCTAATTACAATCAAATTTCTATCAAACCCTAAGTCTCTCTCTTAGAACTTTGATTGATTTAACATGATCTTTTCTTGCCTTGCCTTGCCCCTTTATAAGGGTTACAAGTTCCTAGTTACAAAAATATGACAATTATTCCCTTAAATGCCTAAAACTATAGGCTGAATCGTACCTCTATTCGAACAGAACAAGCCTATATTTAAACATAAAAAGTGTATCCGAACAGACATCAAGTCTATTCGAATAAAACTACTCTAGCAAGTGTTTATTCGAATACACTTAAAAGTATATTTGAACAGGAAAAAGTGTATTCGAACAGACATGAAGTCTATTCGAATAAGCTACTCAGATACCTTTTTATTCGAATAGAAAAAGAAGTCTATTCGAATACAAAAGGGGTGCATTCGAACAGATAGACTTTTAAAAAGTCTAATAAATACTCAGATCCTCCTGGATCAACCCTCCATATTCAAAGTGAGATTCACTATTTATTCTCTGGGTTGTCATTTGTTGACAAAAACTTAGATTAGATGATTGACCTAAATATTGTCGACGGAGCGCATTTTTGAAGTTGTCCTCAAGAGGCAAACCATATTTTGACGATCTTCACACATAAAGAATCCCCGCAAAAAGGTGAAGTTAAGTTTAATTTTATTTGTAGAGAAAAAAAATCCAAGTAAAATTTTTTCGGGTTTAATCTTTTATTTTATATTAAAATTTTCTTGATATTCGAACCTTTTTGATGATGTTTAAAAATAGGGAATTTATCAAAAATGAAAATTATAGGTCATGACTGTAGTGACGTATTCTGCATCTCGAACTTATGCTTTATCTTCGAACTACATACGAGTTTTCGATCTCTCCAACAAAGCACGTGGTACAAAAGTATCAAGATAACAATGTCAGGAAGCAAATACAACACGAATTTCTCAACCAACACCACTCGTCCATGAGGTTCCTCGTGCTATTGGTTGAGAGCTATCTTATAATAGCTTATTTTGTACCTCAGACTCAAAGCTTCATCCTCGACCTCGTCAGCATACATGAAATACTACTAATGACATATTCAATATTCCTCAGTTCGAGTCATCGCTTTCGACCTCCACATCTGCAGTTCAATGTACGCAAGTGTACAGTCATCAATAGAGTCGTTGTACAGCAACAAAGGTCAAGACGTTGCATCATTTGGTCAAAGAATATCTTGCATCAACTTTGTAACGTTCACCATTAAGAATATTAATGGTCGCCAAATAGTCATATGATGAGACCTATAAATAGGACCAGATAACTACAGATTAAGGATGGGCAATTCGATACAGAAGAATCCCTACTCCAAAACTCTATAGATTTGGAGTGCTTATTGTAATAGCTAGCATTCTCAATAACATCTCTTTCTTTTTAAAGTCTTCAAGAGAGGTCGTGGTTTTAAACTTATTCAAAGGTTTTCCACACTAAACTTTTGTGCTAGCTATTATTAGCATTCTGAGTACATATGTTGTAAAGGCTAAGTCCGGATCCCAGAATTAGGCTATTATATTAGGCATAGCCTGTGGGAATTGTAGTTCTCAAACCCATTGCCTCAGATACTGCTGATCATCTCTTTTAAGAATGTCACCTCCAGGTCAGAGCACGCCAATAGTTCAAGCAAAAGAAAATGCCGCGCTAACAGATCTGCGGGCCACCTTAAATTCTGTAATGAAAGACGTGCTGCCTTAGAGCAACAACTGGCGAGTCTACATGATGCACTGAAGGTTCTACAGGGTCAGAAAGTCGCCGCCCAGAAGAACAAAGCCGTGCAACCTGAAGGCTCACAAATTTCCGTTCTTGACAAAATAGGACTTCAATCTAACCATCATCAACAGGAAATGGAACCCATCCCGATTCAGGATGCCTATCAGGAAGTAGATGGCGGACCAGCGGGAGTCAAACAGATTGAAAATCTACCTCAAAAAGTCCCAGCAAAAGAATGTTTAAGTGAAGGTAGTGGCGACCATAATCTTGGAGAAGGATGCGTCACCCGCCCGACCACCGTAGCTCGAAAATATATGACTCAGGAACATGTCGAGAGAAGAATCAAAGAAATGCTCAAACCTCAGTCTTTGACTAAAAGAATCCATAACAGATTGCAGAAGAGCCCGATCGCACAGGAGCTATTGGATGGCAAGGTCACCACCAGGTTCCATACTCCGAAGATCCGCAAATACAAAGGATCAGATCTAGTGGAGCATGTCCAAGAGTTTCAGGATGATTTAGGCCTACATTTCACATCCAACCACTTTCTTGGCCAGCTTTTCCCTATCAGCTTGTCCGAAGAACCTCTGCGATGGTTCTACACACTACATGAAGGATTCATCACAACTTTCAAATAGCTGTGAAAACTCTTTGTCAAGAATTACTCACACATTAAAGACAAAGAAGAGAATCTATACTCCCTCTTTAGCCTTAAGAAGATGCTAGGCGAGAAGCTCAAGACGTTCACAAAGAAGTTTTTGGAGCTAGCTCGAAAAGTAGATCAACTCGACCAGAAGAATACCATTTTAGCTTTCACCAATGCGCTACATGTTGATGGAAGGGTGAGGGAATACCTTATCCTCATCAAACCAACAACTCTGGAAGACATGATCGAAAATGTCAACGGTTATATCGACCTGGAAAGAATGGTGTCTGACAGACAAAAACCCCAGATGTCAACATTAATAGCCCGAGATCAGTCAGCTAGCCAAGACTTTAATAGTACTGCCGATCAGGGAGGAGACAGGAAACAGACAAAATCTAACGACGAGTGACCTCGAAAGGGGAATAACTTGTCCAAGCCCTACCTTCCCAAGATGAATGTGACCATAGCCAGCATTTATCCTAAACTTTAGAAGGATCGTTTCTTCCACAATACAAAATATCTCCAACCCATTGAGAACAAACCATATTGCATTCACCACAAGGTTAGACATCATGAAACATAACATTGTTTTGCCTTAGAGCAGTTGTTAGAGTATATCTTCGTTGATGAACGGATGCATGAGTACATTATAGATGTCAAAAGCGACAAGAACGGGAGTTACAAACTTCCTACAGATGCCGTACAAACCGAAGAGCCGGCAGGAGAGAAACACTTATACCATATGTCACTCTGCCACTTCATCGAGACTCAGATCGCCAACCAATCGAATAGAACTAAGAGAAGACGGGTCAACCAACGTCACGATCTATCTATGAAATACAAATAAGCACGTTTACTTCTCGTTTCTAGCTCTCAACGAACATAAATTTCTTTCGACAACTGTGATGTTCATCATATCCACTATCCTCACCATGGTTCTTTGGTGATCATGCTAAAAATACGAAATATGCTGCTTCACACGATGATGATAGATATTGAGAGTACTATCAAATTACTTTTTCAAAATTCGATTGATTAGATGGGACTAGCTGACAAAGTACAGCCAAGTGACATTGATATCTTTGGATTCAACGGATCTAAAGAAGAACGTGTAGGAAAAATCATACTTCCTATCACAGCAGGACCTGTGATACACGACGCTATCTTTTATGTTATCAATATGAAATCCCATTATTTAGGTATAATGCGGTGCTGCTGGTTACATAATATGCGAGCCATTCCATCCACCTATCATTTGGCGCTACAATTTGAGTGGAATGGCGGCGTATACGTGATCAAAGGAAGTCAAAAGCTCGCTCAAGCATGTGAAAATTCTGTCATCGTCATTCCAGAATCCTCAGAACCATAGCTCGCATAGCAATTACAGAAAAACAACAGAAAAAGTTGCAGAAAACTATACAGTAAACTCTACAGAAAACCAACTGCCAAGCGCAGAAGCAACAAAGGTCGTCGAAATCAGTGGCGAAAAGCGAGGGACATACATTGGCACTCTTTTTCCAGCAGCAAAACGAGATGTCCTCATTAAGTTCATCAAAGATAGGAGTAATGTATTCGCTTTGACTTTTTATGAAATGCCAGGTATTAATCCCAATCTAGCTTACCACAAGCTCAATTTAAAAGAACAAGCTAAAGCTGTCAAATAGAAATTGATGACCTTAGCCCCGAGACTCTGAGAAGAAGTAAATAAAGAGATTGACAAACTTATCGAAGTTGGCTTTATTAGAAAGGCCAATTACCCATAATGGATCTCGAACATTGTGGCAGTCTCAAAGAAGAACGGTAAGATCAGAGTGTCCGTGGATTTCACGGACCTCAACAAACATACTCTAAAGGACAGTTTTCCACTTCAAATTATCAATCATCTCCTCAATTCTAATGTAGGACACAAAATCCTGTCCATGATGGATGTAGTATCAGGATGCAATTAGATGCCTATACTACCTGATGACCAAGAGAATACATTTTTCATTACAGAACATGGCTTATACTGTTATAGAGCCATGCCTTTTGGTCTCATGAATGCTAGAGCCACTTATCAACGGCTGATGACATAAATGTTCAAAGACCATCTCAAAAAATTGATGGAAGTTTACATTGATGATATGTTGTGTAAAAGCCTAAAATAGGAATACCATATTACAGACTTACGCACTACTTTCGAAATCATCCGTTCATACAAGATGAGACTCAGCCCTGAAAAGGGCCAGTTCGGGGTCCAATCAGGAAATTTCTTGGGACATTTAATCAGTAAGAGAGGTGTAGAAGCTGATCCGGATTGTATTCGCGCTTTATTGTCTATGCCTTCGCAAAAAAAAATGAATGACCTACAGAAGTTGGCAGGTAAGATCGCCATAATAAATTGTTTTGTTTTGAAGTCTTTAGATCGATGTCGATGGTTGTTCAACCTTTTATGTGAAGGGGCAATAAAATAGATGTCTAAAAAGGATTACGAGATCGAGTGGACAACAGAATGTGAAGTAGCATTTCAGGAGCTCAAACTTTACTTGGGATCACCTCCAGTGATTAGTACTCCTAACGAAGGGGAAGAACTCACAATTTATCTTGCGGTTAGCGAAGAATCTCTAAGTTCTGTCCTTATTAGGCTTGATGGGAAGACAAAAAATCTTGTCTATTTCATCAGTAAGACTCTCACTCCTACAGAGTCCCAGTATACGAAGATTGAGAAATTTCTTTTAGCTCTCGTGTACACATCGCAAAGTTGAGATAGTATTTTCAAGTACACTCGGCTCGTGTGGTGACAAATTACCCTTTATGAGAGATTTTATCCAAACAGGAAAAATTCAGACGAATACAAACATGGTCGGTCATGCTTGGCGAACATGACATCCGTTTTGAACCATGACACTCTGAAAAGGGTCAAGCAGAGCAGATTTCTTCACAGATTTCCTAGTAGAAGATCCTGACTGGGAAGAAGACAATACAGATAATAGTAAGGAATACTTCAAAGAAATGTTAGACTGGATAGCTCAAAAGGGATGGACTCTTTTAACTGATGAATCTTCTGGACCTGCCAGGTCAGGTATCAAAATCGTACTTATCTTGCCTTCCAATGACAGGATCGAGAAGGCAGTCAGGCTCAATTTCAAAGCAACCAACAATGAGGGCGAGTATTAAGCAATGATTCACGGTTTAGGTATGGCTCTAGAGATTAGAATTTCTGAATTATCTATCTACACGGACTCATTGCTTATTTTGAACCATTAAATAGAAAGTTTTAGAAGAATAAAAAAATGATCGACTACGCGGCAGCAGTAGCCGACAGAATGGGAAGATTCAAAAGAATTACCATCGAACATTTACCTCACGGGGAAAATCATCATTCAGACTCTCACGCGTACCTGGCAGGAATACTTGGTACGAAAGCACGTTATACACCCCCAGCATTAACATTAAAAGCTTGAATTCTGTCAATACTAGGGGCGTTGAAGAGAACGAGGACGATTGGAGGTGACCTTACCTCAAGTATATTGGGACTAAAAATATATTTGACGGCGAACTCCCAGTAGATTCGACAGAGAAGAGATGCGTCCTTCATAATGTTAAGCGAGACATTGTAGACAATGACCTCCTTTACACAATTTAGGTTATAGAAACGTACATCGAATGTTTATCGAGCAAAGATGCTCAGAAGTTCCTACACGAACTCCATGAGGGGACTTGTGGTTCCTATGCAGCGGGACAATCTCTCTTAAATCGAGCTCTTACTTAAGGAGTCTTTTGGCCCAAGATAAAAGCTCAAGCCATTGAACTCCCAAGCAAGTGCGGTGCCTGCCAAAGACATGGCCCCCAAATTCAAGCTCCAGCCTTGGAACTCTATTTCAGCAACGTTGTTTGGCCATTTAAAAGATGGGCCCTCGACCTCGTAGGATAATTCCCCACGGCACCGGGCAAAAGGAAACACCTCTTAGTAGCAACAAATTACTTCATAAAATAGGTAGAAGTAGTCCCTCTATGGCGCACATGCGAAGATGAAGTCATTAAATTTATCTGGGAAACTATCATTATCCAATTCGGTTGCCCACATCTCATCAGAATCGATAATGGACCTCAGTTTTTTTGGCTCCAGACTCGTGGAGTTCCTCAATCAACACAATATCATCCACTCCCCTACAAATCTATATTACCTTTAAGGAAATGGCCAAACCAAAATCACTAATCAAACTATAGTGGATGGGATCAAAAAGTGGTTGGCAGAGAAGAAGGGCAATTGGGTCTAGGAACTACCACATGTCTTGTGGGTATATCGTACAACACCTCGGGTATCAACTGGATGCACACCGTTCTTACTAGCGTATGGTACAGAGGCAATCATCTCCACTCTATATCATCACCCAATACGCGACCATACCATGACGGATGATGAGAATAAGTACTAGTTGGCATGTAACATGAATTGGATCGAGGAAACTTGAGACAGAGCAACCATGAATTTGAAATGATACCACCAAGCTCTTGCCCAATCTTTCAGCAAGCACGTTCATCACAGAGTGCTCGAAATTAATGACCTCGTGCTACGAGAAATTCCCAAACACAGGAAGGAAGCAAGCGCTGGGAAACTGTCCAAAAATTGGGTAGGCCCTTTTGTTATTGCCAGAAAAAGCGGCCTTGGTTCTTACGATCTCGCAAATGAACATGGAGATCGAATCCCCAATCCTTGGAACACGAGGATATTGAAATTATATCGTCGGTAAAAATTCATCACAGTGTACTTTTCTATATATCAATCTATTATCTTGTATGACGATTTTACATCAATGAAAGACTTATGTTTTATCCAAATACAACTGAGTACTTTATACTATTTTATTCAGTACTCTATCTAACATATTCAATGTACATCAATCTTACACCAATGAAATACTTGAGTTCAATTGGCCCACACTAAAGTACTTTTTTAATATATCCAACAAGTACTTCTATATACAAGTTACAAACCGTTTGTTGCTTTGGCCAAACTGATCATCTATTTCATACAGATCGCTTGTTGCTTTGGCCAAATTGATCATCTATTATATTACAGTTCATTTGTTTCTTCGGCCAAACAGGTTATCTATTATATTACAGATCGTTTGTTGCTTCTGCCAAACTAACCATCTATTATATTACAGATCATTTGTTGCTACGGCCAAACTGATTATCTATTACATTATAGATTGTTTGTTACTACGGCCAAACAATAATCTATTACATTACAGATCGTTTGTTACTTTGGCCAAACTCATCACCTATTACATTACAGATCGTTTGTTTCTTAGACCAGACCAATCAGACACCTATGTCTCTCTACGATCGATAACCTCTGGGGACCATCCTATACAATAGATATTCGACTAATACGGTATCATTGATATAACAAAAGGATAGTATAAATCATCAGTCTAGACATTCCTATTTTTATACAATATGCTCGTTAGTATACATAGCGCATCCACACAATCGTTACTACACACTAGAGCTATCACTTGAGATGCCATCTATTATAAAAGGTCTCGCAATGTCAGGTGCAGAACACGTGTACAACTGTTGATGAATAAACTATAGCAGCTTTTCAGTAACAATTTTCTTTCCATCTTTAATAATACGCTATCTCAGAACTCCATTTTTGGCTACCATGGGACCTAGATACTTACACCGTATCACCTCCATGTCGCACTGTGCACTTTTTCCAACGACAACGTCATGCAACAGTTCGCTTTCTTTTTTCGATCTCTAGAACTCTGTCACAAAGAATGAAAGCACTGCTGTCATATCTTTCTTATACACACTACCTGTTTTAGTCTTTACCTGCTTAGGCAGAATAAGGTCACTGAGTTTAGTTTGAGCTTCCTGCAGTGAAGTCTTTAAATGCTCGCACTGCTTCTCTACTTGACATTTCTTATCTAGCACAACAAAGTTCTGAGACTCCAGCACTGTCATGAACTCATCCATATGATAGATCAGAGACAGTGATCCATCAAGTTCCGCTTCACGACTCTCCCATTCTACCTTTCTTTCATCGAGGCATATCTCTGCCTGAAATAGGTTAGCATCTAGCTTCATGATTGCATCCCGCAATTTTGCATTCTTATCCAGGTGGTCTAAGGCATTTAACTTCCCCTTGTATGGTATGCTCTAGAGTGATTACGTTGTTCTAAGTAGCATTTACATCCGGGGCAATAATATTAGTGAGTCCATCGCGTTAGCTCAAGAAATGGTTGGGGATTTGCATAGAAAAGTCTAAGACAATAATGTTATGATCAAGATAGACATGACTAGGGCTTATGCCAGGCTGGATTGGAAATTCTTGCGACAGGTTTTACACAAATTTTATTTCTCCAGTAGATGTGTTGCACTCATTGCCCAATGAGTTAAAACCCCATGGTTCTTGGTAGTACTCTAGGGAGTCTTCAAGGGCTACTTCAAGTCGTCACGAGGCTTACGGGAAGGAGATTCCCTATTTCCACTCCGATTCATAATTGCAGAAGAAGTATTATCTCGAGGGCTTTCCGATTGTTTTGTGCAAGGCAAAATTGGGTTGTTTCATACTTCCAGAGGTTACTCACCATTAACCCACCTCTTATATGCAGACAACTTTCTTGCCTTTTTAAATGGAAGTCGCCGATTGATCTCCGGGTTGATGGCATTTCTAGCCCAGTACGAATCCTTCACCGGCCAACTTGTTAACGGCGCTAAAAGTGGAGTTTATGTACATCATAATGTGCCGACAATACGAACTCACATCATACAACATGCACGCGGTTTTCAATGCTGATCCTTTCCTATGCCTTACTTGGGAGCTCCCATTAGCTATGGACGAGTGGGGTTACTCCACTTTGAACAATTACTCACAAAGATCAAATGCCGAATAGAATGTTAGCAAGGAAAGCTTCTTACATAGGGTGGTAAACTCGTCTTCCGCAATCACGTTTTGAACTCGATGCCCATCCACCTACTCTTGTGTATCACAGTCCCCATCAAATTAGCCTGGAATTTTTGGCGCAGGGAGGAAGACACCCACAACCGTATTAAGTGGATTTGACATCACATTTTACAAACCAAAATTCAGATTTTCAGTTGGAAAGTATGGAAGGAAATCATCACCGTGGATGCATTCATTCAACAAAGAATCCCTCTCGTCTCTCGGTGTTGTTGTTGCATTCACAGCGAGACCGAAACGCTAACTCATATGCTCACTCATGGAGAAACAACTGCGGTGGTATGGGTACACTTTGGCAATGTGTGTGGTGTTCGGCAAGGGGTTAACCACAGCTGGTGAACTCGGCAAGGGTTGTGGTTTCATGCCACAGATTTCAGTACTCTCGTGGTTATCGTTATAGGGGTGCTACCTACTCTCATAGCCTGGGAGGTCTGGAAGGCACGCTGCGCTCATAGATACGAGGAGCGGCGCATGTCACCCTTGAACATTATCCGCACAATCAACAACGACTTACTCGAGGACATGCCCAAAGCAAAAGTGACACAACATAGCAACTTCAACAATCTCATATCTCTTCAGGTGCTATGATTGGTTCAGCACTCTGTGTGTATCAAACGTCCAATTCTGGTTTATTGGACTCTTCCACCTCATGGTTTCTTCAAACTGAATAGCGACAGTTCTGCACTTCCTTCCAGCATGAGTGGTGCAGAAGGGATTATTCGAAATCACCACGGAGATATGCTGCTTGGGTACAACATAACACTGGGTAACGACACAAATACAGCTGCAGAAATGTACGTTGTACCTCACGGTCTATTGCACTGCAAACGACAAGGTTGGTTCCCGCTTATCGCTGAGGTAGACGTTGAACTCCTAGTAAACTGGTATAGGTGCACGCACAAATGCCCTGCAAAGCATAGTTCATCTTGGAACATGATTACCCAACTCGGACGGGGGCTTTATATTAGCATGACACACATCTGCAGGGGGGACAATGGTACAGCTGATGGCCTCTCTAAACTCGGCAGCTCCCAACAGTCCATTCTCTTCAGGATGGCAGCCTTTCTTCAAGGGCAGATTCGCGTTTCTTATTTCATGGATAAATTAGGAATGGCCATAATCGATCAAAAAAAATAAAAAAAATAAAGAAATTAACATTTATGTTTTCGTTTGATCCATTACGGGCCTCTTCTATCTTCTTTATCAGAATGTCAGCGACTAGCCATAACACATCGTACTTAGAAGTACGCGCTCGTATATCAGCTGCCTCTGCTTCGCATACATTCACTTGGAATTGTAAATCTTTCACATTCTTACCTTCCTCCTCTAAGTCTGCTAGTAGTTCTGAAATTTGAACTCGAGATGATGTCAACTCCGCTCCCTGCTGGCTCGCTCGCCTCGAGCTACCTGTAAATTCAACCTCTTTCTTTCTTATAATTTCTCTTAACTCCTCTATTTTTCTTAGTCTGTTGGCTAGATCTGCCTTTTTCTTCTGTAGATCCTCGGACAATTGAGTTCCAACGTCTCGCTCTTTCACCATATTCACCTTCGTTCTTTCTACTAATTCAATAGCACTTTTTAGTACGACCTAACTTAAACTTAGCTCAGCGTTCAATTTTTCATTATGGGCACGCAAAGTGTCATTTATCATACACTGCTTCATTCATCATCACATTAAACAAATGTCATTTATCATTAATAACAGTATACAACAATCTCAAGCATATTCAGGGCCGGTAAATTTAACCGAGAATACCCTATTTTTGATTCTTCAAGGAATGAGACGACTGCCTTTTATCCTTCACACTCTTTTTGTTCGTTACTTACACATCTATTAGAGTGGTAAAGGTCACCACCTCCTACGGACGTTGTTTACGCCACGATTGGGGTTTCAAGCTTCGACATCCTCCTCATCCTTTTTTGATGACCGTTCCCTCTACCTCAGAATAGGTTTGTCAACATTGGTAAACCACATATTTTCAGCCTTGGCATTTTTCATATCAAAATCCTTCCCACATCCCATCACGAACTTCCTAAATTCATTCTCTACCCTAGACAGTTCTCCCTATAGAATTCAGTAACACTATCTATATGACGCTCATGTTCTGTTTGAGCAATAACTTTTGCTCACGATGGATATAGATGATTCTTCAATATTATTTACGCTTTATCCAGCCGCTAACACGTGTCTTTCTACAACACACCTAATGCCCTCAAATTTACCTCTACCTTCATTTGAACAGTCACTTCTTTCGGGAACTGCGTCGCTAAAGATATTTTTTGCTCCACATGTTACAATAACTCATCATATAATCCCTTTAATTCACCCTCTAATTACTTTTGAACCTCTATTTTCTCTTTCGTTATCCTGAAAAATATAATTCCTATAGCCCTTCCATCCTACATAAAGCCAAACGCATCAGATAAAGATTCTACATCACCACATATAATGGACACACCAGCTCGCGCAATACACTTTCTCGCCTCTAAACTATGATGATTACGTACTTCATGGGCCAAAAACATAACTCGAGCTGGGTCCGGAACTACACCTCTCTCCTTCTAAAGCCCAACATAAGCTTTTTTTAACTCTCGTTCACTATCTACTTCGACCTCAAAATACAATGTCAGAGCTATTAGCATACTATAACACCTAGCATTATCTCCCGGGTCGTTAAAACAAGTCAACTCTTTTGGTTTTTGAACTAATAACCCCCTTTCCTCTTCCTTCCTTAACACCTCATCCCTTTCTAGTTTTATCTTAGCATATCTACATTGAAGATCATATAGCTCTTGAAAAGTTTTCTCTGAATTCAACTTAAAATTCCTTCTCTCATATTCAGTTTGATTATGTACCTGTTGAATACGAGCCACAAAATCCCTCGCTCTACTCAACGATATCTCCAGTTCGGAGTTTTTTTTTTCAGTTGCTCTATCTCCTACATAGAGTACAAATATTTTGTTATAATACAGACATCCAAAAAAAAATGTTTTAAATTATTGCTGAAACTTTAACAAATACCGAGTACTATCACTTCGATATCACACGAGCTGCATCAAATCAAAAACAGAATACCACAAAAGGTTTAGAGATTCTTGTTGAGCTCTACCTCAAATGGAGGATCCAATGTTTGCCCAACCAGCTGACTCGGACCAACACTGTTAGAAGGAGGATCCAGTATTTTTTTTGCCACTTGGACTGGTTCAGCACGTTCTGATGGAAACTCCAAAACTTCCCTAGGAGAAATACCAGCGTCTGCCATCACCTCCTCCGGAGCCTCTGAAGGAAACTCAATTTCGTTATACCTTCCAACCCGGCCTAGATCCACATCAGCTGGGCTCAATCAAAAATCATAATAGGATTGGATGAAGTGATATCGGTCCACTTTTAGGGCCTCAACTGATTTCGACATCACATCATCATGGGCCACCAGATCAGAGTATTTTGTTACGAGCTCTGTAGCCGTTTTAGCCTCTTCAGCTCTCTGCTCCTTTTCTAGCTTGAGCTTAGCTTCGAGTTCTTTTACACGAGCAGATTAGTCTTCAAACTTCTTCAAGTGTGCAGATTGAACTTCAAACCTCGCTATAAGGGCCCTAAATTCCCGGCTCTTCTGATACAAACACATTTTTGCCCCCTTCAACAGCATTGAAAGCTGCCAGTACCAGCATACAGAGTCAAAATTAGGACAACAATTTTCAGTCCGATTACAAAAATAGTTAAGGACTTCAAAAAAAAAAGAAAAAAAAAAGAGTACCGCAAAAGTATGTTCGTAATACTCTGCATCAAGCTGCTCCGGATCCATCGTAACCATCAGGCAGTAATTCTGCTCCAGAACTGCCATCTTAGCATAGGCATGAGGTTTAATTCAGGAGCTATCCTCTTCCTCATGCCTTTTTCTTTTTAGTGAGGACTTCTAGACTGCAACAGGAACAGCTTCAAGATTCTCAGCCACATTACCAGATATAGACTATGCGATCACTTATGCCGTGGCCCCCCCAGTGACAGAGGTACTCTGTTGAGCTGGTCTCATGGGCTACCGAGCATTCCACTTAGTAATCTGAGATACAGGAAGTGGAATACTAAAAACATTAGCAACAGTCAAGACAACTTTTCCCTCAGTCATAGCTCATTTCTCCTGAGCTCGCTAAACCTTGAGAACTGCAAAATCTTCCATTTTGTCTCTACGGATACCCAGCTCACAACATACCTTTTTTAGTTCGTCTGGATCTCGAGCAACATAGTCGAACAGGCTGGTCTTGTTTGGCGTGGATAAAGGCTTGGGCTCTGCCAAAACAATAAACACAACATTAAGTAGCAGATCGATAACAA
The DNA here is from genome assembly GCA_014058105.1 of Kingdonia uniflora. Lineage (NCBI taxonomy): Eukaryota > Viridiplantae > Streptophyta > Magnoliopsida > Ranunculales > Circaeasteraceae > Kingdonia > Kingdonia uniflora. Next base: position 424,426 of record JACGCM010000146.1, read on the forward strand.
GTATAGTTTATTTGAAGATTGGTCAACATTACTTACTCGGATTATAATATCTATGGTTTAGCTCAAGCGCTGGTTCATCTGGAACCTGCATACAGTTACCCTCTACCCACACAAGGTGGTCGTTCTATGGTCTACCCGCAAATTTGAAATCAATTTTTTTTGCATAGCTGAATCACTATATAGGTAACCACTACTTCGACCATCGACATATTTCTATTTATAAAACTTTATCACATCTTCAGCTTCGAACTGCTTCGCAGTCCCCTCCATCCTCTATTTCAGATTCTGTACCTCACATACCCTCATCATTTCATAAATATTCCCATTTAACTGGGCAGGGTAATACTGTAATACATTCATAACCCCTTTCAGAAAGAAGGTCAGAGGAATTCTAAGGCTGAATTTCACTTGATTCAAAAGACATAGAAACCCATCCCTCAGGCCTGATTGCCTGAGCCTATTATAATATGAGAGACTAACCCTGTAGTAGCCCACTCTTAGCCTTCTTCCCCAGTCAAGCACTCGAAGGCTACGTCAAAGCCTACTCGAATGTCTCGAAGCCCATCCAATCCTTAAACAAGTCTCCCAGAGATTATCTGAAAACGAAGCCTCGAATCTGAACAAGCCTTGAAGATAAACTCCACATCACATCAAAGGCACTTTGACCATATCCATACATGGTCGAAGTATGACAGAACAGACAGCCAGCTCACTAGACAAGACGGCGGCATTGTTGATCATTGCAGCTACAGTGACAGACCCGACCACTGCTACAGCATCAGAGTACAGAAACAGACCCAATAACTGTTGCAGTAGCAGCTCTGACATTTCTAATGTCTATACCCACTCTGGGATGCCCGCTCGATATCCGGATGGTACCCATGTAATGTGACCTAACCTTGGTGACTCAGCCCTTCCTATGTTCTACAAATAGGAGAGATTGGGAACCAATGAGGGGTTACAAAATTTCTCCCTTGAGTCCTTACAGTTTACCTTTGATTACCTTGTAAAACCCAGTACTCGAACCTTCGATTACTTGGCAGAAAAATAAACACTCATAAAAATCCTCATCAGCGTTCGTGGAGTGTCACATTCTAAGCCTTCACGCAAGTATATTGTAAGTAGATTAATTAGCCAATAGACTATATACTTATTTTCCTTTGAAATAGGATTAACCCCGTGGTGTAAGAGCTGACTTCCCCTTCTCAAGAAGTTAGGCCCCTATATTTGGCGCCGTCTGTGCTTCTTTCCCTACCACTTTCCCTTTCTTATTCCCCTCCCTTTGTTCTCAACTTCAATAAATTATTCTCAATGGCACCCACCCTCCATTCCAGTTCTACCCATGCCGGCAACTCTGTCGACGGAGTGGCCGCCCAAATAGCCTTACTTTTTCAGTAATTCGCTCAAGCCGAGGAACACCACCATGTACAACTTGACCAGGAACGTGAAATGCACCGGCAGGAATTTAAACCAGAATGGCATCGCCGTCTGGACAATGCCGACAGGCAAAGTCGGGCAAATGACGAGTTACGCAACACCGTTCGAGAATTGCAGATACTACAACCTCTGGACGCTGCTTGACCATCCTCAGCACCAGACCCATTGCGCGTGTCTGTCCGCTCCCGTCTGGGGCCCCTACAAAATCTCGAAATACCCCCACTCCATATCGGCGTCGAGGGTACTCCCCACACTATTCCCATTACTGGCTCTATCCATCTCGGCATTCACCACACAGAAGATTCCTCTGACTCCACCTTACGCTCCTCCAGACAACCCAAACACCGCCCTGCACGAGAATGTCTCGGGGAGTGCAGTACAAAAAACATACCACACACTCGACTTCACCATCCTCGAACCCTTCGATCACCCCCTCATCCTGCCTATGCTGTATAGCAGGATTTAGACTACAAAATCAAACCTATCATCCACGTCAGTGCAAGTCCAGCACCAAACTCGTGGAGTCGATTGAATAATCCCTTCTGCCCTAAACCTCTCGCCATCGAGATACCTATAAATTTCCGTGCTCCCAAACTCGGCAAATACCGCAACACAGGCCTTTAATCCCACATTCTCCAATTCCAAAATGTTCTGAGCCTCAAATCCCCTCTGTCACTTTTTTTTCACTAGCCTCACTGACAACCCCCTTCAATGGTATTACAATCTCCCTGATGGCTCGATCCGGAGCGTCAAACAGCTATCACAGCTTTTCATCGCTCAGTTTGCCTTTAACAAAGACAGAGTGGTCAGAGTCAATGCCCTCTTTAATTTCAGGAAATCTAATAATGAAATCCTGGAAGCTTTCCCCAAGAGATTTCTTGATGAGTCACGAAAAGTCTAGAACCCTAACTGCGCGAATGCTGTACTCGCGTACTCAAATGCTTTACCAGATCACAGCTGTGTTAAAGAGTACCTGGTCCATCATAAACTTCATACTCTCAAAGGTCAATGGCTATGTCTACCTTGAGCACCTCCACGAATCTCGTAAATAGGGGCAACCTTCAACCACCAACTTCAATAATCCTTGACAAGGCCCACCTTCTACCCCCGCACCCCTGATCGCTCCCATCTCATAGAAGACTGAGAGCCACAAACGCCCTCACAAAAATAATAATGTCAAACCTCACAGAAAGCGGACAAAGCCGGTCCTACCCATGCTTACTGCCCCTCTCAGTACCCTTCTACCACATATACAGGAAGATCCTATATGGCGTATCCCTTTCCCCATCAAAGTCATTCCAGGCGAACCTTACTGTGCCTATCACAAGTATAACTGTCACCATAACAACAAATGTTTCACCCTCCAGCGCTCTCCCGAAATCATCCTTAAAGTAGGTCGTCTACATTAGTATGCTGCCGAACTTCCTAGTTACCTTGATGGGTCATACCTCAAACCTCAACCAACCCCTACTGCCGACCAGGCCGAGGTGCATGTCTACAAAATAATTTTTTTTGAAGTCAATAACATCGACAGCGGCCATTCCAAGAGCAAGCGCAAGCATGTCGAAGAATGCTACAAGCTCACCTACCTAGAGAAGTTGCCCGCCCTCCTGACATAATCAAGCCTTTGTTCTAGACCAGAAGGCATCTCTTTCATCAACTGCGGCACATCCCATGTCCATTTTCCCCATTCCGATCCATTAGTCATCATGATTAAGATCAAAAACCTCGTCCTCTACACAATGCTCATAGACATAGGAAGTGCGGCTTATGTCCTTTTCCTTCAAACTGTCCAAACCTTGAAGAAAACCAACCTCATCAATGCTGCCAATGTCGAACTTAAAGGTTTTAATGGGGCCACAAAAGTTGTTGTTGGTCGAATCAGCCTCCCAGATACTACCGGCCGAGTCACACTTCAAACCAATTTTCTTGTTGTCGACAAGAAGTCAAAATTCCTTGGTATCCTCGGACGCGACTTGCCCCATGCCATGCGTGCCATACCTTCGACATATCATCAAACTTTTTGTTTTACCACCCCCTTGGGTACTTAGAATTTAAAAGGCTCTCAATGCCTTGCCCATTCATGCGAGCATCCGAAGATCGATCAGACCCGAAGGCTCGTCAACCGCTTATAGTAATCACTGTCCCTCTCTATCCCCATATCTTTGACAGATGTCACCTCACCTATCAAACCTACATTCTATATCGAACTCAACGGTCCTCGTCGAGGTACATTTATTGGAGCTTTTTTAGACGAGGCAGAACGCCTCGAGCTCTCAGACTTCTTTCGAGCAAACAAAACGTCTTTGCATGGATATTCCAGGAGATGCCCGATGTCGACCCCAGTTTGGCATGCCATCGCCTCGATCTCATTCCCCATTCTACGACTGTAAAATAGAAGAAGCTTACTTTGGCCCCACGACTTTGAGAAGCCCTGAACCTCGAAGTTGACAAGCTCTTTTCTGCGGGTTTTATTAGAGAGGTCAAGTATGTTGGCTGGATATCAATCATTGTTGTAGTTCCCAAAAAGAATGGCAAGATAAGAATCTGCGTCGACTTCACATACCTTAACAAGCACACACTGAAGGACAGTTTTTCCCTCCCGATCATCTCAGTACTCCTCGATACTATTGCTGGACATGAGCATCGGTCTATGATGGATGCAGCTTCAGGTTATAATCAGGTACCCCTCCTTCCTGAAGATCAACTTAAAACTTCATTCATTATTGAACAAGGCCTTTACTATTTTAACATCATGCCCTTCAGCCTTAAAAATGTGGGCGCCACCTATCAACACCATGTTACAACCATGTTACAACCAAGACCTAACCAAAGTCTTTTTGATACTTCGAACATACAACATGAAACTCAACCCAGAAAAATGCCAATTTAGTATTTCGTCTGGTAATTTTTTAGGCCACCTTATCAGCAAATGAGGTATCGAGATTGACCCAACCCATATCCGAGCCCTTATCGACATGCCTTCGCCCCACACAAAAAAAGATTTCCAAAAAGTGGCTGGTAAAATTGCGGCTCTCAACCGTTTCATTTCCAAATTCTCAGACCGTTGTCCTTGGCCCTTTTCCCTCTTATGCGACCAAGGTGTCCACAAAGTAAAAAAGAAAAATAACCTTGAGATCAACAGGGCACCTGAATGTGAACAGGCCTTCCTTAAACTCAAAACTTGCCTTCGTCGACCACCCATTATCAACACCCCCATCGAAGGCGAGACATTCTCTTCATATCTCGCTGTTACAGACACCACCATCAGTTAAGTGCTCATTCGACTCGAGTTAAACATCGAAAAACCTATATATTTTATCTGTAATTTTTCCTCACCCTCGTCTACTCGTCCCACAAACTCAAACCATATTTTCAAGCTCACCCCGTTCATGTTATAACAAGCTACCCCCTTTGAGAAGTGCCCAGAGAAAAAGATAAATCTAGAAGTGTGCAACAAGGGTCTGTCTATCTTGGTGAACACGACATCACATTCGAGAAACAGATATCCCAGAATGGCCAAGTTGTAGAAGATTTCATTACTGACTTCCTGGTCAAAGATGTCGATTAGGAAGAACATGAAGACGACCTGATAAAAGACCAACCCGAAGCAGCATATCCTTGGGGCCCTAACACTCGGTTGCATTTTTTGACAGATGAATCCACTGGGACTAGCGGTTTAGGGATTGGTATAGTCCTGGTTACACCTACGAATGATCGAATAGAGAAGGCAGTTAAGCTAAACTTTGAATGTTCCAATAGCGAAACTGAGTATGAAGCCCTAATCCATGGCCTCGACCTCGCACTCGAACTCGGCATTCCCAAACATGCAGTTTCACAGATTCCCAACTTGTTTAGAGACATTACACAGGCAAAAATCAAGCTAATGGTCGCATGGCCGAATATGCTATTTTCGTTCGACAACGCATGAACCATTTTCCTGAAAAATCTACTATCACTCATTACCCTCGAGGAGAAAGCTGACATGCAGATGCGCTCGCTTACATAGTAGCTATGTTTGGCCGATCAGAATCTCGAACCCTCCATATCGAAGTACTCGAACTCCCAAGTATCGACTGGATGGAAATCAATACCATCAATACTGGGGGTGAGAGTCTCGATCTAGACGACTGCTAAACACCATTCCTCCATTACTTCAACAATGCTACCCTCCCAAATGATCCCAAAGCCAAATGATCTTTATTAGAGAACTGTCGCAGATACACCATCCACAAACACGAGTTACATCATAAATCCCCAAATGGCATCCTTCTTCGATGCATCTCTCAAACCGAAGCCTCTAAAATTCTAGCCGAACTCCACAAAGGGACCTGCAGTGCTCATACTGCTGGTTGATTTATGGCCCTTCGAGCCGTCTCCCAAGGTTTATTCTTGCCAAACATGAAGAAACAAGCCGAAGAGTACGCCAAACACTGCTACAAATGCCAACGTCACACTAATGACATCCACACCCCATCACAAGATCTCCATTTTAGTTAAGTCTCTTGGCCATTCAAAAGATGGGTTATCGATCTCATCAGTCCCTTCCCTAAAGGTTCAGGTAGTTGAGAAAACATTCTTGTTGCAATAGATTATTTTACCAAATGCGTCGAAGCCGTTCCTTTATGCCAAACTAGAGAAGAAGAAGTCATCAAATTTCTATGGGAAAATATCATTACACACTTTGGATGCCCTCATATGATTTGATGCGATAATGGTCCCCAGTTCGTCGGTAACAAAGTCAAAAATTTCCTCAAGAAATACAACATCATCCTCTCCCATTCAGCACCTTACTACCCCCAAGGCAATGGTCAAGTCAAAGCTATCAACAAAACCATAGTCGATGGTCTCAAGAAATGAGTCGACGCAAAGTAAGGCCGATGGGCTCATGAGTTGCAGTATGTCCTCTGGGCCTATCGGGAAATGCCAATAAAATCCACAGGCTGCACCCCTTTCCTTCTAGCCTATGGTACTGAAGCAGCACTCCCTACTCAATTTGAAGTACCCACATGAGATCCCAACCTCCCAGACGAAGATAATGTGTTTGAACTCGAATGTAACATGTTATGGATTGACGAAACTAGAGACTGAGCCATCACCAACCTCGGCCGTTACCATACATCACTTTAGAATTCATACAGCAAGAGAGTTCAACCACGAAGTTTTAACATTGGAGATCTCGTACTTTGACGCGTCACTCAATCTTCAAAGCCTTGAAATGCTGGAAAGTTAGTCGAATGCTGGGAAGGACCTTATGTCATTTATGACAAAACTGACAAAGATTTATACTACCTAATGGCAGAAGAAGAAGAAGAGCCTATACCACATCCATGGAACACAATGTAGCTGGTCTCATACAATAGGCCATGACGTCCACCTTGTACACCCGATGTAAATACAGAATAATCAATAAACTAGTTTTACTCCTCTAAACTTTGTCTCCTATTTTCTAGTAAATTTCTTGGTTGACCCTAGGTTTCTTGCCAACCCTTGACCCGACTGATACTTGGTGGCGACCCTAAAAATTTTTAAACTCCCAATTTCGAGCAAACTCGAGGGGTAAGGATGGTCAATAGACCGAACCCTCGGGAATGCATTGGGGGCGAAATATTATGCTTCGATCAGGCCCCAAGCCGTTGAAGTCCAGTGAATTCTTGGTTTACCCTAGGTATCATGTCAACCCTCGACCTGACTGATACTTAGGGGTGACCTTGAAAATTTTCATACTCCCAATTTTAAGCAAACTCGAGGGGCAAGGATGGTCACTAGACCAGATCCTCGGGAATGTATTGGGGGCAAACAGTTATGCTTCGATCCGGTTTAAGCCATCGAAGTCCTGTCGATTTCCTGATTTCCTCTAAGTATAACGTCAACCCTCGACCCGACTCATACTTGGGAGCGACCATGAAATTTTTAAGTTTCCAACATTCAAGCAGACTTGAGGGGCACAAATGGTCGAAAGACCGGACCCTCGAGAATGTGCTGGCAGTGAACCCGTATCGTTTACTATAGCTCAGGCCTTCGAAGTCCAGTAAATTTCTGGGTTTTATCTAAGTATCCTGTCAACCTCGGCCCGACTAATACTTGGGGGAGACCTTGAAAATTTTCAAACTCCCAACATTCGAGCAGACTCAAGGGGCTCGAATGGTCAAGCGACCGGAACCTCGAGAATGCATTGGGGATGACCACGTCTTACATTACTGTGGATTAGGCCTTCGATGTCCAACAAATCTCTTGGTTCCAACAAGTTATCACAACCATCTCGATGTTCTCCAAGGTTCGATCATTCTACAATCATTCGACAGTTACAACATACGCAGATACAAGTATACAAAAATATCTGCAATCTCACCACATGCAAGAAGTGTTAGAATAATAAATATAAGAGAAGCAGTTTCAACAAAACTCAATTCAAATTATGCTTAGAGCAAACGTCAAGAATCTTGCACAACAATTCAATACAGATCAAGTTTGCACAAATCAATCTCAAGTGCAGTCCACAAACCATACAAAATTAGTACAATACAAGGAAAATTCAGTACAACAACTCAAGGCAATCACAAGTTCAAAGATCAACTACAAAGAAAGATAAACATCGCTCAAATATTACAACCCAAAAGAAAATCTAAAAAAATATGCATAGCACTCCAGTATAAATACCACATATCGACATGGCTGCCTCTTCTCCCCCAACAGGTTTTTCAGTACTCACACCTTTAGCACCCACAGTCAAAGGTCTCGACCCTGCACCATCGGTAACTGCATCAGTTGTAGCTCCAGCAGTAACACCTTCGACCACAGGAGCCTCCAGATCACCTCCACCACCTCCATCAGCAACACCAACCTCCATTTCCTTTGTCTGTAAAGTATCTTCAGCAGCAGGATCTTGGGTATCTGGCAAGCATTGCAAAGTTATAGGATCAAACCCCATATCCTCTATGACCTCCTTCATCCTAACATTATCCGAAACTTCAGCATCATATTGCCCTTGGTAGCGCTCTTTTAGTGCCTTCTTTTCCTTCTCATGATCTGCAAACTTTGACCAGATCACCTGCTCATGATTAAAACATTAACCCTCCAGTCTCTTCTCGAATGCATCATTGATAGCCTCCAAATCTCACTACAAGACTTTGCTCTCAGGCAACGACGATACTTCTATTCCTCGAGCAAGCTCCAGACTTTCAATCGCCTCCCGTAACCACCTCTTCCCTACTTTCACTGCATTGGTGAATGACTGCGCCCAAGCATCCGTTAGTTAGAGTATTCAAGCCGTCAGAATTTCCTGAAGAATGAAACACTTAAGAAAATTTTAGAATTTTACAGACAATAATAGGCAGTTACCAGATACAAACTCTTCTTCATCCGCCTCGTCTGGGTCAGTATTGTAGAGTTCCACCATCGAAGCGGCCTTGGCTAGAGCCTGTTCTTCTCACTTAACCTCCGTCTTCTCTTCGCCCTCATCCTCTGTATCATCTTCCCCCAGCTCCCTATGCCTTTTGCGTTGTGTCAACTTCGTCTGTCGTACCTTCGTAGACTCGGGAACGACCCTACCCTTCCCTTTCTCAGCCTGTATTGGTTCTTGCATTGGCCTTAGTCTTAAAGAATCACTTGCCACTTTGGACACTGGCGTCGCCTGTTTCGCCACCCTCTTTACCTTTGGAACATACTGAACCTTCCTCGCCAAATTATTATCCTCCATGCCTTCGACTACCTTTGAAACACATTCTCCTCCCCTCTTCTTTGATGGCTTCGACGTAATGGGTACGTTTCAAAGCAGGGAATCTGTCTTCTTCTTCCTCTTCCTCTTGATACCAAGACTTTTGAAAAAAGAATTCACCCGCTCCTCGTCAGAATCGTGTAAGGCATCAATATAATCCCTCAAATTCTCCCAGAACCGGTTAGTCAGACCTACAGAACAAACAAAAAGACTATTATCAGTTTATTCGATCAATACCTCAAGCAAAATATTCCAAAAATAACTTATTAAGATTATAGACTTTATGCTGTAACCTATAAGGCTCCTCCCCTTCGACATTCTCAAAATTACCCTGTACCACAACTAAATCTTTATTCCACCCTTGACCCGTCAAGCATAGATCAAACAACCAGGGCTTCTCTGAGTGACACTGGATGTGGTACGTGCCCGCATTCTAGTTCGGCTTCCTCACGTAGAATGATACAACATCGTACCACTTAATTAAACCCCTCTTCTCACTCTTAATTTTATATTCATACATTTTATTACCCTCATCATCTCGTAAAAAATTACATTCATCTGAACTGGGGCAACTTCCTAAAAATTTAACACCTCCTTCACCAGCCTTCGGAGAGGAAGTTACATTCCCAATCGAATTTGGCCCCTATATGCCATTATACCCTCCCGCGGATTCGACTTGAAAGTCCACCCCGCTCTTGCTACATGTAACACTACCTCTACCTTTGAAAGCTCCAATTTAGCAACAAATTGATTTAGTCTATGCTGATCTCTAACTGAAACAGAGCGAACAGCCTCATCCGACTAAGTTGAATCCCTGCTGCTCCCCTTTATCCCTCTCAACACCCGAAGGTCCAGCATTACCCTTGTTTCTCTCCCATCCCCCTATCTCTTCCTCATCACTATTCTTAGTCACCACCATCTTACAATGTCTAGTACTCAAGGCCCCACCTACAGGCACTACCACGGCTAGCGGCGCATCAGTTACAACATCTAATACTTCTAAGTTGCTGCCCTCATCTACCGGAACACGACCAGAAATACTGGCCTCATTTTCTTTGACTTCCTTGTCTATCAGCCTCATTCTCGAAGCTCAACGGGTACGCATCTTATCCTACTGAAAAAGAGGCACACAATTAAATTGATACATTCGACTATTATGTGTTACTAACCCATTTTTAATCTACCCTCTCCAACAGATACAAACATAGTCGAAAACTCGATCCTAAACCCAGTCCCTCAGTCAATACCCTAAAATCCTAAAATGGGTTAGAACCCAGACTCCTGAATTCCCCCTGTCCTCGATTATAACCACTCAACTACAAACCAAGATGATCATTCTTACAGATACAGAAGGCATACTCAAACAAAAATAAATAGAGATCAATCGACATACCTGTGTTAGCAGAAGTACAATTAAAACAGCAAATAAGTGGGTATCTAGAAACAACTTTAGTAATCTTTCCCAAGCTTCACGTAACAATGGTGTACGCCATCTTCCTCTCACTTTTTAGTTTCTTTCTATGAACAGTACCTTCGGTTATTTCCCCCTCATATATATACCTCCTAGGAATAATAAAACTGCCTCTATTTCTAAACCACTATCATTGTCGTGCCCCCACTGCCCCGGCTTTTCGGCTGGGATGGGTTTTGACCAATTTACCCCTCATTCCCCTAACGTGCGAATCGCAAGCTCACTCTGAATTAGCTGTAACCCCAAAGCCACTCGAACCTTCTAACCCTCAGTCAAACATCATATCACATCATACTTTTTTCGTAAAACAAACAAAAAAATCATGATTACATGCATGGCACACTGCCCTAGGAGCACGTACTGTTATGACAGACCAGCCGTCTAGGCTGTCAGACCGTCCAGTCAAATCCAACAAACCTTCGACGCACACACTTCTCGCACACGAGTAATCGACTATACTGTGTCTCGAACATTCATCCCCAGATAACCTCACATTCATTTTCCAAATATATAAAACATTCGATCTCCAACACATTCGACAGCTCAGAAAGTTATGTCTTTATTACTTCGACAGATCAGACTATTATTTTGACCGATCACACTTTTTACTTCGACAGTTCAGAACTTTATTTATACACAGATCAGACCTTCTACTTCGACAGCTCAGACATGTTACTTCGACAATTCAAAATGTTACTTCGAGCATTCGAAATCCTACTTGCACACAGTACTTCAAAATAATTTGACAGTTATATTATAAACTCCCAATTTCATTCAAAACAAATTAACACAGTACAATTCATGCAGCAAATACAAATATCCCTCTTTACCTATCTAAAACACTTAACAAACCAGTAAGAAGCCCCTATTTATCATCGGGACGCCTCTCCTCGCTCCTAGCCTCAGTAGCAGAATCCTCTTGCTCCATCTCCTCCGTAAATGACTCCTACAAAGACAAATGGTGGTCGGGAAATAGACCTCCCACCAATATTCAAATGGCATTCCAGCAATGGGTTCCCCGGGTTCCACCTTAAACAGGTTCAGCATCTCTGCATCCCAGTCTTGGTCACCAAGAAACCTTCACTTCAGTTCCAGCGTCTTCTCCCGTACTCGAATAACCTTTGCCGCAATCCGGTCCTGATTCTTGGTCTTCAATGAACTTCTGTTGCTTTAGGATGAAGAAGAAGATATTATGTTCAGAAGAAGAAAGGAGAAATATGAGAAATTCTCCTCGTAAAACCCTAATTTATACATGAAGGTACATTTAAAGCATTCCCTAATCCCAGGTAACATTCATTACAGTCTTAAATTCCTTACCTGGAAAACTAAACATTTAGACCTTTCCAACTTCATAGACATAACCATTTCATCTGCATGCATATTTAATCCTTTTTCTCAATGACTTACAGTCGAGCCATCAATAGTCTCGAACCATTGAATAACGACCTATTTCCTCAACCAACAGATTACAATTTGAAGTCAATTTTCCCTCGATGGTGACCTTTTCAACATGTTAACATTCAAAAACATATGTTCGATACGCGCCTACAATCTATTAGCATACATGCCTACCAGATACAAACACACAAACTTGTAGCCAAATATTATTTTCATTCCATTCCACAAGTTACAATAACGGAAATAGAAAATTTCCAAGTCCAGACATACAAAACTATAGCAAAAACTGAAAGCTCCCAATACAACCACAAAAAAAAAAAACCAAACCCCATTATCACCACCTTGCCACCGCTTTAAGCAGGACCTGCCCTATTTTCAGACGGGCCAACTCTACTTGCCAAGCCTTGCTCCTCCAACTGCTCTTTCGCCTGAATGAGACATTCTGCCAAGCTCAACAAAAAAAGGTAGCGTTGTTCCGCAGACGTAAAATGAAACTTCATCTGCCCCCAAAAGTATGCATAAGACTCCCCGTTGATAGGCCCTCCGGCCTCTAATTCTACCAATTTGGGCATGTCCTAGTCAAGCTCTTGGCTACCGAAGAACTTCAACTTTAGTTTAGCAATCTTCTGCCCTATACGACGGTCGCGGGTAAACCCCATCCTTTTTTTGTACCGGGTGTTAGGCGTGGTGTCCATTTCGTTTTTCAAAAAAGATAGAGAAAGTAGAAGAAAATGCAACATAGAAGAGTATATAGTGCCCATTCCTACCCCTATAACCCATACTTATAGCCCAATCTAAACTCATTTATTACTCCATAATCACCAACATTTCTTTATTACCCTCTTTTATTACCTTCCCCAAAAAACCAACAGTCAAAGCGGTCAACTCCCAACGCCAAATAGCTTTCTCAGCAAATGCCTCTACACCTATTTTCGAGACCATCACTGAGAGGGGGCGAATGTAGTAGCCTACTCGCTGCCTTCTACCCTAGTTAAATACTCGAAGGATACACCAAAGCCTACTCGAATGTCTTAAAGCCCATCCAATCCTTAAACAATTCTCCCAAAGATTATCCGAAGACTCGACTCGACTCTGAGCAAGCCTCGAAGACAAACTCCACATCGTATCATAAATACTTCGACCATATCCGTACATGGTCAAAGTATGATAGGACAGACAGCCAGCCCACTAGACTTGACGGCGGCGTTGTTGGCCCTTGCAACTCCAGTGATAGATCCAGCCACTCCTACACCGTCAGAGTACAGAAACAGACCCAACAACTGTTACAGTGACAATTTTGACATTTCTGGTGTCCATACCCACTCCGGGATACTCGCTCGATATCTTGATGGTACCCATGTAATGTGACTTAACCTTGGTAACTCAGCCCTTTCTATGTTATATAAATAGGAGTGATGGGGAACCAAGAAGGGTTACAAAATTTCTCCCTTGAGCCCTTACAGTTTACCTTTGATTACCTTGTAAAACACAGCACTCAAACCTTTGACTACTCGGCAAAAATATAAACACTCTTAAAAATCCTCATCAGAGGTCGTGGATAGCTACATTCTAGGACTCTACGCAAGTATATTGTTAGTTGATTAATTTGCCTATAGATTATATACTTAATTTCCTTTGATAAAGGATTAATCCCGTGGTGTAAGAGCTGACTTCCCCTTTTCAAGAAGTTAGGCCCCTACAAACCCCATCACCAATCCCTTTATCCTTCTTCCACTTCGCTAAGTATGGGTTTTGGTAGTAGACAGCCTCCTCCCCTTTACTGGGAATAAAGGCCCTAAACCATAAACCTTGCCCCTCCACATAGCTTCTCCATTCCCCCTACAATTTCTTTTTATATTTTAAATACTATTTCCCTACATCTACCCCCTCTTGGTATATCACAAGGAATTTCTCCTTCTCTGATCTATCCTCCCTTTCTATCACTTCCTCAACCTTACTGGGTTCCCCACCCTCTATGCTTCTATCTACACTATTTGCAATTTCCTCTATCACACTACACTCGTCCCCCCTCTCTAACGATGATGTTTCCTCAGAACTGGACGATACTACAAATTTACTGGTAGAATACTAGGTTTAGACCGCATATCAAGCCTATAATATACATATTTTTTATTATTATCATTTTCTCTACATTACATACAGACAAAATAAACCCACATTCTACCCAGTCACCGCGTCTATTTTTCAAATTCCCAAAACAAATGCAAAATTAATCATTTCAAATATTCCCCTTCTTCCCCAAATGCATATTTTCTCCCTCTAACAGTCTATTCATATACCTAAACTCATATTTCCCATTTTTATTCAAACACCCCAAAACCCCTATATTATCAGATACACATCAAATAGGTTACTAAACATATCAAACAATTCTCTACAAATATCTTACAAATTACTAAACAAATCAACCGGATAGAGCTTTATATTACTAACCTGTACTTCAAGAATAGCAATCCCCTACTTTACCCGGATGTCTTCTCGAGTATGAATATTCCCGTCGCTTCTCAGATTATTTTCTATTACCTGATGAAGATCCCCTTCTCAAATCACACTCAGTACTCAAACGTTTCCTCTCCTTGGAAATAAGATTGACACAACTTTTTTTTCCTCTAAAACTGTAGATAATTTATGAGGGAGAGAGAGGCGCATTTTTATACTTTCCCTCGGTTTGTGAAACGATGGCTCCTTCTGACACACGTCAGCAATCCCTACTGTCTCTGCATGTACGTCTTTTCAGTTACGGGCATCATCATGACTTCTGTGATAATGTCTACTGTCATCATGTTTGTCCCTATTGTCTGCCATTACACAATTCTGCAGCTCTTCCTCAAACACAGTACAAACAATCAATCACCTTACTTTAATACCCTGCCAAGATTGTTTAACTTTCCTAAAACTGATTAATATTCAAAATCCGATGATATCAATACAGTTGTTAAAATCCTACAGCTGTCACCCACAATATCCGTACGCAAAGATTAAAACAAAATACTTTATTTTTATTCAATCAGATCGAGACATCACATTCGTTTATCCTCTTAAAATCCCTCATCTTATATTTATTCAAACCCAACCACAAAATACTTAAAAATAGATTACTTATTTCGAACTCCAAGGCTTCGAGCTTACCAAACTCCCCAATCACATCTAAAAAGCCTCGGTGATGCGCCTCCCCACACATAATGATCTCCCCTCTGGCTGGCCTGGCATTCTCTTTAATGATCTTATCACATGCGAGTTGTCGAACAATTAGTTCCCTCACCGTGGCACTCAACAATGACCTCTGAAACACGTCGCACCAAAAAAATTGGTCATACTTTATATGTTTCCCTTCTTTGTCTAGTCTATTAAGATTCAACGACCATTTCGGCAACACCGCAGTGTAAGGAAGTTGACAAAATTACCGCTCTTAAAGTTCAGCAACCTTGATATGAAAGTGACTTTCTGCTGCCTGATGAGCACGTTTAGCACGAGTCCTCACCATGGCTAAACTCACCACCTCCACAGTAAAACTATCCCCACAGAAGATGCAAACCAAAATAGCCAAGATTCATGATTTTATAACTACTATGAAGATCTTTGTAAATATCACCCTACTAATTTTGCCAAAGGATATATTGTTCAAAGAAAGTTTACGGAACAGAAGAATATCAACATTAAATACAAAATATTGTGAAAAGTCATTTTTTCCATAGTATGAAATATCTCCTCCGATTTTGTATGAAAAAATATACAAAGGAGCAATATACAAGATAATGCAAATCCAGCAGTAGCACCTGTAGATCAATTCTCACCCTTTCTCACAGTTTGGAAAACTCTATCACCCAGTCGAGTACGCAGATCGCAGAAAGCAATATCAAACCCTATCTTACCCCATGATATCTAACTCCTATTTTACAAACAGCAAACTACACAGACAAGTTTGCGACAAAGAATCATGACCTCAGAATTAAGTTATTTCATTAATTCAAAATTTTCTTTACAGGATACTTTACAGATAACAAAATGCCTCCAATAGTTACAATAGATTACATCACAAAGTTAAAGTTCGAATTACTTTTCAGGAATTAGCAGAGAAGATGATAAAAAACTGAAGTAACTTCCAAACCCTAAACCCATGCTACCAGATCTAAAAAATAGTCAGAACTAGAAGTCACAGATGAATGGTCATCTTCATAGCCAAATCTATGGTCCATGGAAGAAAATGATCCCCTGTATCGCCCCACCTCTTTTACCATAATCCCCACCCCGCATGCTTGAGACAGATAGAAGGTTCTACCTTTTAGAAAGAACCCATTTACTAGTAGGATACCAGCGAGACTCCCTCGGACGAACGTCTGCCGCATCATCTACAGTTGTAACAGCCTCCTTCGCCTGCCAATGAAGCCCATTTCGACACTCCCCCTAAGATATTAGCAGATAGTAAAACCGCACCATCTGATAATAATCATCGCCCACCTCCATCACTTCTTCATATGACATGCGGTGATAGGTAGGCGACACTAGAATAGAAAGTCGGGAAATGCAAAGTATCGGATACGTAATTCCTCCATCTTTCTAAGAATCCTAAACTTCCAAGATTGGTTCCTGGTAGTCACCATACTTCCAACAGTCAGGAAGTCGCAGTAGTTAAGAATGGAGAAGAAAAGAGTCAGAGACGAAGACTTGGTTCCTCTCTCTCATTTTCAAATACCTTTTATATTATGATCAAAATTTAAAATAGACTTTTCAGATTCCCAATGACAGAAGGATTTCCCATGCTAATAAAACATTGACTAGAGCCATTGGTTCTCGAAAACCCAAAAGGCACAAACAATATATTTATGAATATGCATTGGAAATGGTTCCCAAATTTTAACTACAGAATTAATGATACTTCTCAGCCAACACCACTCCCCCACACGGTTTCTGGTACTACTGGCTGAGAGGGGGCGATTGTAGTCGCATATTCTGCATCTCAAACTTATGCTTCATCTTCGAACTACATGCGAGCTTTCGATCTCTCCAACATAGCACGTGGCACAGAAAGTAACAAGATAACAGCGTTAGGAAGCAAATACAATATTAATTTCTCAACTAACACCACTCGTCCACGAGGTTCCTCGTACTATTGATTGATAGTTGTCTTGTAATAGCTTATTTCATACCTTAGACTCAAAGCTTTATCTTGGACCTTGTTAATATACAGGAAATACTACTAAAGACATATTCAGTATTCCTCAGTTCGTGTCATCGCTTTCGACCTCTTCGTCTGCAGTTCGATGCATGTAAGTGTATAGTCATCAATAGAGCCGTTGTACAACAGTAGAGGTTAAGACGTTACATTATCTGGTCAAAGAATATCTTGTATCTAATTTGTAACGTCCACCAATAATAATATTAATGGTCGTCAAATGGTTATATGATGAGACCTATAAATAGGACCAGAGAACTATAGATTAATGATGGGCAATTCGATACAGATGAATCCCTACTCTAAAACACCATAGATTCGGAGTGCTCATTATAATAGCTAGCATTTTCAATAACATATTTCTCTTTCTAAAATCCTCAAGAGAGGTCATGGTTCTTTAACTATTTAAAGGTTTTCCACACTAAACTTTTATGCTAGTTATTATTAGCGTTCTGAGTATATCTGGTATAAAGGCTAAGTCCGAATCCCAGAATTAGGCTATTACAATGACTTCTCGCTTATTTTTTAGGTTTTATGCTCATCAAATAAGATTCAAAATATCTAAGATCAATCCATTAAATCTTGATAAACCTAATTATTATCATTCATCAAGAGCTTATTGGATTACCTTTAAGAGAAAAATTGTAAATCTCATTCTAAGTTTACAATCAAGCTTGGTAATTTCTCAAATCATCAAGTTAAACAAAACTCCAATTTCATTACTTTTTTCTTGGGGATTCCGAGCATGCGTCATTGTATTCTGAGGTTGTGATAGTGGACTACAACGATTAGTCTGAGACGCAGGATAATTGAAGAAGTTAGAGAAGACACCGATTGCGGCCGCTAAAGCTTTTAGGCATGAACATGTTAAAATATTACGCGGTGCGTCAGGTGTTGTATAACATCTTGCTTTCACTATAGCAGATTAGTCATCGGAGGTTTTCACCCATTCGTGGGTTTCCTTCGGTATATAGCTTTGCATGTCATTTAAGTTCTTGCACTTTTATATTGTAATTGCTTATATTAAAATAGGTTTGAGAACTTATATTAAATTGATAACCCATTTTACCCCTCTAAATTAACTAGCTAGATAGTTTAGAATTACAATTGGTGTCAGAGCATGATACTCCGCTAGGGCTTTGAAACCCGAGTGATTCAATCGCTATGTTTGGTTATCCAAAAAATGAGGGAAACAACATCACTAGGTCCCCTCTCCTTAATAGAACTAATTATGCACATTGGAAAGTGCGCATAATGGGGTTCCTTATATCTCAAGGATCAGATAAAGGGGTTTGGGATGCTTTCCTTAAGAAATGGGTACATCCTTTAGTTACTGGAGAGAATGGAATCGTTTAAAAGAAATCCAAATCCTTAAGGAACGATTAAGAAAAGGCTGCAACTAAACATAATAGTATAGCTTTTAATTATATTATGTGTGGAGTTATAGAGGAAGAGTTTCGAAGGATCTCAACCTATGAAATAGCTTAAGAAGCATGTAATACCCTTCAAGTTACCCATGAGGGGACTAATGCAGTTAAGTCTCAAAAAATTCAAATGCTCACATCTCAATTTGAATCAATTTGTATGAAGGAGAGCAAAAAATTTGATGACTTCAATACTAATATTTGTGAGATTGTGAATGGTTCACATAGCCTTGGAGAACCCATTGGGTCTACGAAGGTGGTGAAGAAGATTTTGAGGTCTTTGTCTGTTAGATTCAATCCACAGGCTTTTTAGATGCTCTCAAGGTAGAAGAATTTGCTGGTAGTCTCAAGATTGTTTAGATGAAAATTAATCCACAATAAAATAATAAGGGTATTTCTCTTAAAATATCTAAAAGGATTAGTGCAGAGTCTGATTATGAATTGGATAAAGAAGAAATAGTTCTTTTTGCTCGAAACTTTAAGAAAATGTTTCGTCATTCTAGACGGGTTGCTAATCATAAAAATTATGATAATAGTGATATTTCAAAGGGAGTTGAGAAATTTTGTGGAAGAGAAAAATATAATAAGAGTAAGATTGAGTGCTATAAATATGGGGGTTGTGGCCATATAGGGTCCGATTATCCGAGTAAGGGTAAGAGGTCTAAATTTGATAACTTCTAATCTTCTGATTCTAATTATGATAAAAGTGAAGGTAGTTCAAGGTTTAAGACTAAAAAATACACTATGAACTTTTGTGTATTTACTGATAGGATAGAGGAAACCATATGTCATGCTTCATATGACTCTAACTTGGCACCTAAGTCAGATTCAATGACTCTTGAGGAATAATATAGCGAGTTGCATGCTGAGAGCATCAAAATTCTATAGGGGAATAAGAAACTAAAGATTGAAGTAGAAACTCTTAAATCCATAATGCTTTCCTTGAAAGTGAGTTCATCTGAACTCGTCAATTCTAAAAAAGGTGAGTTGTGATTTGGAAAGAGTGAAGAATGGGAATAAGGTTCTTAAATCTAATTGTGATGATTTGCCTGTACATGAGAATTTTCTTACTAGTCAAATTTCTAAGTTGGAACAAGATCTTTTCACGCCTATGAGTAAGCTCAAAGGTTTTATTAATGGTACCGATAGTTTGGGCAATCTACTTGAAAATAGAAAACCATTTGGTAAGAAGTATGGTCTTGGATTTGATTTGAATAAACCACATGTCTTAAAGTCTATATTTGATAAAAGTTCTATTTCTTCAATTATCCATGATCCATCTACCTTCAAATTTCATGGTACAAGGTGGGTTCCCCAAAGAACACATTCTTATTATTTGTCATCTCACTCAAAATTTAGACATGCTTCTAGTGTTTCCATTTTTTGAAAGTTTTGTCCAATTCCCCAAAAACAATGCCACCTCTTAATTTGTAGAGAATTTGAGTTAGGAAGGACGACTTGAGAGGTCATGTCACCCATTATGGCCTCGGGTAATTTCTTATCCCTTGTAGCTTATAATCGTGGTTTCTCATTCTTTCTTATTTGATTATTCATTACTTCTTTTGTACATACTGTATTTTTTTTATCTTAAAAAAATATAAAAAATTGAGGAACGTAGACATATTTAATTCAATTGATTATACTATATGTTCTTTAATTATTTTTTATACTTGGCTTCATGTCTTCGACTTATGATCTCTTGTAGTTAAACATTTACATATTTGATGTACTTCTAATACTGTGCTTGATGATATAGACATCATTTCTTTATCTTCTATGGTATTTGGAGATCAAGTTGTTATAAGTCCCAAGTTGTATACCCTAATTCTTTTTAGTACAGTCAAAGTCTATTGGATATCATTTCATCTTTCACCGTTGGTCTATAGTATTGGTAATAATGAATATGGGGTATCTCGTGAGGGGGAGAAAACTCTCAATTTTGGTAGAGTCTTCGGTAATGGAATAAAGCCTTCCATCCAACCAAATTTAAATAAAAATACAATATTTCCTGGGAGATATAGGTCGAAAAGTGTTATTGAAAGACATGGAGAAAAAAAAGAGAAAAGAAAACGAAAAAACGACTTTGTACGTCAAGGATAAAAAGTAAGAAAAAAGTTGTGGTAGCGTTGTACAAGTAGTGTGAAAGCCACCACGTGGAAAGGGCTACCTACTTGGTGTGAAAGACTTTACTAAAAATAGAGTATCCCCATTGTGTTTACTCACATTCACTCCGTATACGGTTCACTTTCTGAACATAGAGTCCTACCTTTCATTTTTTTACTCACTATTCATTATTCCAGGAGTATAGATCAATGTTTTTCATATCCATCTCACCCATTGCCTTTTATTTCTTATTGATTGAATTGACTATGCAAGACTTGGTAATGTACAATAACACTTCGAATAGTATACAAGAAAGAGATATGATGCCTATCTCATTCCTCACACTAGTACATTTCCATCTTATGTGTGTTTGCTTTACTCCATGATTTTGATCTTTGTTTCATGAATTACATATGTATCCATCATACATTGAGTACATTATAATTACTTAGATATTTATGTGCTTTTTGTTCCTCTCTACTTGATGATTTTATGAAGTTCTTTTTATTTATTTTTTGTTGATTTTTTGTATGTGGAGAAAATAGGTTATTATGTTTGGAGTGGTTGTTTGAAATTTTTTAAGGAGTTTTTGTTTGTTTTGGGCGACCAAATTTTGGGGACTTTACGCCCTAAATTACAGAGAGTTTAGGTTTTCTACTTTTTCAATTTTGGATGCTTAAAATCTTGTTTGGGGGAAGCACCCAAGATTATAGAGTTTTTTCCCTGTTGCAGTTCCTATTTCAATACCCGAAAAAATAGAAGATCCTTCTCTTCTTAACTTAGCCTCTTTATATGACCGACCGATTGGGAGGTCACTTACAAGCAACTACACAAAAATGATCTTGGTGGTTACAAAACAGTTTTATGATAGTTCGTCTAATGTTTTTTGGGATCTCTAAAATACCCTTGAGTTTTTTTCTTTATTTTTAGTTTGTGTTAATTGTATACATAAAAATAAGTTGGAAAAACAACGGGCATTCTAGGCAAAATAAATACATATCTCTCCCCTCCTACAATAGTACACATAAAAAAATTAAAAATATATATATATATATATATATATATATATATATATATATATATATATATATATATCAATTGCTTCCGCTTCATTCTTTTTACTCTGATGATATTGCTATAGTGAATGACTGAGCTATTTTTTATTAGCAAGGTTATTTGTGGGGGTGAATATTTAGATTCCCCGACCTGCATGCCCTGGATGACATTGTTTTAGATGCTCTAAGTATTTGAATTTGGGTCATGAAAAACTTGGTATCAGAGTTGTAGGTTAATTCCTATCTTGTTCTTGCAAATCATATGACGAGTTATTTTTCTAGACGGAGTTAGGTTGATTCTTTTCGGTTTTATGTATTTTATCAAATTTTCTCTTTTCTAGAGGTGTGTCTTTTGTTTGTATATATGGCTTGAGGTAGCAGAGGCAGAGGTCGCATGGTAGGTCGTGGTCGTTGAGGCACTCGTAGAGGTGCACTTACTGATGAGTCGGCGCTCAGTCAGAAGAGCTTGGGATCTGTTCCTATTGATCAGGATATTCCTCCAACTTTAGTAGTTCCAGAGCAGCCTGGTATTTTACCTATTCTAGTTGATCCCAGTGTTTTAGCAGAGATGAAGCAGTTTATGAAGAGTTTCACCGCTTATTTCCAGCAGGCCAGAAACCCAGTGGTCAGAGAGTACAATTATCTTGAACAGCTTCAGAAGCATAAACATTCAATTTTTTCTAGCACGACGGTTCTATCCGAGGTAGAGACATAGTTCAAGTCTATTGAGAAGACTCTAAACGCGATGAAATGTCAGGATGATCAGCGGGTGACGCTTACGACTTATCTTTTACAGGGTGAGGCAGATCACTAGTGGGATACAGCCAAGATGACTATTGTAGAGACTCCAGTGCTTTGGGCATCTTTTCAAGATCGATTCTTCAAGCAGTATTTTCCTCAGAGTTACAGGGATGCATCTATCTCAGAGTTCTACATACTTGAGCAGGGAGATATGAGTATATTTATGTATGATCAGCGATTCAAAAAACTCTCTCGGAATGTTATGTTTATTGTTCAGGATGAGGAACAGCGCAGGATGAAATTTTTGAAGGGTCTTTGTCCATACTTTAGGAGGCTTTTGATTGCTTCGGGGGCTAGTTTGCATGGAGAGGTTTTGTCTAAAGCTTTGGCATTAGAGCAGAACGATGTGGAGGATCACAAGTCCAAGGACTTAAAGAATCAAGTGAAATAGGATCAGAGACTCGATAAGGGCAAAACAGTTCAGACTCTGTATGGGAACTTGGGTTTCAAGAGACAGAAGTTTGGTATTACTGATTGTGCTCCTGCTAGAGTTAGGGGAGGAAAACTTGCTTTTGGTACATGTTGGAACTGCAGGGAGAAAGGGCACTCTAAGAAGTTTTGTCCTAAGCTAGACAAAGGACCTCATCCATTACAACAATTTCAGGGTCCCATTGGTCACCAGCCGCGAACACAGCAGATTCAACTGTTTCAGCAGAGACATTTTCAGGGTCCACAGAGTTGGCAGATTTTTTCTTATCCTCTGGGTGGACAAAGACAACAGCATCTGAGTTAGCAGTAGGGCCAGGGTCAGGGCCATGGGCAGGGCAAGATGTACGCAGTTGGGAGATGAGGTGCACACGTCGCTCCACCTGTGGCGGAAGGTACGATTCATATTTCTTATTCGTTTGCTAGAGTTATTTTTGATCCTGGTGCATCGCATTCATTCATTTCATAGATTTTTCTTTGTTCTATTGGATTTGAGTCTTCCTTATTGTTAGATGAGATTTCTGTGGGAACGTCGCTAGATACTTCGGTGTCAATTTCTCATATTTGTAAGGATTGCCCGATAATTGTTTGTGGTCACGTCCTTTCAGCAAACTTGTTAGTACTACCGATGCAAAAGTTTGACATTATCCTGGGTATAGATTGGTTGTCGACGCATCGAGTTAATTTAGACTATTTTGAACGGTCGACTACTTTCAATATCCCTGGGGAGAAGCGATTCGCATTTTCTAGTCAGAACCTGCGCGGTCAGGAGACGACTTGTTGGTATTCTTAGAGTTAGAATCTTCCAGTGTCGATGTTAGTTCTATTCTGGTCGTGTGTAACTTTTCAGATGTTTTCCAGATGATACCCAGTTTGCCACCGGCGAGAGAGATTGATTTTAGTATAGATCTTTTACCAGGTACAACTCCGATTTCTAAGGCTCCTTATCGTATGGCACCAGTTGAGCTGATGGAATTATATGATCAGATATTTGAGTTGATGGATCTGAAGTTTATCCGGCCGAGTACTTTACCGTGGAGCGCTCCAGTATTATTTGCTAAGAAGAAGGATGGGTCTATGCGTCTTTGTATCGACTACGCAAGTTGAACAAAGTCACAATCAAGAATAAGTATCCCCTACCTAGGATCGAGGACTTGTTTTACTAGCCTTGGGGAGCACAATTCTTTTCAAAGATTAATCGCAGATTGGGTTACCATCAGCTAAGAATAAAAAAGGTTATTTCTAAGATGGCGTTTAGGACACGTTATGGGCACTACGAATTTCAGGTTATGTCGTTTGGATTGACGAATGTCCCTGCAGCTTTTATGGATTTGATGAATAGAGTCTATCATCCTTATCTAGACCGGTTTGTTATTGTGTTCATAGATGACATTCTCATTTATTCGAAGACCGAGGCCGAGCATGAGGAATACTTTAGAATTGCATTACAGAACTTGCGGGAGAACGAGTTGTTTGTTAAGTTCGAGAAGTATGATTTTTGGAAGAAAGAGGTGAAATTTCTTGGGCACGCTGTATCTAAGGATGGCATTGCAGTGGATCCTTCTAAGGTTGAGGCCGTTACAGATTGGGTTCAGCCGACTAATTTTGCAGAGATACGCAGTTTTCTAGGTTTTGGTGGGTATTATCGTAGATTCATCGTGGGATTTTCTCGGATTGCAGCTCCGTTGACTTGTTTTGGCTCAAAAGGATATTAGATTTGTTTGGGATGACAGGTGCGATTTGGCATTCGCAGAGTTGAAGAAGAGGTTAACTACAGCTCCAGTTCTTATTGTTCCTTCCAGCGGGCAGAAATATATGGTTTACAGCGATGCGTCACTCAGCGGACTTGGTTGTGTGTTGATGCAGGAAGGAAATGTTTTGCTTATGCCTCTAGATAACTTAAGGTGCACGAGAGGAACTATCCTACTCATGAACTTGAGTTGGAAGCCGTGGTATTTGCTTTAAAGATTTGGCGACATTATCTTTACGGGGAGAGGTTTGAGCTCTTTTCGGATCATAAGAGTTTGAGATACTTTTTCTCTCAGAAGGAGTTGAATATGAGGTAGCGCAGATGGATGGAATTCTTGAAATATTATTATGTTGACTTGCAACATCACCCAAGGAAGGCAAATGTGGTGGCTGACGCTTTGAGCCGCTTGCCTAGGAGATTTCTTGCTCGTCTCATGATTCGTGAATGGTTGTTGCTTCGCGATATAACAGAATCAGGGGTAAGTTTATTTTCACAGGGTACCGGTGGTTTCATTGCTAATTTGAGAGTTCAACCGTCTTTGATTTCTTGGATTATGGAAGCTCAGCAGCAGGATGCAGAGTTACAGTCTTGGGCTTCAGATGATAGCAGACCTGATTAGACAGTTAGTTCAGATAGTAGTATCAGATACAGGGGAAGATTATGTATGCCAAATTTAGAGGTATTAAAGCATGATATTTAGAGCGAGGCTCACGACTCTAGGTATACTATCATTTAGGCAGTACAAATATGTACCAGGACTTAAAGAGGCATTATTGGTGGGCCAACATGAAGCAAGGATAGCTGAGTTTGTTTCCAAGTGTCTTACATGTCAGCAGGTAAAATCCGAGCACCAGAAACTAGCGGGGCAACTTAAACCTTTACAGATTCCAGAGTGGAAGTGGAAATATGTGACTATGGATTTCATTTTGGGATTACCGTGGACGAAGAGAAATCATGATTCGATTTGGGTAATTGTTGACCGATTGACCAAGTCTGCTTATTTTATTTCGGTTCGCAAGACTTTGACCCTAGAGGGGCTGAGCAGGTTGTACGTAAAAGAGATAGTGCGATTGCATGGAGTACCTATGTCTATAGTATCATATTGAGATGCCAGGTTTACCGGCAAATTTGGAAAAGGTTTTCAGCGAGCTATGGACACTTGATTGGATTTTTGCACGGTATTTCACCCCCAGACCGATGGTCAGATATAGAGAGTTAACCAGATTCTTGAAGACATGCTTCGGGCTTTTGTGTGTTGAACTTCAAGGGTAGTTGGGATGAGCATTTACCGGGGCGGAGTTGGCATTTAATAACAGTTTCCAGTCGAGCATTGGTATGGCACCTTATGAGGCTTTGTATGGTAGACCGTGCAGATCGCCACTGAGTTTGGTAAAGGTTGGTGAGTATAGTTTATGGGTTGGTAAATAGAGTTTGTCAAAGTTTACTAAGCTATTTCTACTATTAGGGATCGGTTACGTACAACATAGAGTCGACAAAAGAGTTATGCTGACATTCGCATGAGACTGTTAGAGTTTGAGATTGGTGATCACATTTTACTGAAGGTTTCTCCGATAAAGGGCGTGATGCATTTCAGTAAGAAAGGATAGTTGGCTCCGAGATCATTGGACCTTTTGAGATTCTTGCCAGAGTTGGAGAGTTGGCTTACCGTTTGGCATTGCCGCCATAACTGGATAGAGTTCAGAATGTGTTTTACGTTTCTATGATGAGGAAGTATGAGTGGGATCCTACTCATGTCATTGATTGGGCACCCTTAGAGGTTCAGGAAGATGCCTCGTTTGTGGAACATCCGTGTGTATTTTGGACCGAGAGGATAAGGTTCTGCGTAGAAAGGTTATTCCTTTTGTAAAGGTTCAATGGAGTCACCATGAACTTAGCGAGGCTTCTTGGGAGTTAGAGGCGGAGGTGAGGGATCGTTATCCACACTTGTTCTCTGATTGAGGTATGTAGAACTTTGAGGACAAAATTTCTTTTTAGGAGGGCAGACGGTAGTGACCCGGATTTTTTTTTTTTTTTATATTTTATTATCCATCATATTACCATTCATCATACATTTTCTTCTTATGCATTATCAGGGCCATGAGTTCTTCTATATTAATTTTTTGTGTTTCGGTGGTTTCGATGTTTATTGGGCGAGGAGGTTGTGTTGGGGTTTTGGAAGCCGGTGGTTGGCTTGGTGGAGGCGTGTTGTTGTTGTTGTTGTTTTATGTTGTTGTGTGGTATATGATCCACGAGGGATCTGAGGATTTTTAAGGTTTTTGTCAGTATTCGCTCGAGGGAATCTTTTGGGTTTTTTTAGTTTTTTGAGTTTTTACCTATTGTATCGAACAGACTCGTTTCTGTTCGAATACATTTCTATCTGCTTTGTTTTATTCGAACAGACTTATTCCTATTAGAATAGATTTTTAACTGTTTCATTTTATTCGAACAACACCATTGCAATTCAAATATATTTCTTTCTGTTTGGTTCTGTTCGAACAAGCCCTTTCCTGTTCGAATAGACTTCTACCTGCTTTGTTTAGTTCGAATAGAAAAATCTTCTGCTCGAACAGAGGCGTGCTTGGATAACCAGGTTGGGTCTTTTCACCCGATTCTTTATCGATGATCCCTTCCTCAAGATGGGTGCTGCTCTTAGGTTTAATCCCCAATTTCATTTCATTCTCTCTCTCGAATTCATCACTCTCTCTCTCTCACTCTCTCACTCACTCTCCAAATTTGAATCCTCTCCTCTCTTGCTCCTCCTTTGCGATCGTTGTCGGGTTGATCTTCGCCACTTCTCTCGGTGAATAATTTCCCTATTCCTTTCTGTATCGTTGATTTGATTTCATTTTAGGGTTTGTGTTTGGGGCGATTGTTGAATTGCGGAGTTATGGTTATTGCAGGTGCTGGGTTGATTGTGTGGGTTTGGATGTTGGCCTGCGGTGTCAAGTTTTGGTTGTCCTGTGATTATTGGATCTACGGTTCGTGTTAGGCGAGTGTCCCTTCCTTGCTAATTATCTTTACTAGTTCAATTAGTGCTGGTTAGAGTGTTATGCATTGCCATTTGGGTGTTTGTGATATAGCTGTAGACTATATTGTTTCTTCAGTAGTAGTTGTTAATTCAGGTTGTTTCCTATGGTTAGGCATGTAGAGTTATGTTTCTCTTTTTCTTTTAGGAACTTGAGCAGTGTGGTATTCTCATGGCTTTGTCCTTAAATACTGTATTTCCGTCTTATAGAGACTGATGTTGTTGGATATTGTGACTGGTGGTCACTGTTCATCTATGTTAGGATTGTTTTCCATCCTCTGAGGCAGGTGGTTATCCTATGTGTGTGCTAGCCATGTTGGGGCAGTTGCGTTAGGATTGTCTACCTTCTCTCAGACAGGGGGTTATCCTATGTATGTTGGCCGTGTCGGCGGCTATTATATTTTAATCGTTGGGATCCGTTTGCAGTGTGGGTTCTTATATTCTTTTAACTTAACGGGGTCAGATACATAACAAAGCTCTACATCGGCTGACCCTCGATAAGACCTAGGATTCCTACATCATATTGATATAGTAGGTAAAGTTTGGGCTGGACACTATTATATCTATTACCCATCCGGGAATGTGGAATGGTATGAGACAGTTTCCTCAGGTACCTGACTTATTTTCCATGAGGCTGAAATCCCTTGGAATAAGTGAAATAAAGTCCGGACGTTGGCTCCGTGGTTCCAAATCCTGGAACACTCTGATCAAGTGATAAATCTTTCAGCGTGGTCGAGCGGGTAACCCTTTGTATCCAATTAAGATCTTTTAAGGTTAGTATGCATTAGCGGTTCATCAACCCATATATCCATTATAGAGCCTAGTTAGTTGGTTTTGCACATCATAAGCATCCACATTAGGACAATTCTTGAATCATATCATATCATAGCATATCAGCATATCCTAGCATCAATATATATATTTATGTTCCTCTTCTCTTATCCATTCTTACTATATTCCTTGCTCTACTGTTCACTTATATATTACTGTGGTTTTAACATCTTATATCTCATTCACCTCTTCCTCTTCGTCTGCACCGTTTTATTAGTAGGTTATTTTGCTTTGTTGGGCATTAGTGAGCCATGGTTTTGCTCACTCACGTATTTTTCCCCCTTTCAGAGGGTGAGTAGTTGCTAGTTTTGTTGAGGGTTTCAGCTATGTTGGATCCAGTTTTGCAGTTGCAGATCCGTTCTTGTTGTAGTATTTCTTGTATGATCTTAGCTTTTGATGCTGTACATTATCGAGATATTGTAATGATATTTCAGTTTGATATATATATATCTATTGCTTCCGCATCATTCTTTTTACTCTGATGATATTGCTATAGTGAATGACTGAGCTATTTCCTATTAGCAAGGTTATTTTGTGAGGGCGAATCTATGGATTCCCCGACCTACACGCCCTGGATGTCATTGCTTTAGATATGGTCTAAGTATTGGAATTTGGGGCGTGACACTTCATTAGCTCTATACAATAAAAAAATATCTCTTAAACTCACTAAACTCAATTGAGCTTTGCCATCTAAAAAATTCTTTTAACTTCAAAATAATAACAAAACTCTTTTATTCGATGATGTGGATTTTAAGCTGTCAAAGTCTACAATATTGTTTGAATCATGATGATTAAATCTACGAGCACTTTACATTCAAAACACAAATATAAACGAAGATGACAATAAGAATTTTACGTAGTCGGTCCCACCGTTATGCGGTAAACAAGTTAGTAAATTAAAAGAATAGAAAATTTTGCTCTTTCCACTGCGATTAGGATTCGTTATGGGATCAATGGAAATAATGTCCAGTTCACGCTAAGGCGCTTCAAGTTTTGATATTAGGTAAGCGATTATGCTTTCTCTCTCTTGCACTTTATGCTCTGTGATTTTTGTGGCGGGGGGTCATGTGATTAAATTTGGAATTTGGGTTAAGTTTTTTGTGAAGTTTGGTTTGTGTTTGTGGTGTGATTTTCTCCCAAATTTGAAGTGTAATACTTTGATTATCAGCAGATTCCTGAATTTACTTGTGCGAACCACACTGATTTGGGGTTTGTTTTCGGGCATCATCCTCGATTGATTTAATTAAGGTTCTATTTGGTGTTCTTATAATTAAGGTATTTTGATTTAAACTGCTTTATCTTGGTCGTCTCATATTCTTTTTGGGTATGCGGTAGTATGAATTGATTAAAGATTGCACTTTGGTTTACTTTAACATTTGTGTTTGGGGTTCTATGAATTGTTAATCCACAATACAAATTGAGAAACCCTAATTAGTAGAAAAGTACGAAGAACGCACCAATTGGTTGGGAAAATACTTTTTTATAGTTTCAATTGCTCAAATAAATTGATTACAATTAAATTTCTCTTAAGCCCTAAGTCTCTCTCTCAAAACTTTGATTGATCTAACATCATGAAAACTTGCCTAGCCTTGCCCCTTTATAAGGGTTACAAGTTATTAGTTACAAAATAGGATAAATATGCCTTGAAACTCCTAAATAATAGGCTGAATCACACCTCTATTCGAGCTGAAAAAGTCTTTGTTCGAACAAAAAAAAAATATTCGGACAGACATTAATGTATTCGAATAAAACAACTCAGATGCCTATTTATTCAAATAGACTTAAAAGTCTGTTCGAATAGAGCTTAAGTCGTTCGAACGACTCCAAATATCGTTCAAACGACTTAGAAAAAAAGACCTAAAACGACCAAGATCCTCCTGGATCACGGCTCTCCCCTTTAGGGGCTTGAGCTCCTGCTTAAACTAGAACTGGAGATGTGGGAAAGTGGTTGTGTCCATTTCTCTGTTGTACCACTACTTCGACTTTCTAGGTAGTTGACCCTTTTTCCCCACTCGGAACGACTCAATACTACCCCATGTTGTAGCATGAACCATCCTCTCTAGAAACCATCCTCCTACAATGGATCGTCTCTTTCCATCCATAAGTCATCTACTGACAGTAGACAAATATCAATTGTAGAGTCTTCATCTAAAATAGACGGCTCAAACAACTTCAAATCTAAATGAGTCTGCTTAACCCCAAAATTATGGGCAACCCAAGTAAAATGAGCCTCTCTAATCCAATGCAAATGGTCGTCCCCCTTAGGAGCACATAGAAGAGTACCCCTGGAGAATAGACCATCATGCAATTAATTTACACGTGTCTTACCTTGCAACAACTTTAGGCAGACCACACTATGCCCCTTGGGATCATCGTATCTTGCAACATACTTTGATAGAATAATAGGTTGTATCTGCATGGCTACCAACATAGTGGAAGTAGTTGGTAATGGGCGTCGAGATAACCTATCAACCATTTTTTTGTCCACTCCCATCTTATACTAAATAATCAAAGGGAATTGTAGAAGATACGACATCACTTTCATCTGGCGAGCTTGCTATAGCTTGGATCGTGAAGCTAAAAACTAGAACGGTCTATGATCAGAATATACCACAGCCTCCTCGAGCAACTTCCTCATGTTGGTTTGTTGCTTATAAGATGCTGTCATTATAGACAACACGCTAGCCGACGTACCCTCTTTAACTGGTCGTACCAATAACACAAATTTATCGCTCGCATTAACCAACCTTTTCAACTGAGTCGCTGTTACTAAATTATTTGTGGTGACATGCTCCTTATAAGCATTAATATGGAACTCTTTTCCCTCCTTCACAAGATGATACTTGCGACCTCTACGGTAATGAATCGCATCTCGGTCCCAATGATAAGGGCTACCCAAGATGACCTGAAACACATCTAAAGGAACCACCTCAAGCGTCACCTCGTCAATAAACCATTCAATGATCACAAGCTTGAATGTCCACTGCTTCGTGATTATCAAATCTACATCTTTCTAAATCCACCCCAAACCATACGCTTTAGGATAAGCTATACTAAACATACCCATCTTCTTCACCATTGCCTCAGAAATAAAACTTTTTCGACTACCCGGATCAACAATGGCCTCGACTAAGCTCTGGTTCATCTTAATGCTGACATGAAAAAGTTTTTCACGACTCTCCTCCATGGTTACGAAAGACTGCTAAAACATAAGTGTAAGCTTAGGACTCGGTTTATCTAAATTTGGGAGGTCAACAACCATTGCGGCTAGTGCATACCTTTCTTTCTTGCTCTTCCCCTTCTTCGGCCTAAGCTCCAGGTGAAGTTTCCAACATTTATCTGAAATATGCCCACTTTCCTAACAATGATTACAATAATTCTCCATGGACGAAGACCCCTCTCCTTTGGACTATCTCTTATGCTTATTTTCCCAACTTGATTTGTACCTCGACTTGCTCTTATCGCCTTCTCTGTAACTCATCAAGTACTTACTTTCAATAGCAATTCCCTTCACGATATTGGCCATAGTAAAGAGCTTCAACTCTCTTCTAATGAACTCCGACAAACTCCCCATTTACTTTATGAACACCTTTATACTCATCCACATCAATGTCCAATTCTAACGCCTGGTTATGAAATCCAGTAGTGTACTCCTGTACGGATTACTCAAACTTTCGGCAAAAATTATGCCATGTGAACCGTCTCTCTTGCTCATACCCAATCGGATAAAATTTCTTTCACATTAAAACCTTGAATTCGTTCCAACTTAAACTTCCTACTTTTTGATGCTTCTGATAGGATTTCTACCACGTGAGTAAATGACTTACGAATTTCAATGATGAGAAACAAATTTTTTGTGAATTGAAGTATTTATAAACAGAAAAATAGGTCTCTAACCTATCTAAAAAGTTATCCAATTTCCCAGCAACGAATTAATCGTTGAATACCAGAATTTACATTATAAAATTGATGCGAAGATTACGCAAAAGAGATTTATTGAGTTACCAATACCCGATCGCACCTTGAAGGATTCGTCATAACTATAATCGCTATCTATCTCCTCAGTACCCTCGTCTTTATCCTCCTCCGCAACCTCTTTCTTCTTCGAGCGACCTCGCCATTTTACTGAAGAAAAAGCTTTCGCGAGGTTCGTGAGACGTAATTGTTCTACCAGCCCCCCTAGAATAGTAGTTAGGTCCGAAACTTTCTTTTCCAAAGTCGAGAGTCAACCTTAAGAATCGCCTATCTTCAAATTGGCCTTCTTTTTCAAATTAGGTTTTTGGTGAATTGCCAACTGACTCACTAGCTTCTCTTTCGTTTACTTGAGACAGTCTCGTGTAGAGACCATAAACCATAATCACCCCCGAGAATCGTAACTGGAAAACCGATACCACTTAATCCATAATACAAATTAAGAAACCCAAATTTGCATAAGAGTATGAAGAACACACCAATTGGTTGGGAAAATCCCCTTTTAGAGTTTTAATTGTTCAAATATATCGATTACAATCAAGTTTCTCTCAAGCCCTAAGTCCCTCTCTCAGAACTTTGATTGATCTAGCATCCTCTAATTTTGTCTAGCCTTACCCCTCTATAACGGTTACAAGCTCCTAGTTATAAGATAAGTCAAATATGCCCTTAAACGCCTAACCAATAAGGTGAATCGCCCCTCTTTTCGAATAGAACAAGTCTCTGTTCGAACTGAAAAAGGGCATATTCGGACAAACATTAGTATATTCGAATAAAACAACTCAGACGCCTATTTATTCGAATAGACTTAAAAGTCTGTTTGAATAGACCTTAAGTCATTCGAACGTTTCCAAATCTCGTTCGAATGACTTGGTCAAAAAAACACCTAAAACGACCTAGAGTATTGCTAATGATTGGTATGAATGCGATTTTTGGTGGTGGAGTTCTTTACAAATGAATGATGGTTCCTTCTGGAGATTGTGGAATTATCCGAGGATTTTGTGTGATCTTGGTGATTGAATTGGTTTCTGGCAGCTATATGGAGTTGGTGGTATCTCCTAAGGATTGATATGTATGCACTTTAAGTTTTCTTTATGATCTGACCATATTCTTCCCTTGTAATGCTTTACTTATTGTTATAGAAAAAATTTATTTACTTTTTTGAATTTGTTAATTTGAGGAGTATATTGTGAGTACTGACATTGGATTATGGCATGTTCATGGTATTAGATTTTGATTCAAAGAGGCATCTTGACACTACTTCTGACTGTTAATTTGAACTATATTTCATGTGCGTTGCATGCTTACTTCTTTAAATTTCTTAGTTGATTCTAATCGTGGTTATCAAATTTTTTGTGATATTCTTGTCATCTTTTTTGTTATCAAACTGGTAATTCCTCAACTGCACTTGATTGGGTATGCAATTTTTGTTTTGCAATTGTTGAAGCGTTTGAAGGAGTGGTTTGATTCATGAGGCAATAAAGGTAGGGGGAGAACATCTCCTAAATGGGAGAGTTATGCAAGTAAGTGACCGCCTCCTACAATTTGGCTTTTATGTACTTATGACACGATCACTTGTTGTAGTTCTTGGTTGAGACAAGGTTTGAAGGTTTTGGGTTACTCATTCCCTTTGCTTTTTGTTACAAAAAGGGGGAGAATGGTTTCCGAGTTTGGGTCAATATTTTTGCTAGGTTTGTTGAGTTGTAAAACCCTTCCCAGTTATGTTATAAATCAGGTTGGGTCTTTCTCATTTTTATGTAATTTTTTTCAAGAGTCTTTGTCAGTGAATAACAAAGTGGAAAATTGAGATTCTACTATTTATTCTCTGGGTTTTCATTTGTTGACAAAAACTTAGATTTGATGATTGACCCAAATAGCGTCGACGAAGCGCAGTGTTGAAGTCGTCCTTAAGAGGCGAAATGCATTTTGATGATCTTCACACATAAATAATCCACGTAGAAAGGTGCAGATAAGTTTTATTTTATTCATAGAGAAAAAAAAATTCCTAGTAAATTTTTTTCGGGTTTAATCTTTTATTTTATTTTAAACCTCTTTTGAGATTCGAACCTTTTTGATGATGTCAAAAAATTGGGAATTTATTAAAAACAAAAATTATAGATCATGACCTCTCTTATTTTTCTAGGGTTTTTGCTTAATAAATAAGATTCTAAAAACATAAGATCAATCCATTAAATATTGATAAACCTAATTTTTATTATTCATCAAGAGCTTATTGGATTGCCTTTGAGAGAGAGATTATAAAACTTATTCTAAGTTTACAATCAAGCTTGGTGATTTCCCAAATCATTAAATTAAATAAAACTTCAATTTTATTACTTTTTGCTCGGTGATTTTGAGTATGCGTCGGTGGATTCCGAGGCTGTGCTGGTGGACTCCAGTTATTGGTCTAAGATGCAACATAATTGAAGAAGTTGGAGAAGACGTAGATTGCTGCGGATAAAGCTTGTGAAAACGAACAAGTTAGCGGATTACGTTGTGCGTCAGGTCTTTTATAACATTTGGTTTTGATTATAGTGAATTAGCCACTGGAGGTTTTCACCCATTCGTGGGTTTCCTTCAGTATATAATTTGTGTGTCATTTATGTTTTTGCACTTTTACATTGCACTTGCTTGTATTAAAATATGTTTGAGAATGTATATTAAATTGATTACCTATTAAACCCCTATAGGTTAACTTGCCATATAGTTTAGAATTACCCAAAGGGTCTACTTGCATGATATGCCTTGAGAAATCAAGATTGATAAAGATACGTAACCTCACCATGCAAAATGATGAAATCATCATGATTTATGACTCATATGGTACATTTTCTATGAATATTTTGGCTTCTATTGGTTCTCCACCATTGATCTTCATATTATTTAGTTGATTCCATAATGACCGAGGTACTTCATCACTCATCGATGATATCATTGTGGATTACCAATCATTTAAAAATTGTAATCTTTCTAGGATGATTTTCATATCCTATAGAGCTAGTAGCTGCAGAAAACTTGTATATATGTGTTAGATTTTGCATACCCGCGTTCTACTGTTGGAGCTTAATTCAACTCCTATGTAACCTTGTTCGAACGGGAATTGGAAAAACTCCAAAAAGTTACTCTGAGATCCTCTTGAGCCACACCAAACACCAAGATCCTCAGAAGATAGGAACAACCCGAAGCAACAAACACAACCCTATTAGAGACCAACCACGGCTCCTAAAATCATAACTCCACCTCCTCTGCCCAACAACAGCAGAAACCATAGAACTGGTGGAACACCAAACTCCAAATCACCATAATCATCATATATAACCAAAAAAAATCCAGTTCATTACAGCACACTTTACAAATTCCCAACGCCAAATGGATTCCCCATGCAACAACATTTGACTACAGTCATTGGTTCTAGGAAACCCAATAGACACTAACATAGATTCATGAATTGACATTGGAAATGAACCTCTGACATAACTATAGTATTTAATGACACTTCTCAACCAACACCACTCGCCTATAATCATTCTTGGACTATTAGCTGAGAGGGGGCGATTGTAGTGGCTTATTTAATATCGCAAGCTCATGCTTCATCTTTGAACTACAGATGAACTTTTGACCTTAACAACAGAGCACGTGACACAATCACAAACATGTACAGAACGATTTTCTCAACCAATACCACTCATCCCCAGCAACACTCATGTTATTGGTTGAGAGCCGTCTTGTAATAGCTTATTTCATATCTCAGACTCAAACCTCACCCTCGATCTCATCAGCATACAGGAAACACTACTAAAGACGTAACCAAAATTTTCCCAGTTTGAGACATCACTTTTGATCTCTTTACCTGCAGTTCGACCTGCGCGAAGCACATAGTCAGCAATAGAGCCGTTGTACAGCAGCAAAGGTCAGAACGTTACACAACCTGGTCAAAGAATATCTCACACTCACTTTGTAACGTTCATCATTAAGGAACTTTATGTTCATCAAACGGTCATATTAGAGAACCTATAAGAAGACCTGGAGAACTGTATATGAGGGACAAAATGATCACCATAGAAAAGTTCCTACTTTATCATTCTATATTCTCAAATTGTTTATTGTAGTACACTAGCAATCTCAATAAGATCAACACTTTCTCGAAATACTCAGGAGAGGTCATAGTTTTTAACCTATTCAAAGGTTTTCCATGCTAAACAGTTTTGTTGTTTATTATATGTTATTCTTAAACGCTCTAAATACATTTGGTGTAAAAGCTAAGTCCGTATCCCAGAATTAGTCTATTAAATAAACCACATTTTCCTCTATAATTCATCATATATTAATGTAACAACACAATTAAAATGGTGGTTTAAGGCAAAAATAAAATTAAAACGTGCAAATCACATACCAAAATACTAAATATATAGGGGACATGGTTCAACATACCCACATAGAGAGAAAGAGAGAGAGAGAGATGAAGAAACAACCATTGTAAAGAGAGATAGAGATAGAGATAGAGGGGGGGATGAGGGGAAGAGAGAAAGGTAGAGAGAGAGAGAGAGAGAGAGAGAGAGAGAGAGAGGGTTGTATGAGGGTAGGAGAGGGGATAGAGAGAGGGGGGGGTAAAGAGATAAGGGAGAGATAGAGGCGAGGGAAAAAGAGAGAGAAAGAATTGTATGAGGGTGGGAGAGGGGAGAGAGAGAAAGAGTTGTATGAGGGTGGAAGAGAGAGGAGATAGGGAGAGGTAGAGAGATAAGGGAGAGATGGAGGGGATGGAGAGAGAGAAAAAAGAGAGAGAGAGAGAGAGATAGTTGTATGAGGATATGAGAGTGAAGGGATAAAGAGAAAGAGGTAGGAGAGAGGGGGGAAAGGTGGGAGAGAGAGAGGTGAGATGGAGAGAGAAAAAGAGAAAGAGAAAGAGAAGGGGGGGACGTTGGGGTGGGTTTTGATTTGGCTTATTTAGGGTTAAGATGGGTTTTTATTTGGAAAATTTGAGTTTTTTTCGGTTGAAAACCCCAAAATACCTCCAGTTAAACCGGTCTCGGGGTTGGGGAAGCGACCAAACCACGGTATAGCGGGGAAACGAGCAGTCAAAGCCAAGTCAAAGGGAAACTGAAAGTTTTTTTGGTTAGAAGTCAACCCAAAAAACTTTACATGGGGGGTGTGAAGTTTTGAGGTTAGAAGTAGGCCAAACTTCCAATTTTTATTTTTTATGGAGAGATTGCCAACTATTATAATAAAAAATAAAATAAAAACAAGTCAAGGGTGAGAAGTTTCCAAAAAATCACACCTCTTCTCACCATTAACCAAAAACAATGGTTATTTAGCTTTTAGACCCGAAATAATGACCACGATTTGGGTTAACCCCCTATAATTGCCATTTTTAGCTTTGGAACCCTAAAACACCCCGGAAGTCACTCTCCGAGATAAAATAATATGAAGTACCATAAATACCCCTAGTTCTGCCACGCATGATTTAATCTTAATGCCACGATATAATTATGAGTCTCACGTATGATTATATCGTAATGACACGCTGTAAAACCAGATCCACGTATGATTTTTCATCAAACAGATCCAACGGCTATGACAAATCTGACCGTTACAGCCCCATTTACGGTTATAAAACCAACCCAAATCTTTATCTTCCTCTCCTCTCTCACATTAACTACTTCATCTTCTTCTTTTGGAAGTAACTTCATCTTCAGAACTTAAAATGGGTGGTGGAAAACATAAAGCTGGCACACAATCTAAGGTCAAAAGTTTGTTTCGCATCTACTCAAAATAGGGTCTAAAAGCTAATTATTTGACACAGGGGGTCTAAAAACTAAAATTGAAACATTGGTTTTCTTAAATTTTTTACTGGTTGTTTGTCAAATGTGCAATCTTGAGGTCACATTGCATC
Organism: Kingdonia uniflora; assembly: GCA_014058105.1. NCBI lineage: Eukaryota > Viridiplantae > Streptophyta > Magnoliopsida > Ranunculales > Circaeasteraceae > Kingdonia > Kingdonia uniflora. The sequence continues at coordinate 462,917 of JACGCM010000146.1, forward strand.
GAAATGTCCTTGGGTTTACACAAAATGCAAGAAAGCTACGTGCAATGGCATCATGAAGCTGATGATATATCTCATTGAAAATAACTATGAAATGAAGTTCTTAAAGTGTCAACACTTAATTTGTAGATCCTTTCAATGGTTATTAGATGTTGTTAATCAAGCCAAGGGAGTAGGAGGTTCATCAAGTTCAAATGGCTATTTTGGGTATGGTCAAAGTAAACCATTGGGTGAGAGTCCTTGGGTTAAATTTCCCTGCACTGCACATGGGTGTAATTACCTTATGAAAATGTTTACTTCTAAGATACAACAGTTATTTGGGCAAAAGTTTTTGAAATGTGAAGATCCAATCTGTAACAATTTTATTTGGTTAACTGATGCAATAAGAGAGGAATCTGTAAAGAATGTGAAAATAACAGTAGAGATGTCATTAGATGAATTTGTAGTTCAATTTTCTACAAAAGTGGCAGTGGAGAAGAAAGAGAAAATGTAATAATATAAAATGACAGTTAAACATATGAAATGCTGTATTTAAACAAGAAAGCACATAGCAAATTGTCTTACAAATAGCAGTTAAACATCACTATTATTAAACTCAAATTGTCTTACAAAATGATCAAATTCTCCAAGGGGCCCTAGCTGGTACAGCTTTGTTAGTCATTTTATTAGATGGTTCTCCTTACCCTGAAGTATCAAACTAATGTACAAACCCTCTGGATATCTGAGTGGCTCTATATCTGCCATATTCTCTTCTAGCATTAGGATCTTGCCTAGGTACTTTAAAATGCTGATCAGTTAAATAAGATGGTTGAAATGATTGTGATGGTTGAGATTGTTGTGATGATTGTGATGGCTGAGTTGAAATAGGAGTTGAAGGTTGAGGTGGTTGTGATGGTTCTTCTACTCTCCCTCTCCCTCTTACCATCCCCCTTGTTAAAGGTGTCCTAAATTCAGTATCTAATTTGTATGCCTTTGCTCCTCCTCTTCCCATGCATGGCTTTTCTGTTGTTGTGCCCAAATGTTTGATACTTACTACATCTTCTTGGTTGTCTTACCACACCATTTACCTCATTTTCCTTTCTTCTCCTTAGTATTTTAGATTTCTCTGTTGGTTTCAACAATGGTGGTGGTCTGATATCTCTTGTAGGTTATTTCATAAAAGTAAATGTATACTATAAAAATTAAGAAAAATCAATAATTTAGTAATCTAAGGGCAAAAGTAACATACTTCTCCCCACTCTAATGAGTCTGTAATTGAATTTACCGCTTGGTTGTATGTTGTTACATAGGTTGTCACCCTATGGTAATAACTACAATATTTGTACATAGGCCATGATAAAGTTGTGAAATAGTAAAAGGCACAATAAAATTACAATTATGGCATATTAACTAAAAAAAAAGAGCACTTACCCAACCCACTGATATTTCAGTTGATCAATCACTTTCACTACATGTATACAAGGCAGTCCAGTGATCTGCCAAACATTGCAAGTGCATGTAAATTCTTCCAAGTTCAATATCCACCTTGTGCCACTATCATTAAGGGCCATCCACTGATCCTTTTCAAATCCCACTAACCTGTAGTGGTGGCTGTATGTTTTCAACAACTCAATCCTCTTCACTGCTCTAGGTATTAATCCATTCTGATCCCACTATTTTGCCTTTAATTTCCTTTCATACATGAGTGTCATTTGCATCAAATTCAGTCTTTCTACCATCTTGTTTAAAGGCTTATCTCTAATCTTAACAATCCAATTGTTAAATGATTCTGAGAAATTATTGGTTACATGCTCACACTTTGTAGAAGCATCAAAGTAAGGCCTATACCATGATTTAAAGGCCTCCCTTTTTAACCATGTTTTTGCATCAGGTTCTGCAACTCCCAACTTGTCCAAAATTTCTTTCATTACATATTTTTTGTATGCCTTTGATGCATTCCAAGCCAATATCATCAAATAAGTACCTCTGTACAGTTGCTTGATGTTTTTGTACATGTGCCTAAAACAAAATCTATGATTGGAATGAGGGAACACTTATGAAACTGCCTCAACAAGACCCTTTGTCTATTAGATATGAATGTCAATTTAGATGGGTGTAAGGTGAGCTAGCCTTGCACTAAAGTTAAGAACTTTATCCATGTAGTTTGACACTCACTTCTACAAATAAACATTGTTATAGGAAAAAGACCATTGTTTGCATCAAGAGATATGATACTCAAATATTGGCCTCCATACTTGCCTTTCAAGAAACATTTATCTAGACCAAGAATTGGCCTACAACCCTTGGTGAACCCATCTAAAGCTGCCTTAAAACTAATACACATGTTTGTAAACTTAAGATTACCATCTTCCCTACTACAAGTAGTAATACTACCAAGGTTTGATTTTTAAATCTGAACATATAGTTTCGGACATAAAACATAACCTTTATCATATGATCCCACTATCTTCTCCATCACCATGTTACTTGTATTCCATACAGTATAATATGAAACTCTTACTCCAAATCTTATATACACAATATCAGATATCTGCATTTTTTTTGTTGTATTTGCATCTCTGATTAGATTCTCAATCTCCTTTGCAACCTAAATAACATTTGTATTTATGTTCAATATGTCATTCTTACCACTACACTGATGTATAAAATGCTCATTTTTAAGTGTCATTGTGTGGCCATCATTTAACCTTGTTATGAACACCCACCAAAGACAACTTGGTCTCTCTTTACACACATATCTAATCCTCTTACTTTCATTCATCTTTTGTCTAAATGTGAGCCTCTGAGTAATTGCAAAATTTCTCATAAATGACCTACACTTATATATATTTGGCCACTCCATCCCAATTGTCAGCATAGACTCTGGTGCTTAAGGTGGCAGAAAGGGTTCCTCATCTTCATGATCTTCTTTCTCATACAAGTTTGAAGAAGCCATCACAAAATCTCTATTATTAGCAAAACCTTCATGATCTTCTATGTGATCCATTGTATGAACATCATCACCATCCTGTAATGTATGGTTACTATGATAGTCTTCTTCTGCATCCACATTGTCAAAGAATAAATCATTAGTTAAGTCTTCAAATTCATTATTCTCAAACTGCCTCATAAGCTCCTTTCTTGTCCATCTTGCAACTTCCTCATCAATATTATCTACATCCTCCTCCTTAATTTCAAATTCTTCTTCACTGGCATAGTCTTTGGTTAAATCATTAAGCTCTTCCTCAGAAAGGTAATCAACTCTAACTTTCTTCACCTTAGGTTTTTGTGATTTGGTTTTTGCTTTTTGCTTTTCTCTTTAAGGATTTTGCATTAAAAGCCTTAGAAGTAGGCACTTTTAATGGTCTAGTTGTCTTCTCTAAACATCTAGTAGACTTTTTTTTCTCTTGATTTTTGGTTGATCATATCCTAACTGTAATGGTGATTCTTCAACAGGGATTAGCACTATTTTAGGTATTTCCTCTGTTTCTATGAAAATTCTATAATGCCCATGATTTGGGTCTTCCTGAATGTGCCTAAACATCAACTTAAATTCTAAATCATTACTAACGGCATACAAAACACTGTTTATAATAAATAATAACCCAATCACACCCCCCCTCATAAAAACATTATTATCTAGACCATGCTCAGCGTCTATCCTTGTAGCCCAACAATTCCATAAAACTAATGTTTACAGGCACAGTTAAGGCAAAACAACTACCACCCTTGTATTGACTCACTCCGTATCCACTCTTAGATGGTTCATCCCACTCCATACCATACTTAATTAATAGGTGAAATATCTCATAAATTTCATCATCAGACATGGTTTCAAATGGTATATAAGAAATTTCAAATTTTATCTTACCTTGTACTTGTATAACCTTCCCTGTTGCCTTGATCCAATAATCTCTAAATTACAAATTATAATTAATTGGCAATAGAGTTGTGTTGTGTTTTATGTGCCCTAAAATACCTTGTGCATCACGTGCTCGAAACGTGTTGGGTCTAAAAGTTAACATTCTTCAAACATAGAGGGTGTAATGACCCATATTTTAGTTATTCATTTTATTCGCTTATATTCCTTTTCCGTAATATTCCTATTCTTAATCTCATCGGCATATCATTCCTTCACGTTAAGTTCCGCATTCATATTCCACATATACTCTTTCATCCATTATTCATCCATTATGCATCCATTTATTCCTTTCGGCGTTTTAGTTTATTAGATTCCTTTTTGTAGTTTTGGCGGTTTAGAGGCTATTCGGAGGAGGAGGTGGCGTTGTGGCCATGGGAACCCCTAGATGGGTTGGTAGTGATGTTTGTTTGTTGTGTGTGTGGTTTGGGGTGGTTCCGGTGAGGCGTTGAAGTGGCCGGTAGGTTTCCGGAGTCTCCCAAGGAAAAGATTCCTTTTTGGGGGTTTGGACGTTTTGGTGGCCGTGAGGCGGTGGGGGTGGTGTTTTCACCTTGAGAAACCTTTGTTGGGTTTGTCGTAATGTTTGTGTGGTGGTGTTGGTGGTTTGGTTTGATTCCGGGGTATCCGGGGTTGGCCGTTAGGTTTTCGGGGTTTTTTGTCATAGCAGATTCCCTCTGTTCGAATATTTCTTAAGTTTACTTGAATTTTTTGTCCCAGGAAAAAAATATTCGAATATTTTTTTAATGAATAGTAAAAATAGTTTGTTTTTTTTTTTGCTTAACCAAGTTTTGGGTTGTTTTTAGACCTTTTCTCTCTCTCTCTCCTCTCCCAAAATCAACCCAAATCCTCTCCTAAACTCAATCCTCCCCTCTCCTCCAAACTCTTGATCTAATTCCCCCTTCGATCGCGGATTCTTCGTCGAGCTTCATCTCAACCTTCTCTCCTATCCTTGGTAAGTAATTCTCGATTCCATTCCGTTCTTTTCGCTTGATTTGGCGTGGGGTGATTTATAGGGTTTAGTTTATTGTTTGATTTCTTAGATTGATTGTTTGCTTGTTGTTGTTATTGGTTGTGGTAGCTCGCTCAGTGTTTCGTTTACCTCATCGTGATTCTGGGTTCAGAGTTCCACTTTGGTTACCACAGAATTCGTGCATTATTATCAGGCGAGTCCCCTTTATTCCAAAATTTCTTCTACTAGTTGATTAGTGTTATTTTAGAGTGATTACTCTATGTTAGAGAAGGTATGTGAATTAACTATAGTATAGCCTATATATATTCTCCTGTGTAGTTATTAAACCATTAGTTATTTATGTGACTTGGGTTTTTGTTTGTTTTGGTCGTTGAGCTTGATTAGAAACTGTTTGTGCATTATTTTGATGGTTTGTTTGTACACTGGGTTCCAGTCTTGAGAGACTGATAAGTTTTGGATGTTATGACGGTAAAGTCATAGTTCATCTGTGTTTAGGATTATTGCCATACTCTGAGGCAGGTGGCTATCCTATGATTGTTACCAGGTTAACGGCTATTATATTTTGATCTTCGGGATCTGTCACACTTTTTAAAATCTTTTAAAACCTTTTAACTTATCAAGATTGGATACACAAAAGAACTCCGCATCGGTTAACCCTCGAAAGGTTCTAGGATGTCCTTAATCGGGTTAAAATAGTAGGTGAGTTGGCACTAGTACTATTATATCTGTTCACCCATTCGGGAGTGTGGGATGGTATGAGACAGAGTCGGAATGGTGCGAACTTAGTCCTCGTTGAGGTTGTAATTCCTTGGAATACTAAATAGAGTTCGGACGATAGGCTCCGTGGGACGCAAACCCCAGAACACTCTAATCAAGTGAGATAATATCCTTAGCTTGGTCGAGCTAGACAAGAAATCGCGCTTGTGTATCCCTTTAGCAAATCTCTTTAAGTAAACATGTTAGCGGTTGATCAACCAATATTAATAGAATTGTAACACATTTAAATCATTGAATCATTCTGCATTAGGGGATATTTATGGGAATATCCCTGCTCATCTTTGCATGTCATATCATCATCACTTCATACATATATTTCTCTGATCTTTTCCTTATCGCTATTCCTTTCTCTAACTCATATCTCATTTCCTCATGTCTTATAACTCTTTACCTGGATTACAATTACCTAGTTATTATTCTATATCTTCTTATATATTACTTTATCTCATTCACATCTCTCTCTTTTGAACACTTATCTTATTAGTAGGTTATTTAGCTTTGTTGGGCTTTAGTGAGTCGTGGTTTGCTCACTCTCATAATTTTAACCATTTCAGAGGTTGAGTAGCTTGGATTGCTGCGAGGTTCAGCCAGATTGGAGCCTATTTTTGCCGCTACAGATCTTCTTTAGTTTAGACTTTCTTGTATGTGATCTCAGCATATGCCGCTGTACTTTATTCTGGACATTGTATATATTTTAGTCAGATATGTGTATATGTCTTTCGCTTCCGCTATGTCGTTATTATTCTTTCTTTACTCTGATGATTTTTACTATTTGTGAATAGCCGAACCAGAATTTGTCTACGGCTTGGCTATTTGTGGGGTAGAATCTGTGGATTCCCCGACCTGTACAGCTTCAGATCTAGTAATTGGTCAAGCTACCGATTACCGGATTTTGGGGCATGATAGAGGGTCTAAAAACAAAATCTAAAAAATATGGTAATTTTGGCTAAGTGTCTATAGTGGTTACTTAGGGAAGAGAGGGAGAGATGCATCGATTGATGTTTGTCAGTTTGAAAACTTGTATAACCCCAAGTCCAACACTCCAACCTCTCTATCTTTCTCCATCATTTTTTTATCTCACACACACACACACACATGGGTCTTAAGTTTCAAGCCTCAAGCAACAATATCAGATTTCTTTCCATTAACACCCCAACATCCGACTATAGTGATAGTAACGAAGTAGGGAAGCCACAACCAACCGAATACGATGACACCTCAGACGAATGTCCCAAAGAGGACTTCGACGTCGAGGAAGACCGGGAGTTGTTGGAGGGTGGTGGTGATGATGATGATGATGATGATGAGGAAGATGATGATGAGGATGTCGATGACGATGACGATGAGGCGGATGATGAAGATGAAGATGATGAACCTTCTCCTTAGAAGAGGAGGAGGTTCTATTAGGTTTTAGGTTTTTTTAGTTTAGTTTTGGGTTTTTAGGAGAGAATTTTTTTTGGGGAAGAAACGCAAGTTATGGGTTTTGTTGGAAACAAAATATCATTTTTTGGAGTTTTTTTTTTTTGGGTTTTTGTGATGATGTTGGTTGTTGTTGAATGTTGATGATGATGTTAATGGATTTTTGTTTAATTTAGTTTTGAATTTTTGAATTTATATTTTGTTTCGTAATTTCTGTTTTGAATATTTAGTTTCAAAGTTTTAATGGCGGAGAAGATGAAGTTGGCACTCAATCCACGTAGACACTAAGAAATGTCTACGTAGATTTTCTTAGTCCACGTGGATATTTCAACTATATAATTATTTAGCGCATGAATTTTCTAATTAAAACTTAAAACATAATAGCAAGGGTAATTTTGGTATTTTTAAAAAAGCTAACAGCTCCAGTGTGTTTTAGGGCCCAAAAGCTAAAAATGACAATCCTATGGAGTTATCCAAATCGTGTTGATTATTTCGGATCTAAAGGCCTTAGAGATGTCGTATTTAATAAACAACAAACTCCATGTTGGTGTGTGAACTTGAACCGAAACACACAATGAACTACGACGATATGTGAATAAGTTTCAATTACAGAGACAGAGACAGAGAGAGAGAGAATTCGAAAGTTGGAATCGAGAAAATGGGAGTCTGCAATTTCTTTGAGATTCTTAATTTTTATCTTAGTTTCTTACGCTGCACAATTACGACGATTATTCAATGGTTCGGGACCCGATTTCCTCCTCGTCTACTAATCGCCAATCTCTACGGCACTCTCCCTTACAAATCCTGGTTTCAAACACCCAAGGTTCGTTTTCAAACTTAAGGGGGTGTTTGTTTTTTTGATTTAGTCAGCAAGTGCTGAATGAAGTTGTTAAGGTGTTCTTCTTTTTTTTCAGCTGTTTAGCAGTAAGATATTTCTCCCCTATTTAAGCCTTCTCAAGGGTCTGTATTATCTGTTGCTGCTAGAGTTTGATCTTTCGCCGACTTCTGCAGGTACGAAGCTCAATTTCTCGCATCTAATATCTTTGATTTATGTTCGAATGCAGCGATTTCTCTATCAATTTGATTGTAGTTATAGTTGTGGTTTTAGTGGTAAAATATGTGTTCATGAGATTGCTACAATTCATTTGAAATGTGTAGTGTTAGATCATGAAGTTGTAGGGGAAACATAATGGTTAATAAAAGCCCAAGCACAGCTGGTATTCCTTGAGAAGTGTGAATGTCATGGTTGGAGAGGAAATTTACGCATGAGAGGATTATGAAGGAACTTAATGAGGAGTGTGGTATTAATCGAAGGGGTTTTAACCGAGATTCGTGCATTAACCACAAAAAAGAAATTTGTTTGATCGTTGTTTAATAGGTGTTTGTTGTGGAGGGTTGTTTAATATATTTTTTTTTTCCTTTTTAAGTTTGCATTGATTATGATGTATCGGGTCATTTCCCCCACCTGCGTTTAAGTCTTTCTTATTCTTAGAAATCGAATCTCATCTCTTTTAGGATCTTTTTTTGCTTCTAACCCGTGCTTGGCACGGGCAAAATCCACATGAACATCATTGTCTGAAGACCTCACGGGGATCCGGGCATCCCAAAATATATTTCGTGGAGAAAAGCACTTCAAACCATGCAGGGGGGATATACACTTTGTTTAAGAAATACAAAACATAGCGTTAGACAGAAGGAGAGACTCCGTGTGGGAGGCAACAATTGTTTGGTACTCGTTGATGCAAAGAAAATTGTGACATGTGAATTATTAACGTTAGCTGGACAATTTCTTTGTTTTTGATATCGATTCGATGAAACACATCTAACTTTTATTTATAAATTTCAAATTTTGTGACAAATAGATATAGTTAAGAGGCATTTGAACTTCTAGGAAGAACATAAACAGTGGTATAAACAATGGTCTTCATGTAACCAAGTAAGAAAATGGAAAATAGTACACCATCATTTACAAAGCAAGTGAATTATAGCAGTAAACACATTTGGGTAAAACCATTAATGATCATAATACTCTTGTTCAACAACCTTGTTATTAACAAAAAAAAACATTACAAAGTGTGTTAAAACTAACATAAACTTGAACTCTTAAGGCTTTAACTACTTTTCTTTCTACATCATTTGTTGTCTTGAGCCCAGCATATTCCCAACCCTCATTGAAGATTTACTGCAAGCATGAAAGACAAATCAACACTTCACTTAAAAGAGGAACAGTGATTGAAATAAATTGATTACTAAACATAACAATTTCTTACCCCAATCATTCTCCTTTAACTGTTTGTTGAGCACCAATTGCAATCACATTATCCTCTATTTCCATTGTGATCACCATCCAGAAAAATAAAGTCTTCCACAAGAGAATTTCATCAACACAATTTTGTGATTGAGAATTTGAATCCTTACCCCAAATCCCCAAAGTTCTTTAACAATCATGAGCATTAGTTTCCTTTCGAGCTTGGGCGGGGCAACAAATGCTTGCAGAAGACAGAGGGTGATTAAGCATGTTTCTAAGCCAACATGAGTAAATTAGCGCAAGTATATATGCCTTCTTTTTTACACTTCAAAAACAAAAAAAAACAGAACTTCCACAAGCCAAACCTGTTAAATGCATGATATATTTGCACTTTTGAAACATGCGGAGAAATGAAGTATCGGTGCATTTGGTAAGGAAAGGTCATCCAAAAATGCAAATACCCCCCCCCCCCCCCCCCCCCCCCCCCCAAGAAACAAAAAATCAAACCATATTTACATATATTTATTAATTTATTATAGTCACAAGTCCGAATTGACCTTCACGCTTCAATAAAGGTTTCCGTTATATCATTTTATATCATATCACCATACAATATGTTAATAGTAAGCTCTTTTTGTTCAAAACCTACATTCAAGTTTAAGCTTCACAACATCTCTTATTGGAAAGATTTTCCAAAAGAATGCAAAAGATTATTCACATGCTACTAATAGTAAAACAAATCAATAAGTTTATCTTATGAGCCATTGGAGGCTTAGTTCATACATGGCCAGGCAATGTTCTCAGAGACATGGATCTAACACATAAATCTTAATGATTATCGTCTCTGAGGGCCATCTCATCTCCCCCATAAATGACAGCAATATATCCTCCCTTGAGTGTCATGTAATTTTATAAATGAAAAATTACTTTGCTTGCGTTGAATGATATAATGGTTAAAGGAAAAATACATAAAACAATATTTTGGAAGAGATTCAAAATTCCATAGCAGATTAAGCAAATAACAGATATGGCTAAATAAAATACAGAGAGAGAGCAAAGAGAATAGTAAATTTCTGCGAAAGGGCTTAAGAATAAGAGGAACAAAGAAAAATTACAAAATAATTAAGGCAAACATCTTCTGCAACAGGGTTCGAAATTGAGAGGGATGCAAATAACATACCAAATTGTTAAAGAAAGATACAAAGATCTTACGCGGATTTCAATTTTAGATAGCAAGGTGGACACTGAAAACAATGGGAATCAGGTTCGTTCAAAAAACTTGAGAAGACATCATCGCGGTCGCAGAGAGAAGTTATTGCCTGCACAGGGAATTATAAGTTTTAGAGAGAGTATTATTAATTTCCTTGTAATGATTATGGCCATAAGAAACACCAGGTAACTCTACTCGCACAAATTTTTATAGATATCCACATCTTACAACTTTAATACCAAGTTCAGGGGAAACAATCCAACGAGAGCATATTCGGCTTTCACTATTAACAAATAAGTATTACATTAACATTCGTTTGATATAATTTGGGAAGTGATTTTCGTTCAATCAATGAATAATATAGCGATTATTATACCAAAATTACACATAAAACAACATATGCGTGCATATTTGTAATTGCCCACAATAATTTTCAGGGACGCCAAAATTTGTGCCAGCAATATCCTCCAATTATTTTAATACTTTGAAACTTTAATAAAAATTAAGATTATAGTCAAAGGAGTATAGTTATGGTTTTTCATAAATCAATAAATATAATGTTGAATTTGGACTTACTTTATGTTAAATTGTAATTATTAGTTCTTAATAAACCCCATTTTACCTTCGAAACAAAGATATATGTGGAAACGTGCAAATTGGGAATTTAGATGAAACTTACTTAGTTTCTCGAACAAAATCATCAAAAAAATTGGTCCAATTCTCTTGAAGAAAACTTTAGAAAGAGAAGTAAAGAGGTGTTCAATTTTTATCTAAAAACAACAATTGAACCATCAGCATAAAACCATAAACCAAAAAGGGGAAACCAATTGAAACTTGGTTGATCTAGATTGATTTGGTACCTTTTGTAGCCGAGAACAATCCCCCTCTCGTAGAGTATAAATGGATGCGCTGAAATAGTCTGAGAAGGAAATATCAAAACCAAAAGATAAAAACGTTTGAAAAATTATTAGTGTTCAAATTTCCAAGACAGGAAATTGAGGCGCTGATAAGGAAAGAGAATCGTTAATAATTCTTCTCACTACGAAGAAAAAACTTACAGATAAAACAACTACAAAAGATAGCAACTACAAACTCACCACGAAGAACTTTCGATCGATCAAAGGTCTAACCTTCTTTCCTCCAAAGATGATCTCCTAAAAATGTTCCAAATTTTTTATGAGTGAGGGAGATTCAAAGAATCAATGAGATGTAGAGAGAGGTGTATTTTGATATCTTGTACTGGTTTGTAAAACTTGTTTTTTGTCAAAAACGTGCTTACGTGGCACAACAGGAATGATCAGAAATGCTGACATGGCGGAACGGGAATCCATTCTACAAAAGCGTCTCCAATTATATATTTATATAGATTTATTTTGTTTTATATATTTTGCATCCATTAAAGGAACTAGTTCTCCAATTGGATTAGAATTAGGGTTTCTAATTTGATTGCCCCTTGTGTTCCATAAAAGGAGACCGGGTTTTATTAGTTCTTTAGGTTTACTTGAGTTTATGAATTCATGGAGTTAGATTTCTAATTTAATAAAGAAAATGTTTTGTTAAATTTGATGTATTAATTGTTAGAGTTTAGCCAAGTAAAGGCTTCCGCCGACTTGTCCTATCAGATTATGCGAGTAATAAATGTGTAATCATTATTTAAGGCGACTTAAATTGCATTTTACTATTTTTATTCTATGTTTATTTGTAGTTTCTATTTTATCAACTTCTCAAATCACGCTTAATTAAGATAAGCCATCCTTAATTGCAGTTAAGATGTGATTGTTAGATTAAATTTGATGGGGTTATCTGCTTATTCGCTACAATCCTAGAGAATGCTTGATATTAGGGTTGGGGATTGGTATGCGAAGACGAAGAGTCTTGTATTATTAATTTTCCCCAAGATACCTATGATGAAATCATCTAATAAAATACGAAAGCTAAGATTTTCTTTTGGAATGTAATCCAAAAGCCAAGAAGGTTATAAAACTATGCTTTGCAACATAGAGATTTGATGAAGAATGTGGGTTCCAATTTTGGTATGACAAAGTTTAGAATGATACATGCTGAAATTTGTTGAGTTATGGATTGTATTGCTCTTCCCAGATTTGTTAAGTTGTAGGGATATGTAGGTTTTGGTGATATATGGCTTTGTCAACATTAGGTTGATCAATTTAATGTAGTTTGTATCTGGAATTGGAACTTAGGGTTGATCAACATTATCATGAAATGTATATTGTTACATCTCTGAATTTGGTTTGGTATTTCCAGTTTGCTTTTAGGATTCTTAGAGTCTGTAGGATTTATTTCGAAGATCAAACTTCATCTCCGTTGATCAAACCTTATTCACATCTGCAATTATTATTTTCTTAACTTAAAAGTTGAAGACTACTGAAGAGGGTAAAAGTAGGGAAGTTGTGAATATACAATATCCACGGGCCACAGTGTTATGGATTGGAAAGGGTAAAAGTGGGAAGTGTGGATATAGTCAGTGCTATATATTTGAAGGGTAAATGTGAGAAATTGTGGATGTATTTACGGCGTTAATATAAGTAAGTCCGTATATATTTTGTGTTCTCATTTTAACTATGTATTTGATGATCATAATGTATTGGTGTTGGGAGTGAATAGGTAGACATTTTTTGCTTCATATATGGTAAGATAACTGTAAAACATGGACGAGAGAGAGCTAATGATGTTTTTGTGGGGCGATATCCGGACATAAATAAGACTGCAGAAGTGTGTAGCTTAGAGGTTGCAATATATCCAGGCGCTATCCATACATTGGAGGGAGGAAGCAAAGCATACTCTTTCATTGTATTTTGCTACTATGACATACATTGAACCAAAGCCAATTCCATTGTCAGAATTAAACCAATGATTCTCAATTTCAAGTTCTTCTATTGGCTGTCCTTTTTTTTTTTGCAAGCTAAGCTGGGGTTAGGCAGACCCCATGACTAGATATATTCCATCAACCAAGCAGTTACATCTTATAGTGAAAAATACCCTGGTACCTCATCTAATAATATAGTCAATCTGAGAGGAAATGATCCAGGTTCCATCACTATTTCACCTATTACATCATGGTAAGAGGCAAGAAAATCTGCACTCTCTATATTCGTGTCCTATCTCAAAATAGTCAAGTAAAGAGATCATTCTATTTATGTTCTTCATCATGCTTCTGCACTTCGAGGGAGGCTTTACTCCATTTCTGATGTAATCAACCATAAGAGTTGAATCCGTAGCAACTCTCATCTTCTTCTTTCCTCTTTCCACTGCAATGGTCAGACTTGTACTTATAGCTTTCATCTAATGCTGTGTAATGGTTGTGGCATGTTCTTTTTCCTGCATAAGCCTATTCACACACTTCTCTGAAGTCTCATGATGTGTAATGGTTTTGGCTGTATTGGCATTGTTTTTTTGTTTTGTTTTTTCAATTTTGAGGTTTATTGCGAGTTGACAATTTCGGGGTTATTTATGAATTGATAATTTCAGGTTTATTATATTAACTATATTGGAGTTATTATTTTTTAAAGATTTCGGGTTTGTTATAGATTGACAATTTCATTTTCGGGTTTATTATGTATTGACAATTTGACATTTATATTTTAAACTCATGGATAACCTCACATATAAACAGGTGTGTTACAAAAGATATGAATCCAAAATTGTGGAGGGTCGTATGCCTACTCGCTTTAAGGCTGCTACTTCAGAAGATAAAAACTAGCCCGAGAAGAGGTGATTTTAGTGAAACTTCCTCGGATTCTGATTTCGCTGCGCCCGAAACCGAGAGACTAAGGTTAAGCTTAAGACTATTTGTGATGATGCCTTAGATCGTGATGCTACTCCTCAGGAAGGCAAATCCTCAGATTCTGTTAGTAGTACTGTTCGAAGTAGGTGTAGAAATAAATAACATGAGAAAGTTTATTCACTCTTAAGTTTATAATAAATTACAACTTAGCCTCATTTATATAACAGGGGCTCTCTAAGCTACTTCTATTCTTACCCAATGTGGGACTAAAGTAGATGTGTAGTTACACACATACACTCCAACACTCTCCCTCACGTTGATACGAATATAATATGTTTGTATCAAGATGGATAACAATAAGAAAACAAAATAAATAATCCCTCATAAAAATACAATCACTCCCTCACTGATAAAAAAAATTAAGGCTCCTCCTAAAACATATAAAACTTCTTCTAGACAATCCTTTTACAGCAGTAGAAAGACTTCAAAACTCCACATATCTCTTGTGAAATTGGCGGCATTCCGACTTGCCATTTTTCCCACACGTACTTATGAAATCGGCGGCACTAACCGACTTGCCAGTTTTCCCACTCGAGGGTATGCAAATATCTTGAAGAGACATTGAGGCAAAATAATTAGTCGATGAAGATGATCACTCGAGGTTATGTTGATGAGAGATAATTATTTGAGGAAAAAGATATCTACCGAAGGAAATAAACAATTCACTCGAGAACAAAAAAATTCACTCGTGGAAGAGAAAATCACTCGAGGGAACGAAACCAATAACTCATGATCGAGGTGGAAGGTAGTCTAACATCTTCATCCGGTCCATAGAGAGAGAGAAAAACTCATGACTGAGGTAGAAGGTTAGTCTAATAACATCTTCATTCGATCTAAAGAGAGAAAATAGCATCTCGCGATAGGAAACAATAGAAAAGATATAAAGATAGTCACTAGAGGAAAATATAATCACTCTAGGATAGAATCACTCGAGGAAAAAATCAAAAAACTTAAGATCGAGGTGGAATTTGTCTAACATCTTCATCCGATCCAAAGAGAGAGAAAACTCATAACCAATGTGGAGGGTTAGTTTAATAATATCTTCATCCGATCTAAAGAGAGAAAATCGCATCTCGCGACAGAAGATAGTGGGAAATTTCACATCTTGATTTTGTAACTTGTACTTGTGAATTTGGCGGAAGAGACAAGATAATCACTAAAGCAAAAGATGATCACTCTAGGAAATAAATACTCGAGGAGAGGAAAAATCACTCGAGAAAAGAAACAAACTCATGATCGAGGTGGAAGGTTACTTAACAACTTCATCCGATCCAATGGGAGAAAATCGCATCTCGTGACGGGAACCGAAAAAGAAAACGCATTTCACAAAAACAAGAGAAAATAATCAAGTACTTCATCTTCTCCAAGAGGAGATTAGACATATAGAAGCTCCATTAGAAATCAAAGATTGTAGCAAGAAGAATTCAGTCTTCACTCCTTGGGTAGCACCTAAAAGAAACACAAGCCAAGAACAGCTATAGATCTGAGTCTTCATAATACTATATCAGCTAGTGGTCCCACCAAAACACCAAATTAATCACAGAGAATGGGTATAAAGAAGCAACTGTTGAATCACGATTTCTTTTTTTTTCCTCCTAGTAATCCGACTAGTAATCCGACGACGGCAACAGCCGCCGCCGGCGGAAGCAAGGAACCGTTACACTGTCTTCAAGAACGCAACCGCTCTGATACCATGTAGAAATAAATAACAAAAGAAAGTTTATTCACTCTTAAGTTTATAATAGATTACAACTTAGCCTCCTTTATATACCTTTATATAATAGGGACTCTCTAAGCTACTTCTATTCCTACCCAATGTGGGACTAAAGTAGATATGTGTAGTTACACACATACACTCCAACAGTAGGAAACGAAAACGAAAAGTTATGGAGGACCCAAGAGATATAATTGGCAACCTTTTAGAGGTGAACATGAAGCAAGTTAGGCATGAGCACACGGATTGAAAGGAGCGAGTATCATTGAAGAAGTCTTTTATACCAGAAGCAAATACAGTTCCAAGATATGATGAATTTGGGGGATTTGAAGGTTGATACTACTTGTGACGATGCTCTAAATCATGATGCTACACCCCATGATCCCTATTTAAGTGGTGGCCATATTGGGAAATCTTCAAATTCTGTTAATAGTACTTTTCAAAGTGGAAAGGGGAAGCGAAAAACTGCTGAGGACCTGGCAGATAGCATCGGCAATCTTATAGAGGTGATCATGGGGCAAGTTTGGCAGGAGCAAAAGGATCGAGAGGAGCGAATAGCTTTAATACAAGAAGCAAATAAAGCTGTGCAAGATATGGTGACTCTCGGGTATTTGGAGGTTCATCTCATGGTTTCAGCTATGGACGTTCCCCGTGATTTCCCAGGATGTATTGATGTATTCATGTTGCTGGACACATATGAGAGTAAATTGCTTTACCTCAAGGGGATGCTTAACCGGGGGAAATGACGACTCTTTAAACTTTGATTTGCTTATGTTTTCTTTTTAATTTGAGATAACGACATGTTAAATGACTACTCTTATGTTGTCAACTATATGTTGCTTATGTTCTCGACTTTCTTTTATAGTAATTTATGTTGCTTGTGATTCTCTTATTTGTTTTATTGTCCTTATTCAGCTCAATTATATTTGTCAAAATGTAAATGAGCACCCACATCGGATATGTTGTGTTGAGGCCCTAATGTTGTTTCATATGATTTAAGTATAAAGCAAAAGGATAATGACATAATGTTATGTAATTTTCTTGTAATGAAACTCTAGAAAGTTATCGATAATCTAAAAAGTAGGAAATGTACAGAAATTGTGATAAACGAGTCTTGCTAGGGACACCGTAAGTAGCGTTCACAGATCATTTTTAGCAGTGCGAGATGCAAAATATATTGTCCTAGAACTAGGTTTGCACCGTGCATGAAACACCCATAGTAATTTGCATAAAAATGGGTACATTTTTTCCTTTTGGATTTAAGGAGGGATTTCTATTTTCTACGTGCATGTGCAGAGAATATCTGGCCCTGATTTCAGGTCAGTAGAAATGGGAAGTGAAAGGATACTTCATTTGCCTTTCTCTCTTTGATATAGTATTATTATCCCAGTTCTAGGTGTAAACTACTGTAGTTATTGAACTGAAGTCTCCAATTGCTAGAATTGCATATTTAATCTGAGTTTTGATTCTAAGCCATCTCTTATATACATATGTAGTCAAAACTAATATTTAATTTAATTTAATAGGGATTCTAAACTTTTATCATCGACAGATTTAGAACTACAGATAGAAATTTAAAGGCAATATTTTGCATAAGTCCTAACGGTGGATTCAGGACTTGGAAATAAATACCTGACTCTAGCACCTTAATGTACTATGATTCAAAGCCAGGTATCTCCAACAAAGCTGGATGTTCTGTCTTATATGATCGGATAACGCAAGGCGTCCAATGAATTGCTCATGAGATGTTTTCTTTTTCTTGCGGATCGGTCTACAGTCAATTTTACTTGGTCTTGTTCTATGTACCATGGAATTATTAAATTTGCATTGTCAGTTATTCTATTCTCTTGTACCACTGGGCATTGATTGAAAAATAAATTAGTTGTGTGAACATAATACAAGCCTTAATTTCTTGACAATGAACTCTAATAGAAACTTTTTTGTTTGAAGGTTTAGATTCTGCAAGTGAAGGTCGCGGAATTGATAGACATCCATGCAAGTTAAGTTGTAGGTGAAGAGCATGGCGGGGACAATTACCATTACTGAATACTTTCCAAGGTATGTCTTACTATCTCTGAATGATTTAATATCTCATGCATACCTTTCTATAAAACATTCACCATGTTCCAAGATTCTGGTATTTAAGTTTTTTTTGTAAAACAACTGAAGAACCGTGTCGAAATCAAGAACTAAATTTCTTTGAAAGAAACATCATTAGTTAATGTAAACATTTTTAGCATAAGTTCCTCGTGTACTGTGAAAGCTTAAACAAGGTTATAATTATATGTTGGGGGACATAACACACAAAAAGACATGATATATAGATAGAGTCCGTCAAACTTTGAAATACATAATGGTGCGCCCAGTTTTTATATTTGACGAAATACGTCTCAATGGAAAGAGATTCTAGATTTGGTTGTGATTTCCTTAAAATCCCTTGGAGGCATTTTATGCTCTATATATAGGAAGTAGGAACTAAAAGATACCAAATTTGAAGAAAAAAAACAGTAGAGATTAAATCACTCTGTAGGAAAATGAGACTAACAAACTAAAATGTGGATTGATGATGTTATTGAGGGAATAGTTACATTATGCTAACGTATTTGCTCGGCTTATATTAAAAATATTTTGAGCTTGGTTGGGCTGTATAAGAGTCCAACAGAGTGTCTAATATCCATAAAAACCTCGACTGAGCCATTGACTTGTACTTGTAGTAATACACTGTAAGTTTGAACTTACAGCTTGCAAAAGAAAGGTCCATCCCATGTTAATCAAGTAAAGCTCCACCCTACGCTAATCAATTAGTTTACTAATTAAGCAGTCATGAGAAAGAGGGAACAAGCATTCAGACTATATAAATATTGAGGTACAAACACTCGCATAATAACAATTTTCGCATTAGTGTTTTGAGGTCTCAATCCTATAAGAAAAAACCTGAAACCGTATTCATAGGAAGAGGATGCACTATGCAAGACATCAAGAGGATCATACACATCCACGCTAAAACATGAGTAGCGTGGTATCTTTCCAAATACAAAAATGTGTTTATGTATCAATTATTTGTTCCATCGCCATACCCCAAACTTCACTGATTAATATCTCAAATTAAAATAATGAAATTGGGGTTTACCGGTGGAGAAATCCCTAGATTCATCCAGCAAATAACCAAGCCTACGTAAAATCTGAAATTTAGCTCGATTTCTACTATTACACACAAACGAGTAATAGGAAATAATGTAATAGCAAAAGCACAAATGATTAATATATCCAACTCCAACCGCTTCAGTAGTATATTAATATCTTAGAAGCCTGAGTCAACACTGATTAGAGTTTAAAATCTCTCAAATAGAACTAGAAATAGAAAAGCATTGATTACACAAACCATTCGTCCACTCCAAGCTGTAGCTCTCCACAAAAAATCGTCTAAATCTCAACAGCTACAACGCTGGCTCTAAATTTGTTAAATTAGGAGTGTGAGCAAACCAGGGCCACCAAAAACGGCTAATTCAGTATACTAAAACAGAGAGCAATCAGGCAAATATAGAGCAAAGATTGCATATTGGCAGAATGTGACATTATATAAGGATAACAAACATGAATATTAAATTGCACACACAAACACACGCTAGAAGCCTAGAACACAAGTATCAGGGTTTTCTTCCCCAAGTTTTTAGTCCGGTAAAAGATCTTTACGAAACTAAGCAAAAAAATCTTTACAAAACAAAGAAAAATAAATTTTTGTTACAGTACTTACTATTAAGGCCAAAACTTAAGGTTGAAGCTCTGAAAAACATATTCTCTTTATCAACTGTTTAAGTACATATGTTATTCTTCGACTAAAATAAATAATATACACTTACCATGTTATACGCGTTTGCTGAGACGTTAAGGCATTGATTTGTAGACTATTTCCACATTCCTAGACGCACATTCATAGTTGGTGATCACCCATGAGATAAACTCCGTTATGTTATAACTTGGCAAAGATAAAAACTGCGGTGGTATAACAATAACTGTATGTAAAGCCGTTGAACCTTTTAGCAAGAATCTAAGAAGATACAGTTCATTGTGCGTTCCTATAAAGCCCTCAATTTTGACCTTCTTCAGAGCACAACACATCCTCTGTGGGAAGCGATATCGAGTTAATACATGCCTAATCGAGAAAATATTTATAAGTTGATTAGTTGAAACTACTGAAGCAAATAATTCAGAACATAATCATGGATCTTAACTATGATATAAAAGCCTAGGCTCCAATTCACTGATACTGTCAATGCAAACTCTTATCCACCTGTCTAGGACGCAGATCGAAGACTACTCACATGTCTAGTGCTGGTAGTGTGATGGGTCGACCCATGTATTATGAGGAAAATACGTCTTTTATGGAACATGCATTACCCAACAATGGTTATTTTCAGAAAAGTGCACACTGTACCATATAATAGCTTATCAACATGAACCCCTAAAGTGCACTGACCCATCTAAGTGGTTGTTTAACACCCCATAACAGTCTCTGGTCTCTCATTGTATATAGACGTTAGGCGCCAGGCTCTCTCTATCCCCTCTTTGACGTTAAATTAGTCTCCTTTTATGTTATTGATTTATTATAGTTTTGAGTTTGGGGGAACTAATAGGTTTGAGTTTATAGAGTCAATAAAAGGCCTCCCTAGCCTCCAACCTTCTAAGTCTAACCTCTTGTTTTAGTTTTATGTGAGTTCAATTAATGGAATAACTGAATAATAAGTTCTTTAATAACACAAGTGTCTAAAAAAGGGTTAAACTCTTAAGTAATCTCTCTCTGGCGTTAACTTTGATTTTTTTCCACATTCGAGTTGGTATCAAATTTTCTATATTTTCAGCCATTATATTAAACAGTCTCTTGCTTAAGAACCTGTACTAACTTTGTGGTTTATAAAGGGAGTAATTTCAACTTGCATCTTTGGATGCAGGGTACATCAAGATTTTATGGCGTACCTAAAAATCAATATAGATCAATAACCAAAAAATACAGCATGTGTACTTACATCTTCAGGACTGGTGATATCAGTTTGGATGGAAAGAGATTCTACATTTGGTGAACTTATTAGCAATGACAATGCACCTGCGAGGTCACATCCTTCCAAGCTCGTCTTCAATGTCAAATGGAAGGTTTACCAGTTGTGCTGGAAGCTCGTAGATCATATAATTGTTCGAGGTAAGTTCCTTTATACATGATATGTATGTGCTAGTACTTATCGGCTCCAAGCAAAAGTAAGAGCTAAGCATGGATTCTAAATTCAAATATAAGTATGTATTAGAAGAAGACAGACAAATTCTGAAAAAAAAAATAGCAGAGAGTTATACCTTGAGGAAATAGTGACATACTGTTAAGATCTTCGCTTTCTTAATACTTAATAGAATATCAGTGATGTCTGTTGTGTACTGGAACCGTCTTGCATATGAAAATCCAGTACAACCTCAACTTCATCATCTGCCTCTCTTAGTTGAAGAGATAGCACTATTCCAAAGTACTCGAAATGCTGAAGCCTTGGGGCCAAAATCTCTATCTTGTACTGGAATGGCGTTGATTCTCTTACAATCAATCTCTCCAATCTCAAATTCTCAGAACATACTTGAATATTGTTGAATAATATACTGTCGATTATACTAAAGTTCTTGAGAAAAGGACAGTTGGTTATATAATTTTCGAAGAAACTTTTAGGGGCAACCACGTTTGTTAAGGTCAAACTAGTAATCCCCAGAAAACACTGAAACTGGAAATGTTCGAAGCCGCAGTATGTCAAGCTTAATACCTTCAAATCTTTGCACTCGAAGATTGAATACGGGACTTGATAAAAAGAATGACTTTCTTTTCCGGGCCTAATGTCTCCATTGAGCGGTTCATAAAGAAGTCTAATTTGAGTTCCTTAACGTTCATTAATACACCATAATTAATCCATATTTGAACTTTATCATAATACTCACTTCTGTAAGCAATCTGAAGACTGAAGCTCTCTGGCTGGACAAAACGTGGTATAATCCTGTTGACTGAGGACATGAATTCGCTTCTTGCCATTTTGCTCCATCATCAGGTATATCCCATCTGACCTTAGCAAATGTCGATTCTGTATTTTGGAGGTCATAAAACGTTTTTGATCGAATTCTAGGGCTTTGCAGTAAACCCAATGGTTCACCCATTCCCTTGTCAGTGAACAGACCCTCACTGCTCCCAGTAGTGGCAAAAAAGAGATTATGAGAATTATCAAATACTCTGGCAGGTCGGGTTATGCATGCATTATTCGGAGAAAAGGATGGAAGTTGGGGACTGCAAAGATTGAGAGTGCGACAGTGAGAGCAAAGACTGGTTTCCTAATGTAAAGGGGATGGTCATTGTAAAATCCGTTATATTGTAGATTTCGTGTATCTTTTCCTGATTCATGTTCCTTCCAATTCTCTAAAATGAGGACCAAAGAGTCCCAAATAATTAAAGATTAATCTATTTTAAATTTTTTAAGATCTTTCTTACTACTTTGAGGAATATCTTTCAAGTTAATGTTCGTGAAGATACTAATTAATTTTAACCTTATCTGGTATTATTTCACTTCTCTGGCTAGTTTAACCGCAGACTCTGGGCTCTTTGTATATGGTGTAGTATCATGGACACATAACATTTATTGAGTATCTTTGGACAGTAATGAAAGATGAAAATTGTCATGCAAGATTGCTTGACTTATTTTCTTGTAACCCTGTTAATGCTGTATTGTTATGAAACTTGGAACTTTCAAAACCGGATCTCCAAGAAATTATTTTGAGAGTGTAGTAGTGAAGCCCTCTCATGGATTCGAGAGATTCGTACCGGAAAAAAAATGTCATCTCCTTTAAAGCGTGTAGTACATTTGTTAAGGAATCCTATTGCCAAAACAAACATGAGACATGGCCTCTATAATTGACTCTCATTCTGTATACATCTCCAAAAATAAAAAAACTCAGAACCAAAAAAACTTGTAAACTTGGCGCTTTTGTTATGTACAAGAGGACCGCCTGTAAACGTATCACTTTCTTTTACTCTAGAAGTCAATGATGGGTTCTCCAATCGTTAGATTTCTCTTGACTGTCCACGGCAAGTTAAAGATTTTGGCTGTGATGAACTTGAAGATCTTATTCACGTTGATGTTGTACGTCGAACTTGAAAAAAAGAGTGTTGCTTTCATTGCTTGTGCATATGCTCTCGCCTGTTGTAATTATTCATTTATCAGTAGCCTAACAGGGACTTAGTGACAGTGTCTAAGCATCATTGTCTTTAAATCAACTTTAACATAGATAAAATCTTGGCAATCCTTTTCAATGTTTTCACCAAAATATAGAATCATATCTTCTCACTTTCATGATATAGTTTTTGATTTTTAAATGCGTTATTTTGTTTCAAAAATTAAAGGCGATTTACCTAATAAATTTACCTGTACATAGAACATACATTGTCACTTTAATAATTACTTTTGTGAATTTAATATATCGATTTACAAAGCAAAAAAGAAGAAGAGAGATCAACCTAATCAACTTACTTGAATTATGATTGTCCATTGCATGGCTAGCGGAAGGCAAATAAAATCATCGAACTTGGTTCCGATCAATATCGGAATTGCTGTCTACACGGTATAATGTATTTTTAGACCATATTTGACTAATTGAATGAAAAATTAACTCGTAAACTAAAATTTTCTAATTAAGTGTACCTTGTTCCATTTCCTTGCTTGTTGATACCATCCGATAACACTGCATTCATAAAAGAAATAAAATGCAAATTAGCTTAGAATTGTTATTTATAATTTGACCATCGCGGGTTAGGGAGAACGAACCTGTTTAATGTACTTCTACTAGTAAGATCAAACATAATCAATATAGCGGATGCATCTTTGCACGCAATTGGAATTTGATCTCGAGCTTTATGGTCACCTATATATTTTCATACACAAACAAAACATTCAAGTATAAACTCAACTAAAATAGACTAGTTTACGGATAATAAATCAATATAATTAAGTACCTCCGACGTCCCAAATACTATAAGCAATCCGAGCACCTTGAACAAACGATATTTTTTCCACCAAATTCAATCCTCCCATCTCTAAACATCTCTTCTCTGGCTCATCTCCAACATACTTAATCTTCAAATTCAAAATTAAAAATGGTAAAAAAAAAAAAAGACCCAACAAACTTAAGTACATGTTATTGCACACCCGAAAATATAGAAAAAATGTATCATAGAAGTTTTAATTATAAACTTACCATAAAACTTGTTT
Source organism: Kingdonia uniflora (assembly GCA_014058105.1). Classification (NCBI taxonomy): domain Eukaryota; kingdom Viridiplantae; phylum Streptophyta; class Magnoliopsida; order Ranunculales; family Circaeasteraceae; genus Kingdonia; species Kingdonia uniflora. The sequence goes on from JACGCM010000146.1 coordinate 487,234, forward strand.
TTCCAATATGACAATCGCCCAAAAGACTAATCTTAAGAGCTACCAAATCGGATTCCGTTTCGTACCCATTACTAGACATCGACATAGGATCATATGCTAACACAGTTTCGGTAATTCTCATGGAGCGCGAAGATGGGAAACGTGGTATTCTACGGTATCGAATATGTTTTCCAGTAGAGCACATAATGATCTTGTCCCAAAAGAAGCGAAAGAAACGTCGCAAGAAGGCCATTCTTTCATCAATACACCATTTAACGTCGAAGCCAACAAGTTTACGAGAGAGCTGAGTCATGTTTTTATGGCCTTAGGAGATGTTTTAGCCATGAAAATACATGCTCTCGAGAGAAAGAGAGGCCTTTGGTGAGAAATGAAGAGAGGACTTTAGTTTTGGGGGACGGTTGACCGTTTTTAAGAGACTGCCGAAACAGTCCAAATTGCCGGCTTCTTGTCAACCACGTACACCTAGTATTTGAAAGGGTATTTTTGTCATTTTAATATTCTAAAAGTTTAATTAATTATGGGCAAAAATACTGGGTCGGGTTCTACAACATTTGTATATGTTTTTAAGGGTACCCCCATATCTTTTTGTTGTTGGTAGGGTTTTATGTTAAATGTTCATTTTCTCGATTGAACAACAACAATGGTTGAACTGGGTCCAACCATATCGAACGAACTAGTCTATAAATTGGTTATATCACAGCTAAAATATAGCTGTGGATGGTCTACTAGGACGAAGCGTAAGCGAAGGGGCCTCAAAGCACAGTTCTTACATTATTATTATTTTCTTATATCTTGGTTTGCTTAAAATTTACCCACGTTAATATTTTGGTGTTTGGATCCCTAGAGCAAACCCGACCCGACTTGTAATATGGCCAAGGATTTATAAGGATAATTTAGTTATTTTATTTCAAACTTGTGACTGTGAGAGAGAGTATTTTTGGACGGTTAGTTTGTCGACATACACAGAGCACAAGCATCTCGTGAGGACCGCAATCAAATATGATGCTCTTAGTACAACCACAATAACCTCCATGTAGCATGTACTCATTTAACTAAATTACATCCTCAATCACAATATAATTTCTTCTTGTCATCACGCCATCCACCTAATCAAAGTTAAGACTATGTTACGGTTCGATCGATTGATGTATTTCTAGATCAATGGTTAAAATAGGTACAATTGTCGTCTACTGAGTGGACGACATAAAGCGGAGAATAAAGGGGAAAAGTTGCAAGAATATCATGAGGATGAGTTGGAGTTAAGAGTATATATAATATCAAGTTGAGTCGAATAGTAGCATGATCATGATCTATCATCCATGAGACCTTTGTTGTTAGTGTCAACCTTTGAGTACATGTCCCTTGTGCCCATATTGAGGAATATTACGCGCTTCAAGCTGACTTTTTATTGTTTACAAATTTAATAGCAGATCAAATTCGGATTGTAGCCCTTAAAATTTAGGTTTATGACAATATAAAGAGCCATTTGAGCATAAAAGGATTTTTATTTTCATTTTGGGAACATTAAAGGATTTAAAAAGTCATCAATTCCATAAAGCACATTAATAATTAGTAGGTCTAGTGAGTGCGAAAGATTGGGAACTGTTACCTTTTGGTTTTTCAAGTACTATCCCTACCAACTCAGTAAGCCTCACTTTGGTATGCAAACATTATATTGCAAATTGTCCCAACTTAAGCACCTCTCACATGCGAATGCTTGGTTACTCTAACTGGTATCTCTTCTTCTTCTTGTCTGATGGCTGATTCAGACGAAACACATCTAATATAGGACTATCATATTATGCATCTCTGTGAAAATATGTTTGAAGGTGTTACGTGGTGATGTTTACTTAAAAGAAAAAGGGGTATAACCTATCAAAAAAGTCTAAGATTTGGTATTAAATCACTCCAACAAGACATGTTAACCATTAGGTGAGTCATGAGTGGAGGAGGGGTCCAAAAACTGGTGGAGAGAGTCATAGTCAAGAACCACTCAACCAACTAGTTATTAGACAATAATATTTGAAAGGTGGAATTGGTACCAAACTTAAAATGAGTATTTTTGTTTCCTAAACAAGTAATCACACTCTTTGCTCGACTAGGTGATGGCTATTTAGGGGTCAGGTCATTCTTATTGAATATTTTGCCATTACACGGTACGTTGGTACTCGAATGATTGTGAGATGAAACCAAACGTGTAAACAAGTCATCCATCCTCATAGTAGGTAATGATATTTCAAGAACGATAAGGATGTTTGAGGTCATTTTCACACCAAGACATTGTTAGGTTGCTATGTTTTTTAATCTACAATACCGACCATATATCAAAATGTGAACTTGCAGCCCCGGATACATCTAGTGAAAAGAAGAAAAAAATCAAATGTGAACTTGCATTTTAGATGAGAAGAGCTTGGGCCTTCAGGAAATTAAAGAATGGACTTGGAATATTTTATATTTTTTTTTCTTTATGACTTTGTGGTGATCCAGGTTCATAATTTATCATTATTTGCCTGACTAATCCAAGGGACACATGAGAATCCTATCTACTCACATGGAGGCCCGGCCATGAGGGTGTGACTGCACAGGGCGGTAGAAAAAATACCCAAAAATATAAATAAAAATTGCCTTAGCCCAAACAAAAAAAAAACTTTTATATTAAACCCAACCCACCCACTTTAGATTCGACCACAAAACCAAACCCATTATACAATGCCCACAAACCAAATACCAAACTTATCGAAACAAAACAAAGCCTTGTTCTAGAAGAAGAAAAAATCTTTAAACTAAAAAAAAAATCAAGTAAAAAAGGCCCAAATTTTTTCCCAATTTTTTTCTTTGCACACGGACGTATAAAAGCCAGGGCCAACCCTGCTCGCAGCTTGGTAAAGATAAATCCTGGCCTCGAGCCGGCTGTAAATTGAACTCAGGACCTCGATTCTTAAAGCATGGTTCCAAACAACTACACCAACCCCCTGGTTAAATGGACTTGGGGATATTGTATAATTTATTGCTGGTAAAATACATTTGTAGCACAACCTAAAATAAACATGATGTGTACACCATAGAGAAACACGACCAAAAATAGTGAAGTTAAGAAGTTGTAATATACGATATGATACTTGTAGAAATTTTCATCGCACATTAATATCATTTATTTTCTCATTAAAATGTCAAAAAATGATCTCGATATTGCATAATGTTGTGTGTCCAAAATTATCGGAAATCTCCCCAAGCCTTCTCATTCTTTTTAAACTTTGGCTCTGTCGTTATTCCTCCAAAATTTATATACAATGTGAACACATGCAAACTTTATTAATACTTTTAGCCCTCCAAGAAAAATTACAGATTATAAAAAAAAAATTAATGGTGGTGGAGGATGACCGTTCTTCACTGTGAAATTGTACCTAAAAGTAATAAGTAATAACTCCAGGAGCAAGTAAATATATCTGTCACAAAATTAAATTTGATCAGTTGGCAGATGAACTCCTCATTTATTATTTTTACTCCTCCCTCTATCTATCTACAACTCTGTATATATAACTCACTTCTGGAGTTCATCACTACTACTACCTTTCACTCTTTAATGGAGATCCTCGACGCTCTCATTATCTCATTCGCCGCTCTCCTCGCCTATTTGTGGTGGCGATCATGGTCCGTCACGGGCGGTGGATCCAAGAACCTCCCTCCAGGACCACCTGGATGGCCTATTGTTGGAAACCTCCTCCAAGTCGTCCTCCAACGTCGTCCATTCATGTACATTGTACGTGATTTACGTACAAAATATGGTCCGATCTTTACCATGCAAATGGGGCAGCGCACATTGATTATTGTCACCAGTTCGGAACTTATTCATGAAGCATTAGTCCAAAAGGGCCCGATGTTTGCGAGTAGGCCCGCGGAGTCCCCGACGCGATTGTTGTTTAGTGTTGGGAAATGCACTATTAACTCGGCGGAGTACGGTCCGCTTTGGCGTGCGTTGAGAAGGAATTTTGTGACGGAGTTGATAAACCCCGCGAGGATTAGGCAATGTAGTTGGATACGTGAGTGGGCGATTGATAATCACTTGACGAGAATAAGGAAGGAGTCGAAGGAGACCGGAGCGGTGGAGGTCATGAGTAATTGTAGGCTAACCGTTTGTAGTATTTTGGTTTGCATTTGTTTCGGCGCGCGAATATCCGAGGCTCATATTAAAGAGATCGAAGCGGTTTTAAAAGATGTCATGTTGATGACCACTCCAAAACTACCCGATTTCTTGCCGGTATTCACTCCGTTGTTCCGAAAACAACTAAAAGAAGCGACCGAGCTGAGGAGGAGACAAATGGAATGTTTAGTTCCCCTAGTGAGAGCGCGAAGGGCTGCCGTTAAAGGAAAACAGGTCCAAAACCCTAACCCTAACTCTAGGTCAGACAATGTGGCACATTCTGACCTAGAGATGTTGAGTCCGATTGGGGCAGCGTACATCGACTCGTTATTTGGCCTAGAACTACCGGCTGTGGCCGGTAGGAAGCGCCTCGGGGAGGAAGAGCTAGTGGCATTGTGCTCTGAAGTCATGAACGCGGGCACGGACACTAGTGCGACCGCGCTAGAATGGGTTTTACTTCACTTGGTCTTGGACCAAGACATCCAAGAAAAATTGTACAAGGAAATTATTGATACCGTAGGCGAAAAAGGCGTTATAATGGAAGAACATGTTGAAAAGATGACATACTTGGGTGCAATAGTGAAAGAAACATTCCGGAGACACCCACCGAGCCATTTCGTGTTATCACACGCAGCCACCAAGGAGACCGAGTTGGGTGGGTACACAGTCCCTGCAGACGCAAGCGTCGAGTTCTACACCGCGTGGGTAACCGAAGACCCAAGCGTTTGGAAAGATCCTAGCGAGTTTAGGCCGGAGCGGTTCTTGGAGGGAGATGGGGTTGACGTAGATGTCACCGGATCCCGAGGAGTTAAGATGATGCCGTTTGGTGCTGGACGGAGGATCTGTCCGGCCATGACTCTTGGAACTTTGCATGTGCACCTGTTGCTTGCTAAGATGGTGCAGGAGTTCAAGTGGGTCTCCGTTAACGGTGTACAGCCCGATCCGAGCGAGACTTTCGCCTTTACCGTGGTTATGAAGCACCCCCTTAGGGCTATGATCTTGCCTAGACGCCCTAATTAATTTACTATAATTTTCTAGTTTCTGTTTTATTATTATTGACAAAATAGTATATAAAATATTTATTAATTTTAATGATTTGTTATTTCTGTAAATGCTAAAATGGGAGACTCTATGTGACGGTCGGAAAGGAAAAAAAAAAAAAAAAAAAACATGTTCGCTATCGTTATGATCGTTAAAAGTAAAATATAAAAAATTTAATATTAGAAGCATAGAATGTTACACATATTTGCAATCTTTGTTGAGACCATGTCCAATATCTAGAGTTTTGATCAACCTAAATAGTTTTCATAGACAGTGATCACACTTTTATTTTGTTGTTTGAAAAAGGTAATTCTTTTTTTTATGACAAATGACTTCGATAATGGTCTCTCACCATTTTGACGCGTAAGCATTTGGTGTAGGCTCTCTATAGTTAAAATAAAGAAGATAAAATACTAAGAACCATGTTTTTAGCCTCCCGAGTTGGGTAGGTAGCCACATATGAGAGCATCTATCTAGTGTAGGCTCTCTATAGTTAAAATAAAAAGGAGAAAATGTTAAAATTTATAATTTTTAGCTTCTCCAAGTAGGTAGTTATTTTAGGTTTTGATAATGAGGAGAGAGAAAAAAATTGGGTAGCCTAGGAAACTATTATGTAGCCTAGGACAACATAGAGTAGTTTTTGGGGAGTAATTTTTTGACTTTTTCAAATATTACTTTCCAACTCGTCTTGCTAGCTATACTTTAGCTAGGCTACACCTGATGCCCTAATTGAACTAAGGCATTACTCTTTCTTCTTGGACCCGAAAAGAGAAATTTATAATTAAAGTCGTAAATACTACAAAGAAAGCGATGTAGCACGGAAATATGATGAGTGGTCGCTTTTCCACGACATTATGGACCACCAAACATCAATGGTTCAAAATGTGGTTCGTAGATGTCCTGAAAGAACAGCATATAAGTGATTGTTATTTTCTCAACATCATTAACTTCACGAATGATTAAGTATGATACCTTAAAACAATCTGTCTTAATCAAAACATGCATTTAACTGGAGAGCATTCTTCTCTCCTTTTTGCGTTCTCCCGTTCACACACACACAGATAGGCAAATTATGTATGCACAAGGTTCCATTTTATATTATTGAATGGCAAGGCTTAAATACCTAATGTGGGACTATATATTTCAACAGGTTAATCCTCACTATCCTTCCAAAAGGTGTAAAGTATAATAGTGATCCCTGAAATGCATTTGTATACTATAATGCTAATATTTGGCTCTTAAAATTGAAGCCTAAATTTTTTAATAAGAAAGTGAAAGATGGTTGTGAATTTAATGGTCATAAATAGTGAGATGGGAGAAGTAAGGTTTGGTTGGAAGTAGAAGAGGATAGCTGTAGAGTTAAAGAAGACCAGACCAAGTGGGAACCTTATGTGCCCTTCAATATAAGTCTCTTGTAGTTGTAATGTTTATCTCTGACTTGTGATCACTTGTAATGTTTCCTAGACAATATTTGCAGAGAAGATGGTTAGCAATTTGCAGACGATTTAAATGCATATCTGCCATAAAACATGCACAACATTAGTGTAAAAACTGGTACTCTAAACCTTGTGAGAAGAGTGGATTTTTATAAATACAAGTAGGAATGTAAGTTTTTTTTTTTCATTTGATATATCTCTGTAAAAAGCTTCTACATTTGTATGTTCTCATCTGACATTTTTGGTATATGTTGTGAAAAGAAGGATATGTATACTTGGAACATTAGCCTAAAGATAAAATTTATTTAAGAAACTGAGCTGGATTGTCCCTGATCATGTTTAGTATCACTTGGTTTCTTCTTGGGCTTCTTCTTTACCTCGTCTTCCTTCTTATCGACAAAATCGATTAAGTTCTTCAAACTAGCAGAGCGGCTAGGACGCCTAGAAGACGTAGCGGAACTTTCTAATACGACCTGGACGCTTTCCTCATCTGGCTTATACTTACGATACTGACGTATTACCCGTATAGAGAAAATAAGAAGGGCAATGAAGCATGCTATGCCGCATATGACGAAGAGGCCCCAAAAGCTTGTGAGATTAAGTTGGGTTGCATTCACTTCTTGATTTGCTTGTGTGGAACACTTAGTGCGGGATAACCATTTGTCATGGATTTTTTGCAAAGCGCCGTTCTCTGATAGTTGAAGTATGGCAGTTGAGAGGTCAACCGCTAGGGGGGAGTCACGTGGGAAAGCCTGCAAGGATTGAAGAAAATGAACTTGAGGATAGTGTCAGATAGAGAGTTGTTCTTATGTATAATGGGGAGATTTAGTACTTACGAATCCCCATCCGCTTTTCGTGAACTCCTGTCCCACAATCTTGAACTTGCATTTGGTATTGGACATGAAGAGTTCCACGTAAGGACGTTCATCAACGATGGCAGCAACCCCACCTTTAATTCTAGGTCCAAGCTCAAGTGCATTAATGTAGTCATCTTGACTTCGCAAAATGACAATTCTGGATTCTGCAATGTTGAGTTCCTCAATGAGATAGTTCCTTGCAAATGACCCTTCCTGAATCCCAATTTGTTCGTTACTTGCTATCAAGCTGTCTATCCCTTCTATACGTGAAGTGAGCTGCTGTACCGTGAGGATTGATGTCAAGCTAGCTGTGTAACTTGAATTGATAATTAATACTACGAAAAGCCATATTATCAGAACTAAACGTCCAAGCGTACTCGCCGTGTTCTCTTCTGCATTTGAAACCAACGGCCATGTACGTCAAAATGCTCAAGTTTAGACAGCCCAAAAAGTACACAGAAGTTCAAGAAAAGAGCTTTTGATGGTTCAAAAGATTAAAAAATAGAAGCATTTATGACTTACTGTGTGAGAAAAACATCGTTGAGAAACTAAACCTGCAAGAAAAATTGAAAATTCAGAACTGAGAAAATATCACGACGTATTAACAAGTTATCACGCCTAGTATAATGAAACTTCTCACCACCATAAGAATAGCTCTCAACAAGAAGCAGACAAATATGAGAGACTAATGGAATTCAATATAGTAAGAAACACAAGATTTGTCATATTGCAAAAAAAGATGGAGAGAATCAGAACGAATCAAATCCAATATCACAGCTAGACCCTGCCTCACACTTGAAATCAGAATTGAACGGGATATTAATTACTTCATTTTTTCCCCTTATAGTTCCAATCTAATCGTGGAGTAGATATTGAGTTTTCAAGCCCATTTAAAGGAAATTAATAACGTAAGATATTCATAAAGTTGGCTAATATGGCAATACTGTGAACTTATATAATTAATGCTCTATGGACCAAACCTTCGGGTACTACACTAGAACCCCGATAAATTAATACGTGATAAATTAATAATCGCGATTAAATAATATTTTTTGCCAGTCCCGACTTGGGCCAATGGACTACAAATTAATAAATTCACTATATTTATAAGATAATACATAATAAAAAACTCTTTAAAGGTTTCTATATGTCCCACTTATCATATAAATTAATGATTTGCTAATACTAAATACATATCACATGGACGAGGAGGCCTTAAAATATGTTTAAGTGTTGCTTATTTTTTCTTGAAATTGAAGTCGATTTGGATCTCATCTTTGATTTTTTGTAACGCGCTAAGAAGTTTTGATGTGGTGTTCTCGTATTGTAACAAGAAATTATTTAATGTCATTGTCTTTTTTAGAGCTTCTTTGTGGGAAACGGACTACAAAACAGAACTATCATCTTCAACGTCGTCATCTCGATAATTTCTTAGTTCATTAAATAAGAAAAATATTTTGGAAAAATAAGTAATACTTTGATAAATTAATAAGTTATTAAATAATCAATAAATTAATAAATTATTAATTTATCGATTAATTAAAACCCCGCTTAAATAATAGTTTCCTTTGTCCCAATGCTATTAATTTATAGGGGTTTTCCTGTATTAAGTAATAATAACACTGAGTTAGTCAACTCAAAGACAAGGGATCTTTTCTTGAATAACTAACAGCAGTCCATACTTTTGGTTAGTATGTATTACTCGATCATTTTATTTCTTTAGATAATCCTTTTAATTGCACTAATGCTATGTTCAAAATCACATGAAAGAGATTAATTGTGGTAGAAACGAAAGGGGAAGCCGGAAGGAGAATTAGTACAAGAGAGAAATACGATTTACGTTTCATAAAGTTGTGTGATTTCTTACAAATGTTGTGCAAATGAAACCACTTTATAAAGTTAACGAGGCCCGTATATTTGGAATATGCTTTTTAGGTTTCATTATGAACCAGTAACTTAAAGAGATTATTAACTCACCTTTCTATATTGAATTGGGATCAACAAGTTTTTACTATTATAGGGATGTTTATAGCTAAACTAGTTTTGGTTTAGACAGGGCCGGCCCTAGCTATAGGCACAAGAGGCGGCCGCTTAGGACCCCCGATTTTTAATGTAAATTTTGGGCCTCGAAATGGTGAAATAGTACATAAAAGAGGGCCCCTAAAGTGACATAAAGTGAAGTTGCCTTGTTGGTTATAATTGATTGATATCATCATAAGGTCAAAAGTTCAAGTCCTACCGTTGTTTACAATTTTCTTAATTTTTTTTAGAAGAAATTATGTACTACCAAATTTTTTTCCCTCGGCAGGGCCTCATTTTCGGACCTCACCTAGGGCTCCTAAACCTCAGGGCCCGGCCCTGTGTTTAGATATAGCCGAAACAGAGAGAGATTAGATTTCGTATTCATAAAAAATGACACTATTTACATGTGAGAGTGGATTTTTTTTTTTTGGGGGGGGGATACTAACCAGAAAATTGTTACAAGCTGCTGACTTGGCGGACCACGGAATTCCGGATTAATCCGATGCTCGAGAATCCAAACTACGGCTCCCACAAGGAGAAAGAACGCTCCAGTAACACACCACATTTGTACTGAAAATGGCTTTAAGAAAGCCCAAGCGCTTGAATTGATCCCTTTGACAGGAGAAACTACTACAAGGCCTGATCCAATGAAAGGCTGTGTGAAATCAACAATCTTCGTTCTATTGGTAACAATAGTAATGTCCCCAACAACTGCATCATATTTCTGAATCCAAAAGGGAAAAGAAAGTTAAGATGCTATCAAACTAAGAACTTAACATAAGAGGAAAAAAACACATGAATCCAAGTACAGGTAAAGTATGTGAATGCATTTCCATATGTTAATCACAGAGAATATTTAGTCATATTTAACTAAATGCTTGGTAGATCTCTACGAGTGTTCAGAAACTGACAAATATCTGTTTTTCTTGGTCTATCAGATTATTTTACTCATTATCTGCAGCATGAATGAGTATCAAACCTTGGCTTGTTTAAGGGTCTCCATACAGGACTGATTGTTCTAGGAGCGAGTGAGTTCATGGATATATTGAGAGCATTTAAGCTCAATAGAGTTTTTGAGAAACTTGAGAGACGGTACTTTCATCTTCTCGATTTACGTTAATACTCTTTGACTTTTGTAGTCCTTGGAAGAAACTTTAATCTTGAGGTGAAACATTAATCTTGAGGTGTCTGTGGTTGTGGCGTATGCCTGTCTCTACGATTTTCTCTATTATTTCGCAGTTGTCACATGGTTTTGCCAATTGGCTAATGGAGACTGTGGCTTTATTTCTTTTTCAGACCTTAAACATGCCTTAACTTCCTTCATATTTAATATAGATATCTTAAACAGAGTACTTACGTTTTCAGGAACCATTTCCACCAGATCACTAAAATTGGGGGTTTTCGAACCATCTCCATACAATAAGTATATGTGGTTAACTTCATACTGCAACAACTTCACTGCAGCTTCAAACACATCAATACAAAATCCCTTTACCCCGGTTGAGCTATTCGTCACAAATTCCTTGTAAGTCACTCGGTTTGGAACCCCGATTCTTAAAGGCGACCCATTGTTTGGAAAGGCCCAACCACGTGGTTTCACCGCAGTATTACCAGGCCAAATTACGCTGCTACTAAGCTGCTGACTACTGGTAGACCTGTTTGGGGGCTTCTGATATAAAATTTCTGGAGAAAGAACTGATAAGCCCGAATAATTTGACCAATACCCAATTTTCCAGGGCCCACTACCACCAATGTTAATAATGTCGTAAGCTGGATTAATCAAGTCTCTTTCTGTAGAATTAAATTGGATTTTCCCAGATAGACCCGTAAAATTCATCGTACTTAGTATCTGAAGAAAACTTTGCCCTTGCTCGAAAACACGTAATGCAGATAAGTGCAAAGCACTCCCATTTGTATCCTGTACAGTACGATCATTAGTAAAAGATATTGTTTCTCCTTCATATAAGAACTTTTCAAGAGCACGGGCAACTAACCAAACAGAATCATAAGCATAGAGCCCATAGGAATTCAAGCTCGAGCTAGCTTTTAATTTGCTCCACCGAGACAAAAAATTATTTTTAAGATCTGAGTCTGGAGTGTGATGACGAAGTGCAATAACCCCTTGTGTGATATTTCTTGTATCGGGATCCGACATTTTTGATGAATCTAAAACAGCCATTAACCAATCTGTTGCAATCCAAACAGAGCCATTATTCAGCATCCCCAGTTCCTTAGCAACAGAGAACACAGTCAGACCAGAGTCAGGATTTACATGCACAACATAAACACGAGACTCCATAAGATTTACTTGAACGAGCAAATCCCTAATTGCACTACTTGGTGCCGAAGGGATGAAGGCAGCCTTGAAAGATATCTTAGAACGTTTCTTAGCAAGAGCATCACCAAGAGCAGTTATACCACTTCTTCCATAATCGTCATCGACAAAGATTGAAATCACCTCTTTCCATCCATAATGCTCAACCAAATCAGCAATCGCTTGCATCTGAAAGTAGTCACTTTGTGTCACACGGAGGAAATACGGGAATTGTAGCGCAGAAAGAGAAGGGTCAGTTGCAGCAAAGGATAGAAGTGGAACATGAAGTTCGTCAACAACTTCAGAGATCACATGAGCAACCCCAGAGGACTGTGGACCGATGATGGCAACTACGTCTTTCTCCATCAGTTGTAAAGCTGTGCAAGGATGTTAGTTATCAAAATTTCGTAGTTGGGAAAGAAAAAAAATTCGAAAATGATTTTGAATTTACAAGTTATCGATGTATCAAATACGGGACCTATCAAAACCAACCTAAACGTAGGGAAGAGACTATGAAACAGCCGCTACTTTTGGGCTATGTATGAGCAGTAGACTGGATTTAACTATCACAATATATCAAATCTTACATAAGAAAACACTGCAGTCTCACTTATTATCCCTTGGCTATATATTAATCCTCTCCAATTTGCTATCCCATTTCTTCTCCTATTCACCCTCACAAGAGACTCATCATATGGATCTGATAGGAAATATTACAAATAATAGACTAATTCAAGATATTTCTTATAATTCAAGAGCTAATAGAATAAGTTACTAATTACTACCACAAAACATAACTATCAAACACTAAAACCTATATCAATTTTCAGACCTTTAAGAAACTAATTCCACAAAAATTCTGAACATCAAAATTGTGCCTACTTGTTCAACACCAAATAAAAACACTAGAGGCCCCAAGAGAGATAATTTGCCTTAGTTAGGTACATTGATATTGAAACACATGAAATTTTTAAGGAACATCATACCTTGAACAATCCCAATAAACCCACTGCAGTTTGTATCTTGTATGATTGCATTCAATTTTGTTCCAGCCAGGATACTTGAGTCAGAATTTACATCATCAACTGCAGCTGCAATAGCTGGCATTGCCACTCTTCCAATTGTTGAATTAAAAGTAAACAAAACACCAACATTTACGACACTCGGCCGTGATAACCGAGAGCGCACATTTTCATCCCGACCTTTCACTTCTATGGCACAGAATATAAACAAAAGCAACAACTGAAAAGGTCTCACCAAACGGAGCTCCATAACTGAATGCGCAATGTCTCTCCTCAATACTTTGGATTACACCAACATAAAACCTATATTTCAAATACCCATATTAGAAATCATCACGAAAAGAAGAGAAATTTTTTCAATCATCACATATAGTTATAAAACCAGCAAAATCAAGTACTATTCTATGATAATCACAAAAAACTCAGCAATTTCTTTAAACAACCATAGAAGGAGAAATTTATGAACCCAAATTCTATCTTTTAATACCCATGTCCTAAATCAGCAGCAACAAACAGAAAAATAAATCCCAACATGAACTAAAGAAACAAATTTGACTTTTAGAGCACTGTATTCCAGATAATTAAACATATAAAAGAAGAAAACTAGACCAAGATAGCATCTAACAAGCTGAAGAACCAATAAAGAAGTATATAGTTAAGAGATCCACATGTCACAATTGGCATAAAAGATATGATTAAGTAAAGAATAAGATGAAAGGTATACCAGATGTGGACAACCTTTGATAAGCTCAGTTCTCAGTTCTCAGTTCTCAGGTCTCACTCGTTCCCTTTCAAATAGTCTTTTGTGTATGCACGTTCTTAAGTGTAGAAGAAGAGAAGAATCTACAACATCCTTGTGCTCTCAGCAAAGAATCACTGTTTTGCTTTTCTTAAAGTATGTTTTTATACAACTGAATCACTATGTTTTAAGTTGGAGTTCAAAGCAGATATTACACATTTTAATACATTGATAATGTGAGACAGTTTTTCACACTACCAGACAAGATAGAAGGACTTGTCCAATTTCAGTCTTTGCAAAAATGGCCTTTTGCCAACAACATTTTAAATATGCCTGGCATTATAGAGCATACTGATATTATTGGAGATGTGGGTGGGCCAATAGTGGGCTGTAGAAAGTTGGTTGGACCTACCCTTATCAACTGGAAATTTTGGGCCACAATTGGCCGGTTCAACCACACACACACACACACAGTTGTTATGCTCATTCACAGATTTAAGCAACAAGCATCTATGGAAAATATAAAAATCTTAGGATATGAACTTAGCATTAGTCAAACAAATATGTACAGATTTCATATACATAAGTTCTAAAATATATTTTACAGTATTCAAGTAATTACAATATCGTATCTAAACCAGAATTTGCATCTGAGATATATGTAATTGCATTAACCGACAGAGCTAACCTGGAAAAACTCTGCCTTGCTCATTAGCTTGTTTCTGCCTGAGGAACCTTATACTTCTTAACCATTTTCTTCACTGCTTCTTCCTTCTCGTCAATAAATGCAAAGAAGTTGGGGAAAATCTGAGTCCAGGGAGTACTTGACGAATCCGAGGAAGAAGGACATGTAATGTTACTCTGTTTTGTTTTGTACAAAGCAAACTGACGAACCATCCATATAATAAACACTAACAAGGAGGTCACCGTGACAACCGCACATAATGCAAACAAACCCCAGAAGCTGTTTATATGAAGCTGGTTAGGGTCGATCTGGCTTCTTGCCTGTGTGGCACAACTCTTTTTGCAGAACCACTTGTCGTGAATCTTCTGGAGTTCTCCGCTCTCTGATAGTATAAGGATCGCTCGGGACATGTCAATGGCAAGAGGAGAGTCTCTTTTGAAAGCCTGTTGAGAATAAACAGAATTCATAAAAGAGTAACATGTATATTGACACATTGGAAATCAAGGAAATGAAACAACCCTCGTCCCTAACTTAATTAGAAAGATAGTAGATTGTAGGTCTGAAATGAGATTATATCATCTAATGCATCCATATAGATCATGCATTGGAATAACGTTGAATCTATCATAACTGTATACTCATGCATGTCTGGATTTATTGAATATGGGCAAATTTGAATGTAATTAAATTTACTTACGAATCCCCAGCCGCTCCTGGTGAACATCTGCCCAACAATGCCAAATTCCGGTTGCTTTGAGACAAAAAGCTCTACATATGGAAACTCATCCACAACCGCTGCCACTCCTCCATTGTTAGGCCCAAGCCGCAAAGCTCTTGCATAATCCTCGGAGTTGCCGAGGGAAACTAGCCTTGACTCGGGTATGTTCAAACCCTCTGACAGATAGCTTCGAACAAAAGAACCCTCTTGAACACCAATGGGCTTGTTACTTGCAACCAAACTGTCGATTCCCGTAATTGGTGATGATAGCTGCTGAATTGTGAGTATTGAAGTTAAACTAGCAGTGTAGCTAGACGTGATCACCATCAACAAGAAAAGCCAAACCATCATCACCATCCGTCCTAGCGGAGTGACAGTATTTTCTTCTGTGATTCATTTCACACAAATAAAGAACATCATCAGGCAAAATGACTTAAGTGTGTGTGTGTGTGTGGGGGGGGGGGGGGGGGAGCCAAAAACAGAATATTAATAGGTCGGACCAATATGACAATTAAAAAGTAAGTATGTTGAATATCTCCTGCTGCTAATCTTATGTATTAGCAGAAGCGAATTTTTTTAATAGTAAAAGAACAATTAGGTTACATAGGTGTGTGTGTGTGTGTGGGGGGGGGGGGGGGGGGGGGGGGGATACAAACCATTTCGGGTGGGTCCCTTACGCTGGTTCATAACAAAATATTCATAATATATCACCCAACATTTTCAATTCATTGCCACAACACATAGGCCAAGATAAGATTTCAGTATTCAGGCCTGACTGATATATTGGTTAAATACTTAAATTAGGACAAATAGATTTGTTAAACTCCACATTTTGATCTTTCGTTCCAAGGCAAAAAAGTAACTTCACGTAAGCTAAAAGGAATAGAGTATAAATTTTCAAGATTGAAAGGCTATATTATCCCTTACGATTTGTCTTGAAAAGTGTTGAGAAGCTAAACCTGCAATAAGAAAGGTCTGTGATGTTAGAACAATGATATCTGTAACAAATCACAGAATACCAAACATTTATAAGCTTAAATCCTGAAACATTAAATATAATACAAAGAAATACTTACATAAACATGGTTATTAGTTGTCTCTTAGGTGGGCCCCGGAAATCGTCATTGATTCGGTGCTCAAGAACCCATATAACTAACGCGATCAGGATAAAAAATGATCCAGTAACGCACCACATCTCCACCGTAAATGGCTTTATGAATACCCAAGCACTCGACTTTGAGATCTTTATAGGAACCACTACGACGAGACCATTAGCTGCATAGGGTTGAGTGAAATCAACAATTTTTGTCCTGTTTGTGATAATGGTGATGTCCCCAATAGCAGCATCAAATACCTAAAGAACAATCATTTCACAAGAAGGCTGGCTAAGACAAAGAATAACTAAGAAATCGGAATATAAATGGAAGATAAATAGGCCAATATAAGAGACCGCCATAACAAATTTGGGATAGTATTGTTAGGAATTAGGGTAGCTAATCCCAATCCCTCGCCCAAGAACGATACACGGAAACGCCAAGTAAGAAATTAAGCAATAATGAAATCAAATACACACAACGATTTACCCGAAGGAAGGAAGTAGAAAACCCTAACGGGTAAAAATCCACTCCCCAACGAACAATCCACTATGAATTAGTCAAGGTTACAACGATCTCTCAAGCTTCCTCGAAGCTTTAATGGAATCTCTCAAACCCTAGTTTTCTCTCACTTAAGTTAAACTCATATTGGGCTACATAAAAATACTAATTATCCCTTATATACTTGGGAAGACTTTACAAGAGTTAGGGCTCAAAGTACGAATCACGAGGCAAGCAAACAATCACAAAACAACTTGAAAAAGCTGTAGATCGAGTTCTATTTGAACAAACAAAAGTTCTATTCGAACAAAACCCTTTCTGACAAGTAGATCGATTTTCTGTTAGAACAGAATGCTTATTGCAACACTTTATTCGAATAGGATTGTTCCTGTTCGAATAGGAAGGCATAGAATCACATCTTTCCTTCTTCTACATTCGTCTTTGACACTCGTTCATCCCACGAACGTAATGAACTTCCACGAACACCAATTCGAATTCATTCTCAACAATTTCCTACTTGAAATCGAATTTACCGTAACCCTCCAGATCTTCAGTAATGAATTGCCCGTACTACCCGAATCTTCATTCTTCTCGAAGACCCACTTACAAAATTTTATAATCTTCAACAAATCTCCCACTTGAAATTTGTAATGTGAGGTTCCCACAACTTCACCCATCCTCAAAATCACTACATTTGTAACCGTGTCAAACCAAACTTTTCACGCCAAAAGCTACCGTACCACACAAAACCATTTGATAATGTTTTTGAATATTTTTTAACAAAAAGATCAAAAACATCCCCTTGCAAACTTTCAAAGCCGCAACGTACTTATGCCTTTGCAATCAATGATGCAATTAACCATTGTCATCTCAATACCCAAGTAGCTTCGGTATAACACCCAAAACTGTAGCCATTTCCATGTCACTAACGTGTTCCACCATTACAAGTATACACAACCCTGGAAGTTGAACAAGAATCACTCCATAACTATGAGCTACAATGGAGTCTTCTTTGAATACATAATATTCATGATCAACGTCTCACAACTCCCACTTCATGAGAAATCTCCAGTCTCATGTAAACCATGACATACATTTGCAATCAAATCATCAATGAGTTAGACATATCTCGATCTAAACTCATATCGCATTCCATAGCCAAACAAACACGTATTTCAAGCCTGAAGTAAACAACAAATGGTGTGTTACCAAATATACTCCAACTAGTCTCAATGTACCATGTCAATAAACAACTTCAGCTTTACGTTCTTCATGTTTATACTATACCATATGCCAAGGATTAGCCAATCCATCAGGCCAACCCTTTATTGAGATAACTGTTCACATGACTCTTCAATCTCACCCATGCTAAAACTTACATACGCAAATAGCATATCATCCATACTCTAAGAACGGACGATTCATGAGTTCTCATAACTCATAACATCAACAATGGTCTCCGTGGTGTTTCCTAAACCCATCAATGATATAAACATATCTAAGATCGAGCCATATCGTTTCGGTGTATGTCTCGAACACTTATATGAGCTCTCATGTATGAGCCTCCATAATGCAACTCCACCCGGTAACTATGTATCCATGTAGCCGACTTACATACCCATCTTCAACAAGATCAATCATGAAGAATTTTTCATTCCGTATCAAGAATCACTCAATACGAAAAACAAAGCCACCACAATACAACTAGCTTCACAACCGGTGAACCAAAACATCTTGACATAAACAACCATATTTTCTTGAAAGTATTTTACCACAAGTTTCACCTTGAACTGCTTGAACAAACTTGTTCTCGTTTAACTTGTAAACCAACTTATATAATAATATTTCCTATCATCGGTAATAGGACCACCTCCTATACCCGATTAGATGATTGAGATCCCATCTCATCATCATCCATGACAAGCTCTTACTTGCCCATGACCTCACCTTGTAAAGCCACCTTGTAGACATCACCAATGTCGGCTAACCACATACAATGTCGAGAGTAACGATAACAGGCTATAGGTCTCAAAAACTTGGTTCTCCTTTTCACAACAATCGGAGAAGGATACAATTCTCGTTGGATCTTTTGAACCAATGGTTCCAACACCATCTTTGCAAAGATTTTTTCATACTCACATAACCCCGATTCATCCACTTTTTCGGTCCACTTATCCATGTCTTCGCAAAAGACATCATCATTGGATATCACATTAATAATTTGAATACTTTTCCGGTTTCATGCATCACCAAACCGGATGTATATTCGAGTTGCCGAAGAGGTTTTCGGTGGATATGGTGCTTTCAACGTTTGATGTAGAACCTTGCTGTGCATTGCATCTCGGATTATTGAATGAGATCACTTGGACAAAAGCAAAGGTAATTGATTATGCTTCTCTTGTTTATTTCAATAGTAGATCGTTACTAGATTTTGTATCTAGTTTATGCATTTTCCGGTTTCATGCATCACCAAACCAGTCGCCAAAATTATCACAAACATATCCAATGAATATGCATAAACTAGATACAAAATCTAGTAACGATCTACTATTGAAATAAACAAGAGAAGCAAAATCAATTACCTTTGTTTTTGTCAAAGTGATCTCATTCAATAGTCCAAGATGCAATGTACAACAAGGTTCTACATCAAACGTTGAAACCACCACATCCACCCAAAACCTCTTCGGCAACTCGAATATACATTTTATACTCTCCGCCATTTTAATTTCCATATGGACCGCATTCTCAACCATACTGAACTCTCATGGTATCATTGAGATCTTCTCAAGCCTTCCAATCCCAATAGATGCATTATCTATAACCAACCCATCATCGTAAAATTAATTACTGCCGCCGTTAGACCCAAGACGCTTCAACATCGAACCCGTCTCAATCTCAACCTAAGCTCTCCATCTCGCGAAGACATCAATGTAGAACTAGATTAGAGAGAGACAAATATTCTTATTGAATTGATAATTTAGATTACATCATACCCTCTATATATATGAGAGAGATAGTAAACTACTTCTATGAATAACCAATGTGGGACTAAAATAACATAAAATAGCCTTGCTAATACTCCCCCTCAAGCTGGAGCATGAATATCGCACATGCCCAGCTTAGACAAAACATCTAATAATAATCTGCTACTAACGGCCTTCGTGAGAAAATCTGCAAGCTGTTGCGAAGTAGAAACATAGAGAGCCTGAATCTGTGCAGATTTAAGCTTCTCATGCAGAAAGTACCAATCAACCTCATATGCAGGTACGATCATGTTGCACCGGATTAGCCAAAATGCTAATAGCAGATTCGTTGTCACAATAGAGCGTCATAGGAAGCGAGACCGATATCCGAAGCTGTTGTAGAAGACGCTTAAGCCATATTAACTCACAAACACCTTGAGCCATGGCCCTATACTCGGCTTCTGCACTGGACCTGGAAATAACATCTTGTTTCTTACTCCGCCATGTAACCAAATTACCACCAATAGTGGTACAATACCCAGAAGTGGAGCGACGATCAGATAATGAACCTGCATAGTCAGCATCAGCCCAAGTCTCGACACGAGAATGACCATGATCTCGAAATAAAACGCCACGACCAGGACACCCCTTGAGATACCGAAGAACACGAATAGCTGCCTGAAGATGAGGATGACGCGGCTTGTGCAGAAACTGACTAAGAACTCCAACCGCATATGCAATATTAGGACGGGTAAGAGAAAGATAGAGGAGCTTCCCAAGAAGCCGCTGGTACTGCCCAATGTCCTTCAATAACTCCCCCTCAAAGTCTGCCAGGCGATGATTCAATTCTAGAGGTGTATCAGCAGGACGACACGCAAGCTGTCCTGAAGCAGAGAAAAGATCAAGAATGTACTTTCTCTGAGAGATGAAAATACCGGAACTAGAACGTGCAACTTCAATCCCAAGGAAATAGCGCAAGGGACCGAGATCCTTCACCTGAAAACAGGTACAGAGGTAAGATTTCAGGTCACTAATGCCCTGAATATCATCTCCTGTAATAATAATATCGTTAACATAGACAAGCAATGCAACAATCTTCCTACCAGAATGCCAAAGAAACAAAGTATGGTCAGCACTACTAGGAACATAACCAAAGTCAATCATAGCGGTACCAAATGTATCAGCCCAAGTACGAGGAGACTGCTTAAGCCCATAGATGGACTTTTTTAGCTTATATACCAAGCCAAAAGCAGAAGCGGGACGAAAACCTGGAGGTGGAGACATATAAACTTCTTCCTGCAATATTCCATTCAGAAAGGCATTCTTCACATCCATCTGGAAAAATGGCCAAGATTTCGACGCAGCAATAGAAAAGATGACTCGAATAGTATTCATCTTGGCCACAGGAGCAAACATTTCCTGATAATCAACACCATGTATCTGTGCATACCCCATGGCAACTAACTGAGCCTTGTACCTGCTTATCGTTCCATTTGGATTTTCTTTAACCGTAAACACCCATTTGCATCCGACTGATGTACGTCCAGGCGGGAGGGTAACCAATGACCAGGTATTATTGATCTCCAATGCATGTAATTCTTCCAACATCGCAGCCTTCCAATGAGGTTTGGCTAATGCATCTCCCACTGTACATGGTATATCAACCAAAGAGAGAGAAGCTAGAAAAGCTCTATAAGTAGGAGATAAACAATGATCTGAAGTATAATCAACGATAGAATAAACCGCTGCATCTGAATATCTATCAGGCTTCCCTGCATTATGCTTCTCCTTCCGAATAGCAATCGGTCAATCATCATCACTATGAGAAACAGGTGAATCATCATCAGTAGTAACTGGTATAGAAGCGGTAGGAGAAGGTTCAATACCTGATAAAGGTGAATCGATGGCAGGTGGCAGATCTGGAGCTACAGAGGATGCTTGGCAGATTGGTGTAGGAGGCTGACGTCCTGGATGTCATCGAGTATAAACCTGTAAAGGACGTGAAACTGAAGGTGAAACTAAATGTGGGATTACAGACTCACACGGAACACTCAACGGAAGTGGATCTAAAGGAGGAGAAGATAAATCTTCTAAAGGAAGAGGACGAACTGGAAAACACTCCCCTGAGAGAGAAAACCGCCGGTAAAGAACGGAGCATGTTCAAAGAAAGTAATGTCCATAGAGGTGAAATAGAGACGGGATGAGGGATGGAAGCACCTATAACCCTTCTGAGAATGAGAGTAACCCAGGAATACACATTTCAAGGCACGCGGATCTAGTTTAGAGGCTGACCCAGTGACTTGGACGAAACATACACACCCAAAAACACGAGGTGGAATCTAAAAATTAGAACGATTAGGATAAAAAATAGAATACGGGGGGCGAAAACCAAGAACTCGAGACGGAGACCGGTTGATAAGAAACACCGTCGTAAAAACAGCGTCAGACCAAAAACGCAAGGGGACATTCATGCCAATTGACATAGCACGAGCAATATCAAGAATATGACGATTTTTCCTTTTTGATTTACCATTTTGCTGCGGAGTTTTCGTATTAGAGGTTTGATGCTCAATGCCATTGACATTGTAAAATTTGTGAAGACCTTAGGACATAAATTCCCCACCTTGATCAGACCGACAAACTTTAATAGTTTTCCCAAACTAAGTACGAACCATTGCGGTGAATGTCTGGAAAATAGAGGAGACCTCATCTTTGGATTTCATCAAATAAACCCAAGTACACCTCGAAAAATCGTCAATGAACAACACAAAATAACAAAATCCTAAACTAGAGGTAACTGGGGTAGGACCCCAAACATCCGAATGCACAATTTCAAAACAATAAAAAGTTTTATTAATACTCAACGGATATGTGCTACAACGATGTTTAGCTAGTTCACATGTCTCACAAGACAAGTCAGACATGGATACTTTAGAAAAGAAAGACGGAAACAAATAACGTAGATACTCAAAGGAAATATGACCTAAGCGGTGATGCCAAAGTAGCACCTGCTTTATTTTTTCACTACTAGACATAGATTTTAACTGAAGAGCTTGAGGAAAAATATAAGAGACATATCCATCCAGAAAATAAAGACCACCCTCTTCACGTCCACTGCCAATCATCTTCCGTGACACCAGATCCTGAAAAATAACATAATCAGGAAAGAAGGTTATACTGCAGTTTTTATTTTTGGTAATTTTACTAACAGAAAGAAGATTAGTATCCAACTGAGGGACATGAAGGACATCAGGTAAAGAAAGGGAATCTGTAATCGGGATACAACCCTTCCCTGTAATAGGAGTCTCAGTTCCATTGGAGTCTCAGTTCCATTGGACATGAAGGACATCAGGTAAAGAAAGGGAATCTGTAATCGGGATACAACCCTTCCCTGCAATAGGAGTCTCAGTTCCATTGGACATGAAGAACATCAGGTAAAGAAAGGGAATCTGTAATCGGGATACAACCCTTCCCTGCAATAGGAGTCTCAGTTCCATTGGTAAGACGAATAGTCCGTCGCCATGAACTAGAAGCATAAGACCGGAAAAGAGAAGACATACCAGTCATATTATCGGTTGCACCCGAGTCAACAATCCAAGGCGAAGTTGGAGATGCAGAAACACTATTTACAGATGTGAAGTTACCTGCATGAGTAGCTGCCGGTGTGGAAGACATAGAGAGAAGTTGTCTGAACTTGCTGATTTCATCCTTAGAGAGAGCACTAAAGGCCGAAGAATCTGGCACACTAGAGACGGCAGATAAGTGTGCTGAGGACTGAGATGGGCGGGGTTGATAACAGGACGACCGTGCAAAGCATGACAAGTTGTCTTTAGATGTCCCCACTTACCACAATAATCACACTTCTTTCTTGAGGGGCGAGAGTTACTGGAAGCCGTTGGTAACGGAGAAAGGCTAGTTGATGATGTATGTGAAGTTTGTGAAGGAACTGACGGTGGTGCCCATCGAACATAATTCAAGCCATCTAATAGCTGTGAGGTAATCTTCAGATTTGGATTGTCATGAACAGAGTTGAAGGACTGGACATCTTCACTCGTTCCAATCGAAGAAACGATCGAACTCGAATTCGACTCGTCACCGATAGCCATCGCGATCGATTACCTCAAATAAACCAAATAGATCTGAGATTCAGATCAGCATCTATCGCATCTTCAAAACAATTGCGGAAGCTTAGGTTGCGATCAGAACAATGCTACCAGAGAGACAGTGATAATCGTCGTTCTTCAAAACAGAGGAGAGAGAGAGAGAGAGCGGTGGTGTGAATCAGACCAACATGAACGAAAATCGCAACCCTAAATTTTTATTTTTTTTATTTACCTCCCAACGAACTCACCGCCGAGTTCGATCAGCGAGGGTGTTGAACAATAACTCGCTCTGATACCATGTAGAACTAGATTAGAGAGAAAAATATTATTATTGAGTTGATAATTTAGGTTACATCATACCCTCTATATATAGGAGAGAGATAGTAAACTACTTTTATGAATAACCAATGTAGAACTAAAATAACATAAAATAGCCTTGCTAATAATCAAACCAATCCGTTTCATTCTTCAAGAAATTTACACCACGCTCTTGCGTGGAATCACCAATGAAAACAATAAAATCATAAAATCCCCCGTTGGAACTAACTCTATTCAATTCCCATGTATCATGGTATAAGTGGTTCGATCTCATATTCTATTTTCTTCTCTTTTTAAGAAACCCGACCTTCATTTGCTTCACCAAGATAATGTCTTCACAAAAGAACAAATTTATCGATTTTAACTTGTCAAGTCTTCACCTCGAAAACAATGATTCCATTCACTCTTTGCTCACCAAGTTTCTCGTGCCTTGCTCTAGAGTCTACCATCGAAGTAACAACACCAACAATCTCATCATTAACGTTACACGTTTCTAAGACAACATCTTGTATTTTGTACCAACCTATAACCATAGTTTCCTTCGTGATCTCAACATCACCGAAAGACTCCAAAAGACCCAAACCCGATAGTTGGCTCAAAATCACATTTCTAGCCATACTAGACCGTGTTCGAACTTAACGCTCAATTATCTACTATGTGATAGCACTCATCATAGCTAGACAATTTGCATTTACCCGACGTAATTTCCAATTAAGTATTCAAGTCGAACCTCGACTTTTTACAAACACCGTAAGGCAACCAACATTGCACCGTGTCCGAACTTAACGCTCTATTATCTACTATGTGATAGCACTCATCAGAGCTAAGCAATTCGTATTTACCTGATGTAATTTCCAATGAAGCATCCAAGTCTAACCTCAACTTTTTACAAACACCATAAAGCAACCAACATGACTCATCTCGAGTACCATGAATCACATTACATGGTTTATCCCGAATATCACAAGTCATATCACACAAATCATTAGAAATAAGATTGAAGGCACTATCGGAATTTTTACCTTCCCCGGAGAAAGTTGCCGAACGCCTTTTTATAAATCTTCTCTTTTTCGTCGATCTACAATCTTCCTTCTTATGGCCAACTTTACCGCAATTCCAACAAATATCTTGTTGATTGCAATTTCATGCCTTCATGCGTCTTTTGTTTCTATTCTCGATATGTAAAACTCCCCTTCCTCTAACTTTAGCATTCGGGTAATCATTTGATGTTAACAACGAAGTTCCAAAAGGTATTATACGAGAATTTTCACCAAAAATTTCAACTACATCATTGAAGGTAACCCACTTACGAGACTTTAAATTACTCGAAACCACTAACTTATATTCCCAGGATAATAAACTTATCATCTTTACCCTTGTATCAACTTCCGGAAATTGCAAAGAAATAGAAGTTGCGAGTGTCGACCGAACTACACCTAAAACATCTCGATCTAAAAGTTCCCCCTCCAATACACTCATATCGAACGGCTTCATCGAAATTCCTCCTTGAAGAAAATCAAAATCCTCTGCATACAGAAAATCCTCTACTTGCATCTTCCAAATCCCTAAGTTTAATCTATTCAATCTCTCAATCTTCAATTTCTCCTCATCAGCCATCGTTCTAATCACACAAGCCCTAACCTTGCGATCTGATACCAGTTGTTAGGAATTATGGTAACTAATCTCAACCCCTCGTCCAAGAACGATACACGGAAACGCCAATTGAGAAATTAAGCAATAACAAAATCAAATGCACACACAACGATTTACCCGAAAGAAGGAAGTGGAAAACCTTAACGGGTAAAAAAACCACTCTCCTACGAACTATTAATTAATCAAGGTTACAACGATCTCTCAAGCTTCCTTGAAGCTTTAATGGAATCTCTCAAACCTTAGCTTTCTCTCACTAGAGCTAAACTCACATTGGGTTATATAGAAACACTCTAAGTATCTCTTATATACTTGGGAAGACTTTACAAGAGTTATGGCTCAAAGTACGAATCACGAGGCAAGCAAACAATCACAAAACAACTTGAAAAAGCTGTAGATCGAGTTCTATTCAAACAAACAAAAGTTATATTATAACAAAACCCTTTCTGACAAGTTTATTTTTTGTTCAAACAGAAAGCTGTAGATCGAGTCTTTGACCCTCATTCGTCCCACGAACGTAATGAACTTCCACGAACGCCAATTCAAATTCATTCTCAACTATCTCCCACTTGAAACCGAATTTACCGTAACCCTCCAGATCTTCAATAATGAATTGCTCATACTACCCGAATCTTCATTCTTCTCGAAGACCCACTTACGAAATTTCACAATCTTCAACAAGTATGATAAGTGGGAAATGGTCAGATGAATAACTATGGATAAATTCAATGAAGCTTGAAAAACACGTCGTAATATATAAAAACAAGTATTTACATTTGCAAACTTAAGAAGTGTTGCACTATTTAACAATAAACAAACATTAATGTGACTTTTAATGCTTCTGCAGCAATCTTATTAATTTTGAGAAATTGCCAATCTAAGGTATACTCAATTAGCAATCGTTTATAAAATGCAAGACAAACTGTTACCGAACTGTATACACCCTTATAAATAATATGTGGCACTCCTCGTAGAAAGTTGGAACCAATTACCATAAATCGAGTAGAAAACTCAAGATACTGAAATTGGCTCAAATCTGAAACTTTAGAGCTTCAGTGGACTCAATATTGTGTACACATTGATAGAAGGGAGAAACTCAGTTTTTTATAAATAGAAATTTTCATTTTGGTACACTTTCTATTGGGATGCAGTCTCAGTCATGCTAAGAATGTCTACCTCATAAAAAAAATATGCCTTTTAGGGTTTGTGTAGCTGTGCTGAATTAAAAGTTCAATTTTCGCAGAGCAAAATGATTTTTGAGAGCTTTTATAAGGATCATGAGAGACTTTTAACCTTTTCCATCTTTCTTAACAGTGATTTTCTTGGCTATCTTAGCCTGTTATCATAGCCTATACGGTGACTACTTCTCATGTGATACGTGTGTTTTTTTTTATAGGGAGTGATGTTTGCTTGTCGTTTGGTTTAATCGTTCCTTGTACTTAGTTTTCCCAACAAAATTTCCCCTATTCTAAGTGATCAAAACAAAAGTGATACAGGTATATACTTACATCTTCTGCAACCATTCTCACCAACTCATCATAACTGGGATTTGAGCTACCATCCCCAAAAGTCTTGAATCTATAAGGAACGCCGTAAGGAATTAATTCTCGCGCTGCATTAAAGACATCAATGGAATATCCTGTGATGTTATGAGTGCTGTGGACTTCTGTTACAAACTCAACAAAACTAGCCCTGTTTGGGACTCCAATTCTTAATGGCCTTTCAGTGGTCCCGATTACCCAACCACGTGGCTTTTCTGTTTTCCCACCCGGCCATGTAGCATTGCCCAGCTTCTGATCCACGTAAGCAACACTCTTTCGTTGCTTGTTTAACATTTCTGGGGGTAAGATTGAAAGACCTTGGTTAGACCAGAACCCAATCCTACGAGTTGCACCTTGAACAATATTAATGACATCGTAAGCACCAACAATGAGGTTCCTCTCTAGATCAAATTGGACTTGACCCGTTAAACCAGTGAAATTTGTCTGCAACAATTTAGTAAGCAATCCTTGCCCACCATCAAAGGTTTTGAGTTTCTCTAATCGCAGAGCCGATGGTTTGATTTCATGTAAATTTTTACTTAGAGAGAATGTTATATTCCCATCTTCCTTTAAGAACTCATTTATTGCACGAGCAACCATCCAAACCGTGTCATAGGCGTAAAATCCATAATTGTTCAACCGAGAATGTACTAAGTCTCTTTGGTTTATTGCCCTCCACCGAGATACAAAATGTTTTATTTTGCTAGAACGTGGTATATGTTGGCGAAGTCCCACAACTCCTTGCAAGTAATGATGTGACTTACGGTTGATAGGTAACGACGAATCTAGAGTTGTAGAAAGCCAGTCTGTTGTGAGCCACACGTAATCACTCGTCATCATTTGAAGGCTCTCGGCTACAGAGAATATTGCAAGACCAGAATCAGAACTAACATGAATGACATAAACACGAGGTCCAAGTAATTTGGAGGTTGCCAACAAATCAGAAATTTGGCTAAGATTCGCGTGGATGGGTAAAGCTAGTTTATATGAGATCTCTTTCATCCTTTTTGTGAGTTCGTCATCTAAATAAGACATTCCATTCCTTCCATAATCATCATCGACAAATATGGCAATGATTTCACGCCACCCATAGTAGTTGATTAAATCAGCCATGGCAGTCATCTGATATGAATCACTTGAAGTGGTTCGGATAAAATAAGGGAATTGAAGGGCAGAGAGAGTTGGGTCTGTTGCAGCAAATGAAAGGAGAGGCACTTGAAGTCCACTGGCAATGACGGAAATCATATGGGCTATTGAAGAAGATTGTGGACCAATTATGGCCACGACTTCTTTCTGAAGTACCTGAAAAACTGCACATATACATTTATATTAAATCAAAATCATGAAATCTGTTGAAAAATTGAAGTTATATTCCATAAACTCAAAATTTGCAGATCACAATACAGTTTGGAATGTGGCAAAATTTGATGGGACTGTCCAAGGGGATAACATTGGAAAAGATCTCTAGAAACAACTGAAGTGCGCTTGTTTTCAATATGAGTATCTCCTCTTTCATCATTCAAAACAAATATATTTGAAAGTCCTTCCCCTTCTAAAACTTACGAAGGACGTCCTTCTTCCCATATGGCCCTTTCCTCGATCAGATTTAGGGATTTTTAAGTTGCTCTCAAACTTAAGAAGGACATCCTTGAAAATCTGATAACCAACTAAGGTCTTTGAGACATACAATAATCATATGTCATAACTGATGCCAACAATTTAAAATAAGATACTAACATGAAAGTTTCATGGCAATCACTAAAACCCATTGCAACTATCTTCTATACATGTCCTTTCTGTTCCATTGATTAAACAAGACACTAGGACAAAGTTCCAGTTCGAAACTAAATTACTATGATCTAAAACTTACAATATCTTAGCATATCATACTATGGCACTGAAATTACCTTTAATCGATCCCATGAAAACACTGCAATCTGAATCCTCCATGATGATTCTCAATTCAACTCCTTTAAGAATACAGGGATCAGCATTAATGTCAGCCATAGCAGCTTCAATAGCCACCTTTGCAACTCTACCAATGACTGAATTAAAAGTGAAAACTGCACCAACATTCACAACTCTATTCCCTTGGCAATCAACAACTCCATTAAGTTGAACCCAAATCAACATAAAGAGAGTTACAAGCCGACCATAACCCATAACTGAAACTTCAAAATAAAAATGCCCCTTTCACCTAAACAAACTCCATGTTAATGGGATTCATTTGTTTCTCAAAGAACATGAGATTTTAATGATACCCACAAATAGAAACAGTAGAAACACTTACTTTAGAAGTAAAAGATTGGATTTTGCAAAATGGTGCCGATAAATGCAACAATATTATGGGGTTTTGGACAACTGGGTATGTTTTTACTTCCATGAATTGTTATAAAACACAGAGAGAAGCTGATTTGAAGAACATTCAGTGAAAACAAAGCAGAAATAGTTTTGGGTTTGGTTTAAGGTTATTGAGTCTCTGATGAGAGAGAGACAGTGGTAGTGACTAGTGATGATGAGGGCCTCATTTAAGAACTCCCAATTGGAGAAGGAATCAAAACCTCATTTTCATCAAGTGCTTTACAACTTGAGCATGCCATATTGATAGGCATTTTCCGAAAATACGTTTAATTAGACTATTTGACAATAATGATTTTTTCACTATGAGCGCCACTTGGATTTGCAACAAAATAAAAACCCAAATTATAACTTGGCGCCATTTCCTCTCATTTGCTCCTATAAGTGAGGTCCCATTTGCTCCCAGGGTCGTTAAGTTGGTTTTTTCAAGAGATTTGGACGCCCGTTTCGGTTCTTTAGAAGAAGAAAAAAATCGATCGGGATCCTAACTCTTAGGCACCCGTTTAAATTTTTGTGATAAAATTAATTGAGCGCCCGAAACTTTGGTGCCCAATTAGAAAACAAACAAACGCCCAACACTTGAGCGCCCGATCGCGATGTAGATGATGAAAACCAAATGAGTGGGGTACTGTTGGATTGTAAAAATTCTACGTGACGCCTCAAAAACCAAGTTATTGAGGTACTTTAGAAGATGTTCTAAGAGCATCTCTAAAAGTGCCTACCTCACTTAAATTTTTGGGTGTCACATCTAATTTTGAATAAAAACAACTCATCCAACAATACCTAATTACCTTAGATTACAAATTCTCGACTTGGAATCCAAGTCGAGACCTTAGATTCAAAGGTTGCAATCGGGTACATAAGACTTGGGTCTCTAGTTGACTTGACTCTCCTTCGTGACTTAACATTTACTGACCCAGGTTTTTCTCTAAGGCCCTAAGATCTTGTGTTTACACAGTCTAAAGGCTAATAGTGAGCGTGTGGTTGGGTGTTTGACGCATGTAATTTCATATCTAGGAAACAGATTTGTTTGAACATTTATGAACATATACCCCCGATAGATAGACTTAGACTTATCTGGTTGGAATTGGATATTTCCCGTATCTTTGTTTGCTCTCCACCTCTAGGTTATAAATTAAGGACTTGTTACCCTCTTGGATCCAGTCAACGGGTTTCTCTACATTTAGGAGAATAGTGAGACACGAGTATGATCCCGTCCCGAATAGCTCAACCAATCTTTACTAGCGTCCGACTCTCTTAGCGCACACATCCTATCTCTTTGTTTCAGGACTTGCAACGAAGTAGTACTCCTGGGTCGTATAACAACAACAACTTTTTAGCACCGATTCTCGTCGGAACCACATTTTTGCATTTTTGGTTGTATAAACCTAGAGTTGTATCCATATTGCCTCTAGCTTATAAATAAAACTGCATATGCTCGTTTGAACATCGGTGTGTTTTGAAAACTTAGCATATTGCAATTGAATTGGGTTCATTCCTCTATACCTAACGGATTTGACACAAATCGTTGTATATGTAGATGATTTAAATATCACAGGGACCCCTGAGGAGATAACCCGCGCCGCCGAATACCTGAAGATGGAATTAGAGATGAAAGACCTCGGTTAAACTAAGTTTTGTCTTGGTCTCCAGATTGAGCATCTTAGTGGTGGAATTCTAGTACACTAGGTGACATATACAATAGGGTGTTGAAACGTTTTCACATGGATGATGCTCACTCGTTGAGTACACTAATGGTTGTTAGACATTTGGATGTCAAGACTTACCCATTCCGCCCTCCGGATGAAGATGAAGAACTCCTCAGTCTTGAAATATCATATTTAGGAACTATTGGTGTTTTGTTATATCTTGCAGGCTGCACCAGGCCTGAAATTTTATTTACAGTGAACTTGTTGGCTCGTCACAGTTCTTAACCGATGCTGAGACATTTGAATGGAGTTAAACACATATTTTGTTATCTGTATGGTATAGTTGATTCGGGATCATTGCTCTACATAAAGCTGAAAGAATGTGTTTGGTTACGCTCCATGGTAGATCATATCAAAGTCAGTTGTGGTCTACATTCTGTTTATTCTACTTCAACAACACCATATGAAGATAATGCTGCATGCGTTGCTTAGCTGAAAGGTGGATTCATAAAAGGTGATAAAACAAAGCATAGTTTACCCAAATTCTGGCATATGCATCTGCTCCTGCAAGATAGAGAGCTGGATATCCAACAGATACCCTCCTCTGAAAATCTAGCAAATTTGTTCACCAAGGCACAACTGAAGTCAACATTCTTAAAGTTGGTTCATGGCATTGGCATGCAGAGGCTAAGTTTACTTGTTTCATAGGGAAAATATTCTCCAAAGGGAGATTTCCCATCGTCACTTTGAGTGATAGGATGCGCTCTGCATTCTTTTTCCTGAGTTCCGGGTTTGTACCTGTAAGAGCCTAATTTCATATCTCGAACTTAGTATCTCACACCGAAAACGATTAGAATGTAGTAAGCAACAACTAATCAAACACAAAAATTAGCGTGGAAACCTCTGAATAGGTAAAAACCATGACATCTCTTGAGGATTTATAAAGAGAGATATTATTGATTCACTAGCTATTACAAAGAACGCTTTGAATAGTTATGTGTAGAGTTTTTGGACAAAATTCTCTGTCTAAGATTTTCTATCTAGAATTTCCTGTCCTTAATTTGTAGTTCTCTGGTCCTATTTATAGGTCTTATAATATGACCGTTTGACAACCATTATTACTTTTAATGATGAACATTACAATATGATTTTGATGAGTCTTTGAACTGATTGTGAAGCGGTCTGATGCTTCAATTTTTTAACGGATTTTTTAATAACTCTGAGTACAGTATAAATCGAGTTGTTGGTGTGGAGGTTGATATCTAGGCTTAGGTCGAGAATGATAAATAAACCCTTCATTATAACTATTCCATGAATGTGCCACGTGATCGTAAGTTGAAGAGGTCGAGTAAATATATGACGGTCGAAGCTGAGACTTGAGGTCGAGATCTGAAATAGGCCATTACAACTACCCCTCTCAGCCAAGAACACGAGAAGTATCATGAGCGAGTGGTGTTGGTTGAGAAGCATCATTAATGTTGTATTCAATATTTAGGGATTATTTCCAATGTTCTTTCGTGAATATCCATTGTGACTATAGGGTTCCCTAGAACCAATGGCTTTGGTCAAGATTGCTGCATTGGAATTCATTCTAACATTAGGAATTTGGAAATCAGCATTGAATAGAGTTTGGGGATAAATACTGTTGTGGTATGTAGTGGCAACTAATATTCGTCAAGTACTTCCTTTGTGCCATATCTTTTACAAGTACTTTCTCTGTAACTGTTTCGTTTAAAGAAGATGGTGACCACCAAACGTCAATCTCACAAGGCTAGGGTTCTTGCCAAAGTGCAAGAGCTGTGGTTTCGATATTTTGGGACCCAGTCCCTTGACCTTCCTACTCTTATTTATGTACGTCCTACCTACCAAGGTATGACGTATGAAGAGGTAGAGGAGGCCGATGACGATTATTATCAAATGGTGTGCTTTTACTATATGGTGATATCGGGGTAGGGGCACAGGTACGGTTTACGTCTTTTGGTAGAGGAGGCGATTACAGAGGTGAACGAGGCGGCTGGTGTACGTCCAAGGAAGTCTCGCCGCTACCCTGCTAATGATTGGATTTTATAAAAGTATAATAATTTTTCTTTCTCTTCCCTTCGGAGGTAGTGGAGGTTACAGAGGAAGATACGGTGGTGGTGGAGACGGAGATTAGAAATTTCCGTTCAGTCTTCAGATTTAGGCTTTGTTACAACTATTTTCTTGATTTTTCTTGTAGAAGTGTTTTAGTTTGTAAACTGATGTAATGTAACCTATAGATCTATCTGTAGGAAAGTTGTAAAAAGTGTTTATGTAAGAAATATTTGAGCTAATGAGAATTTCTTTTTTGTGCCAAATGAGTATTGCAACTCGAACTAAAAAAATATATGTTTAATGTACTGATGTAACTCCCTGATAAAACGAACTAAAAAAATGAGAATGGTAACTCAAGCTGTTGAGGGATAAAATTGTGTGATAGAAAGTGGAAAGTGTGTTTGATCGAACTAAAAATTCTTGAAATGTGATGGGTATGCTTGTGGGTTGTTGAACTGTACTAGGAAATATCAGAATGCTTTCATCGAATTGTGTTGTACAAACTATTTGTAAAATTTTCGATCTGCCATCTTAAAATTATGCAAGACTGTGTTATACGAATTGTTTATAGATTTTTCAATCTTCCATCTTGCAATTATGCAATAGTATTCAACACAGTTGTCATTCTCAATATTCTTACTTCCGTTAACTAGGTCGTTAGAGTTCCAACTAACTGTGCCCTTTTAACTTTGTAGGAGTTAAAGTATACTGCTGGCAGGCTATAAGTATCCTTTGTTGTCGATAGAGGATGTTTTCTTTGTACTTCAATATTCTGTGATTGGCATCGTCCTTTGGAGAAGTTTCTCGTATTGTGTGTTAAAAATGTTGTGATGTAGTCGGGTAAAGGATATCTATGTTCTATATATAGTATTGTGGTTGGAGCTCTTGGGATGGACTTGTACTGTGGTACTCTGTGCGATCTCCATCTTTTCTAATGCGTTGTTTGTTCGAAAGATGGGAGGAATAATATTCATGTACTGCGTAGAAGATACTTCTTAGGATGGCAAACATGAGTTGTCCAAAAATCTGTTGATATCCTTGTTACTAAAAAAATTGTTCCCGTAGAATATATCGTCCCTCAAAATCTTGTTGGTAGGCGATATTGGTGGTGTACAAAAAGATCTGCATGTTGGCTATATAAGATCTCGATCCTTGGGTGTTGTTCATCGTATTCTTCTGCAAGAAAAACTCATTTTTGGTTAATTGGAAGTTATCATGGTGAGGAAACGTTCTCAGCGTGCTTGACATGCGGTAGAAGGTAGTTTAGCCATATAGGCGGCCAAACTTTGAGAGCGGTACTTCATCTGTTGCCTTATAATTATGTACTACCAGAGTGGTCGCTACAGTTGGACAGTTTAGATGACTAAGGTAGGCGTATGGAGTTTGATCGTTATTTCTAGTGTGATGTGTTCCGTGCTTTACTTCGGGACACGGCCCTGTGAGAGGTTGTTGTTCGAGAGATCGCATTGGATAAATTGGCTAAAGAGGATGAGAGGGCAGTAGGGAGGGATATACTTCCATGTGATGAATTGAATCACCCATGCTGCTTTAAATGTAGCTATATTTTAATATAAGCTCGAATTTTTACAGCGCGAGTTGAATAAGTAATATATTTGCAATGTTATGTGTTTGTTATCTATTGAATTTAGGATAAAGTTTAAATTGAATATGTTACCTAAAAAGTAGGACTAATACGTTTGTTTAGCTGCTTATGGGGTAATTATGATGGATGAAAGCTGTCTGGTTTCAACAGCTATGTAGATGATTTCAAAATTTAAATATTTGCTATTTATAAGAATGACAGACAGTGTGGTACGATCTTGATTGAGTGTAAGCAAGGTGAGGGATCGTGTAAATTTGCTTGGGAAGGAGGAACTGAATTATTTAATGGCTAAAGTGAGGGACAAACGTGATAACAAAACATATTCTCCCAGAAGTAATGATGATGCTATGAGGCGAAAAGATGTACCTGCAGATGCAATAGGGGTAACTGACACGTGTCTGAGGGAGCCGTCGTTTCAAAAACTCAGAGAGAATATTAAAACTCATCTATCTCTCCGTCATAAATTATCTATAGCTATAGAGAGAGAAAAAAAATGATATAATCAGTATTTATAGAGAGAAAAAACGTTTGAGTTCTGAGCGTAATCTCGTAATATCAAAAGCTTCGTCTGGTGAAAGGATTCTTTTGGAAAAGTAGCATAATCATTCATCCTTTGTGAAAGTTATGGGTAGAGTAGAAGATTGTGGATCTTTTAGTACAGGTGAGTACATTTTGGTTCTTTGTTGCGTTTGAAGTGAATAGTTTTATGTATATTTGTAATTTTGTGAATCACCTTTGGATGCTACTGATTGAATATGGGAAATATTAGAATGTAAGGGACTAAAAAAGGATTGTTTGCCTGTATTTGTGAATATTGCAGAAGTTGTGTGTATTGTAACTGTTTTTGTTGGAGAAGGAGGAAAATTGAATTTTAATTTCTGTTGTTTTGGAAAGTTTTGAAAAAAAAAAAGAAAAAAATTATTGGGTAGTAAGGAGATAGTAAGTATGGGTGGGGTT
Source organism: Kingdonia uniflora (assembly GCA_014058105.1). NCBI lineage: Eukaryota > Viridiplantae > Streptophyta > Magnoliopsida > Ranunculales > Circaeasteraceae > Kingdonia > Kingdonia uniflora. The sequence goes on from JACGCM010000146.1 coordinate 523,019, forward strand.
TTTATTTGCTGTGTTTTTGGAATATCATGTGATTGTGTGAGGAATTAATCATAGAGACAGAGTAAAAAATAAACAATTGTTTTTGCCTGTAGGTCAAGTATGCATTTTAGAAACTTAAAACCTAGTAGTAAGTTTGTAGTTTTATCCAGTTTAAAGGAAACGTCATCATCAGGTAGAGAGGATGACTGTGGAGGCATGGAGGAGACTGTAGATGGTAGGGAAGTCACCGTAGGGATAGTAGCTGAGGTGCCCATAGAGGTCAGTGATATAGTTGAGCAGAATATTGAAACAGGGGTAGAGGATACGCCATTTTACATATATTCAGAGGGAGTAGATATAAGGAAAGAATTTATGAAATCTTAAAATAAGTTAATAGGGAAGTGGGGGGATTACGTAATGGAGCAAGGCCTATGGTTTAGACCTTTGAACCATAGAAAGGGGAAAATGTACATTACCAAGTACCGAATCTGGATCCGTGGAAGGTGAAGAGAGGAATTGGGGAAGATATATACATTTTGAACAATAATGGGTCTAGTATGTTAGGCCCGAATGATGGGTTTCTGTGTTATCTGAACCAAGTGGTATATGGTCTTAGGATACCCTTAGCTTATTTTCAAAAAGGGGTTATGAATGTATTATAGTACTGTCCTGCGTAACTAAATGAGAATGCCTATGAGATGATGAGAGTGTATAAAGTTTTGAATGACAGGTGGAGAGAGAGCGGGACTGCGAAGAAGTTCGTTGGAGCTGATGTATTAAAATATTATAAAATTAAGTATGTGACAGCTCGAAGGAGTGGTTACATGTTTAGTGATTCGTCTAGGCCAAAGTTTTTTGATTTTTGAATCTACTGGTAGACCGTGGAACGACCATCTTGTATGGGTAAGTGGTACTTGTATGCAGGTTCTAGATGAACCAGCGCTCGACCTAGAATTTAAATATTTTAATCTAAGTAAGTAAATTCGGCTATCTTGACTGAGCATTTATTTGTCTGCGAGCTTCTAATCATCTCTTTGATTTTGTTTGTTAGGTCCTAACCCAAAATTCGCTCCTAACAAATCGAGCTTATTTGACTGCATAACCCGTGAATAGGTCAAGTTGAAGCAAGTGCTTGGGGAGTTGAATATCCGTAGGGATAAAATAGTGGACTCCAAAGTTTCAAAGGTTCAACGAGCTCACGAAAAATAAGTTATGGCTGGTCAAGAGGGTGCTGGAAAGGTTGTGAACATGTACCTTCGTCCTCTAAGGGATTTAACTGGTATCCCCCCGCATTTGCCAAGGAGTTCGAGCGGACCGTAGAAGTTTTGTAGGGTAAAAAGAATACTACAAGAATCTTTGCACGCTTCTGCAGAGGTAGCCTAAGGGGAAAAGGGTGGCAAGCTGGCTGTTACGGATACTGTAGAGCAGCAGATAGTGAGTAAGGTCATTCTGCAAGAGATAGAAAATACTATTTCTTAAAAACAAAAACAAAAACAACATGAGGTCGAAGGTAGTGATCGAACTCGGGCTAAAGCTGTGGCCAAGCTAAAAGTAGTACAACAAAGCTATTTTAATATGGTTGGGTCTAACCCGAGGTAACTCGAAGTTGTATTTCAAGAGCAGATAACACAAGTATGTATTAGTATGCTTTAGTTACTGCAGCGTGGTCGATATATCCATTGATGACTGTTTATTGGGTTGGCAGCTCTCAATATTGGTGAAAGAGTCTACAGAGTTCATTGATAAGAGAAACCAGGAGTATTTAGAGCTTTTGCAGAATTTTGATGCTCAAACAACCCAATTGAAGGAGGCTGGTGAGCTCCTCGAGAAGGAAAAAAAGAGAACAACAGATGCGGTGAAAGGCATTGTGGAGCTACATGAGCAAATCTCTGAACACGAAAAGACCCTGGAGAAGGCTTTGGAAATGATGAGGATTGGCAGAGACAATCTGATCCAGTCCTATCGTCACTTTAGGTTAGCCGAGGCCGATATCACTCTTGGTTTAAAGGGTAAGTACCATGAGATAGTTTTCCCTTCAGATACTGAAGATGAACCGGCTGAAGATAATGTTGCTCCAATGAATGTATCCCCTTCCGAAGTTGAGCAAGTTTAGGCTACTGGTACTGGATTGGAGCCACTGTCTGAGGTAGTTTTTGCAAGAATAGTTAATATTGTTCTGTGGTACCCTGTTTTACTATTTTGTGTTGTTTTTACTTTGATGAGACTGCATCTGTTTGGTTTGAAACTGTAAATTTTAATAGACATAAGTTTATTGTGCCTTGTTTGAATGTGTGTTTGATAACAAAAGGTTTGTAATCTATGTAGGAGATAAAGTGGTTAAGGAAAACTATTACCACAATTGTTAAGTAGAGCAAGGGACTCCATGGCTTGTACTCAACATGTATTAAATAAAATTGAATATGAGAGAAGGTAGTTTAAATCTAATTCGGAGAAATTTTTTAAAGAATTATATGACCTTCAGTGTAGATATGCCAAAATAAAAATAGAGAGGGATGGGTTTTTAAGAAAAGAGGATGAGAGATTTGCGCTATTACAAAAATCTAAAGATTTAGTGTGTTTCACCAATACGAGTGATAAAGCCAAGTGTTAGAGGATTTTGTTAACCTTGACACTGTATTTTGAGGCCGAAGTAGATAGTAAGCGGGGGTTAAAAGTGGCTTATGTAGAGCTTTTAAGAGAAAGGGGGGGTAGTACCTGATCCAGCTCGAGTTAGGTTTTTAGCTCAAGAAGCACGTAATTGTCATAGCTTACAAGCGAAAAAATGTTCAGCTCGAGCTAGTGTGTCTATTATATGGGGTGACATAGGTCTCTTACATGATGTTCTTGGCTTTGTATAGGGTTAAAGATCGATGAGGATTTTGCTTTTCAAAATAAGTAAGGGGAAAAAAGTTATTCAAGCTAAGTTAAAGGGCGAGTTAAACGAGTTGCAAAACATGCTGAAGCAGTGTACGAAACAAAATATATCTCTGGCAAATTAATTGACAGAAGAAATAACTGTCAGAAAGAAGGTAGAAGAGGAGTTAAAATCTTTGAGTGTATTGCAGAAGGAAACGCGAAAGCGTATGCATAGAACGCATATGTAGTTGAAAAAACATTTGTATCCGTTGCGAGCAAAGGTCGCAGCTCAAATGGACCATGATCGTCATATAGAGAATGTGATTTAGTTTTATGGAGGTGAATTAGCAAGGGTGGAGAATGAATTTAGGAAGTATGTTATAGATTGTGGGAAAGACTTTAATGTAGAGAATGAAAAAGTTGAAAATATGTGGTTTACGAAGGATAAGGATGAAAAAGGTATTGAAAGACCAGCTCCTAGACCGGCATAAAATTTGTCAGAGGAGGGCAAGAGTCTTATACCTCATGCACGACAAAGATAGCGCCAGTAGGAGGTGGTGACCTTTGTTGTACCTATAGACGTGCAGGTAGACAGGTCAAGACGATCAGGGAATAGGGGGCAAATTTCTCGTAGTTCAATGTGGGAACGAAAGTAAATTATCTATGATGTTCAAACCTTGCGTATGCATTAGATATTTGGTGTACTATTTTGATAATAAAGAGATGTGTTCTATTTTTGATGTAGATGTGATGGTAGAATATATCTCAATGGAAATGTAGATCGATCGTACACAAGTAGTAGTGAGTGAATTTGTGAAATGCGGTTTAGAAGTGTGATGATATGTAAACTGTTTTGATGTACGAACTATTTTGTATGTGAATTTAAATTGTTGATGCAGGTCGAACTAGAAGAGGCTTAAAGTCTGTGTGAGGTGCTACACGTTTTTAACGAAAGAGTGAACACTGATTTGAACTGGCACCGTGAAAGATTAAAAAATGTTGTAGAATTAAATGCAAAAATGGAGTTGAGGATGATCGAGGGGCAAGGTACGATGGGTCATTTGATCGAGGGGCATGGTAAGAAAGGAGATGGAACTACCAAGTGTTCAAGAGAAAATAGAGGAGTTGAACGAGGTTGTGAAGAAAATAAAGTCAGACATTAAAAACACAATGTCACATAAGTAATATCTTGGAACGAGTAACTAAGCAAGAGGCGGAATTAGTACCTGTGCGAGCTAAACTGACAAAATTGTTGGCGATGTTGAAGAAAGAAGAGGATGGTGCTATATGCTCTCGGGTTTGGATCAACACGTTAGAGGCAAAGTTAGTCAGTTTGCTAGCTTCTGTTAGGAGGGCAAATGAGTGAGCCAGAGAGTTTGAAGGAATGTGGAATATTGCTAAAAATAAAGAAAAAGATTTAGAGGAAGTTAATAGGAAACATAATGATTTAGTAAAAACTTATAGGGAACTTAGAGAACGTAGTTCAAGTATTAGAATTAGATCTTATGGGGTTTTGAACGACAATGGGGGGTGGGGGGCTGACAAGATCGAATGAAAAATTAGAGGTGAACCTTTTGATTGCCCAACGGGATCTTAATATAGAGGGTAATCAGAGGCATCATGACCAGTTACATGGAGGAATCGTTGGCTATGTTGGGACAAATGGATGAATTTATCATGGTGATGGAAGCATGTAATAAAATTTCTATTGAGGAGAATGCTCTGGTGGCGGGTCATTGTAAAAACTTAAAAAGTTTGCTAAATGAGGTGAGGGGGAGGATTGCAGAGCTCGCCGTGCCTGACATAGGTAAGTTTGAGGCAAATGAGGTACATGATAATGAAATGGCAGCAGTGCTTACCTTCTTTGTGTCTGAGATTAAGAGACTTGAAAAAGAAAGAGACACGATTCATGACAACATAAATAAAAATGGTGTAAAGTGTGAAATACAGTTAATGAGGGTTAAATACCTGGACCGTGTTATGTCAAAAATTGGCGTGCTTATTAAGAACAGATGGGATGAAGGAGGATAAATTGTTGTTGCGAGGGCACCAAAACTGATGCTTCTACGACCTTCAGAATATGGGGAGAGTTCATGTGATGGACATTATAGCTGAACTTTGGAAATTAGGGGGTGTTGGTATTGATTAAAAACAAGTCACTTTTTTTTATCACCCGAGATGTAGTAGATAGAGTGTAAAGGGTAATGTTGTGGAGAAATTTGTGTTGTCTGATAGTAGAGTTATTGATCCGTGTATAATAGATATTTGTGCCGAACTTTGATGAACCAATTGTGATCCTAAAGTATGTAATCTATTGGCCGAATTGAATGAACACATAGCCAACCTGTTATGTATTAGTAGATCGAATTGGACAAGCCAATATCCTACCTATAATATATGAGACGATCGAATTGGATGAACCAATAATCGGCCTGCAATGTATTAGAAGATTAAATTGGATGAACCAATAACCGACCTGGAAAGGATGATGTCCGAAAGGCATAAATCAAATAAATCTGTCCTAATCACAAAAGGTCCATGCACAGATCATAACACTGAACCAAAGGAGGATCAGGGTGATCAAAAGCTCTCCAAGGAAAATACTGGCAACCCTCGAAAAGGTGGTTCACTACCCAAACCGGTCCTCCCAAGGTTGAATGTTTGAATCTCCATAATTTTTCCAATCCTCTCCAAGGATAAGCTATACCATGTCTATCAACCATTGGAACCAATCGAGAACTGCCCGTATTACATGTACCACAAGGTAAACCATCATTATACTGGCAACTGTTATGCTTTACGGAGGTTGCTGAAATTTATTTTCTAGGAGGGACTAATGTTCGAATACATTATCGACTTGGAATCATACAAGGATGACAACTATAAGAAGTAGCTGGAAGTCGCCCAGGTCGAAGATCAAGCTGAGGAGAAGCATCTACCATATGCATTACATAAACATGATCAAAATCCATCAAATCACCAAAATCTTGCCAATTCAAGTACATGAGACTGTCTGAATGATGTAATCTCATACCTCAAGACAAAGAGGCCAAGCCTATGCCTGAGTTGAGCAATCGTCGGTTTGGGATCTCATTCGAAGATTGTGACATTAGTCATGTCAAATTTCCACATCATGATGCATTAGTCATAATGCTCAAAATTAAGAAGTTTATCATGCACACAATGATGATTGATGCTGAAAGTGGTATTGAGATTCTTTTTCAAAGCACTATCGACCAAATGGGATTGGCCAATCAAGTTATTCCAAGCGATACCGATATCAGTGGATTTAATGGTTCTAAAATAGATAAAGTAGACAAGATCATCTTACCTATTACTGCAGGACCAGCCACCATCGATGTCATCTTCTACGTAATCAACATCAAATCTCGTTATCTTAGGATTATGGGCCATTGCTGGATTCACAACATGGAAGCAATCGCTTCCACCTATCATCAAGCACTCCACTTCAAACACAATGATGGTATCTATGAAATCAAGGGTAGTCAAAACTTTCTAGAGCTTGCAAAAATACCATCTCAAAAATTATAGATACCTCCGATAGATATGCTGCATAGCAATTACAAAAAGCTAATCACCTTGATGATCACCCTTCAACAGAAGAGCCTAGAGAATATGTCAATATTAATAGACCTAGCAGAGGCACTTTCGTCAGTTCCAAGCCAATCTAACATGATATGGATGTTGTCATTCATTTCTTACGACTAATTTGAGACGTATTTGCGTAGACTTTCAAAGAAATGTTTGGGGTCGATCTGGCTAAAGCATGTCACAAATTGGCCATCAACTTCAATGCCACGGCGGTCAAGCAGAAATGGCAACGACTCTCACCTCGAATTTGAGATGAAGATAACATGGAGATTGAGAAATTGATCAAAGTGGGATTCATTCGAGAAGCTAAATATCCAGATTGACCTTCTCCTCTTTCAGCTTTTTTAGCTCTTTCACCTCTTTTAGCTCATTGCTTATAACAGGTTGACCCTCAATGACCTTCGGCCCTATCAGTTTGGAAGGCTTGACCCTCCTCTGACCTCACCACTTCCTGTAGTTCCAGAGGTCAAACCACGCTTCAACATCTTCCTCTTTGGAAATGCCTGAGCTATCTTGCTCAATGTAGTAGACTCCGACATACCCGCGAAGTCTACTCTAGAGGCCTTGGGAAAGTTCACTTGCCTCTCCTCATTAGTTTCCTTCTTCTTGTTGCCCTCAACGCCTATCATTTGCCTCGTTATTTAAGACTTTTAAACTTTCTCAGACCGGCTGTTAGTACGTTTGTTTATGCTAATGCAAAGTTCTTTCAGTACAACCTCGAGTTCTGTCCCATCCTAAGCAACAGTGTCTAACAGAGACTCCTTCTTCGTCACCTTTGTTTGAGGACCTGTCGGTGAACAACGCATTATCATCAGTGGAGCAACATACAGTTTCAACATATCAATCTTATACATTATACATTGTTATACTTATTTTGTTTTATAATTATACACAGAAGTTCCATTGGTTCTTCATCATCTCTCTGAAGGTAATTCCCCATTTACCCATATCACATTATTATTCCATGGTCGACCTGCTGAGTTCAGATCAAAGAAACGAGGCTGAGTCGAACTCGCAAAAAAATATGCCCTCCACTTACAAAAAAGTTTTTTACCCTATAAAACTGCAAGACATCCTCAAGAGATATCTTCCTCTCAATCTTATCCTCCTCCCACAACTTATTCAAAAATTCACAAATATTTATCACCTCCCACATGTTCCAGTTCAACTGAACAGGACATGCCCCGATGATATTTATAATCCCTTTCACCAAATTGCTAAGGGGAAGACTCAACCTGTACTCCAACTGAGACATGTAACACAAAAAACCCTTTACCAGGTCACCCTAGACGTTTCCATCAAAGTACTCCAAGAAGATCGATTTGTCTAAACTCCTATCTTGTTTCTTCTTCTTCAAATCAGCCAACAGAAAAAAGTATTCTTCTCCAGTTATTATGATGCAACTCCTAAAATGCATACCGGCATGTTATACATAACTACCCCATCTTCCTCCAACAGAAGCTTTGGCTTTACAAATCTCTTTGAACACATCAGAATTTGGAGGATAGGTTACCAATCTTCCAGGGTGTAGGGACCTATCCCTCGATCTCGCCTAAATCGAGCTGTCGCCAGTTCGAGTTGCCCCCATCTTAGGATCACACATTACTCAACATAACTTCTCCAGTCAACATTTCAACCTACCCCACAAACTAGTGAAGAACGTGGGCTGAGCTTGAACCAAAAAGTCTGAACAAGTCAAAAACACTTGTCTCTTACGAACTCGCCAGTTACTCAGTCAACTGCTACTAACCACATTATTCGGGAAACATGCTCCAACACGATAAAGAGCTGTGAAGAAGGCCTATATAAGGAAGAAGTTCCAAAAGAGACAGGGACCAAAAAAATTATACAAGAAATCACTTGTCTAGATTCTTAAACAATTCAAGCTTCTTACTTACAAAATTCAAGCATTTATAAACTTAGAGATCACTTGTAATAAGATACCTAATTCAATCACTAAAAATATTTTTACAAAAATCCTCCACTCGAGGTCGTAGGTTTTTACCTATTTAGAGGTTTTTCACGCTAAAATCCACCTGTGTCATTTTCTTATTTGTCATCAAAATATTGTTACAGGTTTATTGGTGTGATAACGAATTTCAAGCCATTACGAGCTTACAAAATTTAGCCATCACATTTGGCGCCGTTTGTGGGAAAGATTATATTTCTACGATATCCTAAGGCAGCCTTTCACTGTGATTTTCAATTATGGTTACTTCTTGACGACCAACTACAGGTGTCCAGCTCGAGGTGTCAATGGAGTCGGGACAGCTTACAGAGTTACGGGCGAGTCTCGATGTTAAAATAGAGAAACGCGCCGAGCTCGAACTTTAGTTAACTAAGGATCAGGAGCTCCATGCAAAATATCTCGATACAGAAAGACAAGCTCGTTTGACAGCGCTCAAACGACATGAAGACCAATTAATAACAATACAGACTGCTCTCGAAGCTCTGCAAAATACTCAGCAGGTTCCACCAACGAGAGGTCACGATCAATTGTCGTAGACCTCCTGTATTTCTGCATGGGAGTTATTTCCAGGAATCTTTAGCATGAACCACTACCCTCTATACATTTAGGAGGTGAAGTTCAATCCGAAGCCAGTCGAGGTCATCAAATATTTTTCCGTCAGGAGGAAGAACATTGACCTCAATAACAAATTCTAGCACGAGATCGTGTGAGTGAAGGTACTGGTACTCATCATCCAATACCAGCCCGTACAGCGATTCGGCCAACACGTCATTATGTCACGAAAAAACATATGGACTAACGGATTATGGAGTTGATCGAAACGCAAGTTCTAGGTACTATCGACGACATCACCAGGTTGCAAGGAAGTCTGATTGCCAAAGAACTATTCTACGTGGAAATACCAAAAGGTTTCCATACTCCAAGAATTTGAAAATACAAAGATACTGACCCAAGGGAACACATTCAACAGTACCGTGATTCATTGGGGTTGTACTCTAATCTCAACCACATCCTTTGCCGTCTATTTGCTACTAGTCTGCAGGAGGAACTACTACGGTGGTTCCATTCTCTCCCTGAAGATTCTATATATACGTTTGAGTAGCTGCAGTAATAGTTCATACATACGTATGCTCACAACAGGGACAAAGAAGAGAATTTGTATTCTCTAATCAGTCTCAAACAGTCACACGGAGAGAAACTTGAGCCTTTTGCGAAGAAAATCTTGGAGCTTGTGCGTAAAGTGGATAACCTTGATCAGAAGACAGCCGTTACTGCTTTCACCAATGCGCTCCAGCTTTATTGTAAGGCCAAGGAGTATCTTTTTCTTAGCAAACCTGCGACCTTGGAGGATATGATCACCAAGGTCAATAGTTACGTCGACCTAGAAAGGATGATGTCTGAGCGACAAAAATCTACTAAATCCGTCCTCTCCACCAATGGTTTGTCAATAAATCAATACACCAAACCAAATGAGGAACAGGGAGATAAGAAGCGCACCAAGGGCAACACTGGTTATTCTAGGAAGGGCGGACTACTAAATAAACCCATCCTCCTAAGTTGAACATCCGAATCTCTACAATTTTTCTAATGCTTTTGAAAGACGCGCTCTACCGCGTCTTCCAATCACTGGATCCAATCGATAATTAACCGTACTGCTAGCATCATAAGGTAAACCATCATTCAACTGACAATTTCTATCCTTTACAAAAGTTGCTCGAATACATTTTTAAAGAGGGACGGATGCTCAAATATATAATCGACTTGGAATCGTACAAAAATGGCAGCTATAAAAAGCAGCTTGAAGTTATTCTGGTCAATGATCAAACCGAGGAGAAGCATCTCTACTATATGCACCACTGCAACATGATCGAATTCAACCAGATCACCAGTTCAAACAGATCCAAGCGTAGGAGATTATCAGAATGCTGTGATCTTACACCACACGACAAAGAAGCCAAACTTCTCCCTGAGTCGAGCAATCGCCGGCTTGGAATTTCATTCGAAGATTGCGATACTAGCCATGTCAAATTTCCACATCATGATGTGTTAGTAATAATGCTAAAAATGAAGAAGTTTGTCATGCACACAATGATGATTGATACTGGAAGCGGTATTGAGATTCTTTTTCAGAGCATTATCGACCAAATAGGTTTGGCTGACCAAGTTATTCAGAGTGACACAGATATCAGTGGGTTCACTGGTTCCTGAGATGAACGAGTAGGCAAGATCACCTTACCTATTACTGCAAGGCCAACCACCATCGACGTCATCTTTTATGTCATAAATGCCAAATCTTGTTATCTCGAGATTATGGGCCACTGCTGGATTCACAACATGGAAGTAATCACTTTCACCTCTCATCAGGCATTTTAATTCAAACGCAACAATGGTATTTATGAGATCAGAGGTAGTCAGAAGCTCTCTCAGGCTTGTAAAAATATTGCCTTTGCTATCTTAGATACTTCTGACAGATTTGTTGCTTGGCAATTACAGAAAGCTAATCACCTCAATGATTAAACTTTCATGGAGGAACCCACAGAATATATCAACCTCGATGGACCTGGCCGAGGTACTTTTATTGGTACTAAGCTGGTTCAACATGTAAAAGATGCTCTCATTCTGCTTTTGCAACTCAATCGAGACGTCTTCCCATGGTCTTTCAAAGAAATGCCTGGAATCTATCCGGCCAAGGCATGCCACAAACTATCCATCAACATCAATGCCATAACAGTCAAACAGAAACAGTGGCGACTGTTACCTCGTCTTTGAAATAAAGTTAACACCGATATCGTGAAATTGATCAAAGTTGGATTCATTCGTGAAGCCAAATATCCAGACTGGATATCTAATATTGTCGCTGTACCAAAGAAGAACAGAAAATTCCGAGTTTGCATCGATTTCACCGATCTGAACAAACATACTCTAAATGACAGTTTCCCTCTTCCCAACATACATCAGATCCTCAATTCTACAGCAGGCCATGATCTCCTATCTATAATAGATGCTGCTTCAGGGTACAATCAGATTTCGCTTTTGGAAGAAGATAAATAAAAGACAAATTTCATCACTGAGAGAGGTCTTTATTGCTACAAAGTCATGCCCTTTGGACTAAAAAATGTAGGTGCCACATATCAAATGTTAATGATTACTATGTTCAAACACATCTAGGGAAAGTCGTTGAAGTCTACATCGACGATCTCTTATGCAAGAGCGTACATTCAACTAATAACATCTCAGATCTCAATATTATATTCAACATCCTTCGATCTTACAGAATGCGTCTCAACTCTGATAAATGTCAATTCGGGGTCCATTCTGGCCGATATTTAGGTCACGTCATCAGCAAGAAGGGGAATAAGGCCGATCCAGATCAGATTCGGGCTCTCCTCATTAAGCCTTTTCCACGAACAACAAAAGAGGTTTAGAAACTTGCCGGCAAGAATGCCGCTATCAACCGTTTCGTGTCTAAATCTTTAAACTGTTGTCATTGGCCATTCTTGTTACTTTGCGGTTGCACCAAACGAGGAAAGGTTCAGCCAAATACAGAGGTCATATGGACACCAAAATGCGAAACAGCTTTTCAGGATCTTAAATCCTACTTTGGGAGGTCTCCCATAATGATTACCTCAGTAGATAATGAGGAACTGGTTATCTACCTTGCAGTCACTGATACTTTACTCAGCTCGATTTTCATCTGCCTTTAAGGTAAAATTGAGAAACCCGTCTACTTCATCACTAAAACCCTCACTCCAACAGAAATGTGGTATTCTAAAATTAAGAAACTTCTTCTCACTCTTGTCTACACTTCACAGAAACTCAAGCACTACTTCCAAGCTCATTCAATTAAAGTCATGGCGAACTACCCACTTCGAGAAATTCTATCTAAGAAAGAAAATTGAGGAAGAGTGCAGCAATGGTCCGTTAGTTTGAGAGAACATGATATCAAAATATGGTAGCGTCATTCCGAAAATGGTTAGGCGGTTGCCGACTTTCTCCTGGATTTTCCTGTGGAAGATCTCGAGTGGGAAGAACATGATCCTGACCTTACAGAAGAAACTCTAGAAGATCTACCCCCCAAACCCTTTGACAAACGAACTGAATGGATTACGATGAAAAGGTGAAGACTTTTCACGGATGGATCAGCAGGACCCGCAGGGTCAGGAATCAGAATCGTATTGATTACCTCTTCCAATGGCAGAATTGAGAAATTGATCTGCCTGGATTTTGAGGCCTCAAATAATGTCACCGAATACAAAGTTCTCATTCATGAACTCGATCTCACTCTTGAGCTCGATGTCTCCGACCTCTCAGTATATACAGATTCACTACTCATCATCCACCACTACTCTGAACAATATAAGAAGAATGGAAAGATGATAGAATATGTAACCCTCATTGTAGATAGGATGAGGAAGTTTACGAAAGCAACTCTCGATTATCTTCCTCGAGCTAAAAATAGACATGCCAATTCCTTGGCATATCTGGCCGGGGTCTTGGGTACAGACGCTCGATATCTCCAGATCGAGATCATTTCAAGCCCTAACATTGATCTTATTTCAGTATGCACAATCAACACTAGGGGCTATAAAGGGAAAAACGACGATTGGCGAAAGCCTTTCTTAGCCTACCTCGACATCGACAACAGTTACAATAGGCCACTTCTAGAGGATCCAAAAGAGCGCTGACAGTTGATCAACAACTCGAAGCGCTACATAAATCAGAATGGTAAGCTATAGTTACTTTCTGTCACTGGGCCTTATCTTAAGTGCCTCTCCAAATCTAAAGCAGAGAAAATACTCTACGAATTACATGACGGGACTTGTGGCTCTCATGCCGCAGGTCGATCACTAGAAAATAGAGCTATAACCTAAGGAGTATTCTGGCCTGGCATGCGTAAGTAAGCAGAGGAGTACTCACACAATTGTGACACCTGCCAGCGACATGGATGCATGATACGCACCCCTGCGCTCGGGCTCCATGCAAGCAAGGTGTTCTGGCTATTCAAAAGATGGGCACTTGATCTCGTCGGCAAATTCCCTAACACTCCAGGTAATCGCCGTCACCTCCTCGTAGCTACCAATTATTTTACAAAATGGGTAGAAGTAGTTCCTTTATGTCGAACCAGAGAAGAAGAGGTTATTTTTTTTATCTGGGAACACATCATTATTCGGTTTGGGTGCCCCTACCTGATTCATATCGATAATGGGCCCCAATTTGTTGGGGAAAAGATCGTCACATTCCGCAACCAACCTAATATCATCCACTCACCATCCAATCCTTACTATCCTCAAGGCAATGACCAAGTCGAAATCGCCAACAAAACCATCGTTAATGAACTCAATAAACGGCTTCACTCACAGATAAAAGGGAATTGGGTTCACGAACTACCTTATGTCCTATGGGTATATCGTACCACTCTACGAGCATCAACAAGATGTACTCCATTCCTTCTTGCATATGGCACTGGGGCCGTCATTCCTTCCGAATATCATCACCCAGTTCGAGATCACGAGCTGACCGACGTGGAAAATGAGTTTGAACTGTCTTGCAACCTTAATATGATTGATAAAACTAGGGAATGCGCCATCGCTAACCTAGGTAGATATCATCATATGCTAGCCAAATCTTATAATAATCGAGTCCGAAATCCTACCTTCTAAATCGACGATCTTGTCCTCAGAGAAATTCCTCAACATCGTAAAGAGCCTCACGCTAGAAAATTGGCCAAAAACTGGGAGGGTTCATTCATTATCACAGGTCTCTCAGGCCTGGGATCATATTATCTTATGACAGAAGAGGAAATCCCCATTTTAAATCCTTGGATTACTAGGCGACTAAAACGGTACTATCGTTAAGCGTCTTACTACTCCATTTCTATTTCTCGCTTTTGTTTTTCAATTCCAAAAGTGAGATGTTCATCTCCATCCAATATAAATTATGAAGTTATCAATGAAGCTTCTAAGTTTATCACAACATCTCTCTACTTACGTAGATTCAACCACATTATATAAATCAAAACATAGATAATACTAGCTTTCCATTGATATAATACCAGTTAAATCAAGGATAACACTTGGTTTGTCTGACTCTACTAAATCTCTGCGATCGAAGCAAGTGTAGAAACTTGTTTTATATCAAAGACTCTACCAAACAAGAGATAAGGCAAATGTCATACTAGTCTTTATCTTTTTCAACTTGTTTGGGTCATTATACCAGTTAAATTAAGGATAACACTTGGTTTGGCTGGCTATACTAAATCTCTACGATTGAGGCAAGTGTAGAAACTTGTCTTATATCAAAGACTCTAACAGATATAAAATAGAGTAAAGATAATACTAGCCCTCATCTCTTTCAATATGTCTGCAACATTCTTACAGTTGAATCAAAAGTCACTTGATTCGACTGGCTCAACCCGCCTCTGCGATTGGAATATGTATAAAAACTTGTTCTATATCAAAGGCCCCACCTGACACAAGATAAGGCAAAGGTCATACTAGCTTTCATCTATTTTAATGTACTTTTGACAAATACAATTTATTTTTTAGGTCAAAGTCATATTACAAGGGATTATTTCCTGCTGATGAGGTTTTAGCAACACTTTCCCCTTTAGCAAGAGGTTGAACTCTCAATTCACAGATTATAGCAGTACTGCCCTGCTCTATCAGCTCAGTAGGCCTAGGGCCTAAATGGGTTTCTATAAAAGACATGCAGTTCCCACGATCTATATTCATTCCACAAATGCATCCCTTATCCGACAGACTTTTAAAAAAGGTATCTCGTTCTAACTCAAGTCTTTTTACTTCCTCTGCAAAGTATGCAACAACCGAATTTAACAACTTTGAACTTGGTGCATTGGATACGACCATCGTTGCAAATTTCGATCTCAACTTCTCAAGGCGTGCCTCCAAATTTGCGTACACTTTCTTCTGATGGATCAGCTCTATGTCTAGCCGAGCATCAATTGTTATATTCTCCCCCAATTTCTTTACATATTTAGCTGATTTAGCCAAGTTCTTTGTCTTTAGGTCCACCACCTGAGCACGAAGTCTCTTGATTTATGCATTCTTCCCTAACCAGAATATCCTTTAATAAGTCATCTTTCTTCTTCATAAGCATCTCCTTTGCCCGAATTTTCCCTTCCAGGACTTTCTCCCAGATAAGAGCAGGATCCAACTTCTGTTGGCATTCCCTCAAACTTACATTACCTCTCTGAACATGTCCCTGTATTTGAGCTACACCACCTTCCAGCTCTCTAATTCTTCCTGATAAACTTACTACATCACCTCGAACTAGAAGAATTTGAACATCCTTTTTGCCTCCCCTCAAACACTCTCCAGCTTCTGCTTTCTTGGCATATGTGTTGGCTTGCGCCAATTCGGCCTTTAGTTGAGCCACTCTCTCATTATGATCATTACATCTTCGTTGCATCTCCCAAAACTCCATATCCTTCGCAGGTAGGGCTACATGCAAGTGTTCCACTACAGCCTTCGAGGCCGATAGATTATCTTGAGCTACTTTCAGCTCGTTTTCATTTTCCACCAGTATCTGCTTCAATCGTTCCAACTCACTTTTATAATTTTGGAGGTCAACTCAAAATTGACCATTTGATCTTTCTAGTGCCTGAATACGATACTGAGCCATTTCAACCGACCTACTATTTGACATCAAAGTGCTAATCTGACTCTGAAGCTTTACGGCATGTTCCTTCGTCTCTGTAAGCTCTTTTGACCCTTTACCGATTTTGGCATCTTTCTCCTCGAGCTTACTAGTGATGTCATCAATAGCCTGGTTTGCCTCAACATATTTGAAGTATACTTTTACGTGTTGGTCTTCTTTGTCCTCATTCGCTCCCCTCATCCTATCCAACTCCTTTACAAATTTTTGGTTACATTGAAACGTTTCATCTTCTCGTGAGCTAACTGTATCCAATTCAACCTACATAATATAAATATATTATATACAGTTCGACTCATAACATGCAACAATACACACATATATGCAACTTATTTCTACAAGGTATCCAATTTCTAACATCTACTGTGTACGACTACTTTTAGACTTAAGGTCAAAGTACCTACTCAGCGAAAAACTTCATGCCATGTATTTCGGTATCTCAGGTACACATTTCCTAGATGCAACTGTCTATAATTTATATATATATACCTCTACGTCTATGATTGTTCACACTACTTAACAGTTATGTCAATATAGCGCATAAGCCAAAAGGCCTTTTGGGATATAGCCTGCAGCTCCGCTTGTGAAGACTGCAAGGATGTAGAAATCTCTTTTTCCCGGGCAAGCACAGTCTCTAGGTCTTTTATCCTGAGAGTGATTTCTCTATGTGCATACGAAAGAGTTACGGACAAACTCAGCCAACGAGTCTGTTAAATATACAGAATCCAGCAGTTTACGATATATGCCAAATATGTTCATACAAATTTATTTCCCTACCCTACCTTCTCACTCTCACCTTTAAGGTGATCGGTGTCGTCCCCTTGATTATCAATCACAGTCTGATGGGAGACGCCATCTAACCCATCCTCAACTCCCACTGCGACTTCATCTATCTCTTCTTCATCTCCCTCCTCAATGTAGGTGTCCGCCTTAATGGCATCCACCTCCTCCTCTGAGTAACCCCTCGACATCAGCTGGTGCCCCAACCAGTCGCGCTACTCAGCCATCTCATCCAGCTTAACTCTCACCTCTACTTGTAGCTGCCCAATTGCTATGTTGTGAGAGACCTTCAGAGCCTCCAGCTGCTTTGCATCCTTAGCAGCATCAGTTTTCGCTCAAGCTGACTTTTTCTCAAGCTCGATCTTTATCTTCTTCAACTCAAACTTATCTTCTTCTACTCCAAGCCAGATCCCCTTTACGAATCGAGCAACCTGCATAATATACATCGACCTCAACATCAGCTCGACATGCAATAAATATATTTATTATAATCAATATACACTTACCATCTTGCTCGTATCTTCCTCTCCGTGAAGGATCGCCGGCCTGGCCCTTTCTATCACCTCTTTGAGGTCGTCGAGCACAACAGGTCCCTCTTTGACGACCTTCTCTCCAGAGTTCTCCGAAGGTTCGACCCTTATCATTTTATCTTTAGCAGATTTGCCACTTTCAGTGGTACCAGGGGATGCCACATTCTTTTACATCCATTTTGTTCATAAATTTTTGGGCTATTTTGCCTGACATGATGGGCTCAGGATCAACTGAGCTCTCTTTTCCATAGGTCTTGGTCGAGTGGGTTCGGCCTTCCCTACTAGTTCCTTACTTTTTCCCTTCATCAGCACCTGCCATCAATCTGGTCGACTGAGTCTTTTACACCTTTTTTAACCTGCTATCAAGTCTCTTCTTTCTGCTAAGGCCTAGTCCTTCTAATACAAATTTGAGCTCAGCCTCCTCCTCAGCAACTTTGTCCAACAATGACTCTTTCCTCTCGACGTGGGATTTCACACCTGCAATGCCCAACATCTTTTTATTATCAATAACATTTATCAGTTCAAATATATCAATATATTATCTATGCATGGCAGTACTTACTTTGTTTTACAGTTCTAAACTGAAGATCCAGAGGTTCTTCAACATATCTCTGAAGGTAATTACCCTTTACCCATCTGACGTTATCATTCCAAGTTCGACCTGCTGAATTTAGATCGGAAAAATGATGCCAAGTTGCACTCGCACATAAGTAATCCCCACCACTGGCGTGAAAATTCTTCGCCCCGTAAAACTGCAATACATCCTCAGGGGATATCCTCCTCACTTTCCCCTCATTCTCCCACTTCTCATTCAGATGATTACAAACATTTATTACCTCCCACATGTTTCCATTCAATTGAATAGGACATGCCCCAATTGCTTTCATGATCCCCTTCGCCAAATTGGTAAAGGGAAGACTCAACCCGTACTCTAATTGAAACAAGTAACAGAAAGAACCTTCTTCAAGGTTACTTCAAACACCCCCATCAAAATATTCTAACGAGATCGATTTGTCCAAACCCTTATCTCGTTTTTCAACTTCTAAATCAGCCAACAAATAAAATACTCTTCCCCCGCCACTATTGTACAACCCCTAAGTTGTCTACCGGCGTACTCTACACAATTTCCCCATGTCTCTCTTACGGCCGCCTTGGCCTTACAAAATTATCTAAAGGGATCCGAACCAGGAGGATAGGATATCAATTTACCAGGAAAACTTGGAAATCGTTCCAATCCTACTTCAACCTTACCATCAGACCCCATCGTCCGACCGGAAGTTGACACCTCGTTATCTGGTAAACAATCCATATCAACAATAATTTCTATAGGCAAAGTTTCGACCTACACAATTGCCTATCACGGTCGACCTACATATAGGTTTAGGTATCTACCATTACTTCGTATAAATTGATCATATACGTTCAACATATATCTTTAGTATATTCTGTGTATATATACAAATACAGAGATTACCATAAATAGTTGATGTTAAGATTTACTTCAAAAAATGAATACGATTTGCACAAACATATATATATATCCCATACGTCTCTACTAACCTTCTGAATCCGAATGGGAATCCGCAGTAGCACCAAGTCCTTCCCTCACGACGCCGTTGTATAGTCACCTCTGCGATTTAGTGTCTCTCACTCTCATCGACCGTTGATCACCCTTAGATAAGTTAGTATTAAGTCCTCTGGAATTTTTTTTTGTCTCTCTCTCTGTGCTCTCGAAATTTTCAAAATTTGAAAAATGTTTAAATGATGAGGATGAAGCACTATTTATCCTTTCTCTCTCTAGCGGCTGGCAGTTATTATGCCTCGCATGACCTATCCTCGGTTTTGGAACCAATGAGTCCTTTCCACTATCCATGTCAGACGTCTTGTACCTTTTCGATATAATAAACTTTCCATCATTACCCCTTCCCTCATAATTTTAACATATTCTTCTCTCCTATCTCCATATCTTTTTTTGACCTTCCCAAACTCATGATGATTCACACTGCACGTTATCAGATTTCCCAGCTTTTCATGCAAAACAAAACAAGAAGCTTATGCATTTCCTCAATTTTGTATCATACTTATCGTAAAAGTGACGTCATTTTCAAAGCTAACAAAATTTTCAAAATTATTCAAAATATTTATCACAACAGTTTTCAAACGGCATTTGAAACTATAGAGGATCCCATTGATTTACATTATTTTCTGTTCACATTCAACAAACTTATTTTTATTTATGATAAATGCATTTTTACAACACCACATCCGATCACATCACCACTCAATCAAGCATCTTTAAATTCAATCTCGACCTCTGCAATAAATCTAACTATTTCTTCTCGAGCTGCAGGGTCCAGCACCAACACACGAAAACATACCTCATAGAAATACTGGGCATACTCACATTCCCTACTCCTTACATCTAATCCTTCGAGCTGACACTCCCTCACTGGTAACTCACCATCTTAGCCAAACATACCAAAAATCCTCTCCCGCGCTTCAGCTATCTTTATAGCCAATCGTCCTTCCGCGGCGTGATGAATCCTCTTAGATCGAGTCTGTACTATCCTAACCTCTTCTCCACCTTCACAATCTTCCTTCCCCTTTTTTATTTGACTTTGACACGCTTTCCCTTCAAAAGTAATTTTTACCTTTTATCTCGCAACAAAAACCCAAGAATCTTGAGAACAATATTTTAACTTATCTCCTCTTTCGAACTTGTCCATTATATTACCTTCTAAGTTGAGCATATTATGTCTAGATTTATTACTCCACCGAACTCTATTAGATTGATTTTTCGCAGTTCTAAAAGCTTAAAATTTTTGCCTCCAACATTTTGAATGCACACTACATAATATACTTACATCACAACATAAATTCTCACATAGACTTCTTTCAGTTCGAGTAAAGGGAAACACTACTTGGAATATTCATACATTCTTCATAATATTTAAGCTTGATTCCTATATACTTTATATCTGTAACAACACAGGTGATCAAATGTCAAATTTTATTCATATCAACAATTATTACACATGTTTTTACAGATAACAAGTCTTTCAATAATTGAACTCAGGTACAATACAGGTACATAAATCTGTCCAATACAACCTTCAGGTACTTTGTAGATAACATCTTTCCAATGCTTTTTAAGTAACAGGTCGTTCAATCATTCTGGAACTTCAAGTCCTTCAGTTCATCTCGCTTCAGTAGTCTTTTACCCTGGTCCAAAGAAGACATTGGATCTAACAGAGAGCTACCTTTGCATGAGTCTGGTTAAAGTCTAGTCAAACTTCAAATGGATGCTATGCAAACAGTTGACTTAGTGCTGGCCTCTACCCAGCAAACTGAAGGTTTTATGAGCGTAAAATTGTAATGGAAATGCAGAAGCAGGCAACCAACGTTTGTCCCCTTCATCCACCACCATCGCCTCATCCTCTGAAATCTTTACCACCGAAGACTTGGTAGAGATAAAGAGGACCCAATCCCACAAAGTGATGGTCTTCTGAGCGCCAAAATATGATGGAAATGCGTCAGTAGACTCCCACTTCTCATCCTCCTCCTCCACTACCAGCACCGCCTCTCTTATAACCACCACCACCGAAGAGTTGGTAGGGATGAAGAAGGCCCAACCTTAAAATCCATGGCGATACAAGAGATTAGTATAACTGTCCCATAGTTACGCCTACCCCTGTATATGAAACCTGAACATTGTCCTCTGCCTGAATTTGTAGATAATCCCAACATTCCTCGCTTGTCAAGACAAGAACATGAAATCTCTACTTACAGTAAAATTCCTCCTCAGCTTCAATCGCTTCCTCTTTTGACATACCATGATAAATCGGAGGAACAGGAGCAGGAATAGACAATTTCAGGGATTGGTCACCAAAGTACTTCAACTTCAAACCTCTGCATTTTAGCCGCTATCCTCTCTTCAAGAGCCATCCTCCGAGTCTTTACCATTTCAGAAAGATGTAAAATTTAGAAAAAGTTACGCAAGCAGGCACTGTTTTAAAGATTTACTACATGTACTATGTATATAACCCTACATTTATTATGCAGTTACGTTTTCCCAAGCATCATCATTTATTATCGGTGCGACTATTCAATCACAAGTATCACATAAATCAGCTTCTACATCATCATTTAATACCCATCACTTCCCAATATCGCGTAACCTCCATCCAGTCAATACCATCATTACTCCATTTTGAATTTTAAAGATTTAACCCAAATACCCCTTACACTCAGATTCTTTCTCAACCAAAGCCTCTCGTGACTTCGGTTGCGAGGGGGAAATTGCAGGGACCTATCCCTCGATCTCACCTTAATCGAGTTGTCACTAGTTCGAGTTAATATGCAGGTACAGGTACTATTTATATAATCTCGATATTTAATATGCAGGTACGTTTCTTCAAGCGTTATCATTCAATACAGACAAAACTCTCAAAACCCTAACCGTCGAGTACATCAATATTCCCATCAAGATTCAATGCACAAATGTCCCCCCATAACACGCGCATTTTCTATGCAGTCAAATCCCCATCATTACCTCCTTTATTTTTAAACTTCTAACCCATATACCCATAAATTCTTTCTTAACCAAAACCACTTGTGATTTCGGTTACGAGGGGGATATTGTAGGGGCCTATCCCTCGATCTAGCCCAAATTGAGGTATTCCAGTTCGAACTACCTCCATATCAGACTCGCGCATTCTACACGTGATATCAACAGTCAATATTGACACCTACTCCATGAACTGATGAAGAACGTGGGTCGAGCTTAAACAAAAAAGCATGAACAAGTAAAAGACACCTGTCTCTCATGAACTCAATAGTTACTCAGTCAACCGCCATTAACCACATTGTTCAAAGAACATGCTTTAGCACGATGAAGAACTGTGGAGAAGGCCTATATAAAGAAAAATTTCCAGTAGAGATAAGGACAAAAATAATACACACAAAATCACCAAGAAAACTACATTTTTTAGATTCTCAAAATATCAAAACTTCTTATTTACAAGATCAAGTATTTATAGGTCGAGAGATCACTTGTAATAAGATATCGGCCTCAAGCAATAAAAGACACTATTACAAAAACCCTCAACTCGATGTCGTAGTTTTTTTACCTATTCAGAGGTTTTCCACGGTAAATCACTTGTGTCATTTCTTTTTTCATGTTAGTTTTTATCACAGGAACATTGGCATAAGAGCTAATTCCAAGCCATCTCGAGCTTGCGGAATTAGGCCATTATAAGTTATGTGTAAAGTTTTTGAACGGAATTCTCTGTCTAGGATATTTTTATCTAGAATTTCCCGTCTTAATATGTAGTTCTCTAATCCTATTTATTGGTTTTATAATACGACCATTTGATGACCATTATTACTTTTAATGATGAACATTACAATATGATTTTGATGAGTTATTGAACTAATTGCGTAACTGTCTGATCCTTCTATTTTGTAATAACTTCTTTAATGACTCTGAGTGTAGTATAAATCGATTTGTTGGTATGGAGGTCGATATCTAGGCTTAGGTCGAGAACGAGAAATAAACCCTTATTTATAACTGTTACATGAATATGCCACGTCATCGTATGTTGACAAGGTCGTATAAATGTATGATGGTCGAAGCTAAGACTTGAGGTCGAGATCCAAAATAGGCCATTATAGTACCCATTGGGTTTTATCAGATGAGGTTTTAATGAGGAGGTTTATGGCGGGTCTAACACCGATATGGGACTTGTTTATATTGGTTTTGCCTTCTACAACTTTTTCCTACTGGGTTTTGTTGAGTCTAGACTGCAGAGACAATCATCTCAACCATGGTAGATAACCCAAAGAGAAAGTGTTATAGTCCACGGCTTATGGTGGGCCCCCCACGGTGGAATGGGTTAGGCTACTACCGGGCTATACCCCCTATGGTTCGGTTAGGGAAAGAGAGAGACCTAGGAGTTTTCACTATAGGGAGACTCCTCTACTATGTAACTAATAAAGCTTGATATTTGTCCTTTTGGAGCCCTAATAGAATCTCTTTACTTCTCTCTATATTGGCTAAGTATTATTGACGATTATAGTCATTGATTTTATTTTTTACTTTTCCTTCAATATTGGAGTAATTTTGGGAAAGATTTTTTGAAAAATAAAAATTCGTGTTTAAAACCTTTTGGCTTTAAAATTTACATTTTAAAGAATTTTTGAAAAATACTTCCCTTTTAATTTGGCTTATCAATAAAATAATTTTTTTTACTAATTAAACGAAAATAATTTGGTGAATTACTAATAAGGGTAGGGAGTGATGTAACCCTTTGGGGTGGACCTCCGGTATGTCTTGTGTTGTGTGTGCACATGATAATTATCTTTATGTTTCTTGCTAATTTTGCTATGCCATGGGGATATTCACATAAAACCACATTGTGTTGGGGGTCAATTTTGCTTCCCCAAAAGTTTTGTGATGACATGAGATCGGGCTTCAACTAGAGCTCGTATAGATCAGGAAAATAAAGTTTTGGTCAAAGAGTTTGTATAACGTGAATGTTTCCCTGTTGGTTGGGTATACCTTACTCTTCTTATCACAATCAGTGGCAGAGCTACGTGAGGACTAGTGAGGGTAGCCCCCCCCACTCCCCTACTTAAGTTTAGGGAAATATGTAACTACTACCCTTAATTATAGGTTCATAACTCCTTAATTTAGTTTTGTGTGACTAATATCCTATTTTCTCTGCAAAATATTCTCCTAAAGTACTCCATGATTGATCTCCTTATATATTCTTACCTAGATTATTTCCTAAAGTTTAAATTCTCTTTGGGCCTTCGTTTCCTTCCCATCTTGGACTCCATAATATCAAAACCTATTATTATATTTTATATATTCAAAATCCATATTAGCTCCTATTGTCATCTTTTATCTTTTATAGTTCTACTGCTTTCTTCGCACTTAATAGTTTATTGTATTTCCATGGAACTTCGATCCAACAATGGATTACTATATGATACCATGAAGCATAGTCGGTATACCTATTAGAGACAATGATTCAAAACTTTATTTTCTTGTCATCAAACTTATAGAGAAAATCACTTGAATATCTTCATTGTATTCGAAAAAAAATTGGGGGTTCTCGCCCCGAACGCCCAATTCTCATTTACTTTTATTACTTTCTTTGCCCCCACTAACCTAAATTCCTAGCTCCCCCATTGATCACAATTAACAAGTTATGCCAAGGAGCGATTGATATATCTATACTAGTGTTGCCGCATATATTTTTGTTTGGCCATTTAACGGTATTTTAAGCTTAAAAATTAATCAAATATAACATTATATTTGACTAGCAAATTATACGAATTCATTTCTCCTCTCATCATAAAAATCAAAGCTTTTTACGGCAATGACATGATCAGCTTAAGGTGAAAAAATGATTAAAATAAGGTTCTTATTTGATGACATCATGAATTAAACCTTAGACTCTTAGATTAGGAGCTCCTCACTTTGCCAGCTGAGCCAACTTTTTTAGATGTTATTAGGACAAAAAAAAATGTACATATTTTAAAAAAATAATAATTTATATACCTATATAGGCATTTTTTAACAAAAATTTGCGACCGTCCCCCCCCCCCCCCCCCCCCCCCCCATCCCCCCTAAATCCGCCCCTGCTTCGGGCATGCAACCCCACTTTTTATATGCCATCCGCGCGGATTGGCTTGAATCCGACCAAAATTAGATTATGTAAAGTAAACAACAAATAGGCAGTTGCTGGAGATATCTCTTTAGAAAGAAGTAGAGCAAACATTCGTACTCGAGAGGTAAACATACCTCAACCTTTGAAATCAAAACCCATAAAAACAATGGAGAAACTATAATCAATCAAGTAATCATACCCCATTACATCTGAATCGAAACCCCTTTAATTCAAATTAGGACCTTTCAAATTGCAAATGCAACCATAATTACAGATCTCAATCCATGAAAAAAAACTCTAATCCCTGCAAATTAAACCATGATTGCATATAAATTAAACCCTACATTGTTGGTGACAAAAGTTTACTCTTAGAGAAATAAAGTATTTTTCAAGCATTCTATCAAACAATTTGTGAGCGTTTATTCTTACGCATTTCTCAAACATCTAAATGGCTTTGTTAACCAATTTGCTATCACCCATAAAGGCATCAACAAAGAGTACCAAACCTTGTTTGCTTCTTCAACTAATTTTTGGTTTCTCCACGAATCCAATAACACAAAAAAATTGTTAGGATCAACAATAACACATAACCTAACAAATCAACATTTGGGTCTCAGTTGGATTTGGGGGTACCCTAATTTTGAAAATTTATGATGAGCATAATCTAATTCGTTACTGCAATGAGAGAGAGAGAGAAACGATGATGCTCAATCAAGTCTTGAAACTTACATACTACTCCCCCCTCAAACATGTCATTGAAATCTTCTTGTTTTTGTTACTAAAACCTCAAAATTGTAGATAGATTTATAGAGGAGCATTTGGGTCCAAATTTTATTTTTATTTTTAAAACCTTTGTTTGTGCCTAATTGGTTTCGTGGTCACTTGAAGTCAATTAGATCTATGAGGGGGAAGGATTTAGAGACACTCATAAACCAAACACTAAAATCTTTCTTAATACCTCTTAAAATAGGTGATTTGCTATATAGGGAAATGAGGTGGAAAACTTATTCTTGCTGGAAGCCACGTGTAACTCTTCCTCTCTCCTCCCCTAATTTTCAAATTTTAACAAATTTGAAATCACATCATATCTACGTCTCATATCACCCTGTCTCTCTCCCCTATAGCATTATCTATTTCTTTATTATAAATTCTGCCATTATTGCTAAAATTGTTCTTTCTAGAGTACTGCGACACCACAGTTTTAAAAGAAAGTAGCAGAAGACTCTTTTCCCTCTTGGTCAGATATCACACATAAACATTGTTAGGTTTTTGTTGTTGGGGGTCGTTATTCTTGGTCTTCTACATGTATTTTCTCACCTTTATCTCTCTCAAAGTTAGAGACAGTTTTCTTTTTTTGTTTGGAATGTTGTGAAATTATTAGGGTTATAAAACTCAAGAATTTATAATCAGGAGACTAATTGAATTTGGAGCTTTGGGACATACATCTAGGGTGAGTAATCCCCTGTATAATCCGATTTTGGTTAGTATTGGAAGTTGTATGTGGCAATTTATCATTCATTGATTACTTATAGATAGATTATGAGTGCATATGAATTGTCGAGTAATACAAAACTTGACAATATTATATGCCTAAGTTCCAACATACAGAAACATAATTTTTATATACAAACAATATTAACTCTAAAAAATCGTCGATATTGACAATTTAATATATGCTTAACAGTTGAAATTAAAATGTCAAACAATAGAAATTGTCGAAATGTATACGGATCGACAATATGGAGGTCGAAGAAATAAGTGATCGATAATGTATTGTCAATTGTGTATGGGATCAACAATTCCATATACTTTTATTTTTATTGTCAGCTTGTTTTTTGTTACCCTGTACATTGTAAGCATGCTTTGCGAAGGCATGACAATTTCATAGGATTTTACTTATGTTATTTCAGAGGCATGACAATGGGGTTTAGTCTTTTGAATTGGGTCCATAAATTAATTTGTGCCTGTTTTGCCATAGATGAGGCAAAGAGTTACGATAGTGTCCACATCCCAGTTTCTTTGTCAACTCATGAAGAAATCTATCCAGCAATGCAAGAAGTTGAAGCAAAAGAAGCGAGGCAAGCTAAAATTAAGTGGGAATTAGAATTTGAACGACTAGAAAATAAGTTCTGGGCAAAGCAAGAATCGACATATTTAGATTCACTGTGTAACATGTCTGATTATGATTCTTCTGAGGATTCTTTTGATGGGTGGCAATATAGCTGGCAAGAATATGAATGTAACTAGATTTTCAGATATGACAGTTAAGATGTTAGAAGTTTGTGTTTTGCAAGGAGGGTTAATGTTTGCTCTTTACCTAAACATCGAGTTTTTGTGGGGTGATTGTTTATATTTTGTATTCCCTCTTTTGTAGCATTTGATGTAATGAAGGCTTTTGAAATGTAATAAACATGCATTGGTCTTGAATCGTTCAAATTTGTGTTACCTATTGATTTACATGCAACTCACAATCTCTTCTTTTATGTCTCAACTTGTCAGTGGGATCGACATAAACAATGAAAGACTCCGTAGATAAAAATTGGATGAAAGTTATTCGTGATGAGTCCCCATAAAGGTCTAAAAATTAACGTATTGTAAACTTGTTGTTGGCTGATGCCCTATATGAGGGTCAACATTTTAATACTGTTGAGGACGCACGTTTGTGGTACGAATGATATAAAAGAGGGCGGGGTTTCTCTACTAAGATATGCAATTCTACTAAGCATTCGATATCTGAGGATATAGGCAGAGCCTACTTCTATTATATGAGCAATAGCTTTTCAAAGAAAAACCTTGGGATAAATTCAGAGATTAGCGATAAAAATAGGAACAGAAGATCATCTGATAAGTGTGTGTGTAAAGTAACGATGAACATTAATTAGAATACAAAAATAGGCAAATATGTTGTCATAAGTTTCACGAATATCCATAACCATAATCTCGTATCTCTGCAGAATCATCATCGTATGAACGTTACCATATTCTTTCCAGAAGTAGCATAAAACCTTACTGCGACATTTGAGCTCCGCAATATTTTAGAGATAATGGAGAAGACTGAGCACTACTGGATGGAGTGAGTCCACAAATAACTTCTTTAATGCTTGGCTGCCAATAACAACTGGATTGTACAGTTTTGTGGCCAAGTACGAGGCTACCCTTTTAGATGTATATGACCTAGAAAGTGGAGAAGTCTTTACCTCAGAACACAAATATCGTCAAGTTGGTCCTCATCAAGTTCTACTCAAAGATGCTGTAAAGATTTACAGAAGAATAATTGTCCACAAACTTTAGGATCAGCTTGACCAGGTAGTCTGCTTCGTTGCAATAGAAATAAACGTAGAAGGCAACTGCCGACAACTTATGGTGAAGTCCCATAGTGATCATACCGAGTCATTTAAGATAATTATAGACTTAAAGAAGCTAACTAGTAATTAGGGATGCAAGTTGTTTGAGTTTGTTGGACTCCCATGCTGTCACCTACTGGAGGTATTTTCAAAATACCTGAGGCTTTCATTATAACAAGGCGGAAGATTGGTGCAAATAAGTTCTCAAGGTTCTATGATGAAAGTCACTTGGCAGGAGGGAACTTACGATATCTCTTATGCCATAGGTAATTATCCCTTCATACATTAAAGTTATTTGAAAGGGCCTCGAAGATTAAAGAAAGTTTTGATTTCGCAGTTTTGAAGCTTGACGAGATAGAGTCTTACCTTGATCACTACGAGGAGTCTTTAACACTGACAGATGCATCAGAACCAAATATCTCAACTTTTTTATTAGATTCTATGATGTCTAGAACTATCATTTTAGACCCTCTTACTACTCAAATTAAAGGATAAACGAAGACTGGTTATAAGAAAGGGACAAGATAGAAGGGGGGGGGATGGAAGTGGCTGTTATGAAAAATAAGAAAATATGCAAAAGTTGTGGAGTACTCGACAACCATGACAAATGGACATGCACACTTCTCAAAACGAAGATAGTAGAATCAAGTAAGTACATATTTGACATTATGCATAAACGTCGTATTCTCCATAATTATTCTATAATGTGTTTCCCATGTATTTATCTCATATTTATAATCAGAATGAATTTCATGTAAAAGATAGTTATGGGGATTCTGTTCATCCGTTGCAAGAGAATCACGACAACCACGACATCTAGGAAAATAGAAGGAGTTGACTTGCATTGCGTATGTCTTTCTTTAATTAATAGATCTGTATCCCTTTCATTATTATTGTTGACGAGGGAATGTAGTGTTATTTTAACTTTCAGTTTGCTTTGTATTTGGAAATTGAAAATAGGGTTGTAGCAATGCATTGTGCTTTATACTTTATGTTTTATTCTAAATTTGTAGATTCCTCAATGTTACAAACAATATAAGACATGCAGTATTTCATTATGCAGGGTAAATTGTCGGACATATAGCAGTAAATTATCGGTCAATCCATTTATACCGACAATAATTTAACCATATTGTCGATCATCGACAATATCAATTATCATTGGTCCATTATTCGACAAAAAATACTTGATCATTGTCGATGATCGATAATTATCAAGTATGAAGTAATCATTCAGGCACAGGTACAATTTAGATTAGTAGTAGTAAATTGTCAGTTTGTACATTAGGCCGACAATAATTTAACTATGTTATCGATCATCGACAATTTAACTCTCAGATGAAGATAATTGAATGCAAAGAATCATTGAAGCACTGCTAAAATATTCTACAGAGGCATTATTCCTAGAATTCAACATTCAAAATTGAGATTCATATACAACAGTGAGCCAATACAACTGTGCATACTACAAAAAAAGGGATATACAAACACTTGTCGAAAAAATATTAATAGAAAAGGGCCACCTGAGAAATATATATCATAAAAGTTACAACACCCTAAATATATGGGCATACAATGTTACCCAAAAATAAAAGGATAAGAGTACCGTCACAAATCAGCAGTGATCAAGTCATTCAATTGATAACCCTTCACTTTGTGCTCTCTCAGTTATGCCTTAAAGTTCCCGATCCTTACATCAAAATACCTCAACAATTGTTCTTGTTAAAACCCAGGTGGAATAGCCAATTTTGCTTGACCAAAGAACATAGTAGAAACTGGAGGAATTGGTGCATCAAACCTTGGAAACAAACAAACGTAGTGTTTATCCATTTCCAAACAAAAACACCAGTACTTATTAGTATCCATAAGAAGGTTTTGAAACCTCTCCTTATTCGACAATGAGTTTTTCTTCCGTACCCAAAAAAGGGGTAAAAATATATATGCTTTAGTGGGGCTAATGAAGACCACACAACCTTCTCATAGTAAGTTGATAGTAAATGCCCCATATGCCTATACTCCACATGCTGATGACCAAACAAAAATGCCTGCAACAAGGATTTATACACCTTCTTACCGGCTGGACTGAATTGTATTCCAAATGTTTGACTGGAAGCACTCTTCCAAAATTAGGGGTCTTTGGTGGTAAATGACTTCAACATTTTTATTACGTTATGGAATCTATGCTGACTCTGATGCAGAATCATTGCTAGAACTGTAAAACAAGAATTGTTATCACCAACATCAACGCCACGAACATCTAGAAAATACTTCTCCCACGGTCGGAATAGAACTTCTTCTAACTTATTCTTTTTAGACATATTTTCCCTTCTAGCCATGATGACATTTTCTTATGTTATCCCTGTGGAGGCCAAGTCTTCTTGATAATCTCTATTGGGTCCCTGTTATGCTATTGTAATGAATATATCATTATGGCCAAAAAGTTCTTTAAAGGTTGGGTCCCCCATGTTCCTCATTTCTTCACTCGCGAGTGCCTTCTTCAATGATTGATGCCAAACCTCCTGAAACAACTAGATATTAGAGTAGACACTAATATGTGCATCAACAAAGTTTATCAATAATGACATGGGGGTGACATAGGTATAAGAGTTAAGAATAGGTCATAACTATTCATTGTTATCTACTTCCAAAGTCTTCTTCCTCTCTCCAGCATTAAGTAGCTTTTTACGCCGAATTTTTTTTTATATTAGGATAAACAATGAAATAAATATGGAGGGGGGGGGGGGGTTACGAGATCATTAGTATCATCCATATATCTCGCGACCTCATTCTTATACTTGGATGTCCAATTCAGTATTTGTTCCAAAGATATGAAGGAGATGAGATATAAAGTCCTACACATTATTAAACTTTAATAAAGTCACTACTATTAAACCCAGCTAAGAGATATTATGTTTTTGGATAATCAAACAAAAACTCCCCTTTACTAACTATAACTAATTTAATTAATTTTGAGAGACTTACAAAATCTTCTTTGGCAGTCAACTTATTATGAACTTCCTCATACGCAGATAATAAGTTATCATACTTCTTTTCTAGGTTTAGGTCTGGCATAGGGTGATGTGATGGGAAGATATCAAGCTATTCAAAATATGTAGCACAAGAGCAATGTTACCAGAGATATAAATAATGCAACCGCAATCCAATAACAAATTTGGTAAACTTACAGGTGTAGCTGGTGGAAGTTTCAAGTCCAACTACTCCATCAAAAGGACATTGACCGCTTTTAGTGACTCATTTTCTTTAGATTGTACACATTTGTAAAATAATTATGCCACATGCATGAATGATTAAGCATCCCCAATAATTAATTAGGGGTTTTTAACATTTACACACTACATTACCTTCTTATTCAACTCAACGGAAAAGCTCTCGTTGCAGTCTTCAAGGCCAAATTTTTGCCTTAGCTCTGCCTCCAAAATTGTATTTTTTCTTATAAATTTTTGTACTCCAATATCTGCAATTAATTTTTTTTATTATGAACATCAGGATTTGGAATAAAGAAAACAATGGAGGGATAATGATATCTGCATAAGACCTTACCTTCGAATCTAACTACCCTGGTAGATCTGCGTACGCTAGTGCACATTGTTCGTCAAGTACATGCTTCAGTTGCATGTCCTCCTTCATTTGATCAATGGTTTCTATCAGTAAATTACATTTATTTATCCGAGGTTAAGATGAGGTAAAATAGTTATTCATAACCCAATTAAAACTACGCATGTGAACTTCAACCCAAAATAATCTTAAATTACCGACCCACTGGAAATTCGATAATTTTCTAGCATGTCTTACTAGGTTATTGTTGATCTCGACAATATGAAATATGCATAATTTCCCTTACACTACCATAATTGCCAAACTTGACAATATTATATATGCAGTCTTTGCATAAATACTAACATTAAGTTGCATGCAAATAGTAAACATTACCCATCATGGGAAGTATAATTGACTTTTTCTTTCAGGGCCTCTACTAGATTTATGCTAGCTTCAGATTCTACATTTAAGAAGATGATTTGTTGATCCAACCCGTCAGATTCACCCTGTGGTTGCATGGTATCATTCCCATTTGGAGATAGAGTGGCATAGTCATTGAGATACAGAAGTAGGGCATAGAAGTGGACAGAATATTAGGAAATAAATTGTGTTGGCTCCTATATGACAAGTTAATTAAATTATCATAAAATCTACTAATTGATGTATTATATTGTTTACCAACATCTTCACATTGGTCCATGGGTGATGAACGTTCCTCATTGACGCATGCTTCCTTTTGTCGATGAATTTTAAATAACCCAACATCATCATCTGCAGCCAAGTCAATAGTAATGGGATAGATCCACGTCTACGAGACAGTGCCAAACAACTCTAAGTATCCCTCCGTGCATACTGTAGGCCCCTTTCGTACCCTATCCCCCTTTTCATTATTCTTTAAAACCCATTCCTTCCACTTCTTTCCAGAGAAACAATTAACCCACTCATACTTAAGGTTGAATTTTCTCGGCTCTTCTGAGAACCATAGGTCAGACACCTCTGAACATCTTGGCTTTGTGGGAATGCCTTGAATCCGAGAGAACTGCCGCATATCCCTATTTGGGTAGTAGGGCTGAACATGGTCTGCACTTGCTAACGTCTCATAAAAATATGTGATCTCTTTGAATGTATGTGTATTATCCCTTTTATCTCCATATGGGTCCCATACAACCTATGTGATAAATGAGTCAACTGTATTATGTTATGAATTGCAAAAGAGACGGGAAAGACATCTGAAGAAAAATCTATACAGGCACCAAATAAAGACAGAGAGGACATCTAATCAACTTACATCCTCAGCTTTGCAATTGTCTAATGCTTCCCTGAACTTTAGTTAAGCCGGACCACCGTTTCTATCCGTAACATATCTTCCTCATTTCCTACAAGTATAATGCTCATAGTTATCTGAATTCATCTCCTTTGGTATCCCAGGAAGTGTAATAACCTAATTTCGTAGTTGCTCAAAATAGCTTGAAATTAGCTCTTACACCAAATATACCTGTGACAAGAATTAGTATAACCCAATATAAAATTATATAGGCGATTAGCATGGAAACCTTTGAATAGGCAAAAACCATGACCTCTGTTTAAGGATTTAGTAACTATAACTTTATTGCTTAGGGCTGATATTTGATTACCTATTTTTTATCTCTTAAGCTAGAAAAAATTGGTCTTGTAGTATAAAATTCTTTGTCCTTTCTCCTATGGAACTCATCATTTTTATAGATCTCACTCAAAGTTCGTTACCACGTAGAGGCAAGCTCTTCTGAAAATGGGGTAGGTGGTAGTTGAATGTATAACTACTAGTTCATGGGAGACAGGTGTCTTTGACTTGTTCATATTTTCTGCAGTGCTCGATCCATATTTTTTATCAGTTTGTGGTTCAGGTGTTATTATTGATTGTGTATGTCACGTGTATAGTACGTGAGTCTAGTATTGAGGTAGCTCAAGTTTGGCATAGGTCGGGGGATAGGTCCCTATAATCTCCCCTCGCAACTGAAGGTACAAGTAACCTTAATTGAGAAATATATGGTAAATGCTTGCATTTTGGAAAGTTATATTGTGGAATTGGAATGGTTTGGGACTTGCAACTTCTGTATTAAATATTGAATTTGGTATTGATGGCGTTGGAAAGGACGAATGTATTTGGCTTTTCAGTTTCCCAGTAAGTATTGTATTGAATGATGACTACTTTGGAAATTTTCCCTTGCATTGAATACTATTTTTCTATAAATACTATTGATACGGTATCACCGGTTATTCCTTTTAAAGTACTCTATCTCTGTTTTTCTGTATGATAATGGTGACTACTAGACGCCAAGTATATGAAACCAGGGTTCTTGCTGAAGTACAAAAGCTCCAATTGTGATATTTTGGCAACTGACCTTTAGATTTGCCCATTCCCATACCTGTTCCTCCGATGTATCATGGGATAATGGATAAGGAAGCAACAAAGGTTATGAATTAGTATTATCAGATATGGTAGCTCCATCATGTGATTTTGTCAGGTGAGCAGTGCTAGGTTTGTCTTTGTCTTTTTGTAGAGGATGTCAATGATGAGGTGGATGAGGAAGCCTGTGTACATCCCTGGAAGTATTACCATTATCCTGCGAATGATTGGACTCTGTAGGAGTTGATCCATTCTTCTTTCTCTATCATTCTCAGGTAGTGGAGGTTACAAAGGAAGAGACGGTGGAAGTGGTTGCAGATTGGTAATATGCTTTTAGTCTTTGGATTAGAAATATGCCTCTGTTACAACCATCTTCATTTTCCTGAAGGAGTGTTTTAAGCGGGAGAAGCTTATGGTTTTGGAGTGGAAGTGCTGCTGATAATTACTGTATATTGTAACCTGTAGATCGATCTGTAAAAAGTTTTTGACATATTGTACTATCTGTAAAGTATGTTATAAGGAATTTTTGAGCTAATGAAAAAGTTTTGTCATAATTTTGTGTGGATGCATCAAACTTGAAATTAGCATGGTGAATTGAAATTTTGATAGATCGATCGATGTATGAAAAAATATATATGTAAAATGTATAAAACAGTTAATTATATCGAACTGAAAGTCTGTGACCTAACTTGAAATGAAAAAAAATAATTTGTGTAGATATGCGGTTAAAGAAGGTAAAACATGTATAATAGAGTTTGAGATTTGTTTACAAAACATAAGGTCAAATATCTCATATATGGTGAGCTCACATAGAGAAGATGGAATCAAATAAATTTTAGCTGGATTTTAGGGTGTAAAATTTTAGGATAAGGGGGATATGATGGATATCATCCTATATGAGGAATTGGGGGGATTTGATGTGATCACAATCGTTGCGTATAAATAAGTTGGAAAGAATAGCTTTAAGGAGGAAAGATGGTGAGGACTCGTTATCGGAGAGCTCGGCATGCATCCGAGGGGTGTTTATCGATAAAGGTTGCTAAAATTTGTGAAAGAATATTTGGGATGATAGATTATGATGCCAATTTGCCTTAATTTGTAATACAGTTTGACAGTTTGGCCTTGAGGGTGAGGGAGAATAACGTTACTTTTGGTGTGAGTTATTTTGTGAATTGATCGTGGAGCCTGAAGAGCAAAAAACTACGGTAAAGGAAATTGCCCTAAAAGAAATAGCTGAGGAAGATGAGAGGATTACTGGGAATGTACTGATTAGGTATGGTCTTCTAGGGTATCTTGAGTATTTTATGTGTGACTATGCTTGAGAGGGCGAACTTCTGTTAGTTCAAAATTAATGTAAGTAAAATAAAATAAGAATATTTTTGTGTTGAATTTGCTCCTTGTTTGTTGTGAATGTTGTTGTAAATAAATATTTGAATTTTGAAATGGTGTAGCTTTGGGAATGACATCATATGTGGTATAAGTAATTGGAGTAGGAGAATAAGAATCCGAGTATTAGGTTTAGTTTATGTTGGAGAAAAAATTCAATTGCGTGCAATTGAAATGTTTCATCATGAGTGTGAGAAGATGTGAGAGTGATTTAGGTAGGAGAAATTGAGATATATTTAAATATAAGACTTGGTGTAATGATCGAAATGTGTCTTTCTCCAAAAGGTACGTATTATCTGATATGAATAGTAGAAGGGACGCCTTGGTTCCAAAACCGTGGGCAGCTTCTGTGAGCCCCAATAACTGCCAGCGATTAGAGAGATAAAGTATAAATAGCCGTTCCTCTTCGCCATTCAAATGTTTACAAAATGTAGGGAGACGAAAAACTAGAGTGAAAAAAAAAGAGTTTAAGAGATTTTAGAGAGAGAGCAAACAAAATAGCCATCAAAACTGGAGGGAAAAGGGGGTTGCCATTTTGGAGTTGGATAAAAAATCCTTGTTACAAATTTTTGGTATGAAAGAAGAGGCGTGCGATATCCTAGATTCGTATTCTGACGTTGAAAGTTAGTGGGCCATTGTATATTTTTTATATTTGTGTTGTTGTGATTTAGAAAAATCTTATGGTGATGGATGTGAAGTTTACTATTTTTGTGTGTATTTGAAATTTGAAAATTTGCTATTTTTAGGAAACTTGTGAAAAGTGGTATTGTTTCTCAGTAATATTGTGTATTGCGTGGAAAACATATTTATTGTTGTATGATGTGTATATATGTATATATATAAAATAAAAATTATAAAAAAATTTGATTGGAATACCTAGACCTGTATGTAGGTAGAGGCGTGAGAAGGCCCTATTTTAGTAATAAGCCTCAATTTCGAGCATACTCTTAACATGAAGACTTTAACCTCTGTTCGTTCGATTGTGGTTGTACCTATAGAAATTGATAAAGTAGAATCTGTGGGGGGAGAGTTAAGAATGGAGGGGTCTAATACAGTAGAGTTAGAGGTAGAGGGGAAGAATATATTAGAGTTTCCTGATTTTCCTGGGAACTTTTTACCATATCTTGTAGATTCAGATGTGCTTAAGGAGTTTTACAAAATTAAAGGCAGTTTAGGTGGCGTATGGGGTAAGGTGATAGAACATGTCGGGAGGTCGTTTAGGGGGTGTACGGTTGAAAATGGTGATAAATACTTTTTCTTATTGCCTAATTTGGAGCATGAGAAATCTGAGAGGGGAGTGAATGAGTCTATATCTTTTGAATACTTCAATGGGGGTGTCAAAACTGATTTGGACCAGAGATTCTTGTGTTATCTGTTCCAGTTAGATTTTGGATTGATGGTGCCTTTAAGCAATCCATCTAAAAGTATTTTGAATGTCATTGAAGCCTGCCCTGCCCAACTGAATGAGAATATGTGAGAAGTGATAAATGTGTATGATAATCTGAATAGAAGGTAGGCTTTTAAGAGGGTGGAGAGGAGAATAACTCATTTAGATATTTTGCAGAATTACACTATTAAATACTATATGGCGACTGGGGGCTCGTACTTCTCTTCTAGTTTGACTCGACCTCAATTCTTCGATTTGAATTAGATAGGACGAGTATGGAATGATAACTTGATATGGGTAAAAGGCGATTGTCTCCAAAGAGTGGACGAGGAACCCATGGATCTTATAAATAAAACTTTAAAGAAAAGTAAGTAATTGTTTGTGATATTGAACTGCTATTTTTGTGTTAGCATTCTGTCAATACATAATAATGTGTTGTGTTTATATAGATCTTTAATATCAAGTGGCGAGAAAGGAATCACTAATTGATACTGTCGCTCGAGAGTGATCGGAGCTCGAGATTATGTTGGGAGAGGTCGGAATGAGTTCAAAAAAGAGAAAGGTGGACGCTCCTTCTTCAGTGAGTGAGGTGAAGGAGCCTAGGAGTAGTCCCATTGTGGAGGATAAGTTGTTAGCTGTGGAAAACAGGTTGAGGGTGGTAGCCCGAGAAAGTTCTGAGGGTTTGGACATGTCTATGAAGTTAGAGCTTTGTAAGGTAAGTGAAATTCTTCATTTTGCTTAATTCTTATGCTATTTTTGAACTGAAATGTTTTCTTTTTATTGTAGATTTCTCGTATGTTGAAAGGATTCTATCTCGGGTTTAAGGATGGAAGGACTGAGCTCGAGAAGAGAGTTGATGAGCTTGAGAAGAGGGTTGCTTAACTCGAGGCCGATTTAGCACAAGAGAAGGAACGTTCGAGCTCTGCGGTATCAGATTTGAAGGATACGTTCTGGGTCACGATGCTCGAACTCGCAGAAAAGTCAAAGAAGAATGTAGAGGCAGTTTCAGTTACTCGCGACAACCTAGGTCTAAAGCTCCTTGTAGTTGGATACTCTATGCCATATATTGAGGCTATTATAAAGGAGCATTTTGTCGATGTTGAGGAAGCTGATGCTGAAGAGGAGCCTGATGTTAAAGGCAGCTCTCCTCAGGAGACTTGGAAAGGGTTGGATACGATCTCGGCGAGGACTGATTTAGAGAACTGTGGAGGAGAGGATGAAAAGGTAGAGTAAACTTTGAAGTTCTTTTTTGTGAGTTGAAGACTGTTATTGTATTGGATACATTTAGAGGATAATTATGAAGTAGTCTAAGAGATGCTGTAAATATTGATTTGTAGGAACTTAAAGGTTTGCGCCTAAGAATTGAGGATTTAGAGAGAGAGCTCGATAAGGAGCAAAGCTCTTTAGCAACTCTATTAACTTCCTAGAGTTTTTTAACTTGCTCGTTAGAAAATAGGTCAAAATATTTGACTTTCTTGTTTTTTAACTTTCTAGAGTTTGCATAAGAGAAAAGAGAAAAGTAATGTAAGAGGGCTGATAAATATCATATTAACGAAAATAATCCAAGAAGTATAATCAGACCATTTTGGAATTAAAGAGAATGAGAATGTAGAAAATGTATTCCTTAATATTTGAGAATCAACAGTGTCATATGATTTCAAGATGTAGATAGTATGGCCATCAGTGTAAGATAATTTTGTAACTGGAGGGCTAAGTATCATCTCATTTGTGTGGCATGTGATAGATAGAACTGTTTGTAGATATGTGCATAGCAAACTATAGCTTATTGATTGTATATGTTAAGTATTTTTCAATCGAGTTGTTTGTGAAGGCCGAGTTAGAACCTATTCGAGCTAGTGAAGAATATGCTATGGAATGTAATTATGAGTATAAGCTCAATTTTGAAAGGATGAAAGGGGCAAGTGAAGATTGCGCGGATCAGTATGTAAAAGTGGAGATCAAGCTTACTAAAGTGGAGAAGACTGTGAATGAACTAACCCAACAGATCAAAAGTAAAGATGTTAAAATGGAAAAACTGTAGGGGGAGCTTGCTATTGTGTAGAATGAAGTAGTGAAGTTAAATAGTAAGGTAGAATTATTAGGAGCGAGAGGTAAGGATGTAGATGTCGCGCAATACCGCATCGGATTGCCAGAGGTGGATGCAAAAGAACTAGAGGATAATCTTGTTAGTTTAAGGGGGCTAGTAGACAATAAGGAACTTGAACTGGTGAATGCACGAGCTGATTTGGCTAGTGCCAAAAGTAAAGTAGAGAAGTTGAGTAAGGCCGTACAAGTAAAAGATATTAATCTTCGGGTCACCCAAAATCAATGTGACAAACTGAATGAGCGACTGGCGAAGTTGAAGGCGTGCAGAAAGTTCGTATGGCAAGAAGGATAAGGTTGGAAAGAGGTTGAAAAAGAGAATGAATGACGCCGAGGTTGAGTCTGTGAAGGGTGATGTTTCGAATACCCAAGCCCAAATTAAAGAGTTGTAGGCTGATTTAGTCTTCATTTGAGCCTCCGTAAGAAAAGCTAATGAATTAGCTAGAGGGAGTGGTAATAGGTTAGAGGTTTCACTCCTCAAAGGGAAAGAGTTAAATGAAGCTATCAAGAGAAAGGATGAGATGTTGAAGAACATTAGTGCTGGGGGACGTGGTGGAAATGATGTGGAGTTAGTGGCATTATGCAGTGAATTGGAGGAGTTATAAAACAAAAATCGAGCTAAGCAAGAGAAGTCGATGGGATTGGTATCGTAATTGACTGATACCATGTCGGACTTAGAGAGACGCTTACAGCGAGCTAATGCCCATTACGCTCATTTGGACAAACATTATAAGAAACTAAAGGCGAATTTTGTTGAGTTGGCCGTTCCGAACCTATACAGGATTTTTGTGGAGGTGGTGCATTCTAGGGAGATAATGGCAGTAATTTCCTATTTTGTAGAAGAAGTAAAGAGGTTGGAGTTCAAAAGGGATACCCTGCATGATTGTTTGATACTCAAAGGTTGTATCTGTAATGCGGAAGTAGATTGAGGGAACTGCCTGAATTCTATGGAAACCGATATAGGCCCCATTACTATAGAATGAGTAGAGCGAGGAAGAGATATGTAACTGCTCGAGTGTCAGATTTTATGGCTTCACGGCCTCCCACGGTAGGGGAAAGCGCAGCTGACCTTTTGCAAGAAAAACTGTATATGTGACATGTTGTTTTTGTATGGTCGATGTTTAGAGAGATGAAAGCTAGTGTTACCTATACTTTATCATGTATCTTAGAGATAGTAGAGATCATTGATTGAAAACTAGTATTACCTTTGTTTTAATCATTACTATTTGTATAGATGTATCGATTGAAGCTAGTGTTACCTTTGCTTTAATCTTTGAGTATAGATGTATCGATTCAAAGCTAATGTTACCTTCTCTTTAATCTTGGGGATTTAGTAGGTACTACATGTATGTCTGTAAAAAATAATGTAGGAATTTTTTTGAAAGTTTTTATTGAGTAGAAAAGAATGTACGAACTATTAGAGATTGGAATCTAGCTTTTGGAATGTAAAAAATGAGAATAGAGATATTTTATGAACTGGGGACTTATCGATAATATCATTTCAATCTCCTAGTATTCCATTGGTTTGGTATACAAACGCCTTTCTCTGTCATGAGGTAGTAGGATCCAAGGCTAGTGCAGCCAACGATCAGAAAATGTCCCTCCCAATTTTCTGTGAGCTTTCCGGCATTTATCTTTTTTTGGCTCTTAGGGATTTCTCTAAGGACTAGATCGTCCATTTGGAACTCATGGCTTTGGACTCTTTTGTTGTACGAGCTGGCTAGCATATGATGATATCGACCCAGGTTGGCAACAGCTCGATCTCGAGTCTTATCGATCCAGTTCAAATTGCAAGCTAACTCAAACTCATTTTTCTCGTCTATTAGCTCGTGATCTTTGATAGGATGGTAGTATTCCGTTGGAATGATGGCTTCAGTTACGTAAGCCAGGAGGAAGGGGGAACATCCAGTTGATTGTCTCGGTGTAGTATGGTATGCCCATAAGACATGAGGTAGTTCCCGTCTTCAATTTCCTTTCTTTTGTGATTGATGCCGCTTATTGATTCCATCCACTATTGCCTTATTGGTTATTTCAGCCTATCTATTTCTTTGGGGTAGTATGGATTGGATAGGGAATGAATGATATTGTATTTATTGGGAAAATCTACCACCTTTTTGCCAAAACTATAGCCCATTATCGATCCGAATCAGGTGTGGGATTCCAAACTGTGCAATAATATGTTCCCAGATAAATGAGATGACTTCTCTTCTCGAGTTCAACAAAGGGGAACTGCTTCCACCTATTTGGTAAAGTAATCTGTTGCCATGAGTAAGAACCTTCGGTTATCCAACGTATGGGAAAATTTGCCAACTAGATTTAGCGCTTACCTCTTGAAAGGCCAGAATACCTTACTTGCATGAAGTTTAAGTGTAGGTGCCCCTATCATGTTTCCATGTCATTGACATGTGTCGCATCTCCGTGAGTACTCTTCCGCTTATTTTTGTATTTTTGTCCAGAATACTCCATGTGTAATTGCTCTATTTGTAATTGATCGACCTATGACATGGGAGCCACAAGTTCCTTCATGTAAGTCTTTGAGCATTCCATTGACTTATTGCTTGGAGAGGCACTTTAGATAAGGCCTTGTAACTAATCTTCGATATAACCAGTCTGTCTAAACTTTATAATGTTTCAAATTTTTGATCAACTGTCAGTGTTCTTTTGGATCTTCTAGAAGGGGCCCATCACATTCGTTCTTCGGGACAAAATAGGTGATAAAAGGTTTCCTCCAATTGTCGTCCTCTTCTTTATAGCCCCAGTGTTGATCTTGCATATAGAGGGGAGATCAATACTGGGGGTTGAGATCACATTAATTTAGAGGTATCGTGCTTCTGTACCCAAGACCCTGACCAAGTAAGCTAAGGAATTAGCGTATCTATTTTCCTCTCATGGTAAATAGTCGAGAGAAGCTTTTGTGAATCTATTCATTCGGTCAGTAACGAGGGCGGCATAATAAACCATCTTTCCATTCTTTATGTATTGCCCAAAATAGTGGTTGACTATGAGTAATGAATCTGTATAGACTGACAGCTCAGGATTTCTGAGTTCGAGCGCTAAATCGAACCCATGAATTAAATCTTCGTATTCTATAACATTATTCGAGGCTTCAAATTTTAAACAGATTTATTTCTCGATTCTCTCGTTTGATGGAGTAATCAACATAATTCTAATACCTGACCTGGCGGGTCCTGTTGAGCCTCTGTAAGAAGTCTTCATCATTTTCTTAAAACCCATTCAGCTCGTTCATTTAAGGTTGCTAGGTGGATCTTCTGCTATTTCATCTGTAAGATTAGGGTTATGCTTCTCCCAATCTGGATCTTTTTCAAGAAAATATATTAGAAAATCGGTGGCTGCTTAACCTTTTTATGAATGGCGCTGCTCAAATTTGATATAATGTTCTCCCAAACTTACAGACTATTGTTGCACTCTTCTTGATTTCCCTATTCTAGATAGAATTTCCTGGATTGGGTAGCTTTTTATAACTTTGAAGGAATAAGCTTGGAAATAGGGCTTGATCTTTTGTGAAGTGTAAACGAGAGTTAAAAGGAGTCACTCGATCTTAGAATATCTTATTTTTGTTGGAGTAAGGGCTTTGCTGATAAAATACGCTGGTTTTTCAACCTTTTCTTCAAGTCAAATGAGGACCGAGCTAAGAGAGTTTTTTGTAACGGCGAGGTAAATGATCAATTCCTCATTGTCTATTGGGGTACTCATTATGGGAGACTTCCCAAAAAGTTTTGAGTTCTTAAAAGGATGCCTTGCATTCTTTTGTCCAATCGATCTCTTTGTTGGGTTGAATCTTTCCTCGTGTAGTACATCCTCGAAGTAACATGAACAACCATCGACATCGATCTGAAGACTTTGAGAAAAGAAGATTGATGGCGGCGATCTTGCCAGCGAGCTTCAGAATGTTTTTCTTTATTGCTAGAGACGGCATGTTGAGTAGAGCTCGAATTTGATCTGGATCGGCCTCAATCCCTTTCTTGCTGATGAGATGTCCTAGGAATTTTCCCGAGTGTACTCTGAATTGATATTTATCAGGGTTGAGCCTTATTTTGTATGAGCATAAAATATGGAAGATTGTATCGAGATCTGTGATATGATCCTTCAAGCTTTTGAAGAGTAGGTAATCGATGTATACTTCAATGATCTTTCCCAAGTCTGCCTTGAGCATTAATGTCATTAAACGTTGATACGTTGCTCCGGCGTTCTTCAGCCCGAAAGGCATAACTCTATAATAGTAAAACCCTCTTTCAGTGATGAAAGTGGTCTTTTCCTAATCATCGCCTAGAAGGGGTATCTGATTGTATCCGGAAGCAACATTTATCATAGATAAGAGCTCATGTCCTGCCATTGAATCGAGAATTTGATGAATGATTTGAAGAGGAAAACTGTCCTTTGGAGTGTATGTTTAGATCTGCAAAATCTATCCAAACTCAGACCTTCCCATTCGTCTTTAGAATGGTAACAATGTTGGAGATCCAATTCGGGTACTTAGCTTCTCAAATGAATCCGACTTTGATCAATTTATTGATTTCATTATTAACTTTATCTCGAAAACAAGGTGATAGCTTTCTTTCTTTCTGCTTAACTGCCGTGATATTGTTGTTGATGCTCAATCTGTGGCATGCCTTAGCTGGGTCGACTCCTGACATTTCTTATAAAGTCCAAGCGAAGACATCTCGGTTCATTCGTAAAAAGTGAATGAGGGCCTCCTTTTCGTGCTGGACAAGTTTGGTACCAATATAAGTACATCTGCTTGGTCCATCAATGTCTATGTATTATGTAGGTTCATCTATTAAAGGTTGGTCATCGATATGACTAGCTTTCTGTAATTGTTATGCGACAAATCTGTCAAATGTGTCGAGTATGGTAAAGATGGTATTTTTGCAAGCTCGTGAAAGCTTTTGCCTGCCATTAATTTATAGATGTCCTCTTTATGCTTAAAGCGAAGTTCTTGATGGTGCGTGGAAGTGATTGCTTCCTCGTTGTGAATCCAGTAGAAACCCATAATCCCTAAGTAACGAGATTTGACGTTGATGATGTAGAAAATGACGTTGATTGTAGCAGGTCCAGCAGTAATGGGTAGGATGATCTTACCCACCCGTTCTTCCTTAGAGCTATTAAACCCACTGATATCGATGTCGCTTGGTATAACTTGATTGGTCAGTTCCATTTGCTCGATTATACTCTGAAAGTGGATTTTGATACTACTACCAGTATCAATCATCATGGTATGCATAACATTTTTTTTCATCTTCCGTATAATAACTAGAGTGTCATAATGTGGAAATTTGACGTGACTGATATTGCAATCCTCAAATAAAATCCAAAGTCGTCAATTGCTTGATTTAGGACGGAATTTAGCTTCTTTATCCTGAACGGTAAGGTCGCATCATTCTGTTAAT
The DNA here is from genome assembly GCA_014058105.1 of Kingdonia uniflora. NCBI lineage: Eukaryota > Viridiplantae > Streptophyta > Magnoliopsida > Ranunculales > Circaeasteraceae > Kingdonia > Kingdonia uniflora. The sequence goes on from JACGCM010000146.1 coordinate 567,667, forward strand.
CTTCTCGGTTTATTCTGGTAGAGTTGTTGACTTGATAGATCTCGATCATGTTGCTGTGGTACATATGGTATAAGCGTTTTTCCTCAGACTGATCTTCGACTTGAACTACTTTGACCTTAGCTTCCATTTTTGTATCCTTCCAGATTAATAATGTACTCGTGCATTCTCCCACCTTTGAAAATTTATTTTAGCAACCTCTGTAAAGCATAACAGTTGTCAGTTTCATGATGAGTTACCTTATGATACATGTAGTATGGTTTGCCTTCAATCGGTCCAGTAGTAGAGATGTACGATAGAACTTATCTTTCGTCAGTATGGACAAAATGGATGATAGCTGGACATTCATCTTGGGGAGGACTGGCTTGACTAATAAATTGCCATTTTGATATTTCCTGTGTTTGCTTTAGCATGCTTTTGATCACCCTGGTCCTCTTTTGGTTCACCATTATAATATGTGTTTTGACCTTTCGTGGTTAGAATAAATTTAATAGATTTATGCCTTTCGGTCATCATCCTTTCCAGGTCGATATACCCATTGACCTTGGTAATCATGTCTTCAAAGGGCGTGGGTTTATTCAAGAAGAGATGTTCCTTCACGTTATAATCGATCTGCAGTATTGATAAATGCAGAAATGACTATTGTCTAATCGAGATTGTCAACTTTCCGTGCGAGTTTCTGAAACTTCTTTGCATAGACCTCGTGCTTCTCTCCTTGAGACTGTTTAAGACTGATAAAAGTGTATAAATTGTCCTCCTTGTCTTTATTATGAGCCTACATTTTGACGAAGATCTTCTAGAGTTGATCAAATGTAATAATGTAATATTTAGGTAAAGAATTGAACCACTATAGCGGTTCTCACATCAGGTTTATGGCGAACAGGCAACATAAATTATGGTTAAGATTTGAATATAATCCTAGTGAATCACATAATTGTTGAATGTACTTCTTCAAATTAATGCCTTTGTATTTGCGTATCTTAGGAGTATGAAACTTTATTGGTACTTCCATATCAAATAACTCTTTGGCAATCAGACTACTATGCAATTTTGTTAAATCATCCTTTTTGTCTAATGCTTGAGCTTCATTCAACTCCTTGATACGTTGATCCATTTTTTCTTGTGTGATGTACTGATGTGGTGCTTAAGCGACTTGGCATGCTGGTAAGGGATTATGAGTACCGGTGCCCTCACACAAAGGTTAGTGAGCTGGTATCCTGGGTTGAGGTTGTTGCTCTCTTCTTGACGCTTGGAAGGCCGACGACCTCTACTGAGATCAAACTGATCTTCTCGTCCCAAATGAATTGAAGTTTATGGTTCATTATGAAGACTTTAGGAAATGGCTTTGCGAGTTGCCCCTCGAGGTCCTAATCTTTCCCAGGTGAAAACTTAGGAGTTTGCTGGGATCTGATCATGATCTCTGGTAAGGGGTCTTACAAAGCATGCAAGGCGGTCTGTATTGTTACCATTTGTTCTTCATGCCACTTGAATTTTGTTTGATGAGCTTGATACTCGCTCTCAAGTTCCTGTTCGCGGAGCTTGTGGTTAAGGACTAACTGATACTTAAGCTCATTAGGTTTCTCTATTTCAGTATGGAGGTTTGCCCTTTATTCTATGAACTGATCTGATTCGACTGAAAGATTGAGCTGGACTCATGTTGCTGGTCGCTTGGAAGTGACCATGATTAGAAATGGATAGTTAAGTAATTATATGTCTTAGGATATCGTGGAAATGTTTTTTTCCCACACACGGTGCCAAATATAATGGCCTAATTTCGTAGTAGCTCAAAATTAGCTCTTACAACAAATGTACCTATGACAAGAATTAGTATAACCTTTATATAAAATAACACAGATGATTAGCATGGAACCCTTTGAATATGTGAAAATCACAACCTCTGTTTGAGGATTTAGTAACTGTAACTTTATTGCTTGAGGCTGATATTTAATTACTAGTTTTTTATCTCTTGAGCTAGAAAAACTTGGTCCTTTCTCCTCTGGAACTCATCCTTTTTATAGACCTCACTCTCAGTTTGTTATCGTATAGAAGCACGTTTTCCTAGAAATGGGGCAGGTAGTAGTTGAATGTATAACTGCTAGTTCGTGGGAGACAGGTGTATTTAACTTGTTCATATTTTCTGCAGTACTCGATCCATATTCTTTATCAGTTCGTGGTCCAAGTGTTATTGCTAATTGTGTATGCCACGTGTATAATGCGTGAGTCTGGTATTGAGGTAGCTCGAGTTTGACATAGGTCGAGGGATAGGTCCCTACAGGAAACTTTGGGAAATGTGCAAAGATCCACGACTACATGTATATAGATAAAAAAATCTAATTAGTAAATAGGTTCATGTATATGTCAACAATAGTGTAGACTATGATCCTATTGATATTACCATCTCATACATTCCAATCATAAATTATTTATCGAAGAGTCAGTTCATATCTGGAAATAAGTTATCGCTGTGACAGTTGATATCTAGAAACTATGGGAATAAGTACTGCATATATATAACAGCAGTAAAGGATTATGGGAATCACCTCGAGTAATGTGGTACAGCATGCAAATTGCTTCCCATCATCTCAAAATACTGTACCGAGATTGTGATATATGTGCACTAGAACTACTGATCCCCATGACCACTTCTTTGCCAATTTTTTCTTGGCAAACAAGTCAAGATACCGTACGTTGACATCAGTGCCCTTTTTCCTTAGAAATAAAAATGAACCGAGGTCATATAACATGTACGTACAAGCAACATAAAAGGTGGTTAACCCATTCATCTTGGCTACTGCGTAGTACCATCACTGATAACCTTCTCCAATTTGTGCGTAAAATGTTCTCACAGTTTGGACAGTGACAAAGAATTCTCTTTACCACCAACTTTTATAGTTTTGAATCCAGCAAGATCTAGTAAAAGATTCCTTTGGGAAACATCGAGAAGGGCGGGCAATCCCCAAGTACCACCAATTACTGTAGCATCACCATCTGCACCTAACCCAATCAATTGTACCACATCATCCAAAGTTAGAATCATCTATCCCTTTTTAAATGGAAACTATTAGTTTCCGGCTGCCAACGTTCGACAAAAGCAAAAATAAGGCCAGAGTTATAATAGTTATATGATATGGCCCCAATTCTATATAAACCCTTCAACTTAACCAATTCTTAGACCATTTGTGGTTCCCTTGTATGATCCCATGTTGACGGGTGATGGTGAACACGAAGGCATGACTTTTACTGAACAATAACAGTAATTATGTCACAAAAACAAGATTGACAATGTAAATGAGATTAACAATGTAACTATTTATATTTCCAAATTGTAACAAAGAATAATGGGAATAACAAATAATAATTAAATAGTATGCCTGCCCTAGCGCTATCGACCTTGCTCTATGGAACTTGATGCTCTTGAGCATACTATTATCAATAGGTCTTACATCTTCATTGTTTGCAGCCCCTTCACCTTTACAATTACCCCATCACTACGTTCACAATTACCCTCATCAACGTCATTATTAGGAATATTAACCTCGGAATCAATTCCACCGCGACATTCGCCGAATGTTTGTTGAACTCTCAAAGCAGCTTCGGCATACTCACTCTAGATTTCAGGGCCTGCACTTACTCGAGCCTTGTCACCATCTTCAATAACATCCATTGTATCAGCTCCACTGTATTGATAGACAGCCTCATTCGCAGTTTCAAAGCTTGGTAATTATTTAATAGTGTTTGGAGGGACCACTAGAGCTAGCAATATGGGCTAAAGCCCACGGGTGGGCCCGACCCAACCCAACCCGATGTCATTAATGGATAGCCCAGCCCATACTGATTAATTGCATGAATAGGCCATGGGCCACTTTTATTGCTGTGGGCTAGCCCGCAGCCCGACCCAAATTGGCCCAAGCAAGGCCCAAACCGAATTTAGCCTAAGCCCGGCCCAACCCGAAATTATCCCATATAAAATATAGTCGTTTGAGACTAAAAACTAGCCGTTGGAGCCTAAAAATCTAAACGCTGGAGTCTTTGCTTCTCTATTTAAAGCCCCACTGTCTCTTTGTTTCTTTCACACTCTTTGTTCTATATTTAAAAATTTCTCTTTCTTTCTCAAAAGCAAAGAAGCAAGGCATCTTGTAGAGACACGGTGTCTTAGATACCCTTACCCATCCATCTCTTAGACACCACCTCTACTTTTAGCTTGCAAGTGTAAGCCTTTTCTTTGCTTAGAGTTGAACTTCAGTTTAAGCTTATTTATGATTATAATGATCTTATCTTTCTCTCTACAAATTGCAATACCCATCTATCTAATGATAAAACCATGTTTTAGTTTTGTTGTTTTCATCAATTGATGCTTGAATGAGGCCTAATTGTGAATTTGGGACGTAGGGTTTTATTCTTATTTATGATTTTGAGCTTTTTTTGGGTTGCCGCTAAGTTCATCAAGGATTTTGAGGGTACTTTTTTTTTCTTTGGGTTCCAAAATTTGTGGGATTTATTGTGAGATTGGATGTTGGTGTTATTTTGCAAATAGGGTTCATGATATTTTAGTGTCCTTGATGAAGATGGCTTTCTCTCTCCCACTTAACAACTAAACTAGTTAACAAGAACCCATGCTAGATAAGGGATTCAAAGATGAAATTAAGTTGGGTTTTTCATATGTTCAATCATCTCTCGCAACTACTAGATCTATTTGTCATCTTCTTTAAGTAATTTGATGTTTTGGGCTCTTTCTTTGTTGCTTGTTATTACAAGTGCACACAATTACTATATCTGCTTTCCACTCTTTAGGAAATTTGATATTTAGGGCCCTTCTTACATAGCTTCTTATTGCAAGTGCAATTTTTAGTGAATGGTTGACTGTGAGATTGATTGGGGTGTGTTTAGGTACAATTAGTACAATTGAATGGGGTATCTTGCGAATATGTATAGTGCAATGTTTTTTTTCCTGTAATATATGTAAACTTGTGTATAATGTCATTGCCTATATTTTTAGATCATTTTAACTAAAACGACATTATTTTTTTATCGCAGAATGTCAAACAAAAGATTTCTCACCATCAAGGATGTTGGCAACCAAAGTCCCCCACTAGATTTTACTTAAAATGATCGACATCTTACACCATTATATTATGATATGGAGATGGCATCAGATACGGAGGTGCCATCAGAAAAAAAAACTATGACCACCCGAAATACAAGTCCCCAAATTCCTAACCCTCAAATGCCTACCTCATCTAGTAAAAAGCCAAAATGAGCAAATAAGACAACATCAGATGTTGGCTATGGTTTACTAAGTATGAGGTTTTACATCCTGATCAGGAAAATAATCCCGGTGTGATGATACAAAAGGCTGATTGCAAATATTATGATAAAAAGGTTACTCTGATGAAAACACAGGCAACACTTCCCACCAAAAAATACATATGGAAGATTGAAAGAAAAATCAAGATCCTGAACAAACCTTATTAGGTAGGTCTCCAGCAAGTAATAATACTTCTTTTCGCTTTAGTCAAGATGTTGCCCGTACAGAACTGATTTGATTTATAGTTGCGGAGGAACAAATATTTAGTTTTTCCAAAAAAGATGCATTTAAAAGGTTTATTAGGAAAACATATGGAGATATTTTTCAACCACCTAGTAGAAATACAGTTAAAGCTGATATTTTTAAATTTTACTAAATTGAAAAGGAAAAATTAAAAATTGTCTTGCAAAATACTACTGGAAAAATATATATCTTAAGAGTGATTTATGGAGCTCTCCAACAAAGCTAGGATTTTGTTATGTTACTGCACACTTTTTAGACTCTACCTAGATAATACAGAAAATAATAATTTGGTTTAGGTTGCTTGAAATCCCTCATGGCGGTTTAACTATATCTAATTCCGTTTTTGAAGCGATAAACGAATATAGAATTTCAAACGAAATATTTTCTACTTCCTTAGATAGTGCTAGATCAAATGACCGCGCTAGTATAAAATTAAAGAATTGGTTACCTGTTTAACATAATGGTCAATATTTCAAAATTAGATGTTATTGCCACATTATTAATCTTATGGTAAAAGATGGATTAAGTGTATGCAAAGATGTTTTGGAAAATGTGAAACAAACAACACTTTATTTGTACAGTTATAAAAATATTATTCCAAGATTATCAGGTTACATCTGTTGAAGTTATTAGGTATTTAGTTAACATTTGTGAAACATTTGAAAAACATAAACATAATAGACAATTTGAAAACATTTATGCCGAGATGTATGGAAAGTATAAAAATTATTTTGAACATATTCCATTTGCTTGGGGTCGTAACTACATTATTGAACCCCCAATTTAAGCTTAATGTTCTTAAAATGTTTTTATAAGGAAGTCTTTTATCCATTTACATATATGAAATTGAATTAGCTAGAAGTGCTATAATATTATTATTTAAGGATTATGAGTCGACTGGCAAATTTAATGGACCATTACTGCCTGTTTAACCAAGCTTATCTATACCATAAGATTGTGTGGCGTAAAGAATACTTGAGTACATTCGCCGAGGGGCCCAGAGTAGCGGATCAAATAAATTGAGTCATTACCTCGATTAAGAAATAATAGATCTAGATGCGGATTTTAACATTTTGAAATGTAGGAAGATTAATAAAAACAAATATCCGAGGTAATGAATTGAGTCATTACCTCTCGTAACATTCTTGTAATTCTAGTATCAACAGTAGCATCTGAGGTAGCTTTTAGTGGAGCTAGATGATTAATAATAGATTATATGAGTAGCTTAGTGCTTGATACGATTAAAGTGATTATTTGCCTAAGAGACTGGTATTTAACGGAGGACAAAAATCAAGATTTGATGCCACAAGGATCAGAAAAAGATTCAACAGATGATTTATGAACTTAGTTATTTTTTGTTTAAAGAGGTGCGGTTTAGGTACCCCTCCTTATGATTTTGACAGGAGGCTAAATGAGCACTCTATGTATTTTTCATTTTCATTTTCTTTTTTTTCAAGTTGTAGAGAGGTAAGCTTTTATGTCCCCCTCTTATTTCCTCTAAGAATTAATAAACGGGTATTTTTTTTTCTCAATGAATGTAATTTTATTTTTCAAAGTTTTTCAATAAGCCCGCCTATAAAACTGGTCTAGCCCAAACCCAACCCATATAGCCCAGCCCAAGCCCAACCCATATAGCTCGGCCCGACCTGACCCAGCCCAATATTATTCATGGGTAGGCTGCGGGCTTAATCATCTATATGAAGGTCCGACCCGGTTCAACGAAGGTTCGAGGCCCAGCCAGAAACTTTATAAGGCCTGCAAAGCCCTGCCCGAGCCCAACCCACCATCCCGAATTGCCAGCTCTAGGGACCAGTGTTCTTTTCTTAACAATCTTTCTATTTCTCGGCCTTCTTTTTAGATTTTTAAAGTCTGGATGTTCCGGGTCTGCTCTGTCCAACTATCTTTTTCTTCTATTAGAACCTATAGGAGGCAATTTTTCTATCATTTTCTTACCTATAGATGGAAGTACAGTATATTCAATTAGGGAAATGTTAGTAGGTAGGATTGTTTGTATAGTCATTGCTGGGTAATACATGATTCAACAATTTTATTAGTCTAAGTATCAGCATACACTAATATAATTGTTGATCTCAACAATATTATACATGCATAACTCCACATACACTAGTATAATTGTCGAACTCGACAATATTTTATATGCAAGTCTTCATATGCATTTCCTTAATTGTCGAACTTGGCAATTATTTTATATGCAAGTCTTCATATACTTTACCATAATTGTCGAACTCGACAATAGTCTTTATGTACGTCTTCATATACATTACAATAATTGTCGAACTCGGCAATTATTTTATATGCAAGTCTTCATATACATTACTATATTTGTCGAACTCGACAATATTATCTCACTAAAATTGTCAACTTCGACCATTTTGACTTGTAACCATGCATTACACAAGGGGACATGAACTAGGGGAACATTTGGATTGTAAACATGCATTGCACAAAGGGGAGACAACCATAAATAAACTATAATTTGGTGGCAGTAGCATACATAATATATATAAAGCGCAAACCATTTACGCGGGAAAAGAAGCAATATTTGTTTTTTTTTCAAATTACAATTATTTGATCAAACAAAGCCTAGCTTAATATAAAGGGGTAAGGATTTTCCAGCACAAACATACCTTCAAATATATAACAATCTCCACCAACAAACTGTTCTCCAAAATCCAACAACAAACCCTAGATTCTTTTCTGAAACCCCCAAATTAAAGGAAGCCCTGTCTCTAACAACCCCAACCAACTAGTCTCCAGTACAGTTCTCCAATCAACCAACAACCTATTAAAAAAATTCTCAAACCCTAATTTTACATCTAATCACAGTACGACTGATAAGATTTGAAATGGACAAAAAAATTGTTCGAGAGATATACAAGGACAAAGAAGAATGATTTAAGGGGATTTAATTTAAAAATGCCCAATTTGGCCTCTAATGGTGAGTGCAAGAGAGAGAGACAGTGTGAGTATAAGAGAAAGAGAGTGAGATAGGAGGATGAGTGAGACAGGAGGAGAAAGAGGAGTGATTTAAATTGTTTATTTATTAAGAGAGAGGGAAATATGACGTGGCTAGCAGTAAGAATAAATTTTCCACCTCATTTTCCTATATAGAAAATCACCTATTTTAAGAACCACTCATTTAATAGAGATGAGTGGTTGGTATTGAGTGAGACTTTAGTATTTGGTTTGTGAGTGTCTCTAAATCTCCCCCCTTATATAATAGCGGAGAGATGAAACCAATATTATCCACGTACAATCATTCAATCTTTTCTTATTGGTACAGTGAAGATACATTCAATCCCAATGCTTTATTTCAAATGGCAACAAATTTTTTTGGAAAAGTACTTTGGTGGTGTTTGTTTTACTGTCAAATTTTTTTAGCAGCTGAAAAAAAATTCATAGTGTTCTTTTTGCTGTTGAAAAAAAATTCATACTCATTTTTTCAGTACTTCAAATTCAGCATTTGAAGCAAGCTAATTTTTTTTTCAACAAGAAAACTCTTCTTTCATTCCATTTCTACCCTTTTCCATCTCTTCTACTACCTGAAGAAACCAAATACACTCCAAGAAAAGAAGCAAAAATCTCTCATCTCTCTCTCAATGATTTAACTTGTAGGGAGCTTCAATTCTTTAAGGTAGTCATTCTCTCACTCTCTTTTCTTCAATTTCATGAATTGATGAAACTCTAGACAACTCTAATAAGACCACAATTTACTTTTGCAGGCACTCTCCAAAAAGATTTTGGGAACTTCAATTTGTTCCCAAATTATGAGGATTTTTTGCTTCCCCAGTTGCTTATTGTTCTACACGATCTACAATTTGTTCTCAGAGATACGTTTTCATGCCCTAGCATTCCTCAATTGACAGCTTGCATAAAAAATTTGAGGTTTTGATCCAAATTTAAGCTAATTATTAGGCTAGGGGTGATTTTGCTTACAATGATTTCCAAATATACTATACATTTCGGGGTTAAATCAACTTAATTTTGATTTTTGGCCATTTAAGTCATTTGGTAATCCGGGGTTGCCTAAATTTATCTTTAAGATATTTGGTTTATGTAACTTTTAGATTCTAGGGTTTATTATGAAAACCCCAACTTAATCGTTTCGATTAAACCTAAATTTTTGGATCGCAACATCGCATTTGCTTTTTATTATTTATTTATCATAATGAGTCATCCAAAAAGAGCATTATTTGTGACTTTGCGTATCTGTGTATATATTTTATCGAGTAGAGAGTTGTTATTAGGCTAATGTTTATGGGTGATTGAATGTTTGGTTTTGTTGTCATAGAAGTTAGAGAGTTAATGTGTAATTGGATACTAGTTTTGATTTAATTGATCCGTGTAATTGTTGTTAATAGATATTTGGATTCTAAACTTTGTGGTTGATTTCGAGCTCTCTTACTCTATCTCATCTCTGCATATTGAGAAGGTATTACCATAGATTGTTTGTTGTATATATTTTTTATGGGTATAATTTTTATAAAGTTCACTTGTGTGATATCTTACCATAGACTGTTTTTTTATATATAGATTGTGTATAATTTTGATGTATCACCTATGTGTTTTCTATGTTGTTTCTATTTTGGGATGTTTGTTGTATATACTGTTTGGTGTATAATTTCGATATGCCAAGTTCTCCAAGTTGTGCTCTATATGTTACTTCTACTTTGTAATGCTTTATTATTTATATTGTTTGTTGTATAGTTTTGTATACTTTTGCTATATATGAAAATCCTCAACCCCTAAAAATGCATACAATTCCAAAATTGTAGCATGGGCCGATATAGGGTATGTTAGGAGTATTATATTTTCGGAGTTTAGGAATTAGTTTTATTTATTGTTGTTTTACTTTAGGGTATTGGGTTTGATAAACACATTGTCTTTGATATAGGATAAAAAAATGGCTAAAGGTCCACGGGGTAAAGTGTATGTTGTGTTTGTTGAGCAACATCCTGGTATTTACCAAACATGGGCAGAGTGTGGACCCGAGGTTTTGAGATATCCATGTGCTTTATATCAGTGTATGGATGCAAAGGAAGAAGCAGAGCATGCTCTTGCCGAGGTTCTTGCCCTCAAGTCGTGTACTGAACCTAAACCAAAAGTAGTTCCCACTTCTTTAGGTGTGAGGGAGGAAGGCAATGCCCTATATTGAAAGACATTTGGTTTTCTTAAAGCAAGATTCCCTATATTGAAGGCAATGCCCAAGTACAAGTTCTCAACTCATAGAAACATAGTCATTGCATGTATGGCTATACATAATTATATCTGCCAAATTTCTTTGAATGATGAGTTATTTATGGTATTCGGGAATGAAGACTTGGATCTTATAACTAAATAATGGTGACCGCTATGAGAAGTTATTTGGAGCAAATGAGCAACGCTTTATGAGATCTAAAAGGATTTGCATTGCACAGGAGTTGGCTGCTTATTATGCGCAATCAGTTGATCCAACTCTTGTTGTTTAGTACTTTATATGGCTACTACCTCTTTTTGTTGCTTGGCATTTTTGGGCATCTATATATTGCTAATACCTCTTTTTGTTGCTTGGCATTTTTGTTTTAAATATTTAATTAAGAGGTTGTGATCCAAACTATAAACTATGATTTGTATGATCTGTATTGAACAAATTTCATTATGAGAATGTCAATATGAGTATCTGTTATTTGGTTACTATATTTTGTCCACTTTGTATGTCTATTTTGTCCTTTTGTATGTCTATGAAATACATGTCCTTTTGTATTTATATTTTTCCCTTTTGTATGTCTATTTGTATGTCCATTTTATCTAATTTGCCTTCAAATTTTTTCATTAGTGGGGATACATAGTGAAAGATTCCATTCACATATCTTTTATGCATGCCTAGAGAATCTTCTCCCACAACATGCATTGCTGAAGAATCTTCTCCATTATTACCTGCAATCTAGAAGATCCCACCAAAAAGAAAATAGTTTTACTCATAAAGGAAATCTGTATTTAGTATTGTAGTCCCCAAATTCTTCTCAGGGATGACAATAAGTGCATACTAGTTTTGGGCTTAACACGTCTCACCAGAGGAGGGTACCACTCGACTTTCTCTAGATCTCTTCTTCATCTTCCCCTTAAGCTCTTTCGGCTTCTTTGAAGGAGGAGGAGGTTCTTAAAAAAGGCCATCTCCTAGATTACCTCTCCTCTCTATTTATAGGGAAGGTTTAACCTTGGAGTTCTCCTGCTCACGTGTTGTGCGTAATTCCTAAGGTATCCCCTCGGGGTTGTAGGCTTTAGATTTCCACGTGGGCATGGGTTAACGCCCATTGCCATTGGTTATGTTCGCCGTGCTTTTGGAGTCGTTAGGAGAATTTCCCCCCTGAGATGTGCTCGCCGTTAGCGGGGAGGCCATCTAACAACCTGAATGTTCGACGCTTGTTAGAGTGCTCCCACCTTTGGTGGAGAGGTCATCCAATGACCTTCCACTTCATGGCTAGCGAGAGCGTGCTCCCACAATTTCCCCCCCTTCAGTTCTTGCTTAAAGTGAGGGATAACTGAGGTGGCATGTTCGTGTATTGCTTGGTCATTATGTTGGGAGCTGTGTGACATCATATCCTTCAGCGCCTTGGGAAGGTAGAATATAGTAATAAATGTTTTGAAAAATGTGTGGCATGCGGTTGTTGTCGCTACTGTTGGACACATGCCCCATTATTATGGTGGGTCCTGCTTACACATTAATTGCAATGACCTTTATGTGTATTCCTATATAAGAGGAACCGCTGTTACTTAATATTTTTTTGGAGTCTTTTCCTTTGATTTCTGTGTTTGCTGGCTCTCAATTAGTGTATCGTCTATTACAGGTAGTTTGTGCAGACATCCTGGTCGCTTATAAGATGGGGCAATGTCATCTCTAATGGGATTTAGTCCCTGAGGGTGCAGGGAATGAGGTGGGAGAGGCCGGGTCGTCAAAGGGGCCCACGTCACTGCGTGTTACTCATTCTTGCTCAAGAGCGGGTCGTGAGGGGCGATAGACCCAGACCGTGGTAAAGGCGAAAATGGTGGTGGCAAGGCATCCCTCGTCAAGGAGGGGGGAGGGGTGAACCGAGGTGCCAAAAAATGATGCGTACCTGTGCTCCTAAGTTGAGGCACTGGTATTGCATAGCTCATAATACTGGCGAGCCTAAGATATTTAAGTTACCTACCACTGGTAAATTTTGATATCGCCATCCTATCTTGGTGACATGTGTCTTTAATATTGAGAACAGTCCCAATCATCGTCTCCGCCATAACATTTTTAACACCAAGTATACGTTGTAGCTCTTATTGCGTTTATATCCAGTACTTTTTTGTGTCATTTATGTTTTATGTGTTGTCTAATCATCTGACCCCTGTCGTACAGGTGTAATGCTCACCAAGATTATGTATAGGAATTCATGATTGCGCTTGTTAAGTAATAGGAATAAGGATTATCAGGTACTGACGAGTATCCTTAATGGGACCTCTAACTCAGATAAGTACTGGCCATTAAAGAAGTACAGTGAGCCACGTGTGCATTCTGCGAGTGAGGCTATCTCCATGCAAAACATTCACAGCTACGAATCAATAGAAAACATTGGGATGAAGCCTCGATTTTTGTCATAGAGGGGGAGGGACGTGGCCGGCTCGTCGCAAATGATGACTCTGGTGGCCGGGCAAAGTCCCGGGCTGAAGGGTATCAGTGCTCATTCGGCAAAGGATACCCTGGCAGCTAACCTTCAGAAGACTACACCTATGGGCCTTATTTATGAGGACGTGGACGCTCTTCAGGGAAGGGAAAGGAAACCCCTCTTTCAGTCTTTCGTGGAGGAGGCGACCCGATCGGTGGGTAGTGCAAAACTGTTTTCTGGTGGCTTGCTAGAGGGGGAGGTCCAGAGTACCCCGTACAAGAATAAAGAGAAGGTTCGTTTGGTTGAGGCACTCGAGGATCCTCGGGCTCGTCGTACAGCGGTCGTTGTAGCCACGCGGGTAAGGATTTGCTTGGTGTTTGTGCTTATAATCTTTTTGTACTTTTGTCTAACTTATTGTGTTTGTGGTGCGCAGTGTACCCTTGCTCTAAAGGCCGCTCTGCTACACGGGGAGCATCTTGCTGGCTGTAATGCCGAGCTAGAGCTGTGGCTCGAGAAGATACAAGCCCATCACAGGGAACTCGTTCAGGATGTTGTGGCCGGTGAGCTGGCTGCCCATGTTAAAAACATAACTGAGGGGCTCGAAGAGCAAGTGAGAGTGCTCAGTGAGGAGAAGCTGAATCTCGAGGGGGATCTGGAGGTTACCCATGGTCGTCTTAAGACGTTGAGGTTGGAAAAGGAGGCGAGCGAGCAAGCACTCCGTAACCAGTTCGTGGGGGAAAGGAAGGTATCCTACGAGCTATAGGGTTGTGTGGTAGAGTGAGTGGAGAGCGTGGCAGGCATTGAGAAGGAATTTTGCCTTCCCACAGACTGGTAGGTTGCTACGTTGACTCTGCCGCTCCTTACTTTGCGGCAGTCCCAAGACGTGCCAGAGCTGCAGTATTTATGTTATTCTGCCCGACAAGGTCCAGTGCCCCTAGGGAATTGGATGGACATCACCCCCGAGGAGGAGGCCAAGCTTGCTGCTGAGGATGCGGTGGCCACTGAACCATCCTCTTACCTATTGGTACAGTCGTAATAATATGTAATAAGGCCCGTTAGGGTGGTATGTAAAGACTTTCTATTGAGCCCATGGTGGCTATGTTTAACTAATTTTTGGGAGCCCGTGGTTATGTACTTGTAAAAAAATATCCTTACTTTTATGCGAATTTGAGTGGGATCTTTTCTTAACAAATTTTATTGAGCCCTACTTACAGTATTTTTGCTATTATACGAATATCATCGTTGATGTTGAATGTTTGATGTTCACCAAAGTGTCACCGGTACTCGTCGGACTAGGCGCCGTGGTCGTAAGGGCGATCTATATCTCAAACAGGTAAAATTCGCACAAGTGTTGTACTGGTCCTTGGTAGACTAAGCATCATGGTTGTAGGGATGACCCATCTTTGAGATGTGGCAGTGTTGTGACACTCACAAGTGTTGTGCTAGTCCCCGTTGGGCTAGGTATCATGGGCATAAAGGCGACCCATGCTTGGACGTATAGAGGGCCTAGTGTTGCTGTCATCAATGCCTATTGGGAGTTCTAAAAACTTTAATAGTTTTGGGGGATGTATCATTTTTATTGCTTATTATGCTTTCTTTGTGTAATTGTTGTTTTAGAAATGAAAAAATCGTGTGATCATTGCTCTGTATTGGGGTAAGGCATTATATGTACTAGGCCTCGTTCGACTATCCAGTGTGGTCGTGATTACGACCTAACGGAGGCCTATATGAACGAAGTTCCCATCAACCATTTTAGGTAGTCCTTGTTAGACTATTTAGTCATAGTCGGCTTTAAGACCGAACTGAGACATGGGCAAAGTTCTTATCAACTTTTAGATTCCTACCGCTATTCTCCTATCAAAAGTGAACCAATATAGGTGGTTCTTGTAGGGCTGTCGAGGTTAATCATATTGACCGGCTCTATGAGAGGTGGTGTCCAGTCTCTGCTGAACATGCTTATAAATGCATCATTTTGATTAGAGGGTTATTCATCTGTTTTCATTTGCAAGTTGGGGTGATGAGGAATGGGGGACGAGTTCACCGCCATGGGCTCATTCCTTGTTCGTCGTTATTCTCCAATCATGATACTCTTCCCCTTTCTTTTCAACTTATCACGGGCTACCAATTTTTTTAGAGAGTTGGCATAACAAATACGGGCGGTGACTTGGCAGTCTCATAATGGGTACGTGCCAAATTTTATGAGGAAGCGTATTACCTAATAATAGGAAGATGGTACTGCCTTCATAGCGTGGATCCCGTCGTGTCCCTGGATGCCATTGTAATAGACTAAGGGGCAATTGATGATGATAAACGTGGTAGATGCCACGACTGGTCCAGCCTGTACATGAGTTACGAGTTCTCCCATGGCTTGTTTGGTAGACCCGTTGAAACCTGAAATCTCTATTTTAGATGGTGTCAGGCAATCTTGCATGCTCATGTTCTTGAGGGCGTCATATTACAGAATCTTGGCTTCGCTGCCATAGTTTACCAACATACGTTTAACGAGGACACCCCCAACCAAAATCTAAATAACTAAGGCGTCGTCATGTGGATAGGAGACCGAGTCCAAATTGTTGTCCATAAAGTAGATGGCCTATCCATATTGCGGCTCTGGGTCCGACTTGATTCCGTGGGCTATTCGTTGGTTCTTGTTAAATCGGTAACACTGCCTTGTGGAGTTGGAAACCACCTTATGTGATTATGTTCGGCTGAGGTCTCCCAGGATTATTCTACATACTGCCATGTGCCCCTGTGTTTGCACGGTCACTGCTATTTATTCAAAGGTTCTTCGAGGGAGTCTGTCTTCGGGTGGGATTGGCCGCATGAGGTATTTAATGTAGCGCCCTTGGCAGAACCATGTCTCTGTTATATTGATTAGATCACAACAATCCTCAGTCTCATGATCGTGGACGTCGTGGTGTGCGCAGTATGGTCATCCGGGACTGTTGAACCTTGGGCGTGGGTTCCTGTAGTCTGGGTCGTTCTTAATGATGACGAGGAGGTCTCCTCGTGTGATAGTGAGGTTACTGGGTGAGTAGCGTTTCCAGCATGGGGTTTTAGCCTTCCGTCTCGTGGGGGCTCAGTTTTACCTTGAGGGTCCCGCCCGAGTCCCCTTTTGTTTCTACTGTCGTTAGGGCCATGCTGGGGATCGCGTGCGTCCCTCGAGTGTTTAGAAGTTTTTGGATGCACGGTTTGAGAGGCAGATGCTTGGTTGTCCACTTCTACATTCTGGTATTTTTACACTTTCTCGTATAGGTTCTCGAGTGTCTCGGGTCACTTCATATGCAAGGCCTCGTAGAGTTTAAAACTGGGTAGGCAGACACCCATAAAAGTTTGATAGGCAGTCTCAGCGTCAACCCGTTTGATGAGAATCTATTCGTTCTTAAACCTTGTTAAGAAGGAGTCAATGGTTTTTCTGACCTTTTGCTTCAGGGAAAATAGCTCTACTAATTGCTTCTTGGATTGCTGGTTCTGTTGGTACTTTTTGATAAATACAAAGGAGAGCTGCTAAAACATAGATATGGAGTTGGGTTCAGGGCTTTGGAACTATGTGAGGAACCCGTCGGACAGGGCCGTGAGGAACAGGCGACATATGTGCTTGGCAGTTTGGTATTGTAAGTTGATACTGTGCCAAAATTTTGAGATTTATTAGCCTAGGTCTTGGCTCTTGGTAAAGGCCTCTATCTTCGGTCTGGAGTAACTATGGCCTGGAACGTAATTCCGGATAGCCGCTATGAAGGGTATATTGTGAATCCGGCGTAGGGTCTCCTTGGTTAACCATTTGGTGAGGTTGTTACTCTGCATGTTTTTTTTAACGTCTCCACAGAGGTGGCTGTTAGTGGTATGGGGTCTCTCATACTGGCATCCAGTCTTGGGCCAAGCCCACCTTGGGTGAATGACTCATCATAGTAACTCTTATGGTACTGCTCGTATGGGTGTTCGTATTTAGGCGTCCCTGGATACTGCTCATGAAATCGATCGCTATAGGTGAGGTTTTATTCATGACAGGGCTTAAAGCCATGCCCAGGTGGGTGGAAGGGATCGTCGGAGCTATGCGGTTGGTGCCACTGAGGAATTTTCACTGTGTCAATCCCGGAAGTGTGCTACCGGGGCGGGGGGATGCATACCTTGGTACTGTGAGGCGTAATGACCTTGGGGTGGTGGGTCATTGTGAATGAGCTAGTAAATAGGTTGCTACTGAGGTGGTCGTGGGCCTACTACTTGGTGTATAGGGGGCCGCGGTGTTAGGGGGCTTTGGATGGTTGGGGGTGCTATCATTTCCCGGGGTGTCAGGTATGGGTTATGAACTTGTGTGGTATTGTGTTCGTATATTGGCCATAGACTGGAGGCAACCATGGGTGGGTATCATTATTGGGAGCCGCGTCGTGGGGCATAGACTTACCAACAGATACGGATACTACTGGGCTACCAGGCGACGGTTGATGTCCGGCGGCGAGAGTGTAGTGCAATTTATCGCTGGCCAATTAGAGCTGGCGGATCTGATCCTCCTTTGTTGATATTTGCTCTTGTAACGATAATAACGCAGCTTGCATTTCAGCCAGAGCTTGCTCTTGTGCCCCGTTTCGTGTAGAAACCACCATCTTCACGAGGCTTGGATAGAGGTTGAAGTCACGTGAACACAGACGATGCCAATTGTAGTCCCTGGATTCCTCTCAAGGATGACAATAAATGTATTTTAGTTTTGGGCTTGACACGTCTCACCGGAGGAGGGCATCACTCGACTCTCTCCAGGATTCTTCTTTTTCTTCGTCCCATTAAGCTCTTTCAGTTTTTTTGAAGGGGGAGGAGGTTCTCAAAAAAAGTTCTACTTCTAGGTTACATCTCCTCTTTATTTATAGGGAGGGTTTAACCTATGAGTGCTCCTGTTCATGTATCGTGTGTAATTCCTAAGGTATCCCCCCCTGGAGTTGTAGGCTTTACATTTCGACGTGTGTAGGGGTTAATGCCCGTTGCCATCAGTTGTGTTCGTCGTGCCTTTGGGGTCATTAGGAGAACCCTCCCTGAGATGTGCTTGTCGTTAGCGAGGAGCTCGTCTAGCGACCTGAACGGTCGATGCTAGCTAGAGTGCTCCCACATTTGGTTGGGAGGTCGTTCAACGACTTTCCACCTCGTGGTTAATAGTTTGTACTAACATTTCATCTCCCAACCGAAGAGTAGGATGCCTTGATTAAGGTATAATAGTCTTTCGATTATTATGTCCATATCTATAGTCATATTATAAATTTCTGAATATTTGTTTTCTTGATACACATCATATAAATGAAACGTTAGTATGTTTAGGAAAAGTGGGCTACCTCATGAAGACTTGATAAAAGTTATTTTTACAAATGGAGTGGTAACTGGTCAATATGCAACTAGTCCTGTTAGGGATGGTTTCATTAATACGGCTACTTCAGATGTCGCTGTCGATTTTAATATTAAAGATGAGAATAATGTCCCCACAGACCTCGCAGAAGATCATACTGATACATACTTCACCGATTATTATTTTGAACTATCTGGGGGCTCATTTCCTACTTGGTCTCAAGTTAAGCCCTCCATCCCTCAACTAGAGTAATCTACGCCTTATCACTTTACATAGTTTGTACCTCAACCAATGCCATCCGCTTTTTAATCGAAAAGTAGTCGCCGCGGTAGGAAGATCAAACCAAAAGCTGAAGATACTTTGGATAAGTTAGATGAGTTGATTCAAGTTATAAAGATGCAGGGAGAGCGAGAAGAATTGGCAAAACAAGATACTCGTGGAAAGTAAAGCATGTTTGAAGTTTACTAAACATCCAGAATATGCTGACATGTTTGTGGGCTTGATTATGCTGGAATCAAAGAAAAAGTAGCTTATGCAGTTTCTTGGATTTTAGTTTTCTATGCATTAATTTGTTATTTTGGATTATCTTATTTTCTCAAATTTTATAAACTATGTTAATGTTCGACTATTTGCTAATTAGGACTATGTTGGTTTGTGTTATCTTAAGATTTGTGCTTCAAACTATCTTTAATTTTGTTGATTTGTATAAACCATTTTGTATGTCCATTTTGTATATCTATTTTGTACATTTTGTGCAATGTTGCCTTTTGTATGTCAATTTTGTATATCCAATTTATCCATTTTCTGCAATGCTGCCTTTTGTATGTCCATTTTGTATATCCATTTTGTCCATTTTCTGCAATGTTGCCTTTCGTATGTCCATTTTCTGCAATGTTGCTTTTCATTTGTCTATTTTGTATATTCATTTTTTCCATTCATTTTGTCCATTTTGTGCAATGTTGCCTTTTATATATACAAGAAATCAAATATCCATTTTGTACTTATTATGTCCATTTTGTATATCCATTTTGTCCATTCATTTGGTCCATTTTGTATATCCATTTTGTCCATTTGTACATCAACTAAGTAAATATATAACTTTTTTGATTTACAAGAAGTCAAATACTCTATAAATGTTTCAAGAAACCCACGAAAGTCCCACCCAGTCGTACTTGTTATGCCCCTACCACTCTTGTATTTGAGTTGTCGCCACATTTAAAAAAAGTTGGTACATTCAATCATTCATTGAGACTCAATTTTGTCCAATATCCTAGCATGTTATTTATAAGTAAATTTCTTAACATCAAAACAAGATCAATAAGTATTTTTTGTAGGTAACTTTTCAGGAGCAACAACATATTCTTGTAAATTCAAAATTCCCTTATACAATGGTAAACCATTTATGGAAATTATGAGAATAAATACTACTTTTTGCCATCTTTACAAAATCAGACTCAGGGAGTAATAAATTCCAAAATCGATATTGGCAAGAGGAAAAACTAGTTTTTGCCCCTATTAAAGTTGTAATATTACAGCAGACAACCACCTATTTTTGGACTCCATAAGTACGAATGTCACATCCGAAGCAATAAAAAATTATAAAACTTATTTAAAACTATTATATCATGCCACGTTTCAAAATATAATTCTTCGATGTACATGTAAGGCAGACATTGTTACCATCTTATGAATTACTTGCCATTTGTTATAGTACAGTTTATCCTACCTTTTACTAGATTTTCAATTTGTAAGAAGGTAAACTCTTTCACCAATTTTGTTATTATTTCCCATCTTGTTTATGGTTAGGTATCACACGCAATTCATATGGAGTTCATCTTGTTTTTAGCGCCAAAAGAAATGCTGATTCATATAAAGTTTCTTCTTATTACTCAATTGCAAAAGCCGCAAAAACTGTCTTGATTATTTGTCACAAACCGTCTGTGTGACTGCTGCCTACATACCTTATACTTTTAGGGTACAATCATACCAGCACAAATGCACCGGATCCTATAATAGCCTAATTCTGGGATACAGACTTAGCCTTTACACCAAATTTATTTAGATCATTCAAGAATAACTGATAATAAACAACAAGACAGTTTAGCGTGGAAGACCTTTGAATAGGTTAAAAACCATGACCTCTCCTGATGATTTCGAGAAAGTAATGATCTAATTGAGATTGCTAGTGTATTATAATGAAAGATTTGAGAATATAGGATGATAGAGTAGGATCTTTTCTATGGTGATCATTTTGTCCCTCATCTCCAGTTCTCTAGGTCCTCTTATAGGTTCTCTAATATAACTGTTTGGCGACCATAAAGTTCCTTAATGATGGACATTTCAAAGTAAGTGTAAGATATTCTTTGACCAGGTTGTGTAACGTTCTGACATTTGTTACTGTACAATAGCTCTATTGATGACTGTGTGCTTCGTATAGGTCGAACTGCTGGTATAGAGGTCGAAAGTGATGTCTCAAATTGGGGAAAGTTTGCTAATGTCTTTAGTAGTACTTCCTATATACTGATGAGTTCGAAGGTGAGCTTTGAATCCGAGATACAAAATAAGCTATTACAAGACAGCTCTAAACCAATAGTATGAGTATGGCTAGTGATGAGTGGTATTAGTTAAGAAACTCATTCCGTACATGTTTGTGATTTTGCCACGTGCTCTGCTGATGAGGTCGAATGTTCGTCTATAGTTCGCAGATGAAGCATGAGCTCGCAATGTGGAATAAGCTACTACAACCGCCCCCTCTCATCCAATAGTACGAGAATGATTGTAGGTGAGTGGTGTTAGTTTAGAAGTGTCATTAAATGTTGTAGTATGTCAGAGGTTCATTTCCAATGTCAATTCATGAATCTTTGTTGGTGTCTGTTGGGTTTCCTAGAACCAATGACTGTTGTCAAATATTATTGTATGGGGAATTCATTTGGCGTTAGGAATTTATAGAGTCTGCTTTGATTGCTAATCTGTGTATATGAGGGCGTGAAAGAGAAGTAGGACAAAAGGGAGAAAGAGAGAGTCCTTGTCATATACCCAGAGGGGGTAGATGTAGGAAAATAGTACTTAAGATATAAAAAGATATGTTCAGGAGAGTGAGGTAGGTATGTGGAAGACCAAGGTCTCTGGTTCAGAGTCTATGTCTCCAAAAAAGGGAGGGAAGCAATGTATTATCAAGTTCCCTGTTTGGAAAAGAGGAATAATGATAGATGTATTAGTGAGGAGGCTAGCCTCTCATATTATAATGGGCTTGGGTTATCAGGACCAAGTGGGGGATTTTTATGTTTATTAAATCAGGTCGTCTATGAACTTAGAATTCCACTAGCCTACTTTTAGAAATGGGTTATGAATGCATTACAGTGCTGCCCTGCCTAATTGAATGGGAATGTGTATGAGATGAGGAGGGTATGTGAGGTGCTGAACAAAAAATGGAGGAAGGAAGGGACTGCAAAACTAGTTCGCAGCTGAAAATGTTTGAAGTTTTACAAGTTTAAGTATATGGAGGGTCGAAACATTGGTTACCTGTATAGTGACTCGGCTAGGCCGAAATTCTTTAATTTTTAGTCTCCAGGTAGACCATGGAACGACCACCTTGTGTGGCTTGAGGGTAGCTGTTTGCAGATTCCAGATGAACCAGCGCTCAAGCTGAACCATAGAAATTTTAATCAGAGTAACTAATGTTGACCAACCTTTAAATTGCTGATAGTTATGTCCGCATGCTGTGTAATTGATATTTTGTTCCTTTTCATTGGTAGAGCCAAAACTGTTGGCTATTCTGGATAAGACTAGTTTGTTTGATTGTGTTGCTTACGACCACGATGAGCTAGCAGAGGTACTCAGTGAATTGGGTATCTGAAGACACAAAAGAGTAGATTCAATATAGCTAAAAGTTCAGTGAGCTCATGAAAAATAAGTTATGGCCGAGGGGAAGGCTGTAGAGATCGTTGCTAACTTGCTTAGTCCTTCACCTTTAGTACCTCAGATTACCTAGCGGCTTACTCGTAAAGCCCAAAAGCTAGCGCAGCAAAGTAGCTCAGCTGTTGGGGTTATGCTCGTAATATAAGTGATAACAAAGTCTGCTGCTGGTGGCGCGCAGGAAAAACCTGAAGTAGATACGCTTGGGGACGTTGAGAAGAGTCTGAAGAGGAAATGGCCTTTGGAGGAGAACAATGACTGAACTAACCCTCATGCTGCTGCCAAGATGAAAGAGTTGGAACGGAGATACTGTCATATGGCCGAGTTGAACTCGCAGAAGCTAGAGGATGAGTACCTCGAGCACACGTTCGCGGTATGTGGTTAAAAAACTGTTACTTGATGTTGCCTTTGAACTGAATGAAACTGTTAAACTCATTCTTCTTCTTCGTCTTCTTTTTCTTTTTTTTATTATATTGGGCAGCTGTAAATGCTGATGAAGGGGGCAAGATAATTCATGGACATAAGGGGCCAATAATTTGATGCTCTGACGGCAAAGTTCGAGGCTCAATCAGCTCGTGTGATAGAGCTCGAGGGAGACCTTCAGTTGGAGAGGGAGAGGAGGGCTGCAGATGGTACTGCAGCTGTGGAAAAGTTCAATGAGTTATCAAAGCATGATAAGCTCATGTCTGATGCGTTTGTAGCGGTTTAAAGGAAATAGACCACTTTATCAGCTCGTACTATTATTTTGGGCAGAGTGTTGATAATGTGGCGTTGGCCCAGAATGTAGGTATGCAGATATCGAGCTCCCTACTAAGGAGGGAGAGATGGTTGGTGATGGTAATGGTGTATCTGAGAAATCTTTAGACCTTCCTCTAGGCAGTCCAGAGGCAGTCCATACTATTGAGCAAACAGTAGATCCTCTGTTGGAACGTGCTGAAATAGTTCTCTCTCCAGAGAAAGCGCTAAAATATCCTTTCGAGGTAGACATTAGCAAGCCTCTTTAAGCATTCTGTGGTATCCTGTCTTCTATTTTTCAGCTCGCGTGACTTAGATGTGATAGTACTCTCTATAATCGTGCACTATTTTCTTTTTAAGCGATATTTTGAAATATGCTTTTCGTGAATGTTAGTATTGAAATAAGATATTTGTAATCTATGCAGGAGATAAAACATTTGAGAAAAACGAACTGCAAATTGGAGAAGTTGTTGAGTAGAGCGAGGGACTCTGTGGCCCGTACTCAACAGGTACTTAACAAAACTGAATACGAGAAAAAGCAATTTAAGTTAAATTTGGAGAAAACCTTTTAAGAGTTATATAATCTGTAATATAAATATGCTAAGATAAAAGTAGATAGAGATGAAGTGTAAAGAAAGGAAGAGGAAAGGGGGGTATTAGTTTAAAAACTGAAAGAGTTAGTTTGTTTTAACGACCCAAGTGATAAGGCGAGGTATCAAAGTATGCTATTAGTTCTGACTTTGTATTTTGAGGTCAAAGTAGATAGTGAACGAGGGTTAAAGGAGGCTTATATAGAGCTTTTGAGGGAAAGAGGTGCAGTTCCAGACCCAGTTCGAGTTATGTTTTTAGCTCAAGAAGCACGCAATCGACATAGTTTTGAAGCGAAAAAATGTTCAGCTCGGGCTGGTGTGTGTGTTGTATAGGGTGATGTAGAACCTTTATTTGATGTCTTGGGCTTTATGTAGGATCAAAGAGCTATGAGGATTATATTTTTCAGGATAAGGAAAGAGCAAATAGAGGTTCAAACGCAATTAGAGGGTGAGGTGAAGGGGTTACAAGATGATCTATCACAGCACGTGGAGCATAAAATGTCTTTAGCGACGCGGCTGTCAAAAAGAGTGGCTGTTCAAATGAAGGTAGAGGCAAAAATGAGGGATTTAGGTGTGCTACTGAAAAATACGTGTCAGTGGTTGCATAAAGCACAAATGATATTGAAGGAGAATTTATGCCTATCGCGAGTAAAAGTCGCTGCTCGAACGAAGCATGAACGTCACTTAGACAGTGTTACTGAGTTCTATGGGAAAGAATTGTTTAGGCTAGAAAACGTATTTAGGTAGTTCACAGAGGAATGTGGGAAGGATTTTGAAGTGGATAATGCAAAGTAGAAAACCTGTGGTTTATCTGAGGTGAAGGAGAAATTATTGGTGACCACCCCATTCCTAGGCCGTGGGAGAAACCGTAAGAAGAGGAAGAGGTCGACTGTCTAAAACCCTAAATGCGGCACAAACAATGCCAATAGGAGGTTGTGACCTTTGCCACACCGGTAGATGTACAGGCATCGAATAAGAAAGTCATAAGAGACAAGTGGCGGTTATCTCATATCTGGAAGAGTCACAAATAGATTAATCTTATTTTTTTCGTGATTAACCCTTCGTAGTGTTTGACGATAAATGTAATCTATGTTTTATGAGAACAAAATGATGTATCTAGCTTACTCAGATTCCATGTTCTTGATGTAGTTTTTCCAACTGTTATATGTACTCTATTGTTATGAAAAACTATTATAAATGTAATCTGTTATGAATAGGAAGATCTGACTGCTATACAAAGTCAGTGCAATGTGTTACGTGTCGTGAATGAACAAATGCGTACTGAGCTAAGATTGAGTCAAGAAGCTAGAAAAGGTACTATTGAGGCTGAAGAATAATTGAGGGCGGAGATGAGTGAAACTCTTTAAGAGAAAGGGCGGCAATGTCTGTCGGTTTGAGAAAGATAGAGAGTTTAGAGGAAGAGATAAGAAAAAAGGACATTGGAGTTTGAAGTGCATCGGGACGAGTTAGTCAACATGGTGCTGAATTATTATCTGCACTAACACAAATTCTAGAACTGCAAGTTGCATTAGAGGCTGAAAGAAATAATGTGAAGGAGCTGCAGTTTCAAGTGAATATGCTTAAGCGGAGATAAGCGATGTTTGAGCTTGTGCTCGAAAATATGAAGCATTGTGGTTGGTTACTGGGATGACGGGAAAGGAGATGGAGGAGGTTTGTGCTCAACAGAATGAGGTCATAAAGAAGGACTAGAGCGAAATATATGATCTAGAGCATCTTTCAAAAATGCAGTACCTGGATATCTTGGAATACCAGTCTAAAAATGATAGACTTCGAAGCACGAATACAAAGCTGGAGGAGGATCTGTTATGGTTGGTGATAATTTATGACTTAAAGTGGGTAGAATGTACAGGTTATGAAAATTCAATATCTCTGATTTATCATATGGATGAATTCATGACCTTACCGGAAGCTCGGAATTCGGATATGTGTCGTGCAAAACGGCGAGTGGACGATCATTGTAAGCAACTGGAAGACGCACTGAAGGAAGCGTAGCATAACCTGAGCGAACTCCTTCTCAGTAAGCAAGTAAAAAATGAGATGGGTGGTAGTCATGAGAGGGAGATGGTTGCAGTAATATCATTTTTGCAGCTGAATTGAAGAGACTGAAAGCTAAAAGCCAAAGGGTATATGATGGTTTGAGTGCTCAAGGTACAAAATGTGAGATGGAGGTAATCCAAACTGCATATTTAGAACCCATGATTTCCAGGATTGGATCGTTTAAACAAAGAATGGTTATAGAGGGAAAGAAGATTATTGTGGGGAGGATGCCAGAATTTATGTGTCAGAAGTTACATAAGAACGATGTAAAGGACGTGACAGGACCTTCTAATGTAGGTAATGAGTTAAGTGACAACTCTAGTGAAGAATGAGTAATGTGATTATGTTGTATGTATACGATCAATGGATAAAAAAGAAATATGGATGTATAAAGATATACTTAAAGACAAACAGTAAACTATACTAACCGTGTGAGGTACCAACGAGAATGTATGTAAAGTAGTGCGATATGCGATCGGACCAGCCAAAGTGGTAAACAATTTGTGATGAATGAGATGATCAGTTTGGCCAAAGCAACGGACGATCTGCAATGTAGTTTAGATTGTCGATTTGGCCGAAACAACAAATGATCTGTAATTTGTGTATAAAAGTTTTGTTGGGCAATCGAACATAAGTATTTTATTGGTATAAGATTGACGTACAACGAATGTATTAGATATATCAGTTTGACCGAAGTAATAAATGATCTGTAATGTTCTTAGATGATCAATTTGGCCAAAGCAACAAATAATCTGTAATTTGTGTATAGATGTTTTATAGGGCAATCGAACACAAGTATCTCATTGGTGTAAGATTAACGTATACAAATGTATTAGATAGATCAGTTTGGCCGAAGCAACAAACGATCTGTAATGTATTAGATGATCAATTTGGCCAAAGCAACAAATGATCTGTAATCTGTGTATAGAAGTTTTGTAGGGCAATCGAACACAAGTATTTCATTAGTGTAATATTGACATACAGCGAATGTATTAGATAGATCGGTTTGGCCGAAGCAACAAACGATCTACAATGTATTAGATGATCAATTTGGCCAAAGTAACAAATGATCTGTAATTTGGGTAGAGAAGTTTAATAGGGCAATGGAACACAAGTATTTCATTGGTGTAAGATTGACGTATTGCGAATGTATTAGATAGATCGGTTTGGCCGAAGCAACAAATGATCTGTAATGTATTAGATGATTAATTTTTCTAAAGCTACAAATGATCTGTAATCTGTGTATAAAAATTATGTGTGGCATAGTAGAAAGTACTCAAATGCTATCATCAAACAGTAATCTTTAATTAATGTGAGCTCGTTATATGAACTGATAGATTGGTTTTTTTAAAAGTACACTATGACAGATGTATTATCAATGATACAATTTCAGTCTCCTTGTGTTCTAAGGATTAGGTATGGGCTTGCCATGCTCAGTGGCGAGGTCGTCAGAACTGAGGCCACTTTTCTCGATGATGACAAAAAGACCTTCCCAGTTTTTGGATAATTTCCCTAGATTGAGCTCTTTGTGATGTTTGGGAATCTCCCAGATAACCAGATCCTTGATTTCAAACTCTCTATGCCAAACATGTTTGTTATAAGATCGGGCTAAAGCTTTGTGATACCTTCCCAATTTCATGACTACTTTGTCCTGAGTCTCCTCTATCCAATTCATATTGCATGCTAACTGGAATTTATTTTCTTTATCGTTCGTGGTATGGTCGCAAATAGGGTGATGATACTGAGTACGGATGATTGCATCGGTACCGTAAGCCAGAAAGAATGGCGTATATCCAGTTAAAACTTGGGGTGTAGTTTGATAAGCCCATAACACATGTGGTAACTCCATGACCCAATTTTCATTCTTTTCTGTTAGGCGCTTTTTGATTCTATCGACGATAGTGTGACTAGTGATCCTAGCTTGGCCGTTCCCTTATGGGTAATACGGATTTGAAGGGGAATGTATGATATTGTGTTGATTAAAGAATTCGACGACCTTGGAGCCCACGAATTGAGGTCCATTATCGATCCTGATGAGATGGGGGCAGCCGAAACGGATGATGATGTTTTCCCAGATGAACTTGATAACTTCATCTCCTCATGCGCGACACAGAGGAACTGCTTCTACCCACTTAGTGAAATAATCTGTTGTGACTAAGAGATGTTTATGTTTTCCTGGTGCAGTAGGAAACTCGTCGACAAGGTCGATGGCCGATCTTCTAAATGGCCATACAACGTTGCTGGAATGTAGTTCTAAAGCTGGAGCTCGAATTTAGGGACTATGACGTTGACAGGCATCGCATGTGCTTGTAAGCTCGATTGCTTGAGCTTTTATTTTAGCCAAGAAGATGCCTTGGGTAAAAGCTCAGTTGGCTTGAGATCTTCCTACTGCATAGGAACTACAAGTACGTTCATGTAGTTCATGTAAGAATTTTGAGCTTCTTTATAAGATAAGCATTCAAGATACGGCCCTGTGACCGAAATCTTGTAAGAAACTATTTTCGATGATGTAGTGTTTGGCATTTTCAAGTACGCGCCTTCTTTTAGTGAGGTCTTGAGGGAGTTCGGCATCGAATGTGTTCTAGTACTAATAAACTTGAGGAAAGGTCATCTCCAATCGTCATCATCCTCTTCAACGCCCCTAGTATTAATAGAATTTGAGCTTATAATGCTAATGCTTGGGGTTGATATTACTTCAAGAATGAAAAGGTAGCATTTATGACGAGCTATAGCCTGACGCAGTATCCATCATAGACAAAAGCTCATACCCTAACGTAGAGTCGAGCAGGTTATTAATAAAAAGGTGTAGGAAACTGTCTTTCAGAGTATGCCTATTCAGGTCGGTAAAATCCATGCATACCCTGATCTTCCCATTCTTTTTTGGTACCGCTACAATATTTAATATCCATTCTGGATAATTGGCCTTGCGAATAAAACCGACTTCGATGAGGTTTTCAATTTCCTTGTTGACTACATCGCAAAGTCTAGGTGCCAAAGTTCTCTATCTTTATTTGATAGCTACGAATTTTTCCTTCAAGTTGAGTTTGTGACAGGCCATGTTCAGGCCGATACCCGGCATTTTGTAAAACATTCAGACAAAGATGTCATTGTTTTCTTTAAGGAACTTGATGAGAGTGTCGCGCTTTATTGGGGGCAGATGGGTGCCAATATATGTCCCACGCTTGGGTCCACGGATTTCAACATATTCTGTGGTCTCTGCGGTGGGCAGATGTTGCCCTCCAGTGTTGATTGTATAGTTCTCTGTAATATTTCCTGTTGTCTTCTATAATTTCTATGTGAGTTGATGTTCGGAAGGTTCTGGTCAAATAACGACATAATTTTCGCATGCTCGTACTAATATTTGATTTCCTCTTATCTCATAAATGCTACCCTTCCACTCAAAATGTAATGCCAAGTGGTAGGTTGATGGAATGACGTGCATATTGTATAACCAGCAACTTCCCATGATCCCCAGATAATGGGATTTTGTATTGAGGACATAAAAAACAACATCGAGTGTTATCGGCCCTGCGGTGATAGGAAGTACGATCTTTCCTACACGCTCCCCCTTAAGCCCATTGAAACTACATATATCAGCGTCACTGGGTTGGACCTTATTGGCCAGACCCATCTGGTTGATCGTGCCCTGAAAAAGGAGTTTGATAGTACTGCCGGTGTCTACCATTAGCGTATGAAGCACCATGTTCTACATTATCAACATGATCACCAAGGCATCATGGCGAGGATAGTTGACGCGCCGAACGTCGCAATCATCAAAAGAGATTCAAGTTTGCTGAGAGCTGGATACAAGAATTAAATGAGTTTCTTAATCTTGCATGGATAAGTCGTGACATTGGGTAACACGCCTTTGTTTACTTTTATTTGTTTCTTTGATGACCTGGGTCTCCACGAGATGGCAGAGCGAGATATGGTACAAATGTTTTTCGGTAGCGGGTTCTTCGACTTGTATAACTTCAGTGGGGGTTTTGTAACTCCCATTCTTATAACTCCCCACGTTCACTATATACTCGTGCATCCGTCCATCTGCGAAGATGAACTCCAACAGCTAATGTAAGGCAAAACATTACTCTATCATGATGTCGGACCTTATGGTGGATACAGTATGGTTTATTCTCGATCGGTTGAAGGAACTGTGCATTTCGGAAGAATCTGCCTTTTTGTAATATAGGATATATGCTGGCTATAGTCATATTCATCTTTGGAAGGTATGGACTTGGCAAATTACTCCCCTTTTGAGGTCATTCATCGTTGGATTTGGTGTGCTTTCTGCCTCCTCCTTGATTTGATGTCCGATTAAAATCAGAATGGTTTGACTGATCTCGAGCATCCAGTGTTGACTTCAGAGGTTTCTACCTGTCGGACACCGTCTACTCTAGGTTAATGTATCCGTTGACCTTTTTGATCAAGTCTTCCAATGTTGTTGGTTTGTTGAGGATGAGGTACTCCTTCACTCGGCCATCGACGAGTAAGGCGTTGGTGAAAGCAGAAATAGTGATCTTTTGGTCGAGTCACTCTACTTTTTGGGATAACTTCAAGAAATTTTTGGTAAACATCACGAGTTTTTCTCCTGGCATCTGTTTGAGGCTTAAAAAAGAATATAAGTTCTTTTCTTTATCTCTGTTGTGCGATTAATTCTTGATGAAGAGTTTGCACAACTATTTAAAAGTTGTGATGGATCCTTTAGGCAGTGTGTGGAACCATCGTAGGGGTTCATCTGACAAACTAGTAGGATAGAGCCGACATAAAATGTTGTTGGACGTGGAATACAGGCCTTGAACGTTCTGGAACTCTTGAACATGTTCCACTGGGTCAGTCCCTTTGCACTTTCGGATCTTCAGAATATGAAACCCGGTGGGGACTTCTCTATCTAAGAGCTCTTGGGTGATCGAGTTCTTCTCTAATCTGTTGCGGATCTCTTTAGTCGGCGTGCAGGCTTCGAGTAATTCTTTGATTCGCTTCTCGACATATTCCTGAGTGACATACTGTCGAGATGTGACGGTTGGACGTGTGATGCACCCTTCTCTAGGGTTGTGGTCACCACTGCCATCACTTAGACGTTCCTTCGCTAGGACTCAAACCCTTCGAGGTCGATTTTCAGTCTGTCTGGCTCCCTCAAGGCCACCATCTACCTCCTGTTGGATCTCCTAGATCAAGATAGGATCCATGTCATGTTGTTGACGGTTAGATCGAAGCGCACCTCCTGTGTGAATACCCTTCGGAGGAGGCCCTATTCTGTCATGGACAAAAATATGAGATACCTCAGGTTGTACGGCTTTGTTCTTCTGGGCGGCAACCTCCTGACCCTTTAAGACCTTTAGCGCATTTTGTACACTCGCGAGTTATTGTTCCAGGGTTGTATGCCTTTCTGTTTCTGAGTTTAGAGTAGTCCTCAGGTCTGCTAAAGCTGTATTCTCTTCTACCTGGATGATCGGTGTGCTTTGACCTGGAGGCGACATTTTAAGAAAAAATGATTAGCGGCGTCTAAGACAATGGGTTTGAGAATTTCGATTTCCACAGATGGCGTCAAATGTAATTGCCTAATTCCGGTATACGGACTTAGCCTTTGCACCAAATGTATTTAGAGTGTTCAAGAATAACTGACAATAAACAACAAGAGGGTTTAACGTGGAAAACCTTTAAATAGGTTAAAAACCATGACCTCTCTGGAGGATTTCGAGAAAGTGATGATCTTATTGAGATTGCTAGTGTATTACAATGAACAATTTGAAAATATTGGATGATAGAGTAGGAACTTTTCAATAGTGATCGTTTCGTCCCTCATCTGCAGTTCTCCAGGTCCTCTTATAGGTTCTCTAATATGACCGTTTAACGACCATAAAGTTCCTTAATGATGGAAGTTACAAAGTGAGTGTGAGATATTCTTTGACCAGGTTGTGTAAAGGTTTGACCTTTGTTGCTATACATCAGTTCTATTACTGACTGTGTATTTCGCGCAGGTCAAACTGTTGGTGTAGAGGTCAAAAGTGATGTCTCGAACTATTGAAAGTTTGGTTACGTCTTTAGTAGTATTTCCTGTATGCTGATGAGTTCGAGGGTGAGGTTTAAGTTTGAATTACGAAATAAGCTATTACAAGATGGTTCTCAACCAATAGCATGAGTGTTCCTAGGGATGAGTGGTATTGGTTGAGAAACTCGTTCCAGAAATATTTATGATTGTACCATGTACTCTGTTATTGAGGTCGAAAGTTTGTCTGTAGTTCACAGATGAAGTATGAGCTCGCGATGCGGTATAAGTCACTACGGATCCCATCAGAACTCCACAGTTAGGCGTGCTTGGGCGAGAGTAGTACTAAGATGGGTGACCTCCTGGGAAGTCCTCGTGTTGCACCCCACTTTAAAAATATAAATAAAAATAAAATAAATAAATAAATAAATAATACTTACCTGGATGGGGTCTTTGGGCGATCACAAAGGTCGAAGGCCTAGGTTAGTGGTCGCTCATTGCACTTTGGCGAAGTGTTCGCCAAACATCTCCCCAAGTGGGAGAGT